>OY728148.1:1926352242-1926977242 GCA_963277665.1 Viscum album
TAAAAATTTAGGAAAATGATCTATGGGTCATATGTGATGTGTACGAGTCAACCCTACCTCAATATGAGGCGCGGTGTGGCCGAAACCACTCAATGTGTCTCTCTTGTGTTTAAAATGGACATCATTTTAAGTGAAAACAACAACTAACATACGGAAAACTGACCAAATGCATTCATATTCTATTGAAACATTAGGAAAACGATCCATGAGTCATATGTGATGTGTAAAAGTCAACTTGCCTCAATCCAAGGCATGGTGTGGCCAGTATTACTCTAACTGTCTCTCTTTTGTTTAAAATATACATCATTTTAAGTAAAAACAACTAGTATACAGAAAACTGACCAAACATATTTGGATTGTGTTGATACTTTAGTACAAAGATCCATGGGTCGTATGTGACGTTTAAGAGTCAACCCCGCAACAATACGAGGTGTGGTGTGGCTGAAACCACTCAAAGTGTCTCACCTTTATTTGAAATGGAAAACATTTTAAGTGAAAACAACAACTGGCATACGGAAAACCAAACAAACGCATTCAGATTCTATTTATAATTTATGAAAATGATTCATTAGTCATCTTTGATGTGTAAAAGTCAAATCACTTCAATCCAAGGCATGGTGTGGTCCGAATCACTCAAAGTGTCTCTATTTTATTTGAAATGGAAAAGATTTTAAGTGAAAACAACAACTTGCATACAGAAAACTGACCCAGCACTTTCAGATTGTATTAATACTTTAGGAAAATGATACATATGTCATTTGTGACATGTATGAGTCAACCCCGCCACCATCTGAGGCATGTTCTGATCGGTATCACTCTAATTGTCTCACTTTTTTTAAAATGAACAACATTTTAAGTGAAAACAACAACTGACATACGGAAAACTGACCAAACATATTTGGATTTTGTTGATACTTTACGACAACGATACATTGGTCATTTTTTACGTGTATGATTAAACCTCACATCAATACATGGCATGATGTGATGGAATCATACATTGATCAATAGGTCTCACCACACTTGTACCATTTAGTGTTCATAGCCTTATGAACATTAATATTATTCTCGCTAAGGTCAATAAACTTATAGTTCCATTCTCCTAGACCATCACAAGTTGAACTTATGATCATTTCAGTTCTCCCTGAATTTTAAATCAAGTAAATAGTTATATACTTTACTCCTTTTGTAACAACCATGGAACCATGGGTCAGTTTCCATAACCCATTTTCAAATTTAGTTTCATATCACGCGTCATCAAACTTTTTCTTTCGATTTAGGAAGAAGAAAACCACTCCTAGGTAAAATCCATTTTCAGACATTTTTCATTTTCTATAAATGTTTCTTTTGTTCGAGGATAGATCATATTTGGGTGTTCTTTCATTGTTAAAAGATCTTATTATGATCCTCAAAAACCTAACAATTTCAAAAATTGGGAGGTTTTATTTCACAACATCAAGAAAGTGTAGCGAGGGAATATCCTGCCACTTGTCAAAGTCCTATGGTAGGATGTTTGGGTTAAAGAGGGTATTTGGGGAATGATTCAGTTGGATCCAATTTTTTAGGATATTTTGTGTCATCGCTTTTATTCTCACTATTAAGCATGAGAGGGTCTCATCAATTTTTTCATCATGGAATAAAGAAGTTTTGCCCTTACATTAACCAATAGCCCACCATGTATGACTATAACCCATCCTAGAAGGGGACTGTTTTTTTTCAACCTCATATGCATCACGCCACACTCTGGATCCGAAACATGTTCAACATCCACTTATTCAACCAATTTGGACATGATCACTATGTGTATAAAAACCAATACCCGAGTATAACATGTTATTACCACTATAGACTCTACCAACAAAGCCATTACCATTCACCCAATATCTGACATTAATACCCCTACCTCATTCATCTTCCTTCTTAGTGCATCAAAACTGACATTTCCTTTACAAAGAACATATTCCATTTCAAATCTGAACATCTACATGTATTTTATCCAACACATCTGAAAACTATTTAGTTCACATTAGAATAAATTATATTACTATGACATTCAGTTTGTATATATAACATGTCTCTAATCAAAGAGGTCGTGTCTCCAAAATTTACACTCATCAACGATAGTTGCAAACTCTTTTTCATGAGTTGGGTAGTTTCACTCACGGGTTCATAAGTGATGATACTCCTAATAAAATACCTTTTCACCATACATTATAAAAAATATAAGTTCAATGAAAAATGCATCACAAATCATTACATAACCAAATCTAGGATCAGAAAAAAAAAATTGTATTTGAGCCAATTTCAAACTCTTATTCTACTCTAATAATTATTTCTTAGACTATTCTGCCTATTACAATTTAATGGGGAGGTGGGGGGTTCTGCTGGTTGGGGGGTTGTTCAGGGGTGAGGTGAATTACTACTAGAAGAGTGGTTGTCATATTAAGATTAAAATGGGTGTAAATAATGTTTGAGTTATTAAAACTGTTATTCGACTCTATTGGAATATTGTTGTCCTATGAAGATTGAAATAAGGAATTTCAGTACATGACATGGTTGGAAGGGTTTGATGGTTTTATGTGTTTTTTGTGCTATTATAGGTTTTTTTATGTTATTTTAATTCTATTTGTATGTGTTTTGTTTTCTATTTTTTATGCAAGTATATACTGGAGGGGCTACTGGAGGGGATGTTATGCAATAGTTCTAGAATACACAATACCAATAGTTTAAAACCATTGGTATACTTCGAGAAAAAATTAGAAACTATCCCAATGGTTTTAAAACCGTTGGTATAGTGTTTAGTCTTCAATATATACGAGCGGTTTCATTGAAAAAGTTGGTAAAAAATGTTATACAAACATATACCAATGGTTAGCCTATAACCGTTGGTAAATAAATACATACAGTGGCCTATACCAACAGTTTAGATCAAACCATTAGTATAGGGCTTTCCTCATGGCTATCATCCCTACGGCTTGGAAAACCGTTGGTATAGGCTATACCAATGGTTTTCCAGCCTATACCAATGGTTTAGAACCGTTGGTATAACCATCATTTCGAGTACTGCATGTTTCATAAAAGAGCTTTCAAAGGGATTCTTTTAATGGACTTTTTTTACTAAAACATCATTTTAAATGTTTTAATTATTTTTTCTTATAAACCTTTATCATTAATGTCAATGTTTTCAAAATGGTTTTAAGGATTTATTTATATGGACATGAATGTTTTAAAATGTCAATGCCTTTCAAAATTTTCAAAGTGGTATGGGACAATTTGATTTAAAAATATCTTTTAAATGACTTCCTTTATAAATTATGTGACTTCTAAATGATTTTATCAAAAAGGTATATTTCTCTCAAATATTTCTACTGATCATTTTCAACTATTTCAACATCCTTTATGGGATATTATTCTTGATCGAGGTTGATTTATTAGTATACAAATCTTCCATATTGTATTGAAGGTTTTTTTATATGTTTGACTATGGATGTGTTATTTTTATACCATTCATGGTTTATGTATAAATTATTGACATTTAATATACTAGTTTTAATACGAATGTTTATGTTATTTTTAAACCTTTTCTTATAAGAAATTCACTGAACATAGTAAGTGAAGGGTGGACCCCGCTATTGCTCCTCGATGCATCGGTAGGTCTCATGAGACAAACTAGTGTCTTGGCACAATGCCTTGACAAAATCTTATTTTTAGTCATGGAAGAAGGCCTTGACTATGTGGTTATGAAGTCTGGAATTATGAATTCCATCATTATGAAAGTGGTTACTGATATTGCATGTGTTTATTCTACTAGTAGAGTATCCACGTGAATAGGTAAATGGAATTATTTGATTTTATCTTTTCCATGTTATTATAAAGATTAAGTATAAATGGATTTTTTTTAGTCTTATATAGTGCATTGAATTTTTATTCTTATTTATGAAAGATTCTGCTATATTGTTATTCTTATTGAGCATCTGAGCTCACGAATTTCTATGTTTAATTTTTCCTAGGATTCCAAGAAGTGTATTATGATTGATAAGAAATATTAAGTTAGGGGATTAATGGAATTCTCAAAGGATCATTTATGTTGTGTTTTATTTTATAGTTTGTAATATAATATTCAGGTATGTAATCTATTTTCCAAGACTTCTAAACTGATCAGTCTTTCTGGAATTGATTCCTTGTAATCATGCCAATGTATTAATATAATGCACCGACTCTGGGTAACTGGGGTCGAGGAGTTACAATCCCAACATGTCGGTGTTCTACACCACTTCCCATACAGGGATTCATAAGGTTCCATTCTGATGCTCGGGTGGAAACTGTTATTGTAGGATAATTCAACCAGTGGAAGATGTTGGTCCCACCCTCCTTTAAAGTCCATAGAACATGATCTTAACATATCATATAGTGTCTGAATAGTTCACTCAGATTGGACATCTGTTTGAGGATAATAGTCTATACTAAAGTTTAGTTCATTATCCAGAGCATATTGAAGACTCTTCCAAAACATAGAGGTGAATCTTGGATCTTGATCGGATACAATAGACAGTGGTACTCCATGAAGTCTTACCACTTCTTTGATATATATATGTGCCAATTGATCAAATGAGAAATGTTCCCGAATTACAATAAAGTGTGCAGACTTTATAAGATGGTCCACAACAACCAATATTTCATTTTTTCCTTTGGATGTATTTGGAAGTATTGTGACAAAGTCCATGGTGATTTTCTCCCATTTTCATGCTGGTATGGGCAATGGTTGCATCATCCCCTTAGACTTCTGCCTATCTACCTTCACTTTTCGACACAGCTGGAACTTTGATGTATACTCAGTGATCTCCTTCTTCGTATTATCCCACCATTAATTTTCTCATAGATCTCGATACATCTTTGTGTTTCCAAGGTGAATAGAGAGATTCAAACTATGTGCATCGTCCAAAGGTTCCTTCTTCAGCTCCAGACTTGATAGAACACATAGTCTTTTCTCAAATCTCACAATTCCTTCTTCATTAACATTGAACTCTGAGGATTTCCCTTTTCTTATAGCTTCCAATTTCTTCTGAATTACTACATCGTCCTTTTGGTAATCCTTTAAATTTTCCAAATGAGATGGTTGAGATATCATTTGTGAAAGGATTGATGATGTTCCCTTATTTAGGTTTCCCATGTCTATATTTATCAAATCTAAGAACATTGGATCCTTTTCAATTCTCATTAATGATAGAATCATTGGGTCCTTTCTTCTTAGAGCATCATCAACTTTGTTTTCTCTCCCAAGGTGGTAATGGATTGAGCATTCATAGTCTTTCATCAGCTCTAACCATCTTCATTGGTACATGTTCAACTCTTTATCTATGAATATATACTTGAGTCTTTTGTGGTCTGTATATATTTCACACTTCTCCCCAAAGATATAATTCCACCAAATTTTTAAAGATAAGATCATCGCAGCCAACTCCAGATCATGTGTTAGATAATTATGTTCATGAACATTCAATTTCCTTGAAGCATTGGCTATGACCTATTCATTTTTCATCAACACACAGCCCAGACCCTTCTTCGAAGCATCACTGAATACCACAAAAATTTATCCACATTTGGGTAATGTGAGTGTGATCTCATTTCTATCCTCCTTTTCAACTCCTTGAATCTTTATTTGCATTCATCAATCCCCGAAAATTTTACTCCCTTCTGAGTTATCTTATTAAGAGGATTGGACAATCATGGGAAACTTCTCACAAATTGCTGATAATATCCAGTTAACGCTAAGAAGCTACGGATATCTATTACTGATGTTGTCCTTGTCCATCCCTCTATTGAAGCTTTCTTGGAGAGATCCATGGATATACCATTGCTTGTGATGATATAACCCAAGAATGAGACCTCCTTCTACCAGAACTCACACTTTTTGTACTTTTCATAGAGATTCTCCTTTTGTAAGGTCTCTAGTACAGTTCTTATTTACTCCTCATGATCCTCTTTAGTTTTGGATTATATTAGAATATCATCTATAAAGACTACCAAAATAAATTCATGGTAATCTCTAAAGACTCTATTCATCAATTCCATGAAGATTTATGGAGCATTAGTGAGCCCAAAAGGCATTACTATGAATTCATAGTGCCTGTATCTTGTACGAAAAGCAGTCTTGGTGATATCGTCCTTCCTCAACCTTACTTGATAATATCCCAACCAAAAAACTACCTTGGAGAATTATTGTGCTCTATGAAACTGATTGAATAAGTCATCAATTCGTGGGAGTGGTTACTTGTTCTTTATCGTGATTTTCTTAACCTCACAATAATCAATGCAAAGGCGCATTGACACATCCTTCTTCTTGATGAAGAGGACTGGTGCACCCCATGCTGAAGCACTTGGGTGTATAAACCCTTTTTCCAGATTCTTCTATAGTTGTTTTTTCAAGTCCTCAATCTCCACAACAGTCATTATATATGGATTCATGGATATTGGAAACTCCTCAGGTAGAAGATCAATTGAGAATTCAACATCTCTTCTAGGAGGAAGACTAGAAAATCCCTAAGGAAACACTTCAACGATTTCATTCACAAAAGGAATTTATTCAAGGATGGTTGCCTCCTTAGACTCAATCATCTATTCTAGATACATGTTCTCATAGTTCAATAATATTTATGCTTGAGATGATGGAGCTAAATAAGATTCATCTTCCTCTTTGCACTTATACAGAATTGGGGGTAGATTCTCCACATGGAGATTGATTTCCCTCTCATATAAATTTATGTTGGCTCTATATAAGGAAAGCCAATCCATGCCAGGAATTGCATCAAATTCTACTAGAGGGAGTATGAAGAGGTTCTCAAAGAATTTCAATCCATCTATGAAGACAGGGGATGTGTTATATTCATGGGATGCAATGGTTTCCCGATTTTCCATACTCACCGACATCTTTACTTCCATGATTTTTGGTGGTGTTGGGATTGTTCTACTAAACTTTTGGGATATAAAAGAATGCATAGAACCTAAATCAAAAAGTACATTCACTATTATTTAATGAATAACTAGTGTACTCGTCACCACTTCGTTGTAAGGGTTCACTTTGCCAGTAGTGATGGAAAAATCTCACCCTTGTTTCCTTAGAGGTTGTTGGTTGCCTCCGAAAACCCTTGGATTAGGGAACTGATTTGCAAGATTCCCTGGTTATATGCATTTGAAGCAATGAAAAACACGTTGAGATTAGAACAGAGAATTCCTTTCCTCTATCGCAGCTGCGGGTTTTTCCTGTCGGTAGTTAATGGCTAGGTTCTCTTCTCTTCCACAGCTAACTCATTTCCTCGTCCACTTCAGGCAATTTCTAGGGTGCTTCTTTCCACACCTTTGGAAATTGGGGTTCTGGATTTTCATAGCACCATTGGATTTATCCATTGGACCACCAAAATTGAAGTACACATTACGCTTCTTATCCCCATGACACCCCTGATGTTTTCTGATCTACATTTCAACCTTAAGGGAATATCGTACAATTTCCTCATAGCTGTCAAAGTCACCGATTTCCAAGGCTTTCCACAGGCTAGGTTTTGGACCAACAAAGAAGCGATCAACCTTGCATTCAGGGGTAACGACAAAGATCGAAGCGTACCATGCTAGACTTGTAATTTTTTCCTCATATGATCTGATTGATTCGTTTTCTTTTTCTTGAGGTAATGTAATTCCCTATCCATCATAAGTCAAAGGGTGCGCAGAAAGTATTTATCAAAAAACATCTTCTAAATATCCTTCCATTACAATGCCTCGATATCCTCCTCAGGTTTCGTATTTTTGATCAATGACCACCATTGATTGACTTCACCCTTTATAAAATAAGAAGCTAGAAGAACCTTCTCTTTTTTGGAACATTGAAGGATGGAGAATATATTTTCAATGGAGTTGATTCATTGTTCGGCGATTGAGGGATCAGATGATCCATTAAAAGTAGGAGACCTTTGTCTCATGAAGCTCTCGATCGCAACTTGTTCTTTCTTAGGGGGGTTGAACATTCCTCTTGACCCATATTTCTATTAAATTCTTGAGTTAACTGATAGATTATCGTGACAAAGTTCATGATTCCTGCTCCCATCGTATTGGGAATCTCATTAGAACAGTCATCACATTGGTCTTCACATTGGTTTTTAGCCCGAGTCCTCCTATTACAAGCCATTGGTTAGAATAAAAAGAAAGTTAGGGGTAATGCATAAAGGGTAATCCAAGAAAAAATGATAACTTTTAAATAGCTTTTATTTACATAACTTATATATCAATAGGCTTCAATCTAGGTTATCCATGATCTACTTTTTAACATATATTATTAGGGGAATTTTTTTTATTCTCTTAATAAAGGTCCATACTAATCTTGTAATTTTACCAATGAATATCCCATAGGAGTGTCATAACTAAGAGTGTAGTATGGCCTATTTTCATGCACCACGATACCCTAGGTTAAACCCAAAACTCTTTGTCGGTGTTTTCACCCCTAGGAACATATGTACCAGAGCCTCCTCAACCAGCTCGTATCCAGACAAGGATGTATTCGATTGATAAACCATTTACTAAATACTCAAAAAAACTTAGGGATGTTTTTATTATACTTAGTCTTATCCTTAAGACTTCACTAGGGTTTTCTAATTCTAATCCCAAAAAAATAACTAAACTTATCCTCTAATACCAACTATAACAACCCTGCTCTTTATTACACACTTAAACAACATTTATTACATAAAACCTTCACTTGATACCACATAGAAGATCGAGAGGTCTATTGTATTTGGGGCTTAGGGACATTACATAACAACTTAAAACATATAACTCAACATCTTATTGAAAACATCCTTTACATGACCTCTACATTCCCTCGTACTTAGCATTGCTTGAGATAACCTGAGGACATGCATAAGAAAAGGGTGAGCTATAAAGCCCAGTAAGGGAGTAAAAAAGGAATCACATGAAGATTATAATATATTTTTGGAAATAGGAATATACATGGATCATAAGAGAAATATGAACATAAAGGTATGATAAAGCATGATAATCATAACATGGAAATATGGCAACAACACTTAACATGGAATTAGCATGAGCCAAGGCTCATTGCACATGGAGCCTGAGTAAACCCTCATTACACATAAATCACGAGTAAAACCTCATTCCACTTGAATTATCAATATTCAACACTCATTTTACATGATGTATCATGATACTATACTTTACCCAATGCATTGGAGCACTATTATGGCACACCCTTCTTAAATATTTCATTTCATGCATAAGTGTGCCACATGGATCATAAAACATGGATTCCTTAAAAAGCATCATTTATTCCCTGATAAAGGAATGTTCAATTAATACATGAAATGCTATAACCAATATGTAAATGTGCATAAAGTTTAATACCCTTGATAGAGAAATGGGAATGGTATTCACTACACAATGACTTTGGCTTGTAAAAATGTTGTGCAATTTCGACGGCATAATGGTGTGACATAAGAATTCATAAAAATGGTTGATGAGAGATAAAGGGGAGTCTCATAATATGTACATGAAATGTATATTAAGGGGGTCATATAGATACATGTTCCAAAAATTTAATGGAATTTATATTCATGATACAAAATAATTTCTTGAATGTAAATGAGGAGAGAGAAATGTTTTTCGGAATTTCGACATAGTAACGGGTGTACATGGGAGGAATTTAGTGAGAGATAAAGGGATATATCATCATTAAAACATAAAGAGGTCATTATCATGTAGGTGAAAAATCACACCCTAACATTTATAATTGAAAATAAAAGGGCATAACAATATAAAGAAACATGGATAAAAAGAGAAAGGTAGGAATCCCTTGGAAGTGTGAGCCGAAAGGCCTGAGAGAGGCTTCTTGGGAGCTTTGGGAACCTTGGTAGGATTTTATAGAGAGGAGGGAAGAGGTTGGCCTAACTCCAATGGATTTTGTTGAAGAGGAAGTGGGATCTTGAGTGGGTATATATAGGAAAAGAGGGGAAATTATTTATTATTTTGGTTTGAGACACCACACATTAAACTAATCAAAACCACAATCCAGCCCATGGTTTTTGCCCATGTTTTTTTACAAAGGGGAGTAGAAAAAAAATATTTTATATGGCCAATGGCCAAACTTATTATAATAATAGGGTTTGTTATGTGGAGGTGATTCACACGCTCAAGGAAAATAATTTTAAAAGAAAAAATGTTTTATAAGTCTTGGAGGGTCCACTAAAGCTTTGTAAAAAAAATCAAAAAAATATAAAATAACATTATTTTAATGTTAGAACATATATTGGCCGAACATAATGTTTATAGTATATTATTACATCACTATTGGGTCATTATGATGTCATAAAACACATTATATATTTAAACGGTAAATAATTTTTACCCGAAAATTAGACTGTCTCAGAAAATTATGAAAAATTCACCATTGGGTAATTTCAACATCTTGATTCCAAAAATAATATTCATTTTATCTAAATATTTTTTAAAAATTTTTAATTTTTACTTTTAAAATAAAAACTGACATTTATAAAAAATTCATGCATTTTGACAAAAACAACTTTCAAACCTTAATAAAATTTAAAATTATATTCATAAAAATTGTATGATCACTTATAGATAATAGAAAGTATTTTATTAATAATATTTTATTAAAATATTTTTTAATTCAAAAATCCATTAAGTCATCAAAAGAGATTTCTTACTTGAATATTAACTAAAAAATACTATTCGTTCTTTAAAAACTATTTACAAAGTAACAATAATAGAATGAATGAACATTCTTTATACAAAAATAATGTACATAGTAATAGTGATAGGTTCTTGTTACATAAACCCTTAAAACACCCGCATAAGACCGAAGGGTACGGTGTGTGATGGTGATAGACTCTTGGGGTGGCTCGGATAACATTTCATGGGTGGTAATCTCTATTAACTTCCACTTCTCTCGTAGTCTGTTACGCTCAAGATTAACATGTTCAATGTTGTCTTGGTAGGGTTTGTTATGTGGAGGTGAGTCACATGCTCATGGAAAATAATTTAAAAAGACAAAATGTTTTATATGTCTTGGAGGGTCAACTAAAGCTTTGTAAAAAAATCAAAAAAATCTAAAATAACATTATTTTAACAGTAAAACATATATTGGCCGAACATAATTTTTATATTATTTTATTACATCACTATTGAGTCATTATGATGTCATAAAACACATTATATATTTAAACGGTATTTAATTTTGACCCAAAAATTCCACTGTCTCAGAAAATTATGAAAAATTCACCATTGGATAATTTCAACATCCTGATTCCAAAAATAATATTCATTTTATCTCAATAATTTTTTAAATTTTGAATTTTTACTTTTGAAATAAAAACTGACATTTATCGAAAATTCATGGGTTTTGACAAAAAACAACTTTCAAACCTTAATAAAATTTAAAATTATATTCATAAAAATTGTATGATCACTTATATATAATACAAAGTATTTTATTAATAATATTTTAATAAAATATTTTTTTAATTCAAAAATCCATTAATTCATCAAAACAGTTTTCTTACTTGAATATTAACTAAAAAATACTATTTCTGCTTTAAAAACTATTTACAAAGTAACAATAATTAAATGAATGCACATTATTTATACAAAAATAATGCACATAGTCATAGTGCTAGGTTCTTGTTACATAACCACTTAAAACACCCGCATAAGACCGAAGGGTAAGGTGTGTGATGGTGATAGACACTTGGGGTGGCTCGGATAACATTTCTTGGGTGGTAATATCTATTAACTTTCACTTCTCTTGTAGTCTGTTACGCTCTAGATTAACATGTTCAAGATCGGCTTGGGATTGGTCAAGATAGAAGCCCAATGACACCACCTCCTTTCTGAGCTCAAAAAAATGGGATTATTATAGGTAAAGTATACTGGATGAGGCCATCGCTTCCTTTTTCTGAGTAAATTGGATTTTTTAAAGCCCTATATTTATATTAATCATGTGATCTCGGTTCAATGATAAAATTAGCAACGGTCATAATTCTCAACAGTATTTTAAAATCTAGAAACATAAAACCCATGAAGATCACATTTTATATAACCATAATAAGACATTTAATTAGATCAAGAGGAATTTTCATTAATGAAAGTTTGGGTTGTTTCAGATCACATAAGCTCTCTAAATCCCTGTTCTATAATTTTCTAATTTACATCCTTGATGAATCAATACATTTGAGGGAATTAGATTTATAATATTCCTATTCTCTTTCTAATGAGATGGTTTACCCTCTAATATATAAAATAAATTCTCCCTTTATTCTATAAGTCTATAGTTAATATGATTAGAGCACTAGGGACTATGGGATGATCGATATATGATGGATCTGGGTGCTGAGACAGTGAATGCCTTGACTGGGTGTGTTCATTTCCTCTTCACCAAAGAGGTGGTGGAACTAGTTGTATAGGGAGATTTATTGTTTATGTGTATTAATAACTATATAATAGATAGATAAGTGATGTCAATGAATGATATTGTATTGGTTATAGGAAAATAGGTAATGTTGATAAGGAAGAATCTTTGTGATGGACCCCAGTATCCAACCCCCTTACACCCTAACTTATTATGTTTAATATTTAATTTCATTTTAAATTCATAAAATAAAAAACCAAACAATTTTTTTCTTTCTAATTTAAAATTTTAAAAAAGAATACATAAGTGATAAAATAGTTAAACTCCCAACCTCTACTCCTTGAGTGATAAACCTGGTCAGACACAACCCTGTATTAGGTGTCAAATAATTATTTAACTACGGACCATGACAACCACATGGTTAATGCTCATTCTGGATCTTGATTTCAATTAATGATCCATATGGTCATACGCTTCCTCGTGAGGTGTAAACCCCGGTAATTTTCTCATTAATGATTTCATCAACATTAATAATCAAATGGGATAGAGATAGAGAAAGATATTTGTAAAGAATTTATTTTATTTATTTTTAACCACCGGATGGGTTGCACATATTACTGTGTAAGCCCCAGTCATGATCTCTTAGTTTCCAATGATCATATGGGATTCTTCTCTATGTGTAATTTCTAACCAATCATTCCCTTATTAATGATATCATCATAATGGTTTATTTGTGATCCCTTTCTAGGAAGCCCATGCATAAGCCCCAAATCATCTTAACTGGGGCTTATCCTCAATGAAATATTATTCAAATGTTTATATTCCCAAAAAACATAATATTTAAATAGGATATACACTTAGATAAGTAAATATAAATTCTATCCCATGTATAATCCCTAACTCATCTTAATAGGGCCCTATCCTCTATAGAATACTCTTTAAAGGGATATATTCCCTATGAGCTATAATCCTTCAAAGGGCCATATTCCCAAAGAAGTTAATATCAAGGGATTTTAATTAATAATACCCACATAATAATCCATCATTTTCCATTTGGTGACAATAAAATCCTAGGCGTATGACATAAAACTATAGTACTACTTCTTATTCACATGATGTAAAACTATATGACAATTTCTGTACAGCATAACTTTAAACTTCATGGTATGGTCCAGTTATACGACCTTAAACTATGTCTCTTGAACTAAATGGTCTTTGATTCATATTAATCAGGATACATAAAATCTCTATCTGAGGTTCAATCATGATATTTGAAATCATATCTTTATTGTTATATACTTCCCATGGAACCTAACATCCAAATCTACCCCTTGGTTGCGCCATACTCCCCATAAAATCATGTTCCCCAATTAGAGGTCCATATTCCTTCCAATTATTTCCATATCTGTCTCTTCTAGGTCATATTCCCTATGATACCATATCATATTCTTGGGTCTATATCCCTCACCAAATCAAACCCATCCTCATTTGGCTATATTCCCTTTCAGGTCAGCTAGAAAGGCACTCTCATGCATAAGTCCCACACCATCCATAATTTGGATTCTTCTTCCTTGTATTTCATATATCCTTATCAAAAGAAATTAAAATTTATAATGTGTCCCATTAAGTGTAATTGAACTACATTGGTTATAATTCCCTTCATAGGTTTATTTAAGAAGTTATTATCAAATACCTAAGACCAACACCGCAAAACTTATAGCCTTCCTTAATAGTGATAAATTCCATAATGCGCAACGATGTGGATTTAAATCACTTCATAACTAATTAATAAGAAAATATGTAGAACCATGGATTAAATAAAATGGTTTCATTCATGTGGTAACATAAAAAATTCATTTTTGATCGATTCATTCACATGGGGGTAACCAGTCAAGAATAGAACTTAGATTCATAAAAGATTTTGAGAGTAGAAAGTAATTCCACCAAAAAGTTTGGATGAGACTAACCTCTCTTAATTTAAAACAAAATGTATCCCAGGAATCACTTCTAAATTCTCAATAACCACCTACCTTTTTAAATAAAGTCCATACTAAATCAAAACATTATGAATAGGAAACACATCAGAGTATTTTTTTTCAAAAACAATATTAAACCCAGCATGAAATTCTTTGACCCAAACCACAACTAATTGAGTCAAACACCATGTAAAATACCCATAAAAATGTGTGTATTATAATTATTTGTAGAATTTTTTTAATACATATCATCAATAAAAAGAAATTTGATTTTGATATCATTCCTAAATAGGGAATGATTTTCATTTGTAGTAAATAACAAATGTTGTTAAATTTATATGAATGAAATGATTTATGGTTCCACTAACATGTTTAACGGGTTATATATATTGGATGTCATTAATTATATTTATAATGTAAAAAATAAAAAATTACAAATTAATTATTTTATTTCCACTTATCTTTGGCATTATCAATTATGATAAATAACTAATAATTACACCCAATGACTCCTTATTTAAGGATTATTGGATTTTAATTATTTTGAATCATTTGATTCATGTGAATCATATTTATTAATAAAAATGAAAAAAAACATATTTTAAGGGAAAAGGTAAATAAAAAAATGATTTATTTGAACTCATACAAACTAATATATATGTGCCCCAATAAGTAATGTAACTGTAGGTGGATTTTAGTTATTTGTTACTATTACAGATGACTTTCGTAAGTATGGGTATGTGCATATTATGGAACAAAAATCGAAATCATTTAAAATTTCTAGAGTTTTAAAAAATGTATTAAAAAATTGAAAAATTATGAAAATGCATTGATCTAATTGAGGTATAAAATACTTGATTCAATATTTTCTTGATTATCTAGAAGATTATTGTGTAGTATTAAAACTAACACCACCTCAAATAAAATAATTATATTACATATATGAAAGGATAAATTTAACTATTTTAGACATGATTTAAATAATTATTATTCAAGAAAACCTACCTAATAACTTTTGGGATATACTCTCGAAACTGCTTTATTTACACTAAATAGTGTTCCATGAACTTCTATTCAAAATACACAACATGAGATTTAGAATGGGAAGCATCCCAAATTGTATTTATAGAATATTTATGGATTTTAATCATTTGTATGATGTATTACTTGAAGTCAAATAGATCTAAAATTAGATAAATTATTATTTTGTATTTTTTCTAAAGAGATGGTGGGTTATTATTTTTATAATATACCAGTGCACAAAGTGTTTATTGCTTAAAATTTTATTTTTAAAGAAATTTAATTTCCTTACAAAATAATTTTTGGAATAAAATTTGATATTTAATAATTTATAGAATAACAAGATGATGTTAATGTTGAGTTGGATGGGTTAGAAACAAAAATAATTTTGGAATGTGAACCAACTCGGTATACTTATGAACTATGATGGTCTAATAGATTACATCAAGACCACAAGAAATGTGGATTTATTTTCCAATAAAGTTGATGTAATAGTCATAAAATATGATCCAAAATCTTACAAAGGTTTCATCATGAATTTTTACTTTGATAAATAGTTAAAATAAATTTTATCCATGTATAGTAGTTGGTTTTTGGATCTTATAGAAAAAAGGGGTAAAACCCATTTTTTGTAAGTGGGTTTTTCATAAGATGACTAAAATGGATAGTCTATTGTCTATCAACAAATTCATCTTAGTAGTTAAAAGTTTTATGTAAATTCATGATAATTTCTATAAATAAATTATCTATTTCCTATGATTAAATCCATGATAATTCTTTCAAGCCATAACAGTATATTATAATTATGAGATATATAAAATGAATGTAAAAACTACATTACATTATGTAAATTTATTCATGAATTTATATATGATATAACCTAATGATATTTAAGATACAATAAATTTTTTTAAGATATGTTAGCTTCAATGATCCATCTATGGTTTGAAACAAGATTATCAATGTTGTAATATTCATTTTAACAAAGATATCAAAGAGTTTGACCATATCAAAAATGAATATGAACCTTGTGTATATAAGTGATTTAGTGAGATCATTGTTGTATGTATGGTGTTATATTTATATAACATACTTCTCATTGTAAATGATATACCAATGTTACAATCAGGGAAAAATATTTCTATATTTCTTCACAAAGTGATCTTGGTGAAGCATCATAATTAATAGGAATTAATATCTATAAAGATATATATAAATAAAATATTGTTCTTGGTAAAAATAAACACATTAGTAAAGTGTAAAAAAAGATTAACATGGAAAACTAAAAAAAGGATATTTACCAGTTTGGCATGAAAAGATTCTTTTAAAGACACAATGTCCTTAAACTACTAATGAAGAATAACGTATGAGTAAGGTTCTATATACATAAAAGGTTGGATTGATCTAGTATGTTATGTTGTGTACTCATCCTGATGTATCTTATACATTATGTATAAATAGTTGTTACCAATCAAATCATGTTGAAGTTAACTGGTTATCTATAACACTATAGGAAAACTAGGCTATACCTATGGTTTCCAAAACTGTTGGTAAAATCCTTATGGGGAAAGCGTTGTACAAACAGTTTCTTAGAACCATTAATATAGACACATTGGTTTGGGATTATAAAAATGGTTTAAGAAACTATTGGTATAGATCTATAAAAATGGATCAAGGAACAATTGGTATAAGCCAATACAAATCATTCAAGGAACTATTGGTATAACATTCCACCATGTAGAAAACTTCCACCCAGTATGAACCCTCAAAAAAACCTATAATCAAATTATTTATACAAATAGTAAAAATACATATTAAAAAGAGGAAAGATGTTATATATTTTATATTTAACAATTTAATAGCTTTATATCCAAATGATATCACATATATACAATCAGTTTCAGTCGTAAGACACCATAAACATGTTTTAAATGTCAAAAATATAAAGTTATAAATAAATAATGTCAATATATCACTCCAAAAGATTATTTTACAAACCACCAATACTGTATTTTTTATCACTACCTTCACCCTCATCACAAACATCATCACTAGAATTGTCATATTTAATAACTTTATCGCCATCACCACAGAGAAATTCATCATCTTAAACACCAATAAGAGTGTCATCACCATCACCTTAGTCATTATATAAGTAGAATATATTTGTTATGAATGTATCAAAAAATGAAACATTAACCAATGGATGTTATGGAAATAAATAGTTCACATATTTCATGAACTTCTTGGTGACCTTTTGACTTCTTTCAGGTCTTTGAATGGCCAATTGTTTGGTCTCTTCTACATTTTCATGATCCACTTGTAACTTGAGGCTATTATAGGTGTTTAAATTACTAGAAGTGGGAAAATATCTAGTGTGAATGAGTGTTTTCTTTGTTTTATAGTAAACACTCCCTGGGTTATTATTATCTAAACCCTTTAAAAATGATCATTTGGCCTAAATTGTCCACCATGTTTCATATCAAGGGACTATAAAGCATGTTATTAACAATATAAATGAGATATTTAGTTATGAAATATATATTAAAATTTTAAATTATTATAATAATACTTATAATATTTTATTTCATCTCTTACTTAATATCACTCTAGTCTTTCTTCTTTTATCTCAAGACAAATTTATTGAGGTACATTCCAATTGATGTTCAACAGAACCCACTGTAAATGAAAATTTATGTAAGAAAATAATATTCAATATTGTTGTATTTCTAAAAAAATGTAATCAAATTCAACTAAAACAACAACCAAAGTTTCTTTATTCTTTTTATTAGGACTCCTAAAAAACTAATTAAACTCAATTATTCATGAAAAATATGTGTTTTATCTCATGTTCCTACATATTCATCCATCTCTAAGTGTGTACATACTTCATAAAACACTTGTTTTTTTATTATTTTTTAATAATATTAAAATAGAAAATTCAATAACATGAAATCAATATTAATAAAAATCATTATATTTTTTAATAAAAACCCATTAAATTTTAATAATAACTTAAACTCATCACTCTTCCAATATAAAATAATTTCCTTGTCTTGTATGACTTGAAAATCATTAATGGTTGATATACCCTCTAGTTTTGTGCTAAATATACAGGTCTAAACAATATATAACTCATTCCTATATTCTCTCCATTTTTTCCCTATTTACATTAACTATTCACCCCTCATAGTTTTACCATCAATAAAGTTAAATAAAATCTATAAGAAAAAT
This sequence comes from Viscum album, assembly GCA_963277665.1. Taxonomy (NCBI): domain Eukaryota; kingdom Viridiplantae; phylum Streptophyta; class Magnoliopsida; order Santalales; family Viscaceae; genus Viscum; species Viscum album. Next base: position 1,926,370,897 of record OY728148.1, read on the forward strand.
ACTAATTTATATAAATAAAATATTAATGATAATTTTAATTTAAAAAAAATACATACATGTGTCTCATCCCATGAAGTATCCTTGATTTTATCCTTGATGTGTCTCCATGATATTGGCTGCACGAGTATATTTTCACTATATTTTTCTAGCATCACCATAAAACTTATACACTCTTTATAATATTTACCAATCAATATTTTATATTTATAGTACTCTACCATAATTTCTGTATGGAGATTCTATATATCATGCATACGAGTAAGCCCATGATGCCTGTTAGAAGATCCATCCAAAATATAAAAATAGAAAATATAATTTATAAACATTTCAACTGAAATAAAATTAATGTGAGGTAATTTAATGAACTAATAAACATGTACTTGATCCCGGACGACCAATGGGATCATATATATTAATAATTTCTGGTAGATCAGTGCCTTATAAAGGTTATTTTGTCTTTAATTCATGCTCTAGATAATAAACTGTTATGAAGTATAATTCATATGAAAACAATCATAAAATCATAGATATATAATAGAAGTGGGAAATATAGTCAACATAGAAGTGGGTGGAAAAGGATATAAGGGATAATGATCCAAAATGGAATAAACAATGAATCTGAGAAGCATGGCCTATCCGAAATGATGGAGAAAGCATAGGTGGGAACATATCGGTGATTTAAGTGGAATAATAGGATGAGAAAGTGTAGTAAATTTGATGTGTGGTAGTGCATCTGGGTGTGATCGGGTATAGTGGGTTCTCTGGGTACCTCTACTACTCCCTCCACTTGAATGGCCATGTTGCTCAACACTCTCAATAGTCTTGCTAGAGAAAAATTCCCTCCAATATGGTTATTCGTAAAATAAGTTTAAAAATGAATAATAAAATAAAATTTTAATTTATTTTAATTGATATATATATATATATTAGAATTACTACACACGCATTGGTCACCGAAGGAAATGGTCTCATGTATCGCATTCTTTGATAATTCTTAGGAAAACTCTTCCTATATGTTTCTTTAATATTTATCATATTTTTTATGGGAATAAAATGTAAATTTTTTAGAAATCCACTACTAATGTGAAAGATAAATGAGTTATAAGATGTGGAATAAAATAATTTAGGGATACTAATTGGAAATAAAAATAATGAAAATCAAGTGGCATGCTATCACTAAGGAAAACTAATTGGTAAGGTAGATAATGAATAACATAATCAAGGAATAAAAAATTCATGTCAATCATTTCAAAAGTTTTTTTATAACCTAATAAATGTTGTAAAATTGGGTGACCTACACCCAACATTATCAGTACTTTTGGTTACCATATCATGCACACCATGAGTTATGCATGTAAAATTTCTGTTATAGTGTAGATATTTCTACATCTACTATTTAAATGGTAATTTCCATAGAGTATTTATCATATCAAAAATTTATAGTTGATCACAGAGTATAATGAGAACCTTGGGATACTATGAAATTAGTCATAAAAATATTTATTATGGTCTAGATACATCATATGAACTAGAAACAATATATGTATGACTATCAGGTGTTGGGGGATCATAATCATTGAGAATTCTTCTCATGAAGTTCATACTTGGTGATCTCTAGTAGTTGAGATAATGATGAAACACCCACCAATGATAACACCACATGTTTTATGTGTCATTAGTAATTTTTATCAATGAACATGTGTATTGGTCTACTAACTTGAGATAATTATCAATGTGTTTCATTTGGTCATTACGCAAGGAGAAACCATGAAAATGAAGTTATATAGAGTTAGTTTGTGTTGGGTGTGTCATAGGTTGTATGAAATTGGTTAAATGATCAAGAAAAAATTTATCACTTTGGGGTTGAGGAAGTGATATCTCTAGCCATGATGATCAGGATGGTTGTACCTTCATAAATCCATGACCATAGTATTCAAAGATAAATATGTCTAGATGCATCAAAAAATAAGAAAGAAAGAACATTGACACAAGTATACATCTTGTTTTATGAGAAATATTATGACAAAGAGATTATATTAAAAAGTGTGTGGTCCACTACTAGAATAATGGTTTTCCCCACCACTTATATACCAATGGTTTTCTTAAACTTTTGGTAAAAAAAGATTTACCAACGGTTAGCTTAAAATGTTGGTAAAACCGGGTGTAGGACACCCTTTACCAATGGTTCAAGTGAACCGTTGCTAAAGGGGTCTAAATTCCCCCCCCCACCCATACCAATAGTTCTTGAAAACCGTTGGTAAAGGTTTTCCACAATAACACCGCATGGCCCTTCTCCTCTCCCCCATTTGAACAAAACCATAATTTGACTGTAGCCCCGCGATCAGAGCACCTCTCCCCCATTCGGACAGCACCTCTCTTGGTTTCATCTCAGTTCCTCCATCCGAATGGTTGGAATCTCGGCTTCCCCAACCCAAGCTGCTGAATATTTATCTGAACCATCCCAAATTGGGTATTTTCCTAAGTGGTACCTTATTTTTATTGTTATCTATCTAATATTTCTGTTTTAATTTTTTAATTTGATGTGTATATGTTTTTTTTCTGTTTTTTTTTACCTAAAAACCCCTTTTAGATTATTTTCTTCGGAACCATAGAAAACCCTATTATATTTTGTAATTGTTGCTTTAATTTTTCATATCATTAAATTAAAATGTTATATAAATAGACTAGATAGTTATAGACCTCTTGGTGGTCACCTACATGAATTGTATCTCACACATTGTTCGAGATTCCATTGGGTACCATGATAAACTACATGATTATATGTTTAGAAAAGGGGAATCGCCATTTTATAGATGCATGACTACTCACATGACATAGGATAGGCAATGTAGAAGATGATTGGTCTGTAGCTCAAGAAGTTAGGTTGAATTTTAGAATTTATTGAGCCTCTTGTATAGAACTACTTCCTACTATTTGTAACTATGTTTTTCTTCTTGATACATGAAATACATTACCATAATTCGGTTTATGATTATGTTATTAGTTGGTATTACTGATTTGGTTATATTCATCCATTTCCAGTATTTTCCCATTGTTATCTTTCTTCTACTTTTTGACTTATAATATTAAAATTGTGCAACTTAGGTAATGAGGGAATAGTCTCTCCCAAACACACCAAAGTATCTCACTATTAGTCAATAACATTTGGAATTTTTGTAGATGTGCTTGAGGCCATGTGGCCATCTGGGTTCGGGTCACTAATGAGTGGCATCCCAGTTTTGGACACCATAATTCTTGGATATCCTTTTTATAGGTGTTTTTAATCAAATCCATACCTATAACTATTGAAGGTCCCTCAACAAAATCAATTGGGACATGATTTAATGAATACACCCTACCAACCTATGATCTATGTCCCCAAACCTAGGATCCTTTAATCCATGGTTAAGGTGAAACTTGATGAGGCCATGACTACTTTTGATGTGATCCTCATGCTACTCCTCATCTTGATCTCCCTGAAGAAGTTAAAGTATAAAACTCATGTACTCCCAACACGACCTTTAAGGATTATGTATTCCTTAATCCACTTCCAATATCTTACTAGGAAATCCTTGAATATAGGCATTAGAAATTTTGTGTATTATTTTCTTATATACACTTTATTTTTTTGTGTTTCTTAATATGATTCTCATATAGAGTAATGTTTCAGTTATGCTTTTATATAAAGTAAACAATTTTCATTTACCTAAATATTTTTTTTATTGAACGTCTATATTATTGAATTAATTTTAAATGACTTATTGTAATTTTTTACAGAATTTATAGAAGTTGGATGTACAAAACAGATCGTATTTCAACCGATTTTCAAAATAATTTGAAAATATTTTTTGATTTTTCATTTGACAAGGCTTCGGATAGTGGTCGCATACACTGCCCATGTTCTAATTGTGTTGGAATACCATGGTTGAGTCGTGAAGTAGTTAGCTTCCATATAACCAAATATGGTTTCCAAACAAACTATTATGTGTGGTATCACAATGGAGAGAAAATGGAATGTCAAAATATTGATGATCCAAATGATAGGACTGAATTGGAGAGTTTGATATATGATCGGTTTCCATTTATTCAGTATCATGATAAGGAAAGGATTTCAAGCCAAAAAGATTTCTATATAAGCACACATGATGTGTCCAATGAAAATGATGATGTTGATAGGGTGAAAAAATTGAATGATGCTGCAACGACTCCAGTATATTGAAAATGTGGTAAAATGAAAAATTTTGAAGTTTTAATCTAATTGTTTCATGGGAAAACTATGTATGGGATTTCAAATACAACAATCTATTACATTCTTACCTTCTTGAAGAACTAACATCTAGATGATGCAAACATTCCCTCAAACCACTATATGGCATGGATGTTTGTTGATGAACTTGGATTCTCAAAAAAATCATGCTTGCTCGAAGGAATGTAGCTTATTTTGGGAGTAAACTGATGAAAGAAATGATTGTATCAAATGTGGAACCTCCCAATGGAATCCAAAAGATGATGGAACACCATCTCGTGTTCCAAAAAAAGTAATGTGGCACTTACCATAGATCCACATATTACAGAACCTTTTCATGTCTGATGAAATATTAGTAAAAATGTGATGGCATGACACTGAGAGAAAAAAGAATAATGAAGAGTTGGTTCACCCTGCAGATGGATTTTCATGGCAGAGATTTGATGCTCAATATCCTGAATTTGTAGCCAATGTGCGTAATGTGAGACTGGGTCTTTCATGTGACAGTTTTAATCCATTTGGGAATATGCTTACTTTTCATAGCACATGGCCGGTTTTCATAAACATTTATAACCTTCCCCCATGGTTGTGTATGAAAAAGCCTTACACATTCTTGAGTATACTGATATCTGGCCCTTCTGATCCCTCCAATGATATAGATGTATACATGAAACCTCTAATAAAAGAGTTGAAAATTCTTTGGGATGTGGGTGTGCCCACATACGATGCATGTTCTAAAGACATATTTAAGATGCATGCTACACTTATTTGGATGATCAATGATTTTCCTACTTATTCAATGATGTCTGGATGGAGCACAAAAGGAAAATTGGCATGTCTTATTTCTATGAAGAATACCCGATTGAGAAGATTGAAATATCATCTTAGTTTAAGTTTTATGGTACATCGATGATTCTTTCCAATGAACCATCCATATAGAAACAATCATCGAATATTTGACAATACCATGGAGACTAACGATCCACCTCAGCGTATGTCTGGAACTGATGTGATTAGTGAATTAAAAGATCTCATTTATTCATTTGGTAAGGGTGTAATGAAATCTAGAAAGTGGTAAAATGTTTCCAATGATACATGTTACAATTGGAATAAGAAGAGTATATTCTTCGAGTTTTCATATTGGACAACCAACTTGTTACGTCATTGCTTAGACATAATCACATTTAAAAGAATATATCTGAAATGTTTCTTTCAATTCTTCTAAATGTAAAGGGGAAGACAAATGATGATTTATGTTCTTGGAATTACTTGATAGATTGGGGGATCAGACCAAAATTGCATCATGTTTGTATCAGTGGAGATAAATGGAAAGTTCCATGTGCTTCTAATGTGAGGACGCCTACTGAAAAAAAAATCAATTTCTGGAAGTGCTAGAGACTATTAAAATTCTTGATATCTATTCATGCAATATATCAAAACAGGTCAACAGAAAAGTGTTGAATATGAAATCTTTGAAGACGTGTGATTATCACATCCTTTTGCATTAGTTGATTCCAATAGAAATATGTCATCTATTGTCCAGTAATGTAAGAGTCTCAGCTATTTGGTTGTTCTATTTGTTTAGAGATCTTTGTGCTAAGAATTTTTCCAAATCCTTCTTGAAAAAACTGTTGGCAGAGACACCATTAATTTTTTCTGAGTTAGAGAAAATATTCCTTCCATCATTTTTTACATGCATGTTGCATCGGACTGTCCATATTCTGACAGAAATACTTCTTGGAGTACCCATTTCTTTCTTTTGGATGTATCCAACTAAAAGAAACATGTACACATTGAAATAATATGTTCGGAACAGGAATTATCCCGAAGGTTATATTGTGAACCATTACTTGGCTCAAGAATTTATGGATTTATGCTCAATTTGTTTGTCTGATCTTACTACGAGAATAAACAGACCAATGAGAAATGAAGAAGAAATTTATGTGCAAATTGAACCTAGTTTTCCATAATTTCCTCAGATAGGAGGAATTTTGAGATCATATACATTGACGACATTAAGCCTTGAAGAGCGAGAGATGGAACATCGCACAGTGTTGGTCAATTTTGATTTGTTTGATGAGAATATCAAGTAAGTAAATTGTACATGTATCTCTTATCTTATCTCTTGTAATTTTAAATATTTGTTAAACTATTATTATTTTTATCTACAGGGAACATAAAGAATTGATATATAGAAAGAATCATTCTTTATCATTGAGAAGGAAAGATACTTTTCATAGCAAAGGGTTTTCTTATTGGTTGAAATTGAAGATAAAAATATTTCTGTAATAACTAAATAAAAATAATATTTAATTAAGTTTACAATTTGTTTATATTTTAGGTATCGAGTATTCCTACAGACTCTATTTCCGAGGAAATAAGATCTTTGTCTTTTGGTCCTAATACCATGGTCCATGCTTGTAAATCACTTGTGATCAATGGATACAAATTTATTATCACTGAATGAGCAAGGAACATGAGAACACAACATGATGGTGTTATGATGACTGCCACAACAGACTGTTATGCCAGTTCATTAGATAATAGAACACATTCTGAAAATGTATCTTATTATAGAGTCTTAGAGAAAATAATAATTTTGTCTTATTACTTGCATGGTCAAGTCATGATGATGAAATTTCAATGGTTTGATTCAATGAAGAGGCATGACACCTTTATTGATGATTTTGGATTTTTAGTTATTGGCATGACTCTCACCCTTGCAATCGATGAACCATATGTATTGTCATTAATGGTGAAACAAGTTTTTTATGTCAAAGATTATCATCATCCTAAATTCAGTGTAATTATTGATGTAAATCCCATACATGTTTTTGATGATAGTGATGATGAAGTTGAAACTATCCCTACTGAAATTGGAAGCAATCTGTTTATTACTTATGATGACTCCAATACCTCAATTTTCAGAGTTGATTGTGAACCAGAATTTATGGTGGGAAATATATAGAATCATATAGTCGTGTTCTCACCTACATGTTTCACCTACATCTTTCAGAGTGTGTATCCTAGTAATTACCTTCAAACCACCATAAATATTCTGTTTCTTTATCTTTTTTTATCATAATGGTTTTTCTATATTTTTTTCTTGGGTTGCACATTAGTAATATGTTTTTAATTACTTCAATATTTTTTTCATTGCAGGAAATGACACTCATTGAGGAGATGTGGCCCAAAAAGATGACAGAAAATAATCGTCACAAGACATAGATGTGCATTCTTCCACTCATCATTGTTGTGAGTATTTTATTTCAAATATATATATTCCAATAACTTATAATATCATGTGTTTACTTTTGTGGTAAAATTCTTTTTAGGATCCACCCCCTAGAAGAGATATATCTGATGAGGAGCCTGATATTGCTCCCAGTATAGAGGTTGGTGGTAGGAGGGGGGTGGTGTCATATTTAGATGATCATATGGTGGTCCCGGTACTAAGATCGGTGGTACGAGGGCTCGTGGTGCGAGAGTTAGATGATCCACTGGTCGTACCAAATTGGACTATGCCCCTATGACAAACGTATCTTCTACACCCCATTTTGATCCTGGTGTGTATTTAAGGACACACGAGATATTTAGGCCTCTAATGTTTACACTACGAGTTGGACAGACATTTGTGCCATCATCTTTGCTTATGGTTCATTATCTCCGAACTATTATATTCCACCTTCTTCGACTCCTGCTCTGACATAGTATGTGGCTAAGGAGCATACAATGAGGGACACTCCACCTATACAGGATATTCCTTCAGCTTCTGAACATCCAGTGACACCCATTGATCCGAATACCACATGTATATTTATATAACTCTAACAAATTTTTATATCAAAATTTATTTTTATTATAACTTGTAAAAATATTTTTTTTCTTTAATAACAGATTCATATACTGATAAGAGGTGGGGGAGGGGGGCGTTCTCGCTTGCCTGTGGTATGGAACCGCCAGACATAGTTGATGGATGAATACAATGATGATGGACAGATGATTGATAAACCTAGACAGGAATGTCGGGGTTTTTTGGCGAAGCTAGCCAAATACTCCGACATCATTCCAGTCAGCCCTCTATCTTCGATACATCTGCCACACAAAGTCAAGGATAATGCATGGGCACAAATATGTGTAAAAAACTATTGGATTTAATGTATTATTTTCTGTATTTATATTAATTAATCTATTGGGTGTCAACTTCAGTTTAACTTCCCTCATGGAGAGGGTGCACGACTAGAACATTTAAAAGAGCTAGGAGAGATTTGGAGAGCTTATAAGCATGAGTTTTTTGTTGGATAGTGTGATAGAGTGGGAGCAAAGTTGGAGACAGTACCAATCGTGGATGACTGCCCGATAGAGTAATATCTCCAAATGATTACCCATTGGGCGACTACCAAATTTAAGGTATTAATCCCATTTTAGGTATTTAAATGAAACTTTTCATATTTTGAATTAATATTATCTTATTTATTATTAAACATTGTTTAAGAATCATTTGAAAAAAATAACAAAATCATTGATTCAAAGAAATACCTCCACACTTTGGGGTGCACTACTATGTCAGATCATGAGAGGCAGCTGGTACAATATGGTTGTTTATAATTTTTTTAGGACATTCCCTTTTTATTGTTTCCTACATAAATTATGTGATTTATTAAATATTGAATATATTATTATACTTGCATTTTATATTGCTTAAATGTTATTACAGAATAACAAATTGAATATTGGAGGACATATCCCTCGAGAAAAATTGTTTTTCTCGAGTAGAAGGAAAAAGATGGAACTGCAGTTAATGAACCGACACAAGAAAATATTGTAAGTTTTAATTTTTTTATTTCAACGTTTAATGTATATTTTTAAATTTAATAATCTATTAATATTTTTAACAGGCTGCCTTAGAGGCCCTTGATGCCCAGGATCCTGATAATTTTGGGCCACATGATCATTTATATCAGGTTTTGGGAGATGATCACTCCGGTCGAGTACGCTGCCGACCTGGTAAGAATATAGTCCCGACGAGGTATTGGTCCTCTCCAGGTATCCATTCTAGTACCACCAAGTTGGAATAGGTTAAGGAGAATGAATGATAGTCTGATAAAAGTGTCATAGAATTAGAAGAATAGGTTCAAACGAGGGAGAAAGAATTTATGAAATTGATCAAAGATTTATCTTCATCACTTCCACCAGAGGCCAGCGCATCTTTTCATACATATATGTTGCAGATGTGTGTATTATCCATTTCACCAGGTGGTAGTTCTAGTGGCGATAGAGATGATCATCTTCCTAGTGATGACAAGGATGCTTAAGAGGAAGATTTTGGGGATGATGATGATGCCCAGATCGAGGGTGAGGGTGATGGTGAGGGCGAGGGAGAGGATGAGGGCAAGTATGGGGCTGAGGATGAGCACAGGGACGATGACGAGGATGATGATGAGGATATAGATGCCAGCGAGGATGAGACTGATGATGACAGTGGTGATGGTGATGGTGATTAGGGGCAGATTGATCCATTACATTTTTTACTGATATTTATGACATTTTATTTTTTATTTAATATGGATGTTTCATTCTACTTCAAAGCCTAGCACACCTTGCAAACATCCATCACAACCCCCCCCCCCCCCAACCTCCTCTATGGACCCCAGACAGCCCCCCAAATAGCCCCCCAGACAGCCCTCTAGAGAGCTCCCCAGAATGCACCCCCACCCTTTGCCCTGGACCCCAGACAGCCCCACGGACAGCCCCCCTGACAGCCCCCGGAGAGCCCCCTGGACAACCCCCCACCCTCCGCCCTATACCCCAGACAGCCCCCCGGAAAGCCCCCCACCCTCCTCCCTGGACCCCAGACAGCCCCCCCCCCCACTCTCCTCCATGGACCCCAGAGGGCCCCTCAGATAGTCCCCCGAACAGCCCCCCAACAGCCCCCCTGTACCTCAGACGACCCCCCGGACAGAATTGTTCTCAAATAAATTTTTATCACCCATTGAAGGTGAACTTCAGGATGAGTTCCTTTAAATGGGAAGACTATGAGAACCTAGTTTTTCACTCTGGTATGGATATTTTTTAATTCATTATAACTCTATAATTTTGACCAAATATAGAAGCCTAATGATGTTATAATGGTTTATGGGGCTTCTGGGGCTTGTTCGGAGCTCGGAACCCTAGTCGGCGTAGAAAAACACTATGCCTCGCGGTTAGTAAAAAATTTAAGTCCATCCCACAAGGTATCTACCAACCATATAGGTCTATATATTAGAAGTAATGTGCATTATTTTCCCTAACCATGCACTAGGGGATGCACATCATGCACAGTGTCTATAGTTTTAGAATAAGATATTATCACTATTGTTGCACGATTTGCCTAACTAGCCTATGGAAAACCGACCAAACGCATTTGGATTGTGTTGATACTTTAGGAAAATGATCCATGAGTCATATGTGATATGTACGAGTCAACCCCTCCTCAATTTGAGGCACAGTGTGGCTGGTATTACTCAAAGTGTCTCTCTTTTGTTTAAAATGGACACCCTTTTAAGTAAAAACAACTGCCATACGAAAAACTGACCAAACATATTTGTATTGTGTTTATACATTAGGAAAACGTTCCATGGGTCATATGTGATGTGTATGACTTAAACATTCCTTAATTTGAGGCATGGTGTGGCCGGTACCACTCAAAGTGTCTCACTTTTATTTGAAATGGACAACATTTTAAGTGAAAACAAAAACTGACGTATAGAAAACAAACCAAACATATTTGGATTCTATTGATAATTTAGCACATTGATCCATGGGAACTTTGTGACATTTAGAAGTCATCCCCGCATCAATCTGAGGCATGGTGTGGCCGGTACCACTCCAAGTGTCTCACCTTTATTTGAAATTATCGGCATTTTAAGTGAAAACCACAAATGGCATACAAAAAACCAACCAAACGCATTCAGATTTGGTTGATACTTTAGTAAAACGATCCATGGGACATTTTTGATGTGTAAGAGTCAACCCCACATCAACCAAGTCATAGTGTGGTCGGTACCACTCTAAGTGTCTCACTTTTGTTTAAAATGGATAATGTTTTAAGTTAAAACAACCAGCATACGTAAAAATGACCAAACGTATTCATATTGCGTTGATACTTTAGGAAAATGATCCATGGGACAATTTTGATGTGTCAGAGTCAACCCGGCATCAATCCGAGGTGCGGTATGTCATGTACCACTCTAAATGTCTCTCTTTTGTTTAAATGGACATCATTTTAAGTGAAAACAACAACTGGCATACGGTAAACCAACCAAGCGCATTCAGATTGTGTTGATACTTTATGAAAATGATCCATGAGAAATTTGTGTTGTGTAAGAGTCAACCCCACATCAATATGAGGCACAGTGTGGCTGGTAAAACTCTAAATGTATCTCTTTTGTTTAAAATGGACATCATTTTAAGTGAAAATAACAACTCGCATATGGAAAACCAACCAAACGCATTCAGATGGTGTTGATACATTATTAAAATGATCCATGAGTCATATGTGAAGTGTACGATTAAACCCCTCCTCAATCTGAGGCACGGTGTGGCCTCTATCACTCAAAGTGTCTCACTTTTTTTTAAAATAGACACTATTTTAAGTAAAAACAACTGGTATATGGAAACCAAATGTATTTTGATTGTGTTGATACTTTAGTAAAATGATCCATTGGTCATATTTGATGTGTACGACTCAACCCCACATCAATCTGAGGCATGGTGTGGCGGCTACCACTCAAAGTGTCTCACTTTTATTTGAAATGAACAACATTTTAAGTGAAAACAACAAGTGGCATATGGAAAACCAACCAAACGCATTCAGATTATGCTGATACATTAGTACAACGATCCATAGTACATTTGTGACATGTACGAGTCAACCCTACATCAATCTGAGGCACGGTGTGGCCGATACCACTCTAAATGCCTCTCTTATGTTTAAAATGGACAGCATTTTTAAGTGAAAACAACAACTGGCATACTAAAAACCAACAAAACCCATTCATATTGTGTTGATAGTTTAGGAAAACGATCCATGAGCCATATGTGACGTGTACGAGTCAACCATGCCTCAATCTGATGCACGGTGTGGCCAGTATCACTCAAAGTGTTCTAATTTTTTAAAATGGACACTGTTTTAAGTAAAAACAACTGGCACATGGAAACCAAACATATTTGGATTGTGTTGATACATTAGTAAAATGATCCATCAGTCATATGTGACATATATGACTCTAACCCGCATCAATCTGAGGTGCGGTGTGGCCGGTACCACTCAAAGTGTCTCACTTTTATTTGAAATGGACAACATTTTAAGTGAAAAGAACAACTGACATACAGAAAACCAACCAAACGCATTCGGATTGTGTTGATACTTTAGGAAAATGATCCATGAGACCTTTTTGATGTTTATGATTCAACCTCGCATCAATCCAAGACATGGTCTGGCTGGTACCACTCTAAATGTCTCTATTTTATTTAAAATGGACATCATTTTAAGTGAAAACAACAAATAGCATACGGAAAATGGACCAAACGTATTCGGATTATGTTGATACATTAGGAAAATGATCCATGAGTCATTTTTGATGTGTACAAGTCAACCCTGCCTCAATCCGAGGCACGGTGTGGACGGTACCACTCAAAGTGTCTCACCATTATTTGAAATGATCAACATTTTAAATGAAAACAACAACTGGCATACGGAAAACTGACCAAACACATTCAGATTGTGTTAATACATTAGGAAAACGATCCACTGGTCATTTTTGACATGTATGAGTAAACCCCGCCTGAATACGAGCCACGGTGTGGCTGGTAGTACTCTAAGTGTCTCTCTTTTGTTTAAAATGGACACTGTTTTAAGTAAAAACAACTGACATACAGAAAACCAAACAAACGTATTCAGATTGTGTTGATACTTTAGCACAACAATAAATGGGTCATTTATGATGTGTATGAGTCAACCTAACCTCAATCCGAGGCTCGGTGTGGCAGGTACCACTCAAATTGTCTCACTTTTATTTGAAATGGACAACATTTTAAATGAAAACAACAACTGGCATACGGAAAACCAGCCAAACACATTCATATTGAATTAATACTTTAGGAAAATGATCCATGGGACATATGTGATGTGTAAGAGTAATACCCTTCTCAATCTGAGACATGGTGTGGTTGGTATCACTCTAATTGTCTCTCTCTTGTTTAAAATGAACAACATTTTAAGTAAAAACAACTAGCATACGGAAAACCGACCAAACGTATTCGGATTGAGTTGATACTTTAGAACAACAATCCATGGTCTAGCCTCACACAATCCACTTCTCATGTGAGGAACTCCTACCCCTATTCTAAAACACATGACATTTAATATGCCAAGGACAACTATATTCCCTAAGTCACACAAGCTCATTGATACACACCCATTATCATCGTCACTATGATCAGAGATACCTGCCCCAAACCATGACATTATATTTGTGTTTGGTTGAATTAATTTATTCATTTTCTTATTTTGGGTTATTAGCTTCCAAAAACTGAATTCAATCGTATATGTGTTATAAAAAATGCAATATTGTATGTATTCTTAATTTTGTATCACATATAATTACGTATTCGGTTTTTAATGTATTTTATTCATAATTGATTATTAAATTATGCATCCTTCCAATTATCAGTTTTTAATTATGTATTGTATTGTATTCTGCATTTACTGTTGTACAATTCACACAGCATCACACAGAGCAGGTTGCTATGTGAATTGTACAACAAAGCCTATACCAACGGTTTTAAACCATTTGTATAGGTTCTGTATGTATTTTTTACCAACGGTTCTAAACCATTGGTAAAAACCTTTACCAACGGTTTAAACCGTTGGTATAGGGGTGAATGGAAGAATAAAAAATATATTCCAATGGTTTTGAAACCGTTGTCAAATGTGTTGTATAAGAACTATATACCAACGGTTTACATAAATCGTTGGTATAGAGTAGATTTCTTCACATATACCAACAATTTATAGAAATCATTGTTGTATGTCTATTATCATGGATTACTTGGATACAGTTTCTAAAACCATTGGTATAATTTATACCAATGGTTCTCCACCCAATACCAACAGTTTTCAACCATTGGTATACCTTTCAATTCCAATAGTATTCGTAGGTTACTTGTTGTTTCCTTGACTATTTTGTGTCTCTTTAGGGGCCTTGATGGTTTGTTAGACTCCGCTCTTCGTATGTGAATACTATTCATTACTATCGAGATAAGGTCCTAGAGGTTCATAAACAATAACATATTCAAAATCTATCTTATTTAGGTGAATAGGTATATAGGACAAGGTGGGACCCACTTTGAGATCTGGGACATGAATAGTTTTATCAATTTTCGATAAATAAATAAATTTATTATTATTCAAGTAAAGAATAATTAGGTTTTATTTATTTATTAAAATTAGTTACAAGTGATAAGTAAATATAAGGATTAATATTAAAGGAACTAATATTATTTTAATATTATAGGTTCATTTAATATTATCCAGAATTATGAGTTGATTTAAATAAATTGGTTTTATCACGTAATATATTTAATATATATTATAAATACGTGATAAAATATAAATAATATTTATGATATAGTTATTTCTTCATAAATATTTATTCATTGCTAATATAGTGGACATTAAATATACGAGGTTCGAGGAAGCTTTTCCAGGTATTTAGGCTATCCATTATAAATAGAATAGAAAAGGTTCATTCATTGTATTTTTCATGAAAATGGAATGAGAACCTCTCTCTCCACCCGCATTCTAGTGAGAGGGAGTCTCTCTCTAAGAAATCGATCCAAGTAACCTTTGTTGGATTGAAGGCATATGATCGGGGAGATCCTCATGATGCTAAAGGATTCATTGGAGTTCCATGCAAGCACTTGGAATTTGATGGACGACAAGTGCATCGATTCTTAGAGAATGTGTGGAAAATCTTGAGAGGTTCACCTTTGGATGCATTGAGAAACTATCTCTGATGACTAGTCACAGTCGAGCATGCTACATTTCAAACAAGTTATATGTTCAACTTTATTTTTAGTGCTCTGTTTAATTCATGCGAGATCCTTAGACCTTTACTGGGGCTTAGATCGTCAGAGATGACAAGTTACATCTTTACGGAGAAGAAAAGGATAAAATATTTAGTCTAATGGCTTCCGTTGTGCGCCCTGGTACCTTTAATTAGTATCAGAGTGATCATGTGTATTTTCTAATCCAAGAATAATTATTTCTCTTTATATTTAAGTAGTGGTTTGGAAATAAGTCTCAAAAGATCTAACAGTGCTTTGATCTGATCTAGGATGTCCAAGTTATGGTTATCTAAGAAAAGAATTATGGATTAAAAGTGGGGGTTTTCAGATATTAAAATATGAAGGATGTATATACTTGTACATGATAAATTTTACCTGATTTCTAGATTAGGTTGTGATTCCAATTTCTAGATTATGTGGTGATTCCGATAAATTTGTTTACCATCTGAGATTTGGGGACTGGATCCATACTAAATGGTATCCATTTTCTTTCACTAGGTTGTGTAAAACTAAAATAAATAAATTGATCATTTTAAAAAAAATCCATAGCCTTTTTTTCATTTGGAAGGTGGAAATTAAAAAAAACAGAGGTTGGTAAAAGGGATGGCATGGAAAAAAAGACAAAAAAAATTAGAGTATAAGCTCTATTGTTTTTCACAAAACGAACACAAAGACTTTGTATAAGTCATGGTTGGCCCCTTTTTCGAGACAAGATTTTTTTAAGGAAAAGATAAATTACAGATCAAGGAATCTGGGATTACAAATCCAATCAGGGAACAAGTTCACCCAACAATGATCACCCTAATGTTTCCCAAAACGAGCCAAACGATGGGCTTTCAAATTACCACCTCTTTTGATGAATGAAAATTTTCATGCATCGAATCCATCAGTCAGGGACAATATCTTCATAAATATGAGGCCATAAGTCTGGGAATCCTCATCTTTTCTTGAAAAAGTGTTCACCACTTCGAGGCAGCTGGATTCCACCAGAATCTTGGGCCAAAATTTTCAACGGGAAAAAAGAATCCCCTGGAGGAAGGCTGAGGCCTCTACCACCATAGGGATTTATGAGTTAGGAACTGCCCTACACTGAGCTTCCATAATCTGGCCAAAAATGTTATGTGCAATGAGCCCAATACCAACCCCTGAATTAGCAGAGACAGTAGCATCTGTATTAATTTTGAGGAAACCCTCAGGGGGGAGACCAAAAAGGATCCGCTCATCAAGAAGGGCTCAAATAATGCCCTGCATCACATTTCTTCCAACCATTCATCCACCCCAAATCTCTATCCACCCATAGGTGATCAGGGGTCACCTTCATCTAGAAAATGCATTCATTCTGTCAAGTCTAAACCAACCAAGCAATTTTTCATATCAGCCCTACCACTATCGGTTCTAGAGAAGACACTCATTTAGTAAGGTTTGGTACCAACCCAATTGAAGTATCAAAGAAAAAACCAAAATCCAGCCTCCAAAACCATCCACACCCCTTCCACCCACTTACAGGAATGAATCACATGCAGAGGGGATTCCACTTCATGGAGGTATAAAGGACAAGTGTTGTCCTCTGCCAAATGTCACTACACCAGAAATTCACGGGTTGGAAGAACCCCAGTATAGACCTACTACCAAAAAAAATTCACCTTAGGGAGAGTAGTGAGGGACCAGAGGCACTTCCACCGATTATCGGTAAAGACATGGGCCAAAACTTGAACCCTCATTTTGTAACCTAAACGAACAGAATATATCCCATGAGGTTTCCCAGTCCATCAAATCTGGTCAATGCCCATTCCTGGTGTGAGAGGGATACTCAGGATGAGTTGAAGAACCACCTCTTTAAACCAGCAAAAAATCTTCTCCTGATCCCACTCCTGAAGAGAGTCATCGAGCAGGTCACGTACCCTTCCATCTTCGAATCCAGGAACAACCAGTGAGGAAACCTTATGATTGAAGCCATCTGTCAGCCATGGATCCTTCCACATGTTAATATTATGCTCATCATAAATTCTTTACACGTAGCCCAAATCAATGAGAGATTTTTCTCCCAAAATGCTCCACCACATAAAACTCAGTCGTGGCCCCAGCTGGGCATGCAAGAAGTCAGAATGAGGGAAGTACTTAGCTTGCATCACCTTTGAGAACAGGGCATTTGGGTGGGAAAGAAGGTGACATCCTTGATTCTCCAAAAGTGCCTCGTTAAACCATTTGAGATTTCAGAAGCCGAGGGCACCACGGAATTTTGAAACACACAGCTTCTCCCAAGACATCTAATGGTAATTATATTTTCCCTCATGGAAGCCCCACCAAAAAATGGCCATCCGAGAGTGGAGTTGATCAATGAGAGTTTCTAGGAATTTAAATAGTGAAAAAGCATAAGAAGGGATTGCTTGGGCCACTGAATTCACGAGAACTTCCTTTCCCGCCTTGGAAATCTTTCTACTAGACCAAATAAAAATCAGATTATCCAGCCTATCCACAATCACACTGAAAACTTGTTTCTTCAACCTACCCACTATGGTCAGGAGGCCAAGGTACTTAGGATACTTATCAACCAGAGGAAACCCAAACATTTGGTACAATTCCTCTCTCATAGCTTGTGGGATGCCTTTACTGAAATATAACTCTGATTTCGAAGCATTAAGACATTTCCTAGAGGCCTTTTCATACAGATTGATGATATTCAGCACTGCACTGCATTCTTTTGGGGTATCATGCGCAAAAAGGAGGCTATCATCTGTAATGAATAGATGAGAGATAGGGGCCATTTCTATATACCGTAGCACCATGGATAACTCATTGATCTTCCTCCTTCAAGATGAGATGAGAAAAGACATCTTCCACCAGAACGAAGATGTAAGGTGATAGGGGGTCCCCTTGTCTCAAGCCTCTTGACGGTTTAAAGCTCACTGAAGGGCCCCATTAATATTGATTGTGTAAGAGACAGACATAACACAATTCATAACATTAGAGATCCATTTCATCCCAAAGACCAACCTAGATAGAACAAGTTCGAGGAAAGTCCATTGAACTCTGTCATACGCTTTCATCATATCAAGTTTCATTTCCATGGTGCCACTCTTGGATGAGGAGAGAGTTTTCATAGACTGGAATAATTCAAAGGTAATGAAATAATTTCCCGTAACAGTTCTCTTTGGAATGAAAGCACTTTCATTATCTAAGACAAGAAGTGGGAGAAAATTCCAAAGTCTGGCCACCATGATTTTGGAGAAACTTTTGTAAATCACATTACACCGGATGATTAGCCGAAACTCCGAGATTTTCTAAGGGCACTGGGATTTGGGGATAAGAGTAATAAGAGTTTCATTCGAGGATTCAAGAGAGGCTCTTCTAGCCCACACCTCCTTCATTAGGTCCACCACATCAGGCCCCATTATATGCCAAAAGCGTTTAAAGAACATAGCATGAAAACCATACGGCCCCGGTGCCTTGGTAGAGTGAATAAGATGAAGGGCCCCAAGAACTTCCTCCTCAGACAAATCACTTTCTAGGTAACAATTCATGTCTTATGTAACCAACTTTGGGATGCATCCAATCAGGCATGAGGGATTGCTAATAATTTCTGCAGAATAGAGGTTGCTGAAAAAGTTCAGGATAATGGAGTGAATGTCATTTATGTTAGGCGCAACTCTTCCAGTGGGGTCCTCCAGATGAGCAATATGATTCTTCCTTCTCCTCGCAGACGCTCTTTGGTGAAAAAGGTTCGTTTTCTGATCACCATCTCTGATATGGGACTCTCATGCTTGAATGAACCAAAAACTCTCTTTCTCCCTCAGAGCTGCATTAAGATTATTGTTTGCAACAGATATGCTTCTAAGGACAGAGTCACAAAAAGGATATGAGTGGAGTCGCTTTAATTGATTCTCTACACCTTAATACATCAATCAAAGTTACTAAACCTAGCTGAGCTCCACTTCTGAAGGTGAGACGCAACAGTGCAGAAGTTGGACATGATACACCGATTCGATCCTCCCAAGCCATTTGAACCAACTTTTCACAGTCACTATCTTGGAGCCACATACTTTCAAAGTGAAAGGTTTTCTCAGGTCCCCTCTGTTTCCCTTGTGAGACTATTGACAACATGATTGGGTAGTGTTCAGAGGAGATGGGGGGAAGGTGGACGATAGAGAAGGTATGTAAAAGAGAGGTCCACTCATCATTCCCAACAAATCTGTCTAGCCTTTCGGCCATGTGGTTCTCCATTGACCTACCCCGGTGCAAGGTAAATAGAGCGCCAGAAAACCCGAGGTCATGAAAAGAGTTCGAAATAATTGACATCCTAAAATCGTTCATCGCTTCACCACTCCTCACACGTCCCCCTTCTTTTTCATGGGGATACATGACCTCGTTAAAATCCCCCCCCCCCACATCAGAAGAGGATCAGGGAGGGAGACCCGCAGTCACTTCAAAAGGCCCCATGATCTGTGTTTATCCTGCCCACCTGGCCACCTGTAGAACCCAACAAACGACCAAGGAGGATCCCCCGGGCCCGTAACCGTTATAGGAATTTGGTTACTTGAGTAATTAGAGATCTTGATCCCAAGTTCCTCCTTCCACAAGAGGCAAAGTCCACCTGAGTGTCCCTGTCTTCCAGTGGGTAAGACATTTTTTAACCCAATATTTCAACCCATAAGGCCGGCATCCGGGCTATCCAACATAGTTTCAGACACAAAAACTATGTCAGGGAGAAATTTGGAACTCCAGTGATGGATAAAGTGAACCGTTCGGGGATTTACAAGCCCCCGATAGTTCCAACATAATATTTTCATTGCCCTAGGTAGGGCTGGGACACACCCTTTGTCGCCTATGAAACTTCGACTACCCGCCCATCATCTTCCACTTTCCACCTCTTTGGCAGTCTCTCAGTCATCTGGGATGCCTCCCAGCGTCGTTAATGGTACATGGGCTATGAAATGGTGGGATCCACACCCTTATCCCCGCTAATCCTTCTTTTCCATGTCCTATGTTTTGTAGTACCTCTCAACGTGATCCCCGTCATGTCATCTACTGCCTGAGGGGTAGCACTGGGATAAACATCATCTTAACTGGAAATCGGGTTAGGTGGGTCGTTGCATAGTTGTTGTACCCCGGATCCTGGGTCTGGGGGTTCCTTGCAGTTTGGATGCAGCCCAGTAGATGGGGAGGAAATGGCCTTCAAAATAGTTCTGGTCTGGCTTGGGGGGAAATCGGCCCCTACCCCTAACTCATGTGTTGTTCCCTCGGCTCAACCGAGACCCATGGCTAGTCCAGATTCCTTCCTTCCGTCCATTAAACCACATGACTGTCAGCAGAAATATTTGGAGGCCCAAGCATGATTATATTAGTATGAGTTGGTTCAGCCCTCTTATTAAGATCCTTTTCTAGTTTGTCGCGGTCATGTTGTTTTTCAACTTCTGTAATAAAATCCTCCCCATAGGTTTTTGCATGAAGCCAGAGACCATACTGCAAAATAACATTTCCATGTCCATCCTCCTTCTTCGCCTCACATGCCTTTTTTAAGTGTCCGAGGCACCCACAAAAGAAATATAAAATAGGAAGCTTTTAAAACTCAAAAGAAATCCAAACGTCAGAGTCCTCAATTGTCCAAAACATTCCCCTTATAAGAGGATGTGAAACATCCATCGAAGCTCTGATTTTCACAAAAGGTCCCCTAGTGAATTGAATCTGACTGGTCCCGTTCCATAAATGAACTGATGCATCCTCCAATATCATGCATAACCCATTCTATTCTACCATGAAAGGGGATTCCTCTCATTCTAATCCAGAAAGGTGAGCAAGATAGATTAACTGACTGAAAATTTTATTCGCCTTCAAGGTTCTCCATGAGTATGATTTGGTTGTCGAAGGACCATGGCCAACCTTTGAGGAATTTTAATTTATCTCCTTAATTAAATAATTCAAAGACTTGGAGTCCCACTTCCAATTCTATTATTCCAACGCCATCCTCAAATTCACAGATATTTTTCATAGTATTTTTCAAGGCCCCCGGGTTAAATTAGCGTTTGGCTAAAAATTCCCCTACCACTAGGAGCGACATGCAATGTGACTGAAAGGCGTCTTTGTTTTTTCATGTGACGATCGATGCTTTCTCTTTATAAGCCAGTGAAAGATTCTTCCACTGATTCACCAATTCAGATTCCATGACAACAAAGAACACCGCCTCAACATCATCTCCCGAGCACACCCTTCACAAACCCGCCACTCTCGCGTTCAAAACTCCACAATGCGAACAAAACTTTCCTCCTTCACAGACCAACAACACGTGGCTAATCCTTCGTGTGGCAGTCCTCCACAAAGCCACACCTAGAGGACTAGCTCTCTGCACCGGCCCTTCCACACAGACCATCCCTTGTACGGTCCAAAACTTTGACAACCTGCCCCTATGTGGCCGTACCTACGCCCGCAAGACCCCGCGCGAGTCCAACTCTTCGCAAATTGCACCTACGCACTCAAGACACATGCGCGAGCCTGAATCTTCACGTGCCCAGCCCTGCAAGCAAGCAAACCCACAAAATACAAACCAAAAAAGAATAGAGCAATGAACCAGCTCTCTGCACCGGCCCTTCCACACGGACCAAACCTTGCGCGATCCAAGACTCTGAGAGCCGCCCCTATGAGGACTGCACCTACGCACTCAAGACCCAGCGCGAGTTCAACCTTGCGTGACCCGCACATGCACGCTACAACCTGCACGCCCAGCACCCTGCGCGAGCAACCCTGCGCGACCAGCACCCTGCGCGACCAGCCCTGCAGGACAAACCCTGCGCGACCATCCCTGCACGACCAACCCTGCTCGACCAGCACCTGCACACTCAAGGGATCTGCACACAATGAAGAAGAGGAAACGGGAACACCATGGATCTACAGCAGGAATCACAACGCAAGAGGGAATATCCACTTCCCAGATGCCGTAGATCTGTAACCACAAAGAAGAAGAGGACCCGAGAAGTTGAAGATCCACACACCGGCCGCTAGAACCGCAAACAAGAGGGAAGATCTGGTGTCCGGACGCCGTAGATTTGTAACCACAAAGAAGAAGAGGACCCGAGAAGATGACGATCCACATTCCAGGTCACCGCTGCAAGAACACTGCAAACCCCCAAACCCTAGGATGACCTAGGACGAAGCTCGAGTTTTTTTTACCTTTTCTTAAAAAAATCTAGAAAATGGTTTGGGCAAAAATATTTTAAAAAATGCACCTTAAAGGCGGCATCTGCGATGCCGCCTTTGCATTTCAGGTGCAAGTCGGCATCCGCGTTGCTGCCTTTGCACTGCGGGTGAAAGGCAGCCTCTGTGATGCCGCCTTTCCCCTAAATTTTTTTTGAACATTTTTATTTTTGTTTTTTTTTTGTTTTTTTTTGTTTTTTTTTGTTTATATATATATATATATATAAACAAAATAAAAAATTTCAATAGAATTTCTCTGATATTAAAGATCCAGCGCTACAGTCATTACAAAAGTCTGGATTCTGATAGAAACCCTTACCCTTGCCTCTCTTTTATAAGAGGGATTTCCAGAAAAATCATTCTGCATTTTCGATGTGGGAATCAGGTTCTCCCTTTCCTATGCAGTACATTCGGCATTTCCGATGTGGGATTCTATTTCAAGTACATGACTTTGAAATACAATAAAATATAAAATATAAGGCCAATATAAATAAAATTTTAAACATTGATTAAAAATATAATAAATAGTTGAAAATTAAAAGAATTTCCTCAAAAATATTGATGAAAAATAATCTATAACCTTTCAAAACCTCCTACTTGAAACCTAAAAATGTTTCAAGTTTGTGAATTTGAAAGACTATAAAATATAAACTATAAAACGAATATAATTGAAACACTAAACATTCATTAAATATATAATAAATAGTTGAAAACAAAAGGAATTTCCAAAAAAATGTTGAGGAAAAGTAATTTATAAGCTTTCAAATCCGCCTACTTGAAACTTAAAAATGTTTCATGTCCGTGAATTTGAAAGACTATAAAACATAAACTATAACACGAATATAATTGAAACCTAAAACATTGATTAAACATATAATAAATTATTTAATTATTTAATTAGTAATATAATTATTAATTATATAATAATTAATTAGTTAATTAGTAATATAATTATTAATAATTAATTATATAATAATTAATTATTTAATTAATAATATAATTATTAATTATATAATAATTAATTAATTAATTATAAATTTAATAATTTATTATAATAAGTAATTATAATTATTAATTTGTAATTATTAATAATTAATTATGTAAAAATTAATTAGTTAATTAGTAATATTATTATTAATTATATAATAATTAATTAGTACATTTTTAATACGATTTTAATTATAATTCTTCATTATAATTATTAATTAGTAATTACTAATAATTAATTATATAAAAATTAGTTAGTTAATTTGTAATATTATTATTAATTATATAATAATAAATTACTAAAATAGTAATATAATTTTTAATTACATTTATTCATTATAATTATTAATTATTAATTAGTAATTATTAATTAGTAGTTATTAATTATTTATTAGTTAATTTGTAATATAAATATTAATTATAATTATTAATTAGAATTAGTAATTAGTAATTATTAATAATTAATAATAGAATAGTTAGTTAGATCACTAGTTATATAATTATTAATTACATAACAATTAATTAGTAAATTAGTAATATAATTTTTAATTACATTTATTCATTATAATTATTAATTATTAATTAGTAATTAGTAATTATTAATTATTAATTATTAATTAGTAATATAAATATTAATTATAATTATTAATTATAATTATTTATTATTTATTATTAATTATTTATTATTATTATTATTAATTATTACTTATACAGTAATTATTTTGTTAATTATTAATATAACTATAATTATATAATAATGAATTAGTTAATTAGTAGTATAATTATTAATTAGTTAATAGTTAATTGGTTAATTAGTAATATTATTATTAAATATAATTTTTATAATTTTTAATTAGTAATTATTAATAATTAAATATGTCATAATTAATTAGTTAATTTGTAATATTATTATTAATTATATATTAATTAATTGGTAATATAATTATTACATATATAATAATTATTTAGTTAATTGGTAATATAATTAATAATTATAACTAATTAATTAGTAATTATAAATTACTAATTATTAGTTAGTTAATTAGTAATATAAATACTAATTATAATTTTTCACTATAATTATTAATTAGTATTTAATAATTATTAGTAAGTAATTAGTAATTATTAAATAGTTAATTAGTAATATAAATATTAATTATAACTATTCATTAAATTAATCATTATTAATTATTAATTATAAATTATTACTCATTAATTATTACTTATATTATAATTATCTAGTTAATTATTAATATAACTATTAATTATATAATAATTAAGTAGTTAATTAGTAATATATTTATAATCTTTCAAATTCACGTACTTGAAACATTTTTAAGTTTCAAGTATGCAGTTTTGAAAGCCTATAAATCATTTTTCATTAACATTTTTTGGAAATTAATTTTGTTTTCAACTATTTATTATATGTTCAATCAATGTTTAACATTTCATTTATATTGGTTTTCTATTTTATGTTTTATAGACTTTCAAATTCACATACTTGAAACATGTTTAAGTTTCAAGTAGTCGGTTTTGAAAGCATATAAAGTTTCTAGAAAATCCTTTTGTTTTCAACTATTTATTATATGTTTAATCAATTTTTAAAGTTTCAATTATATTCATTTTATAGTTTATATTTTATAGTCTTTAAAATTCACATACTTGAAGCATTTTTATGTTTCAAGTAGGTGGTTTTGAAAGGTTATAGATTATTATTCATCAACATTTTTGAGGAATTTTTTTTTGTTTTCAACTATTTATTATATGTTTAATAAATGTTTAAAATTTCATTTATATTGGAATTATAGTTTATATTTTATTGTATCTCAAAGTCACGTACTTGAAACAGAATACCACATCGAAAATTCAGAATGTACTGCGCAGGAAACGGAGAACCTAAATCCCACATCGAAAATGCAGCATGATTTTCAGGGCAAGCCCTATTATAAGAGGGAGGTCTGGGTAAGGGTTTCTATCAAAATCCAGACTGTTGTAATGGCTGTAGCATTGTATCTTTAATAGTAGAGAAATTATGCTGAAATTTTTTGTTTTGTTTATATATATATATAAAAAACAAAATAAAAAATAAAAAAACTAAAAAAATTAGGAGAAAGGCGGCATCACGGATGCCGCCTTTCACCCGCAGTTCAAAGGCAACATCATGGATGTCGCCTTGAACCCGAAATGAAAAGGCGGAATCCGCGATGCCGCCTTTAAGGAGCATTTTTTTATATATTTTTACACTGACCATTTTCTGGAATTTTTTTTAAAAAAACATAAAAAAAACTCACGAAGCTCTCACCAAGGAGAGAATGGGAGTCTCGAGAGAAGATAAATTTAAAAAATATATAATATCAAATTAAAGGAGAATCTTCTCCTTTAAGCACCTATGGGACTACCCCTATCACCATCTCCCATGCCTGGATCCACTGACTGGGTCACCTTCAATCATCGGGGTCTCCTCCTCCATACTGATGCCCCACCCACCATTCTGGACGGCCTGGTTTTGTTCATCTTCCGGTTGTAGATCTAGCCACTATCGTGGGTGAGGATATCATCACCTCTTCTTTTCAGACCCCGTCACCTCCCAAGGTTTCCCTCCTGCTCCTTCCATCCACATATGTCCCACCATGAACCCACTCGCTACTATCTGGACTACGATTGTGCCTCTATAATTTGGCCCACCTCTGGCGAAGCCATGGTCCACCGCTTCCCCTTCCCGTGGCCTCTCCTGCTCTTCCACTGTCGAGACCCCATGGCCATCGCTCACCTCCCGCAATCATTCATCAACACCTTCCACCCCTACCGTCCTCATCCCCAACCTTCTCCAGCATTGTTACCATAAAAGGATCCCACTGTGATCCTGAGACCCGCCACCTGATCGCCACCACAGGAGCCTCCACAACCGCTCACCTGTCTGTCTACATCATTCCACCCACTCCCATCGCTTAAGAGTGCCACATCTCAGCCACCCATTCCCCAACACCATCTCTAATGGCATTCGCATCAACTGGGAGGCCAGATCTAGTTAGGTGTTGCGTGCGCCATGAACTAGGAGAGAGGTAACCTAATGCAAAACCTCAATTTAACCCACAACTGAGTTTTGAGGTATTGGTTATTTTATATAATCAAAATTTAATTAAGTTGATTAATTTATTTTCAGTATTAAATGAAATTTATTAAAAACATAATTTTTTGTTGATAAAATATAATTTCTTAATATTCTAAAAAAGAATGAATTATTATAATTTTAGTATTAAATTAATTAATTAATTTAATTTTTTGTATAAAAAATAAAATAATGACAAGACCGAATAAGAATAAAATATTTGAATAATTTTTTTTTTGAATTTAATTATTTCATTTAATATATTTAAATTTCCCTGTTACTTTAAATTTATAAAAATTTAATTTTTATCATGAATTTATTTATTATGTCTACCTATCTTGAGCTAGTGATCATACATGTGTATTTATGGGTTAATTTATTTAATTATTTATTAATTGTGTTTAATGATTGTAACATATACATAGGTAATTAAATTACGGTCTACACATCATATTTTTTCAAATATATATAAGGGATGCATTTCCAATTCATATGTTGTATTTTTCACTCCCTAGACCCCCTCGTCTACATGTGAGTATACATGTATAGTTGAAGATGATGTATAAGATGTGGACCACACCAAGATGAGGTGTAATCTATATGAGATGTGGACAGCTTGTATGATGATGAACTACATCATGAGTCAAGCTTCAACTTAGGTTTGAAACCCCTTAAGTCATGATCGATATGTTAATTTTAAAAATGGGTTATTAACAAATAGATTCTCAAGACCAATTAGGTAACTATTTCTTTTATGTATTTGTTTATTATTTTATGAATTTTCACAACATTGGGAAATACATAAAATAAAATTAAAATGTACAAAGATGTTATGAATGGTTTTATTTTCATGTTTAGTTCTAAGTGTGACATCATTAAATAAATAGTTTAATATAAATCGATTACATTCTTCAAGAAAAATATAAAAACCCCTCAATAAAATATTAATTCAAAAATTCCTTCCATAATTTAAATATGTACACAACCAGGTGTTTGGGGTGCTCGGTCGGCCATAGTTGACTGTGCCACCTATGACTGGGGAGTTCTTATGATAATGATGGGTTAACTTAACTACAGTTAGAAACAAAGGAGTATCCATAGATAGCTTTTTGCAACTTCCTAGAAAATCATTTAGTAAATCATATTTATGAATTTATAATATGAACAGATCAAGGAATCACAAGTTAGTGTGGTTGGTCAATCAAACAATTACCTCGAACTCTTTGAGTAGTGGAATAGCCATAGCTTGTAGTCTATGAGGGTAGGTTTAAGGATCATTACCACTAGAATAATCATGTGATAGAGTATTCCTATTATATAATAGAGGGAAACTATAATTCGATAAAATAGTGGATGAAATTTAAAGATTTTAACAGTCAATATGGTCAAATTGGTAATCAAGATAAGTGTACTAATATGCTATATTTTATTTCTGTTGTAGATGGAAAGTAATACCAAATAAAATACTGCCATATTTATTGGATAAATTCAATTTCTTATCCAGAATGAGTTTCTAAATAGTATTGAAGGTTTTTTTACACAATACTATGATATCATAAATTCAAGGTGTTGGTGTCTCCAATATCTGTTAATCCTCTTCGATAATTGAGGGTGTAAAAATTTCTTATAGGAGACTCATGAATGACATATATAATGGTTATTTTATAATATTATCATCAACATCTGATGTGAATTTGGATACTATATCCGGACATGAATGATATTACATGTAGTCTCATCTTTGAGACTATTCAATGGAGATAGTGAAACAAGATATGAATGGGTGATTATTACAATGGATAAGTGTAAATATGAAATACAGGTCATAATATTTGCTTACATCCCATTATTATATCTATATCAACCATATACTCTAGTTTTGCTTAAGATAAAAAATTGAATAGTATGAATATAATGATTTTGACTATTGGGTAAGGTTTTCCAATTAAAAAATTACATAAAGAAAGTATAATTTAATTCTTTTGGTGAACAAGTTTAAATATGAGGAAAGTACAATAGTAAGAGTGAAACCAAAGGCACCTTTGTAATGTTCTTCAAGGAAATAGGTATTAAATATGAGGTTATTTTCTTCACATATCATAAAATAAATCTGTATAGGTTTAAACACAGTGAACTAAATCTCAAAATAAAGTATTCACTTCTTATTCGATAATATTAATCAATATAAATGTAATTTTACTTCTTGGGTATTAAATAAAACATACCTATTACATATGTTTATTTAAATATAGTAACCAAGTAAGAATATGAACATTACTAGAATAAATTCATGTTCTACAAGCAGTTGAGAATGGGTGGTTCCTATGTCAGTAGTGAGAAACACATAACTTCTAATTTCCAAGGTTAATGATTCTAGTTAAACTTTTATTAATTATAACCAAAAAATTTATCTCACATGTCCTTTTTGTAAAGACCTGACCCCATTTTCCTGGAGTTGATACCTTATTACATTACATTGGCATGATTACAAGAAATTTTTATCCAGAAGTAATGAAGAGTTTAGTAGATTTGGAAATCCAAATACATACATAAGTTCAATATTACAACATGAAATGAAAAACAAAAAATTAGTTACATTGGGAATATCCACCACTCAAATATTATCCATGCATGTCAATAATAATATACCTCTTTATGTCCTAGAAAAAAATGAGACATAATAAAGGGTGAGCTCAGATGTTTAGTAAGGGTGAACATTATAATGGAAGAAAACATAAACATTAGTTATGGTTAATAATTTAAAACACATGCCTTTAAAAATAAACATGAACACAATATGGGGGGAATATGAGCTGACTAAATATTTCTATAATAAAAGATAATAATGAGTATTTTACTAGTCGAATAACCACATTAACTTTGAATTTATAGACTCTCAATGAGGTAAATTCATATGCCGGAAATTCTGAAACATATCGTCAAGGCCTCATCCAAGACATCTAAAAATGATTATGGCCTCAGCCAAAACCATATTTAAAAATGGGAAAGGCCTCGGTCATGTTCATATCTATTTGTCTCATATAGCCTACTGATTCATCGAGAGGTTGTAACAGGCCCCACATGTCACATAATAAGTCAAATTCACTCCTCATACGAATGGTAATAAACATAAACAACATATACATTCATATTGAAACTACTATATGAAATATAAATAAATTTTCCTGAACATTAAGCATAAACACTAACCATTCGGAGAAAATAGATGAATGGTTTTAAGATAGAATGTCCACAGTGAATATAATGATAAACCATATAAATAAATATGGAAAATTATATAATAAAATATTAATCCCAATAATACATAATAATCAACATGAGTGATGAAACAGATGAAGATACTCTTATAAAATCCTTGAGTAATTCTTCAGATAAATACTCTTTTACTTTGAAAAGAAGAGTTCTTTTGGAAAATTATTTGATTAAAACCATAAATTAAGTAAAATAATATTTTCAATAAAATGATTGATTTTAGAAAAATCATGGTTGCTAAAAACAGATTATAGAGTTCCCTTGAAAATAGATAAGAATTTGAAAAATTCCCTTGCATCGGGCTTGTATTTCGGGAAGATTTTTTGAAAGGTCATTTTAAAAAGTGTAACTCTCCATAAAATAAAGAATAATTCTAGGTGGTAAACATATTTATAATATTCAAATAGAAATTATTAGGATTACATAATAATACATAGGAATTTCATTAAGGTAAGTATAAAATAAAAGTAACCCGAATGAAAACAGAGGTTCGGGTGGAAAACCCTTACCTTAAGTCCGAAGGATTTCCTCACTTGATCTTTATGACCTAAATAATAAAATTTTAGGTTCATAAATTAATTATTACATAATCTCCACTACATTTAATTGATTTATTATAAACATATTATGTTCATTCATGGCCTTTTGATGGGTTAAGAGATTCAATTTCATTGTTTGGGAGCATTTTCATCCTTGATTTTCATGATCGGTTTACTTATATTTATGTATAAGTAAACATTTATAATGAGAATGGTTATCAAGAATAGAAGTTATATGTTATTAGTTAAAAACTATAATATTACATGGTTATAAAATTCGTTTGGTTTTTGGGAGTGAAGATTAATCATTATATAAAATTTTAATGACAATTGTTTGGGTTAATGGGCGGATTTTTGATCACAATGAATTAATTTTGATTTATAAATATATATAATGTGTAAATAATTATTATAGAACCTAACAGAAGTTATAATGCATATATTATAGTCTTATTCCATCATCAAAATGGTTTCATTACCAAAATTGATGACGGTAATAGAAATTGAAAACTCGTCATCCTTGGATGTGATAAATTAACACATCTCTTATGGTGTTTTTATTTCAAGTATAAAATAAGGGGAAAGGAGATATGATAAAGAATTATTCCTTAATTGTAAAAAAAATTAGTACATTTAAGGTACAGAATTCATCACAACATTTGGATTAAAGGAGTTGAGGAAAGAAAAAAATGAAACGAATATAAAATAAAAGAAATGAAAATAGGAATTTAACTCTTGAAGTAATCTTCCTTAGAGCCACTTTAGGGGAAAGGTTTTTGTCTTTTTATGAGATCAAGGTCCACTGGATATGGGAGAGTATATTTGGAGGATATACTATCATAATTTTGACAAGTCACAATTCTTGAGAGGAGTGATGAGAAGAGGGAGTGAGGGGGGTATAGTGGAGGAGAGAGGTGATTTGTGAATATATTATTCATTATTTTATTATTTCCATCAAGACAAACAATAGTGTTGATTCATATGACCCATAATAGTAATATGTTCTTGTGATTTCGAAAAAAGTGTGCTTACATCAGGCATAATGCTAGGAATAGTTAATTTAACTGATAATGTATATATACTGTAAATTACCGTATTTTACTATTCATAAAAAAATTGTAAATCAGAAAAATTCAAAAAATTTATCATAAACATTTTTCAGTGTGTAAAATTCAAAAATTAACTACATTTTTCGACAACAATTTTATAAATATGATTAATTTTAATTTTAAATAAAATAAAAATTTATTCGAAAAATAAAAATTTTAAGACTATAATTCGTTTTACATCACTTTGAAAATTTAATCAAGATCTCGTTATCTTATAACCATAAGACAATAATAATAATAATAATATGATTTAATATTTATAAGGCTCATATTACTATTCATATTAATATTTATAAGTGTATGTTACTATTCACCACAAATTAAGTTTGTCTTGTCAAACTCTAAATATCTTACTGAACGCAACAGTGTATGTCAGTTTTTCAAAATACAAATTACAGATGTGAAAAAACTATGTTTTTTCGATAGGTTAAAAAAAGGGGTGTTTTTTGGAGACTTAGTGTTTCCTGAATTTATTTTTAAATCCTTGGGGTGTAACATTCTCCCCTCCTAAAAATTTCATCCCCAAAGTTATCAGAATTTTACGTAAAAAAAGATTTGGGTAGTTCTTCGTTATAAGCTCTTCAGGCTCTCATATTGCCTCTTCGATTTTATGATTTTTCGAAAGTATCTTTACAAGTTGAGTTGTCTGATTCCTAAACACCTATTCTTTAGTGTCCATAATCTGGATAGGCTCTTCATAGTATGACAGGTTATGTTCCAATTCTATTTCTTCATAAGTGAGGACATGCATTGGGTCTGGCACGTACTTTCTCAATAATGATACATGGAACACATTGTTTACTTTAGATAGGATAGGCAGCATATTCGAACGATATGAAAAATCTCCAATAATCTCTAGGATTTCAAATGTTCCAATGTACCTAGGGCTCATTTTCACATTCTTCTCAAATATTATAACACCCTTCCATAGAGATACCTTTAGAAAAACATGATCTCCTACTTGAAATTACAAATCCTTCCTTCGATTATCAGCATATCTCTTTTGCCTACTTTGAGCTGTAAT
This sequence comes from Viscum album, assembly GCA_963277665.1. Classification (NCBI taxonomy): domain Eukaryota; kingdom Viridiplantae; phylum Streptophyta; class Magnoliopsida; order Santalales; family Viscaceae; genus Viscum; species Viscum album. The sequence goes on from OY728148.1 coordinate 1,926,403,478, forward strand.
GATATGGTTTTGAATAGTCTTTACTTTTGTTTTTGTTTCCTTCACAAGCTCTGGGCCCACAAGGTTATTTTTTTCAACTTCATCTTAATATTTTGGTGTATGGAATCTCTTCTTATACAATGATTCGTATGATTCCATTTGAATACTTGAATAGAAACTATTATTGTAAAAAACCTCCACTAAAGGTAAATATTAATCTCACATACCTTGAAAGTCAAGTGAACATGATCTCAACATGCCTTGTTAGGTTTGGATCATCCTCTCTGATTTCCCATTAGTTTGAGGGTGATAATCAGTACTCAATAGAAGATTGGTATCCAAATCTTTCTAAAGACTTTTCAAGAATTTTGATGTAAATCATTCATCACCATCAGACATAATTTAGAGAGGTTCTATTTTAATTCTCACAACTTCATTAATATATATTATTTATAGGAAATCTAATGTAAAATCCTCCCTTATAGTGAGGAAATGTGTCTATTTCATAAGTCGATCAAAAATTACCCATATCAAATCGTTCATCCTTATATTTTTTGGTAATCCAATTACAAAATCCAGTGTTATGTCATCCCATTTCCATATAGGAATAGGTATAGGATTCATGAATCCTATCGAATGTTGTCTTTTGGCCTTTACTTGTTGACAGACTAGACATCTTGAAACATAATCAGTAATTTCCCACTTCATGTTGTCCCACCAGAAATGTTCCTTCAAATCTCTATATGTTTTAGTGATACTAGAGTGTATAGAGAATTTAGAGCTATAGTCATCATCTAATAACTCGCTTTTCATTCAGATTATAAAGGGAACACATAGCCTCTTCCCAAATTTCAGAATTCTATATTTACATACGAATCCATTCAACTTCCCATCTTTCACAGAATTAATTTTCTTTTGAAGGTTCTCATCATCAAGATGAGAGAATTTAATCCTTACTAATAAATAAGGTTAGGAAGCCATTTGAAAATGTAATGATGTTTCACCTTCTTGGATAATTCTAATGTATATCCTTATTAGATCCACGAATATAGGATCCCTTTAAATCCTTATTTTGTTTAAAACTCTATGATCCTTCCTTCTCAATGAATCAGCTATCTTATTTTCTTTTCCTCGGTGGTAGTGTATGGAAGAAATCAAAATCCTTGGGTAGATAGAGTCATCACCTTTTACTCATGTTGAGTTATTTTTGTGAGAAGATATACTTTATACTCTTGTGAAATGTATATATCTTGTATCTTTCACCATAGAGATAGTGTCTCTATATTTTTATATCAAAGATCACAACAGCTAACTCAAGATCACGTGTATGATAGTTTTGTTCATGAATTTTCAACAGCCTTGATGCATAGGCAATAACTCTATCATTATGCATAAGGAAACAACTATGTCCTTTATTTGATGTATCACTATAGGTCACAAACCCTACATTCTCTAATAATAGAGTTAGGATCAGATCATTCACTAATATCTTCTTCAATTCTTTGAAACATTCCTCACATTCTTTTTTCTATACGAACTTAACCATTTTATGTGTAATATTGGTCATTCGGTTGGCTAAATGGGAAAAGTTTTAAATGAAATTCCGATAATAACCTGCTAAACCAATAATACTACATATCTTAGTTATGTTCATTGAAGTATGACATTCTTTCATAGCCTTTTTCTTGGCAGGATCAAAATATATTCCATCCTTAGAGATAATGTGGCTATGAAAGGAAACTAATTGATGCCAAAATTCATACTTTCTAAACATCCCATATAATTCATTTCTTCTAAGAGTCTTCATAATAGTGTACAAGTGATTTTAATGTTCTTCATATCTTTTGTATTATACCAAGATATCGTCAATAATTTCACCAAAAAGTCATCAAGATATTCCTTGAAAACTCTTTTCATTAGATCCATGAAAACAAAGGGTGCATTAGTCACTCCAAAATGCATTATTGTAAACTCATAACACCCACAACTAATTTGAAATTTTGTCTTTGAATATCTTCCTTCCTCACACACAATTGATGATATCTAGATCAACGATCATTATTTTTAAAATATTGGGCTCCATTATGTTGATAAAATAAATCATCAATGCGAGGTAGGGGATACTTTTTCTTTATTGTTATAGCATTGATCTCCCTATTTTCAATGCACAACCTCATAGATCCATATTTCTTCTTATTGAAAATAATCAAGGATCCCCATAGAGAAACACTAGGGAAAATAAATACTTTATCACTCATTTCCTCTAGTTTTTTCTTTAGTTCCACTAATTCCACAATGGCCATTCTATAAGGGGTCTTTGATATGGGCCTTGAATTGGGATTTAAGTCAATGGAAAAATCAATTTCTCGCTCTATAGGATGTCCATGTAAATCCTCTAGAAACACATCAACATATTATTACACAATAGGTACATACTCTATTTGAACATTCCTTTCCTCAACCATAGTTATTGCATTCCCTTTCTCCCTAATAATTGAATTCAGTAGAGCTACCAGGGGTGGATATAGATGAGAATCAGACGGTAATGTTTCTGCTCTAAAGATACGGGATTCCACATCATCCTCAAAAATTGTAACCTCCTTCTTATTGCAATAAATTTTTGCAACGCGGTTCTAAATCCAATCCATACTGAGGATTATATCCAGGCAAATTATTGGTATGAAAATAAAATCAGTAGATAAAGCACATTTATATTCCATAATGGGGACCGCCTAACACAACTTTTTTTGTAATGATGCTTCTCTTAGGTGTTTTGACTCACAACTCTCTTATTAAATCAAATTGTAAATATCAAATATTCTTGGAAAAATGGGAAGATGTTAAATAATGCGATGATCCAGAATAAAATAAAGCATTGGCTAAGTTTGAGGAAATGATTAATGTAAATTACACCACATCATTAGGAACTTCAATATCATCAGTTGTGATCACATAATCTTGTGCCATATCCCTTGGCCTTTTCTGATGCATGTTTCCTTGAAGCAGTGGAAAATCATTAAAATAGTGTCTCATATCTCTACACTGATATCATTGAACATTAATATATTATTTCTTCCCCTTAAAAACACCATCATTATGGCCTTTCTGTCTACACTTGTAGCACACCCCTTTTCCTTATAAGATGGCACCAGTGAGTTTCCTTCCACAATTATCTTAGGGCTGAAAGTCAACACTTCCCTTCTTCCCCATTTTCTTATTTTCTTTTCCAGAGTTTTCATCAACCCTATTCTTATCTTTCCTTCCTTTGAATTCATAAGAATTATATAACTCCTTTTATATATTGATATCACATGAGACTATATCTTTATAATATGAGAAAGTTTGGATGACTCGCGCCTACTAGAGGAATGGATTTAGGCCATCAAATAATCATTCAATATTTCTCCTTGGATTATGTATGTAGTCCATAACATTCTTTACTAACCTTGTAAAGTTAGCTTCATACTTTTCAATACTCTCATTTTCCTTTTGCCTCAAATTCAGAAACTTTGTTTCCATATCTACTAGTTTTTCACGAGGAAATTCTTTCTCTATGAAAAGATCTTTAAATTCATTCCATTGCATTTTTCTATCTCTTCCTCCTCCATTGTGTTTTGAATTAGTGACCACCATTGATTAGTATCTTCTGAAATATGATAAACTACAATGAAAACCTTCTCCCTTTCATTACTTCCCAAGGTGAGAAATGTCTTCTCTAAGGAACTTATCGACTGCTCTGCTACGGATGGGTTTGTATTCCCATTAAATGATGGAGTTTTTTGTCGCATAAATCAATCTAAAATAACTCCTCCATATTATGGATATGGATGCTCCATTTGGGTAAGGTTATTGTTCATGACCTGAGTATGTTATTTTAGTATAGATATAAGTTTCTCCGCACCAGTTACAACTCTAGATAAAGCATCATTATCTTTCATAGTAGGGAAATCCCTGCATGGGATACGCGTGTTCTTTCAGTTTCCATTCCTTCCACTAGGCACCATTTCTAAATAATAGAATACACTAGATTAGGTTATGAGTCATAATTTATAATATCAATGTAGTGAAATACAAAACATAAATTGAAATCCTATGTTTAGCTAATCCCATAGTCATAAACATTGTTTTATTGGGGAGAAATTTTCATTTAAATCCTTCATAATGGCTTGTAAAGAAAATGTCAATTATCTTAAGAATATCCCCTAGGAGTCTCAAAACAAGTGTGTAGTAAGGCCCGTTTTCATGTACCAGGATACCCCAGTTCAATATAGAAACTCCTTGTCAGAGTTTTCACTCCTAGGTAAAACTTTTCTAGAACAATGTACACTTGTAGTATACAGACAATGATGTATTTTCTAGAAAGATCCACATAATATATTCCTTAAAAAAATTACAGGATTTTCTTTTATATTTACCCTCAAAGACTATCCTAGGGGTTTTTACCCTAATCTATATTTTCTAAATATAGTTTCCTTGTTTTTTACTAAACTTCATCTGATACCAACTGTAAAGACACAACCCCAATTGCCTGGAGCCAGTGCCTTACCACATTAAATCAGGATGATTACAAGAAAGTAGTATCCTGAAGGAATGAATAGTTTAGTAAATTTTTAAATCCAAATACATATATAATTTTAACATTTCATCATGAAATGAAAAACAACAAATAAGTTCCATTGGGAACATCCACCACTCTAAGATTTTCCCTGCAAGTCAATCATAATATACCTCTTCATGTACTGAGAAAAATGAAACATAAGAAGGGGTGAGATCAGATGCTCAGTAAGGTTAAACATTACTTTGGAAGATAACATAAACATTAGGCAAGTGAATAATTGAAAACACATGCCCTTAAAAATAAATGTGAATATAATATGGTAGGAATAAAAGATGAGTAAATATTTCCATAATAAAACATAATCATGGGTATTCTACCAGTCGAATAACTCATGAACTTTGAATTTCTAGCTTTATAATGAGGGAAATGAATATTCCAAGAATTATAAATCATATCTTCAAGGCCTCATCCAAAACATTTAAAAATTATTAAGGCCCCAGCCAAAACCATATCTAAAAATGGGCAAGGTCTCAGCCATGTCCATATTTATTTGTCTCATGAGACATACCGATGCATTGAGGGAATATAGCAGGACCCACCCATCAAATAATAAATCCAATTGATTCCTAATATGGATGGGGATAAACATAAACAACATATACATTAATATTGAAACGAACATATGAAATTTAAATAACATTTCTTAAACATTAAGCATAAACACTAACCATTCAGAGTAAACTAGTGAACGGTTTTAAGATAGAACATCGACATTAAAAATAATCATTAAAAATTAAATTAAATATGGTATATGATATAATAAAATATTAATCCCAATATTACATAATAATTAAAAAGAGTTTTTAAATAGATGAATATATTTTTATAAAATCATCGAGTAATTCTTGAGATAAATACTATTTTACATTGAAAATAACAGTTCTTTTGGAAAAGTCTTTGTATAATCCAAAAAATGAAGTAAGACAGTATTTTCAATAAAATTAGTTATTTTAAAAATATAATGGTTACTAAAAACGGATTATATAGTGCCCTTGAAACTAGGTAAGAATTTGAGAAATTCCCTTGAATTAGGCTTTTATTTCGGGAATAATTTTTGAAAGATCCTTTTAAAACGTGCAACTCCCCATAAAATAAAAAAGGATTTTGGTTCGAAAAAATGTATATAATATTCAAATATAAATTATTAATATTACATAATAATACATAAGAATTTAATTTAGGTAAGTAGATAATAAAAATAACCCAAATGAAAATGGAGGTTCGGGTGGAAAACCCTTACCTTAAGTCTAAAGGTGTTCCTCACTTGCTCTTAATTTCCTGAATAATTAAATTTAGGTTAATAAAATAATTAATACATAACCTCCAATACATTTAATTGATTTATTATAACCTTATTAGGTTTATTCATGACCTTTTTATGGGTTAAGTGATTCAATTCCATTTTTTGGGAGTGTTTTCTCCCTTGGTTTTCATGGTCGGTTTACTTATATTATGTATGGATAAACATGTAGAATCAGAATGGTTTTCCAGAATAGAAGTTTTATTTTATTAGTGAATAAAAAAAATATTACATGGTTATAATATTTTTTTGGTTACTGGGATTGAAAAATGAATCATTATATAAATCTTTAATGATAATTGTTTGGGTTAATTGGCAGTTTTTTTCACAATGAACTCATTTTGATTTATAAATTAATATCATGTGTAAAAAATTATTACAGAACCTTAAATAAGTTATAATAATTATATTATATTCTTATTCAACCATAAAAATTATTTCACCTCCATAAATGAAGACGGTAATAGAAATTGAAAACCCATCATTCCTGAATGTGATAAATTAACACATCTTGAATAGTGTTTTCATTTCTAGTAGAAAAGAAGGGGAATTGAGAGATGATGAATAATTATTCTAATATCATCAAAACATTACAATACATGTAAGTTACTAGAGTCATCACAACATTTTGATGAAAGTAGGTGAGGAATGAAAAGGAAAATAAACAAAACTAAAATAAAAGAAATCAAAAGAGGAATTTACTTCTTGAAGTAATATTCCTTGAGTGCCTCTTTAGGGGAGAGGTTTTGGTATTTTTATGAGACTAAGGGCCACTGGATGTGGGGTAGAATCTTTTAATGTTATTTTAGCATAATTGGGACAAGGCACAAGTCTTGAGAGGAGTGAATAAAAGAGGGAGTGATGGGGGTTATACTGGGGGAGAGGGGTTATTTGTGAATATATTATTCATTATTTTATTATTTACCTCAAGACAACCAATAGTGTTGATTTATGTGACCCATAATAATAATAAGTGCATGTTATTTCGAACAAAGTTTCCTTACATCATCTATGACGCCAGGAATAGTTAATTTAACTGATAATGTATATATATGGTAAATTACCATATTTTTCTATTCATAAAAAATTTGAGTATTTTAGAAAATACCAAAAATACACCCTAACCATTTTTTGACATATAAAATTATAAAATGAACTCCATTTCTGAAAATAATTTTCTAAATATTATTATTTTTAATTTTTAAATAAAATCATCATTTATTTGAAAAATAACAATTTTGAAACTATAATTCATTTTATATCTCTTTGAAAAATTAATCAAGATCTCATTATCTTATAACATTAAGAAAAGAAATAATAATTTGATTTAATATTCATAAGATTCATATTATTACTCAAATTACTATTCATAAGGGTATGTTACTATTCACCAAAATTTAAGTTTGCCTTTTCAGACTCTAAATATATTACTGAACACAACTGTGTCTGTCAGTTTTTCAAAATTCAAATTAAAGATATGGAAAATTATGTTTTATTGGCTAGGTTACAACAAAGTGGTGTTTTTTTGAGACTCAGTGTATCGTTCATTTATTTATAAATCCTTGGGGTGTTGCACTTTGGACACAATGAGACATTATTCTCATTCAGTAATGGATGTAGTTTATGGTATTTAATACTCAACCAATAGTTCAGTAATACTTGAATTGTTGGAAATAAGTGATGAATATAAAACTGTAAGACTTATATACCCATTTGTGGCAAGATAATAATTTTCAAAGAAAAACTAAGTAGTTTTCATGAATATACTCAGTATGTATTTTTACTCTTTAGAGTTTAATACCTTAGGTATTATCTACACACTTATTTATTTAGTTTTAGACAAAGAACCCATTAGAAATAAAGGTAAGCCCTGAATATTTCGGAACAAGTTCAACTAGAGAGCATGAACTATTCCATGGGAAACTTATTGGTAAGTATACTTCATAAAATTCCTTTATGTATTTATGAAATGTGAAAATGAATTATGGTATATGCATGGTCAGAAGATATGAGATGCTTTAGATAGGTGTGTCAAAGAATAGTTTCACCAAGCATTCATTGATCAATAAAATATAGCATGGACTAATTAGAAAATGAAAATTTCCTTATATAAATCAGAGTCATGATGTAAGTAAAAGTAGTATCAATGTTCCAAGTTATATTCATTGCAAATAATTCCATTTTTAGGGACATGTTTTGAAAATAATGATGTTATCCCATAACCATATGCCAACTATAAAAAAATGGATGTCATATGAGTTAAATTTGATAGAAATCCATTATGTCATAATAACATGTGTTTACATGAAAAGAGTTTGTTGAGGATATAAACAAACTTTCATCAAGAAAAACACATTGTTCATATATAGTAATCATCCTAAAATTTTTATAGAATATTACAGAAAAACCTATAATAGAAATGAGATTGTCAATTTATAGGAAATATTTATGTAATAGAGTGGAAATATATATTTTAGATATTGGGAGAAAATTTGAATTGATTTTACTCAATGATGGAGATGCATAAGTAGTTGGAATAAGAATAAGGTCAACTAGATCATGTGGAAAGAGAATGTTTCAAAGACACATACTAAGTAGAAAGGATGAAACTATCGTTATGGTTTTACGATCACCATGTTAGGTGATAACTACTACTAAATTTAAATTTTAATTCAAGGAAGCACATTTAAGGGAAAGTGGGAAACAAAGTACACAAAAACAAAGGGATCTCAAACATCAAAGGGGAAATCATGTTCATTCTACATAAAATTAATAGAGTCGGAAGGACTAAGTGTATATAGTTTCTATTGGATAGAGGATACCTCCCGGTCTTTTTTTCTTTGATGCGATCCTAAAATTGAAAGGTCGTATTTTTGGATTCCCCAACATGTTCCTACAAGATTTTATTTCCCTTATTGAAGCCATGTATCAAAATTCGATTTTGTTTGTCGATCCAAGATAGTTTTTCTTCACTCAAATCATCCAGTAATAGTATTTCAAACCTTCTATGTATATCCTCCTTAGAAAAATTGATCACGAAATATTCCTCTATATTTCTTAATTGTAATGAATTAAAATCTCTAGAACCACTACTTCATTAGTAGCCTCCTTTTCAGCCTCCTATTGCGAAATAAAATTTGCAACCAGCTTAGGAACTAGGGTGAGATCCCTATCAGCCTGAGATCCCCTCATGGATTAAGATTTCAATCTCCTATCACTTTGATTCTCCTCATACCTAACATTGGAGGTTGGAACTAGATTACCTGGAATACCAATCTTTTAAGATATATCATCGATCCGTGCTTATCGAGAATCCCTTGACTCTGGCCCAAGATTTTTCGCATTGTCTGAAGATCTAGTAACCATAGTTCTAGGAATTATTATTCATTAAGAATAATAGTTTATACAATTAAGAATTATATGAAAAGTATCTAAAATTTAAAATACCTATTAAAATTGAATAATGGAATCCATATATTAAAGTATAGGGGGTTATTATTTGAATACTATAGTGGGTATTCAAGTTAGACTATACATGTATGGTACAAGAATGGTACAAATAAGTCTCAAATGGTAAAAGAAATTCATTTTTCATAACTCCCTTAGAATTTTACATGTTTTAGATAATTTATATGACCATTTTATTGAGCATTAAATTCTAAGACTACCAATTTTGGAATTCATCTATATGATGCAACCAGAAAGGGATGGTCAGATCATAGAATTCCAATAAGTGTGAAAGTTATTTAAATCCAATTCAGTATTAAAAGTAAGCAAATAGATCTTTGAGAATTAATATAGAATTATTATTTAGAATGTTTCTCTTAGAGGTTAGTGTTAGAGTTATTATTTTAAAGTCACGTATGTTTTATAAAATATGGAAAATATTTATTGGTCTTAAAATTATTTAAGTATAGGGCGAAAGTTATTCACCAGATATTGACTTAAATTAGCAACTTAAGTTCTAGGGAACATGATCTAATGAGGTGGATCTAACAGTTTCATAGACCTATTCAATCATACATATAGTAACATAGTATTGAAAAATAAAAGTTGGAATAATTCGAGAGAGAATTTTTACGAATGCCACATGGCATAAATCTCTCAAATATGACTTGTATAGTAAATGGGAGGATATTAATGTGGTGAATTGAATTCCATATGATTTACTGATGGATCCATAATGAATTATAGGATATGTATATGATATAATATTTCCAAAAAAAATACTTTATTTTAAGAGAATATTATATATATAGGAGAACTTCAACAGAAGAATTCAGAACTATCTGATTGTACTTGAGAAAATACAAAAGATATGTACCTGGTATGTTGAGATGAATGGATTCTAGTTACAAGTGGATGAAAACTAGTCTTACTATAAGGTCAATATGATCTTATACCATAATAATTATAAGGAAATGAGCATGATAATCTCATTTAAGCTGGTGGTAGCCATATCTACACATACCGAGTGTGTTGCGGCTTATGAGGCAGCTAAGAAGCAATGTAATATAAGAAATTATGTTTTCTAGTTATTGTAATTGAACCTAGTTAGAAAAATAATTATCATAATGTAAATTATGATACTCTCACTATCTAAGATGTCAAGTTTTTACAGTGAACAAAATGAAACATACTCAAGGATTGAATCTTTTTAGGAGTTTTACTCAAGAAAGTGAGGTTGTACATAGTGAAATAGCCACAAAACTGAGATGTGGTAGACCTAATAACTAAATTCTTGAATCGACAGGAACATGATATTAATAATTTGAGAGCTAAAAAGGATGGTTAGTAAGTTTACTCTAGTGAAAGTGGTATTGATGTAAAATTGGGTGCCTTATACCCACCTTTATCTATACTTTTGATTACCATATCACACATAGAGTTATTTATGTTCGATGTACACTTAACATTATATTGTAGATATTTCTATATTAACTATTTAAATGGTAATTTCTATACATTATTTGTTGTATCGAAATGTTATATCAGATCCCAGACTATAATGAGGACCTCAAGATACTATGACATTAATCTTAAATATATATCCTATAGTTTAGATACATCATACTGATTGGGTATATACGATTTATAATTTTCATATGTTGGGGTCTCATAAGCATTGATACTTCTTCTCATGAAGTTCTCACTTGGTGATCTCTATTAGTTGAGATCATGTGGAAATATCCACTACGTCACACAGAGGCACTCCCCACCGTGGGTCTGCCGCGTCACCAAGGCACTCCCCCTAATAGCCAGTAGAGGTACTCCTCCTGTTGAGTACCACGGGTCTGCCGCCTCAACCAAGTGCTCCTCCACCATGGGCCTGCTACGATACCAAGGCAGTCCCCACTGGGATAATCGAGTCACTCTGAGTTGAATTGGTCAGCAGTCATCAGGTCTCAACCAGCTACTAGGTCTCTGCACTCTACTCGCTCGTCACTATAAGAATCTGCTCCACAAGCTACTGGTCGATACTCCAACTATCACGAAGTCCCAAAAAGATGTATCTCAAAGGTCTTCCACGTCATAGAGGTCTCAATGCAACAAATGGTACGTCAATCGGATGTTTGGTCTATGAGTTATTAGCCTTTTAGTCCCGGGGCCCCAGTTGGATCCGTGCACAATCCAACCTGACTGTATCTCAACTATACCCCAAACTCTATTGGGGTATACTCAAAGGAATCATCAAGCTCCAAGATAACCAGTGCCATTGACGGTTCATCAAACGGATGTCTGGTGCCAAAGATATGACCAAAAGAATGTAAAGGATCGTAATGGGCCCAGGTCCGGTCCGACCCGACCCGACCCAACAAGGGACGACCCGATTCGGGTCGACCCAGCCTGACCCATTGAGTCTGGCCTGGCCCGTTAGGTGGGCCTACCCGTTAGGTTCGACCCGGCCTACTGGGCCCAACCGAGTAGGCTGTGAGGGGTCGCGGAGGGTCGTGAGAGCGTTGATCGGTCGCGAGGGCGTAGACCGACCACGGGGCGGCACGAGGGCAGTTCGACCTGGAGGGCTCCGCGTGGGTGGCTCAGCTCGGAGGGAACCTCGAGGGCATGAATCAACTCGGAGGGTTCCGCAAGGGGCCAGCTCGGGGCGGTTCATCCTGGGGCTGGGGCGGCGCGGCCGGGGCCGGGAGGCCGACCTGGCCGGGGCGCCGCGGGGTGCACGGAGGGCAGAGTCGCGGGGCCCGTTGACTTCAGTGGGCCGGTTCGGCCAGTGGTGATGCATGGCGTACGAGGCGCACGGGGTACGCGGTGTGTGGGGACGGCAGAGCTGCAGGGCGTGCGGGGCGCACGGAGGCCGGCTCTGCCGGGGCTCTGGAGGGGTGTAGCCGGTGAGGGCAGCGCGGTCGGTGAGGGCGGCCTCTCCCCTTCCTAGCTCCAACAGAGCCGGCCTCCACGCGCCCCACAGCTCTGTTGTTCGTGAACTTCGCATACCCTACGCGCCCCGCGTGTCATGCGCCGCTACTGGCCAAACCGGCCCGCCGGCTTCTGCATGCCACGCGCGCCTCGCGGCTCCACCGCCCACGCGCCCTGCAGCTCCCAGGACAAGCCGGCCACCCGGCCCCAGCCACACCACCCCGTCCCCGAACCAATCCACCCCGAGCTGACCCCTCGCGGCACCCTCCGGGTCAAACCTCCCTCGCGCCGACCCGCGTCCGGTCCGCGCCCTTGCACCCGGTCCGCACTCTCGCGGCCCTCTGTGACCCCTCGCGGCCTGCTGGGTTGGGCCCAGTAGGCTGAGTCAAACCTAATAGGCTGGCTCCACTAACAGGATGGTCAAGTCCCAACGGGTCAGGCTGGGTCGACTCGAACCGGGTCAGCCCATGCTGGTTCGGGCCGTGTCGGACTGGACCCGGGCCCATTACGACCCTTTACTTTCTTTTGGAGATATCTTTGGCACCTGATGTCCGTTTGACGAACCGTTAGCAGCACTGGTAATCTTGGAGCTTGACAATCCCTTTGAGGATACCCCACTAGAGTTTGGGGTATAGTTGAGATACAGTTTGGTTGGATCATGCACGAATCTAACCGGGCCCCGGGACTAAAAGGATATTAAGTCACAGACCGGTTGTCCGATTGACGCGTCATCTGTTGCATTGAGACCACTATAACATGACGCACATTTGAGATACTTCTTCATGGGACTTCTTGACAGTTGGAGTATCGACCAGTAGCTCAGGGTGTGGATCCTTCCACTGACTTGCGAGCAGAGTGCGGAGACCTAGTAGTAGAATGAGACTTGACGACTGCTGACCGATTCGACTCTGAGTGACTCAACTAGCCTAGTGGGGAGTGCTTTGGTTTCATAGAAGACCCAAAGTAGAGGATCTCCTGGTAGTGGTGGCAGACCCGCGGTACTCGAAAGGATAAGTTCCTCTGCAGGCTATTAGGGGGAGCGCCTTGGTGACACGGCAGACCCACGGTGGGGAGTGCCTCTGTGTGATGCAGCAAACCCACAGAACTCGACAGGAGGAGTACCTCAGCAGTTCAAGGTTAGTGGGAAGCGCCTTAGGGTCGCGGCAATCCCAATATACTCGATTGAGAAGGAGTTCTCCAGCATTCATGTAACATCCCAAGTAAGTAATGAATAATAGATATTTTTATCTATGTCTATTAATGATTAAGATAGTGTTATAGACGCTTAAAATGAAAATAAATACAATCTTATGCATGGAATACACTAATATTCTTAAAAGATTGTTTTACTGCCTTTTGATGGCAAACCATTTTTGAATCTATATTTTGACAATTTTATAAACAATGTTTGTCAAAATAAACTTATCCTTTATGATTGGGACATCAAAATTTACCTTGTGTGAATTTTTGGTATTTTTCTGACAATGTTCATTTTTTTAATGAATAGTGAAAAATACTGCATTTTACATCAAAACTGCTTTTTAATCTAATTTATTTATATGATTAGATTATGTTTTGAATTGGTTTTGAAGTGAAATTAGAATATATGTTTACCATTTCATCCAATGGTGGTCATTGGAATCAATTTCACTTTGAAATTAAACTTAAACTGGTGTCAATCTTTTGATACTTATTGTTTTGTAAAAACACGGTATTTGCTCTGGCAGCGGGAATTAATTATTAAATTAATTAATGTGACTTATATGATTTGAATTTTGTATAATAGACTTCATTTTTGAATTCGGAATATCAAATATAGCTTAGGGTGAATTTTTGGTAATTTTCTGAAAAACTTCAATTTTTGATGAATAGTGAAACCACTAAGTGGTAATCAAGCAAACTGATTTTTCAGTTAAATGAAAGTTTACCACTAATGTGTATTGAATTTTGAAAATACGACATACAAGGTTTTCATTAATAAGTAAAATGTGGTTCAATGAGATTAAAATAATTTTTTGGTGAATAGTAACTTATTAAGTTTTTAATCGCGATTAGTGGTAATTAGTGTAGTTTAAGGTATAAATAATGATTTAATAATATGAAATGACCTAGAAACATGTCCCAACCTTATTGGTTGTGTCATGGCCGACCAAGACAAGCCATGGGTCAACTTGGGGACCCCATGGAGACATTTTGGTTGGGAAATGACATAAATAACTTTTTATTAAATGTAAAAGCAAAAATGACACAAACATGATATGTCTTACGAAAATAATTTTTACATGGGGTTATAAAGATCCGATTTTTGATTATTGGAAATCTAAAAAGATTTCCGACATCATAGTATTTGTTTTATGATTTTTAGACATTAAATAAATTAAATTATTTATGACATAATAATGATGCAGTGATGACATCATTATTTGACGATTTAAATAAAATGGAAAGATAATGTAAAATCTATGAACTACACATGTCCAAAACCAATTGGATGAGTGTATTTCGAATCCCTATCACCTTATACATGAATTATATCAATTTGGGACCTTTTGAAACCGAAACACATTTTCAAATAAAGTAATATTTCTTTACTTTCCAAAAGTGCCCCTCCTCTCCTCTTATAAAAGGCCCCCACCTCTACCTCATTTCACACACTACTCAAGACTTTGGTTCGGCCAACCCCTGCCCATTTACTCTCTCCACATCCCTCTCCTCATCCTAGAGGATTCCATTTGGGCAGAATTCTTTCAAAGGAAGCCTTTAGGCTCAAATCAAAAGGAGTTACACTTTTTAAGGTAATTCATTCTCTCATGTTCATTTGTTTTATTTTGCTTCTCCAACCCCCTAAACTCTTTTTATTTACTTCTTTTGTAACAACACCAGTATCTTCAATATACTAGGATGTTTTTATAAGATATATTTGAGCTACACACTCACACAACTACATCAAATGGTTAAAGAACATACGGTTTCCGTGGATGGCGAAATTCTGCCTCCCGAAACGATGATTGTTCAACACTCATTTAACACCTTCAAAGGTGGCCATTATGATGTCACTATTTTTATATATGATATATAATATGTTTATGTTTTCCTTAAGCTTCTGTTTTTTTTTCATTTTGGGCATACCTTTATGGTTTCCATTATGGGTAAACACGATATCTTCATTTTAGGAAGTGCGGACTACCGCCCCCTCAAAGTGATTTGATTCGTTAAATACCATATGTGGGACATATAAAGGATGGAACTATAATATTATATATGATATTATACTGTAATTATAATATAACTTTATATCATTATGATTCCATTCCATAAAATACGAAATAGAAATGAAAGTAGCGTTCATGCGTACGTACGGCTTACCGTCTCCATGAACGGTGCATTTCATTTCTTACCTCTAAATGATTATGTAATATTATAAATGCATGTATGTACTGGATATATATGACATATATTATATCTACATCATGAATACCATTCTGGATATAATGAACCTTTGACCAAATTAACAACATGTAAGTGTAAGAAGTCTATTTTTGACTTAAGAACCAAATACCGACAAAATGAACATTATTAACTTAACTGATTACATGATGTTCACAACATGGTATAAAAAGGAATAATGAACTTGAAAAAGATTCATAAGCTAGTAGAGATTAACTCAAGTTTATTATTCAGGAGATTAAAGAACGGTCGGGTCAAGTCGGATACGAGGTAAGGGACTTCGCCTCAATCTCCTTTCATTGAGGCATATTATATTTTATACACAACTTTCTTTTATACGGTGTATAAACCCCTTTGACTTTTACGTTTATTCAAAAGGAAACTTTTTATACGAAGCGTTTACTAAATGACAAAAGGGAATGTTTTTGTCGTACGTATGCGGCGACAACGACTTCTCCGCCGTCGTGACCGTTATTTGAGTTTCGGCTTCCTCTACAAGCCATACTTTTTTTTTAAAAGAAAAATAAATACCATGTTTTACTTTGGTATTGAAAATGTTTTTCATAATGTTTTTATTATATCAATGTGTTGTATTGATACCTCGTGATTGAAATGTGGAAATGTTATGTTTCCTTTGTGCATGTTTTATGTGATATGATTATGTTATGGTTCTTGGGCATTATTATGAAGACGGGTGGTTCCGTGATAAACTAAGGGAGGGTGAGCCCGTTATAGCTCTCCAATTCATTGGGTAACGCGAAGGAGTGAAACGTTAAGGTTTCTCCGAAGAGATTTTAGGGAATATACTGTGATGGGTATTCCAAACGTAACCAAGAGGGTTACTCCCTACGTAAGAATGTTATGAATACCTCAAGTTACCTTTATGTCTTATGATTTCTATGATTTATTCATGATTTTATGAGGTATGTTAAAGTGCCTATGTTTTATGGGTAAAGTATGATTTCATTCTTATGTATATATGAACTCATGTTTCCTTTCCATGTTTTTTTTATAACCCATACTGAGTTTTTATGCTCATCCCAAGTTTTTGAAATGTTTTTCAGAGGTCAAGGGAAAGGTACATGATAAGATGATAGAGTCAAGGATGTTTCAAGAAATAATCCATGTTTTATTTTAAATGTGTTTCCATTGATGGGAATCAAGAATACTGTCTTTATGTAACCACTTTGTTTATATGTGGAATGTAATGCAAGTTTTATGATCTAATTCTCTAAAACTCTAAACCCGAAAAGATCCTCAATGTGTAATCTTGTAATAACTCAAGATTAAGTAAGGTTTAAGGCTAGGGCCTTATAGTTGGTATCAGAGGTCGGTTTAGATAACTTTAGGAGTTAGAATTCTATTAAATGATTATCCAAAAATATTTTTTTTTTCGAAATGATATAGCATTTAAAGATTACCATGTTGCTTCATCTAAGACATGTTTGTTCAGAATGGTTTTCCGCAGAGGAAACAGGGAAGCAGTGCTGGGAAGGCATACAGAAGGAAATAACCTTCTGAATCAGCATCCTGAGATGGTCGGAATTGGAACTGAACAGTTTGTTGCAGTAATGGCGCAGTTGACTCAAGCGATAAATGGCGGTGGTATCCATGCACGAGATCAGGCAGATCAACCGCAGAGGAACATGTCAGTGGTGGAACATTTCATGAGGCAACATCCCCCATCATTCAGAGGATCATCTGACCCTGTGCTAGCTGAAGGGTGGATTAAATCACTGGAGAAGATTTTTGATGTCATGGGGTGTTCAGACAATCAAAAGGTTAGTCTTGTTATTTACCGTTTGGAGGGTGAAGCAGATCAGTGGTGGTCTATGGTTAAAAATATCAGGGACGCCGAAGAGATTGATGCTCTTAACTGGGATGAATTCAAAGGTATGTTTCTTGAGAAGTATTTTCCTAAGGTTGTTCGACTTAGGATGGAAAAGTAATTCTTGGAATTGAGGCAAGAGGAAGACTCAGTGGCTGCCTATGAAGAAAGTTTCACGCGATTGGCAAGGTATGCTCCAAATTTTATCCGGGACCTTGATAGTAAAATCAATCGTTTTTACTCAGGATTAAAGCCAAAATATCGAAGGGCATTAGCTTCTCGTGAGTTTAAAAGTTATGAAAAGCTTGTTCGATGTGCTGAGAAGGTGGAAATGGAGTTTGCCGATGACCAAGTTTTCTATAACAACCAGCAGAAGAAGAGACCGAGGTGGTAGGATAAAGGTAAGAATTCATCAAAAAAGTCTGATGGTAAGAAAACTAAGTTTCCAGTTTGTGATAAATGTGGCAAAAGGCATGCTGGGGAATGTCTTCTGAATTCTGGTAAGTGCTACCGATGTGGTAAGATGGGACATAAGGCTCGTGATTGCACTGAAAAGGATCAAGCTGAAGGTAAGAACAAATTTTATTTACAGCTAGTGAAATGTTATAAGTGCAATGAGATGGGTCACTATGAAAACGAGTGTCCGACAAGGAGCTTGAGTGATGGGAAGCAGTTAGACTACAAGCAGAAAGGGGTGGTGAAATCCTTTGCAACTACTTCAGCAGATGTCGGGCCATCAAATGAAGTTGTATCAGGTACTTTGTTTGTTTTTTCAGATTATTCCAGTGTGTTGTTTGATTCGGGGTCTACACATTCTTTCATCTCTGAAACCTTTTCTAGTAAAATGGGAATACCATCTCAAGAAATGACTCCTGAACTTTTGGTAAAAACACCTGGGGGAAGTGTCGAAGTAAAAATAATTTATAAGAATCTTCATATCCTTATCTGTGGAAAGAACCTACTTGCAAACCTTATTGTTCTACCTCTAGTAGAGTTTAATGTTATCCTGGGTATGGATTGGCTCTCTATCTACCATGCTAAGATTGACTGTAGAGCTAAAGAAGTTTCTTTTCAGAAATAATTTCAGTTTGTTTACAAGAATGAACCCTTACTTTTGATAATATATCAAGAGGCCGAAAAACTTGTAAAAGATGGAAATGAATGTTACCTTGCACACGTCGTTGAAAATAAAGGAACTGTTCAGATTAATGATGTGCCAGTGGTAAATGAGTATCCTGATGTTTTTCCTGATGAGTTGCCTGGAGTAATACCAGATCAGGAAGTTGAGTTTACTGTTGACTTAGTTCCTGATGCTAAGCCAATTTCAAAACCCCCTTATCGAATGGCACAAATTGAACTTTTAGAGTTGAAGGAGCAATTGTAAGATTTATTAGAGAAAGGTTTCATTAGACCTAGCACATCACCATGGGGTGCTCCTGTTTTATTTGTTAAAAAGAAAGATGGTTCTATGAGACTTTGCATTGATTATAGAGCCTTGAATAATATCACTGTTAAGAACAAATATCCTTTGCCTCATATCGATGATTTGTTTGATCAGCTCCAGGGGGCTCAGTTTTTTTCAAAGATTGACTTGAGATCGGGGTACCATCAGCTGAAGGTTAAGGAGGCAGATATTCCGAAGACCGCGTTCCGTACGAAATATGGCCATTATGAATTTGTAGTAATGTCTTTTGGGCTAAACAATGCACCTGCTGTATTCATGGACTTAATGAATAGAATTTTCCATGAGTTCTTGGATAAGTTTGTGGTGGTTTTCATTGATGATATTTTGGTGTTTTCTAAAAGTAAAGAGGAGCATGAAAAACATTTAAGGGTTATCTTGCAAACCTTAAAAGAAAAGAAACTGTATGGGAAATTCAGCAAGTGTGAGTTTTGGTTGCAACAAATTTCTTTCCTTGGTCACATTGTTTCTAAAGATGGAATAACTGCTGATCCTGCAAAAACAAAAGTTGTGGAAGAATGGCCAAGACCCACAAATGTAACCGAGATTCGTAGCGTCCTTGGTTTGGCGGGCTATTACCGAAGTTTTGTTAGAAATTTTTCATGGTTATCTAGTCCAATGACTAAGCTAACTCGGAAGGGTGTTAAGTTTATCTGGACAAAAGAATGTGATGATTATTTTCAGGAATTGAAAAGAAGATTGGTGAATGCTCCAGTTTTGGCACTACCTTCCAGGAATGGTGAGTTTGTTATATACAGTGATGCTTCATTGAAAGGACTTGGTTGCATCCTAATGCAGAATGATCAGGTAATTGCTTATGCTTCACGACAGTTGAAAACTCATGAGGTAAATTACCCTACACATGATTTGGAACTAGCTGCTGTTGTTTTTGCTTTAAAAATTTGGAGGCATCATTTATATGGAGTAAAGTGTGAAATATATACCGATCACAAAAGTTTAAAGTATATATTCACTCAGAAAGAGTTAAACATGAGGCAAAGGAGATGTCTGGAATTAATCAAGGATTATGATTGTACAATTCATTAACATCCGGGAAAAGCAAATAAAGTGGTTAATGCTTTGAGTCGAAAAAGTAATGCTTCATTAACAATGTTGCGGTTGGAACGTGATCCTTTGGTAAACGATTTGATGAACTTTGGCATAGAAGTTGTTGGTGCAGGAAGTCCTTCTGTTTTGTTTCAGGTATCAGTGAGATCATCTCTATCAGATAGAATCAAGCAAGCACAGAAGCAAGACAGTGAGTTGCAGAAAAAGGTAGAGCTGGTTCAGAAAGGTAAGTTGCCTGAATTCAACATTGATAGTGATTGTGTTTTGAGATTTGGGAAGAGATTGTGTGTGCCTTGTGATTCACAGTTGAAGAGAGAGTTGTTATGTGAAGCTCATAGTTCTCCGTTTTCAGTTCATCCGGGCAGTACTAAGATGTATAGAGATCTGCGGGAGTATTACTGGTGGGATGGAATGAAAAGAGATATTTCTGATTTTACTGTGAAGTGTTTGACTTGTCAGCAGGTTAAAGCAGAGCGGCAGTTACCGAAAGGGATGCTTCATCCTTTACCAGTGCCAGAGTGGAAATGGGAGAATATATCCATGGACTTTGTTGTGGGATTACCAAAGACATCTCGAGGTAATAATGCAATCTGGGTTATTGTTGATCGCTTGACCAAATCTGCTCATTTCCTTGCTATACGAGATACTTTCTCTCTTGATCAACTTTCCCGTTTGTATCTTAAAGAGATACTCAGGTTACATGGAGTTCCTCTCTCCATTGTATTGGATCGTGATCCCAGGTTTACTTCTAACTTTTGGAAAGGCCTTCAGAAGTCGTTGGGTACTGAATTAAATTTTAGTACAGCTTTTCATCCTCAATCAGATGGGCGGTCAGAACGAACAATTCAGACATTGGAGGATATGCTACGAGCTTGTTCTATGGATTATCAGGGATGTTGGGACCAACATCTTTCTTTGGTTGAGTTTTCATATAATAACAGTTTTCATTCCAGTATACAGATGGCACCATTTCAGGCATTATATGGGAAGCGGTGTCGAACTCCAGCTTTCTGGGATGAAGTGGGTGAAAGGAAGTTGATGGGACCAGAATTGGTAGAAGAGATGGCAGAAAAAGTTCAGCTGATTCAGAAACACATGAGAACAGCTCAGAGCAGGCAGAAGAGTTATGCGGATAACCGGAGGAAGGATCTATCTTTCGAGGTAGGTGATCATGTTTTTCTCAAGGTTTCTCCTTGGAAAAGTGTGATGAGATTTGGTAAGAAAGAAAAGTTGAGTCCAAGGTTCATTGGACCATATGAAATTCTTGAGAGATTTGGATCAGTTGCATACTGAGTGGCTTTACCTCCGAGTTTATCTCAGGTACACAATGTTTTTCACGTTTCGATGTTGAGAAAGTATATGCCAGATCCATCTCATGTTTTGAGTCCAGAGGTAGTTCAGCTGGAAGAGAACCTACCTTATGAGGAACAACCGGTCCAGATTCTTGACCACAGGGAGCAAGTGTTACGGAATAAGGTGATTCATCAGGTAAATGTTTTGTGGAAAAACCACATGATTGAAGAGGCAACATGGGAATCTGAAAATGCAATGAGGGATAAGTACCCCCATTTATTCGATAAGTAAATAAATTGCGGGGACGCAATTTTCTAAAGGGGGGAAGGATGTAACATCCCAAGTAAGTAATTAATAATAGATATTTTTATCTATGTCTATTAATGATTAAGATAGTGTTATAGAGGCTTAAAATGAAAATAAATACAATCTTATGCATGGAATACACTAATATTCTTAAAAGATTGTTTTACTGCCTTTTGATGGCAAACCATTTTTGAATCTATATTTTGACAATTTTATAAACTATGTTTGTCAAAATAAACTTATCCTTTATGATTGGGACATCAAAATTTACCTTGTGTGAATTTTTGGTATTTTTCTGACAATGTTCATTTTTTTAATGAATAGTGAAAAATACTGCATTTTCCATCAAAACTACTTTTTAATCTAATTTATTTATATGATTAGATTATTTTTTGATTTGGTTTTGAAGTGAAATTAGAATATATTTTTACCATTTTATCCAATGGTGGTCATTGGAATCAATTTCACTTTGAAATTAGACTTAAACTGGTGTCAATCTTTTGATACTTATTGTTCTGTAAAAACACGCTATTTGCTCTAGCAGCGGGAATTAATTATTAAATTGATTAATGTGACTTATATGATTTTAATTTTGTAGAATAGACTTCATTTTTGAATTCGTAATATCAAATATAGCTTAGGGTGAATTTTTGGTAATTTTCTGAAAAACTTCAATTTTTGATCAATAGTGAAACCACTAAGTGGTAATCAAGCAAACTGATTTTTCAGTTAAATGAAAGTTTACCACTAATGTGTATTGAATTTTGAAAATCCGACATACATGGTTGTCATTAAGAATTAAAATGTGGTTCAATGAGATTAAAATAATTTTTTGGTGAATAGTAACTTATTAAGTTTTTAATCGCGATTAGTGGTAATTAGTGTAGTTTAAGGTATAAATAATGCTTTAATAATAGGAAATGACCTAGACACATGTCCCAACCTTATTGGTTGTGTCATGGCCGACCAAGACAAGACATGGGTCAACTTGGGGACCCCATGGAGACATTTTGGTTGGGAAATGACATAAATAACTTTTTATTAAATGTAAAAGCAAAAATGACACAAACATGATATGTCTTACGAAAACAATTTTTACATGGGGTTATAAAGATCAGATTTTTGATTATAAATAGTCATTGTAAATCTAAAATGATTTCCTAAATCATAGTATTTGTTTTATGATTTTTAGACATTAAATAAATTAAATTATTTATGACATAATAATGATGCAGCGATGACATCATTATTTGACGATTTAAATAAAATGGAAAGATAATGTAAAATCTATGAACTACACATGTCCAAAACCAATTGGATGAGTGTATTTCGAAGCCTTATCACCTTATACACGACTTAAATCAATGTGGGACCTTTTGAAACCGAAACACATTTTCAAATAAAGTAATATTTCTTTACTTTCCAAAAGTGCCCCTCCTCTCCTCTTATAAAAGGCCCCCACCTCTACCTCATTTCACACACTACTCAAGCCTTTGGATGGGCCAAACCCTGCCCATTTACTCTCTCCACATCCCTCTCCTCATCCTAGAGGATTCCCTTTGGGCAGAATCCTTTCAAAGGAAGCCTTTAGGCTCAAATCAAAAGGAGTTACACTTTTTAAGGTAATCATTCTCTCATGTTCATTTGTTTTATTTTGCTTATCCAACCTCCTAAACTCTTTTTATTTACTTATTTTGTAACAACACCAGTATCTTCAATATACTAGGATGTTTTTATAAGATATATTTGAGCTACACACTCACACAACTACATCAAATGGTTAAAGAACATACGGTTTCCGTGGATGGCGAAATTCTGCCTCCCGAAACGATGATTGTTCAACACTCATTTAACACCTTAAAAGGTGGCCATTATGATGTCACTATTTTTATATATGATATATAATATGTTTATGTTTTCCTTAAGCTTCTGTTTTTTTTCATTTTGGGCATACCTTTATGGTTTCCATTATGGGTAAACACGATATCTTCATTTTAGGAAGTGCGGACTACCGCCCCCTCAAAGTGATTTGATTCGTTAAATACCATATGTGGGACATATAAAGGATGGAACTATAATATTATATATGATATTATACTGGAATTATAATATAACTTTATATAATTATGATTCCATTCTATAAAATACGAAATAGAAATGAAAGTAGCGTTCATGCGTACGTACGGCTTACCGTCTCCATGAACGGTGCATTTCATTTCTTACCTCTAAATGATTATGTAATATTATAAATGCATGTATGTACTGGATATATATGACATATATGATATCTACATCATGAATACCATTCTGGATATAATGAACCTTTGACCAAATTAACAACATGTAAGTGTAAGAAGTCTATTTTTGACTTAAGAACCAAATACTGACAAAATGAACATTATTAACTTAACTGATTACATGATGTTCACAACATGGTATAAAAAGGAATAATGAACTTGAAAAAGATTCATAAGCTAGTAGAGATTAACTCAAGTTTATTATTCAGGAGATTAAAGAACGGTCGGGTCAAGTCGGATACGAGGTATGGGACTTCGTCTCAATCTCCTTTCATTGAGGCATATTTTATTTTATACACAACTTTCTTTTATACGGTGTATAAACCCCTTTGACTTTTACATTTATTCAAAAGGAATCTTTTTATACGAAGTGTTTACTAAACGAAAAAAGGGAATGTTTTTGTCGTACGTATGCGGCGACAACGACTTCTCCGCCGTCGTGGTCGTTATTTGAGTTTCGGCTTCCTCTACAAGCCATACTTTTTTTTAAAAGAAAAATAAATACCATGTTTTACTTTGGTATTGAAAATGGTTTAAATAATGTTTTTATTATATCAATGTGTTGTATTGATACCTCGTGATGGAAATGTGGAAATGTTTTGTTTCCTTTGTGCATGTTTTATGTGATATGATTATGTTATGGTTCTTGGGCATTATTATGAAGACGGGTGGTTCCGTGATAAACTAAGGGCGGGTGAGCCCGTTATAGCTCTCCAATGCATTGGGTAACGCGAAGGAGTGAAACATTAAGGTTTCTCCGAAGAGTTTTTAGGGAATATACTGTGATGGGTATTCCAAACGTAACCAAGAGGGTTACTCCCTATGTAAGAATGTTATGAATACCTCAAGTTACCTTTATGTCTTATGATTTTATGATTTATTCATGATTTTATGAGGTATGTTAAAGTGCCTATGTTTTATGGGTAAAGTATGATTTCATTCTTATGTATATATGAACTCATGTTTCCTTTCCATGTTTTTTTTATAACCCATACTGAGTTTTTATGCTCATCCCAAGTTTTTGAAATGTTTTTCACAGGTCAAGGGAAAGGTACATGATAAGATGATAGAGTCAAGGATGTGTTAAGAAATAATCCATGTTTTATTTTAAATGTGTTTCCATTGATGGGAATGAAGAATAATGTCTTTATGTAACCACTTTGTTTATATGTGGAATGTAATGCAAGTTTTATGATCTAATTCTCTAAAACTCTAAACCCGAAAAGATCCTCAATGTGTAATCTTGTAATAACTCAAGATTAAGTAAGGTTTAAGGCTGGGGCCTTATAATTCATGGTTTCGATAATGTGAATAAAATCCTGGTTGATCTGATTCAATAACTTTTCTGTTTTTCTTCATGATTGAGATGGATTACTTGATAACATAGTATATGTATGGGAATATACCTAAGTGGGGTTATCTGTTGATTTCATACTTTTTGGTTTATCCTTGTTGGATTTTGTGAGACCTTGAGGGTCTCGGGGTCCCTATTGAGTATCATTATACTCACCCCTACACGGGTTATGCTCACACCTCGTTGTGTTGGATACAGACGGTGGACAACGCTTACCATGGCTGAGAGTACTAGGACTGGACGGTACGCAGGGTAGACCTTACGGCATGACAGTACACATAGGAGACAGAGGGACCTGGAGTGCGGAGGAGGTGATCTATACATACCCTTTAGGAAGGAACCTCGGAGGATGACCCAACAAAAGTTTTTCTTTTCTTCAGTTGTACTTTTAGTTTCTTTTATTTTACTATTGGTCTTGTATTTCCGACCCCTTTTACTTTCGACACACTTTTGTTATACAGTTTTACTTAGTTTTTTCCACCTTGTGCTCTGTTGTGTGTGATTATAGGTTATAAAGAAAATTTCGTTCCTAGTTTTAGGGAATTACGGCTTTTGTGCTAGTCGTCATCCACTGGCCTATGGAAGGCGTGTTTGGGGTAGTCACAGCACGGGCCTCGGGGGAAGGGTCGCGACAAATTGGTATCAGAGGGAGGTTCTACCACAGAAATTAGGACTCTGATCTTTTCTGTGAAACAATAGTTTTAAGTGTACTAATTGTGGTTTTTAGTTCAGGGAGTCTAGTGTTGGTGTAACGGCCAACGTATCCATACACCAGGACCCTAACTTTTGATTTCTAACTCAGTACATGAAAACACTGATTGCCTATGTGTTTTCAAAAGTTTTCTTTAAGTTGGATCAACAAGGTTAGCTCACAAGGTATAATCTTTTAACCATGTTGCATCTGTTTCTTTTCGGATGTCTTCCCAGCTTTAAGGAATTACGCCTTTGGTGCTAGTCGCCAGCCCCTGGCCTATGGAAGGTGGACTTGGGGTAGTCACGGCACGGGCCCTGGGGGACGGGTTGTGACATCACCAATAAATAAATAAATTCATTATCATTCAAGTATATAATAATTTGATTGAATTTTTTTAATACAATTATTTTCAAGTGATAAGTAAATACAAGGATTAATATTAAATGAACAAATATTATTTAGATATTCTATGTTTATTTAATTTTAGTTAGAATTACAGGTTGAGTTAAATGACTCTTATCTCATAATATATTTAATATATATTAAAGGTATTTGATAAAATATAAATAATATTTATGACATAGTTAGTTCATCAAAATTATTTATTTATTGCTAATATAGTGGACATTAAATATATGGAGGTTGGGGAACCCTTTCCGAGTTTTTAGACAATCCATTATAAATAGGAGAGGATGGTCCCATTTCATCTATTATTCATCCCAATAGAATGAGATCATATCTATCCTCTCACATTATAGAGAGAGAGTCTATCTCTAAGTGATTGATCCAAGGAACCATCGACATATTGAAGGCATGTGATCAAGGTGATCATTGCGATGCAGAAAGATTCATCAGAGCTCTGTGCTAGCACCTAGAATTTGATGAATAGAGAGCACGTGGATTCTTGGAGTGAGTGTGGACAATATAGAGGGCTTATTATTTGGATCCTTGTAGAAACGATATCCAGCAATTAGAAACATTCAATTGTTCAATTTTTTGGACAAGGTATGTGTTTTGTTTCATTTTTGGTACTCAGTTTAATTCATGTGAGATCCTTAGACCTCTACTGGGGCTCATATCACCAGAGAAGAGAAGTTATATCCCTTATGAAATTAAAAATTAAAAATCCATATCCCCATATCTTCCACTATGCACCTTGATACCTTCAATCAAAACATACAATTCATAAAATATTATTTAAAAAGTTTAGTAGTTTGTTTTGTATACCATGTTTTTTGGTCGGTGTGAGTATCTCAAGAGGGGGTGAATTGAATACCCAAAAAAATTCTGTCTAAAATGGATTCTTCTGAAATCTCCCAAATATTCCAAAATATCCAAAATTATCAAAATAAGTAGTATGATATATACCTCAATCATTATAAATTTTTATCTAATGACTGATTCGGTCTCAAGTGAATAATATAGAAAATATTATTGAATCCTTTAAAATCAATTTACTTAATCAAAATACAATATGAAAACAAATTAAGATAAACTATCAAAGTATAAATTTTTCATACAGTTAAAAAAGTTTTCAATTTTAAAGTAAAAAAATGTTGAAAACACATAGATGAGAAAATGAATACAATAGGTTTAGTCTCAAGTCAAGGCTTATTACACTCTACATGGTGATCACCCATCACCAAGAAGTTTATATAAAATAAAAAGATGGTATACAACCTGGATCGGGTTTTAAAACAAATAATATTGTCCATGTCACACATGAACTCTTCCACAGTTATTTGTGGGATTGAAGATAAACATGCCACACAGGGACCTCTAACACTCTTATCTATGGGAGAAACAATTAAGAATAAAGTTTGAGAATATATCTTGTATCTTCTAGTTTAGCTCAAGAGATAGTGTGCATGCATAAAAATAGAGTACAATACACACTGATCAAATGTAATAAAATATAAAAATAATTGAGAAAACTAGGATCATAGGGTTTATAGATTATAGGTCAGTTGCAATGAAGCTGTTGAGTCTTTATTTGGTTCAATATTAAGTCTTGAGTCTATTTTCCTTGAAATATTTAAAAAAATAGACTTTCACAAACTCTTATTTTCTGATTGGAACAAAGAACTGAATGAGATAATGTGGTTTAGATTCCCTATTGAAAATTCATGGTAAGTCATCTCTTTTGATTTTCGATAGGTTCATCTTGATATCTTTTGGTTTTTATCCCCTACTATTTCTTTCATGCGTTTTCTCTCTTTTCCACTTATCAATAATGAAGTGTGTTGTAAATTTTATAAAAAATAGAAGTAAGAATAATATCTGGATTTGCTTCCTCGTACTCCTAGTTCTGACATTCTTTTTATTAGACATTTATGGAACAATCATTAAAATAGTAAATAGCATTAACTTTAATAAATATAATCGTTAGAATGATATAATTCAAAACAAAATAAGAAAAATAATATAAAGTGTGATGGTGTCTTGAGCTCTGTTCTATAAGTGGCTCATTTTCTAGGAGTGGATCATGTTCTTGTGGTGTCTCATACTTAGTAAATATTTCAGAAAGCAGGCATTGTGACACTGGTTGTGACATGACAAAAAGTGTATTCTATGATGGTGTATCAGACATAGTAAATATTTAAATGTTAATAGTATGAGTCTAATGTCCTGATATCGACGATGTCTCATCTAGAGGTTACTCATACTTTTTTATTTTTTTCATCCAAACAGCATGACATCCTAACGATGTATCAATCAATGGTTTCTGACTCAACGGTGTCTTATACATTGTAAATTCTTCAGTCCAGTGGTATCATTGTCTCATATTGTGATGTCCTAGCGATATCTTAGACATAGAAAATTTCTTTATAAGTGTTGTTTCATGACCAACAATGTCCCATACTTATAGATTTATCACCTATTCTCAGAATACAGATTTCTTGTAGGTAAACATGAAATTCATTAGTAGTATTAAATAACTAATTTTGGGATCATCAAAACCATAAGGTCAACAATCTCCCCCTTTTGATGATAAAAAATAATGGCATGAAAATAAAACTATAAAAGTAAAAAACAATTCATCATTGGTACTAGAGAAGAGTAAAAATGATATCCAAAAAACCAAACAATCACAGTTTTTGGATATGGTTTTAGTGATACAATAATAAAATATTACAAAGATATAAATATATAAAGCAAATAACATCAAATATCGGATTAATTAAGCCATAAAATCTTTCGCCCATTTAGGATTATGAAAAAGGTAAAGGAGAGAAGAATCAACACATTAAGCGGTAAATAATAGTCAAACAATCAAAATAATAGGAAAAAATATATGTAAAGGGATGAAAAAATGGAATTACCATCCATATCTCATCAAATACATTAGATTCCAATCCAAAAAAAATAAAAAGATCAAGGGTTGGTAGAAGGGTCCATCAGTTTTTTCCCTTTAGACTGGACTTGCTATTTGTCCTGATTTGAGGTAGCTGAATCGACCTTAGGTAGAATAGATGGGACACAATAAAAAATTCCAGAAATAGTTTGAGAAATCCGTCTACAACCACAACTAACCTAAGATTTATGATATCTTCAGTAGGAGACATTGGAAAAGTTTGAAGTTGAGGAGGTAAAGTTGAAAAAGGATTGGTGACCATGGAAGAATGGTAGTGTGGATGATGTGAAGGGTACACCTATCCAACAGTGAGTCTATCAGTGGTTGAAAGAATAGTAAAGGCATCAAAAGCTACAACTATAGAAGCCTGAACATATAGATAAGTCTTGAGGAGATTGATAAAATCCATAATAATATATCCTCCCTTTTCCATAGCCTTGTTAAAATCATCCTTATCCTCCATGAAGATTTAAATAGAAGGAGTGAGTTCCTTGACTTGCCTAACACTCTCTTTGAAGGCATGAGTCACCAAAGTAAATCTCATATTCTCAAATAAGTATTTAAAATGTACATCCATAGCGTGTTTGGTATAGATTCTTGAAGTATATAACTTGATTGACTTTTTAATAGTCTCTCTATTATCATTCATATCATTGGTATACTTTCAGATCATCATGTGGTCATGCTCAGTTCCCTATTCAAATTTCCTAATAGTTTCTAAAGGAATGATTGGTTCTCTACTAGAGGGACCACTAAATAATGATAAAAATTCGTCTTTAACAACTGAATGAATGATATCAGCATGAACCACTGGAGGAGGAATAGTGTAGATAGATGTATCAGAGGATTTATCCCCAGGAATTTTAATAATACCATCCAAAGAAGCTCAAAACTCTAATTTTATATCATCAACCAGTGATTTTAAAGAAATAATATCATTTCCAATCCAATTATTTTTATTTTCCACAACCTAAATGTGATTCATAATTTTTGGTTGTATATGTATAATAACCAAATCTAATAAATACCTTGTATATGTTTCACTAAGATTTTTCAATAGAAGTTTTTGATTCCATAAAAACTTGTGAAACTCATCCATTAACCTTTCACAAAAAACTTTTAAATTGGATTGAGTTACAATATCCAAGGGAATAGTTTCAGCATGATTCGTTATAATAGGTTGAACAAAATTGAACTTCTCAACTAGACCATCAAGATAAACATGGGCTATTAAGGATCCATTAATATCTCCTTCTATAATGACTTCAAGTTTATCAACCCTTAGATAGATTCTTACAAAAACATAGAATTTTCTCCACTCCTTTTACATAGGATCAACCCATCTCTTAGAAACAGAAACTATGGTAGCAGGCACCACACTAGCAGAAACAATTAAAACCTCTTGATTTATCTAATTTTCTAAACTCTGAACAACCACAGTGTGTCCAACACTAGAGGGTTCGACTTCTAGTTGTGTATTAATTGTGGGTGGACCTTTCATCTCAATATGTCTCTGAGTAGTGGATTTACCTTCCAAATTTGTTCCAAATGGTATTTATTAACATCAACCAACTATTCATTACCAAACTCTTCTTATATTTTCTCCTATTTTTATTTCTTAAAAACATACTGTTCAATAGAAACTATAACTCTCAACTGCTCAGCCACAACAGAATATAAAAATTTATCACCAATGGAAGCTAAACTAGCCTCATGAACTTTAAAAAATGATTTCTCATGAAAAAACTATAATTATAGGGATTTATCCCCTTTAACAAATGCATATTTCATCTTAGAAAGCATCTCAATATCTTTTAACTTGATTATCCCACAATTATTATTGGATTCAAAGTCAAATTCATTATCTGTATCCTCTATTTCATTACTATCTTTTTCTTCTTTTTCTTTTTCATCATCATCATCTTCATCATCTTCAGTTGACATTGAACTACTAAAATGATATTTTCTAGAGACCTCAGTCTCTTCTTAGTCAATTTTGATGAATATTACTCTTTTATGAAACTTCCTAGGTGGACTAGGAGCCCCATAGGTGATAAGAGAAGCTTTAGAAGATAGATCAGGATCAGTCCCTAAATTGATAGATTGTTCTCTTTATTCCTCATCACCATCCTCTTCTTTATCTTCATCAAAGTAGATCACAACCTCATCAGGTTCCAAACTAGGATCAACTTCATCCTTAGGTTTACTAGGATGATCAAATTGATTTTAATCTATATACAAATTTTCAGAATCTCCAACCCATTATCTCTTCCATGGATTTCATCTTATATTCATTATGGAGAAAGTGGAACTTGTTATATTGAAACCACAACAATCAATTACCCATTCATAATCATCAAAAAGTAGGCCCTTAGCCCTCAACATAGAAGAAATCATCTTTGGGTAGATCAATGAATTTGATCTCGATGATGATTTGGTCATCACCCACAAATATACCATTAGATATCTACAAATATTTATCTTATGGACTTATGTCATTAGGAATAGAAGATACATATCTTGGCCTCTTAAAGTAAAAAAATCTCCCTTCCTTGGAAAGATCATTTGCTACATAAATTTGAAAAGCATCCCACACTATCTGCCAAGATCAGAAGAAATAGGTCTTCTTGTAGAACCATTTCATGCTAATACATTAAGGGATTCCACATAAATGAACAGGTCACTAGCTTCAAAAAATCTATAATGATGATTATAAAAAACTCCATAATTGGTTACATTCAATCACTTTTCCCACATTCTGAAAGATAAATCAAATACCTGACCACTTACACGTCTTTTTAACCAATATGAACCATCTTGATTAAATGAAAACTAAACATTATAATATAACTAATATACCAATTTTGGGTAAAAAGGTCTTGAATTTTATGAGAACCATTCCAACCATCCTTGGTTTTGGAAAACATTGACTACTAGAGACTTACTTGAGAATAACCACATCAAATATACTTCCTTTTCTACAACAACAACATAAAAAGCAAGCTCGGGGTTAACTGGAGGAACTAGAGAAGGTGATTTTGGTTCTTTATTCTATTTCATTGAAGATATAAACTTAAATGTAGAATAAACTAAAGGTATCTTCATTCCTAGTATCCAGATTAGATCAATATACTTAGTAAAAGTTAAGGTGAAGGTTTGAAAAAAAAGGCAAAGAGTTTTGCTCGGCTCGAGAGAAATATAAAAAATATTACACAGGGATCAACATAAGTTGGGTGTAGACATATCCCAGTTTAATATAATTTGGGATACAAGGTATTCTAAAATTTAAATTATATGATAAATCAAAATTAAAATCATTATAGAAAAATACGCATTCGGTTTCAATAAATAAACTAAACCGGTAAATAAACCTGTGGTTGACAATATCAAAAAATAGAACAATTTTTCAAAGTCTTATAATCAACGGCATGAAACAACAATGGTATGAAAACCAATGGTATGAAAACCAATGTAATGAAAACCAACAATATGATAATCAATGGTATGATAAAAAAATGGTATGAAAACCAGTGGTATGATAACCAATAGTATAAAACCCAATGGTATAAAAACCAACACAAAATTTAACTAAAATTTATCATTCCTAATTCACGTTTGATATAATTAATTTTCTCCAAATTCCAAGGCTTGGTGAATATATTATCCAACTGATGCTCAGTACCAATAAATTCAAGATTGATTTGTCCTTTTTGAAAATGATCTCTCAAAAAGTGATGTTTATATCAATATGTTATGTTATGGAATGATAAATAGGATTTTTAGATATGTTTATTGCAATTATATTGTGATGGTTTATAGGGACATTATGGGATTTATATCCATAGTATAATAGAGTGTTTTTCATCCAAAAAAATTATGCACAATAGCTACCTGTAGCTATGTATTCAGATTCATCAATAAATAATGTAGAAAAAGTTTTCTGTTTACTAAACCCTGAAACTAGAGACTTTCCCAAAAAGTGACGTGTTCCAGGGGTTATTTTTATATCTAAATTGCATCCATAAAAATAAGAATCATAGTAACTTACTAAATCAAATTCATGTCCTTTAGGGTAAAACAATACTAAATTATTTGTATATTTGAGGTATTTGAAAATTCTTTTAACAACAAGTAAGTTGGAATCTTTTGGATTTTCTTGAAATTGATCACACATACACACACTAAAAATAATGTCTGGTTGGATAGCAGATAAGTATATAATAATTCCAATCATATATAACTGGTTTAATCAACTAATTTCTTAGTTTCATGAAGATCTAATTTACAGGTGGTACTCATGGGAGTATCACTACTTTTAGTGCTATCCAGATTAAAACATTTTAAAAGATCTTTTTTATATTTACTATGATTAAAAATAATTCCTTATTTGTTTTGAAAAATCTAAAACCCATGAAAGAAATTTATTTCACCCATTAATATTATTTCAAATTCATTTTTCATCATTTTTGAAAAATCAATACAAAGATAATTTTTTGAATATACAAAAATAATATCATTAACGTAGATTTTTATAACTAGTACATATTTTGAAATTAGTTTTATAAGAAGAGTAATATTATATATTCCTTTTGAAAAAGATTTTGAAATTATAAAATTCTTGATCTTATCATAACAAACTCTAGGATCTTGTTTTAAAACATATAAAGATTTAGTTAATTTAAAAACATTATTAGGAAAATGAGGATTTTGAAAACCATGGGGTTATTCTACAAAAATATCCTCAAATATAAAACCATTCAAGAATGAACTCTTGAAATCCATTTGATAAATTTTTAAATATAGATGAGCTTTATAGGCCAGTATGATTCTTATAGACTCATGTCTAGATACAGGTGAAAAGGTTTATTCATATTCAATTCCTTCTTCCTAACTGTGTACAACTAATCTAGATTTTTTTCTAACTATATTACTTAACCCATCCACTTTATTCCTAAATACCCATTCAGTGCCAATAATCAATGGTTACTTGAGTCTATCTATAGGTTATGAATATTTTTTTATTTTATACTGATTCAACTCTTCTTGAATTTCTATCACCCATAATTCATCATTTATTGCTTCATTGATGTTCTTAGGCTCATGGTGAGACAAGCAAGCTTGATGTTCATCCTGATTTATAACAAAAGCTCTAGTTTGGGTTCCTATATCTAGATCTCATAAAATAGATTATAAATTATTATTATTGAGAGTTATAATACTTATAGAGAAGGTATAACTTGTTACTTCTGTATTTTCAGGTGGATGTTTTGGAAATTCTTCAGAACTAGATGATTCTTCTTCTTATTTCACAGCAGAATCCAAAGGTTTTAAATTTCAGTTAAAAGAAGATAATTAAACCTCAAGGTTTTCTAAATAAGTATTAGTCTCATGTGTATTAGTTTCATAAAATTTTACATGGAAGGAGTCTTCCACAATCTTGGTATTCTTATTAAACACTCTATAGGATTTACTAGAAACTGAGTAACCAAGAAAAATCACTTTATCACTCTTGGAGAAGAATTTATCAATATTATCCTAGGTGTTAGGAATAAAGAATTTTCATTCAAAAAATATACAGTAATTAAACATAGGTTTCCTATCATTCCATAACTCATAAGGGGTCTTCTTAAGAATGTCTCTAATAAAAACTCTATTTATGATGTAACATACTATATTGATAACTTCTGTCCAAAAATAGATAGGTCGGTCACACTCATTTAGCATAGTCTGAGCAATCTATTGTAAGGTTTGATTTCTTATTTCAATTACTCTATTATACTAAGGGTTCCTAGGAGCATAAAATTAATGTGTGTAGTAACCATTTTGTGAAAAAAATGTTTCAAAATCTTGATTTTAAAACTCCTGACCATGGTCACTTCTTAAGGTTTTATTAATAAGACCACTATGATTTTATACAGACTTAGCATAACTAGTAAAATAAGAACATGCTTAACTTTTGTGATCTAGAAAAAATACCCTAGTATACCTAGAATAGTCATATACAAGAACATAAACATTGTGATTTCTATGTAGACTACAAACTCTAAAAGGTCTAAACAAATCCATGTGAACCAACTCAGGAGGTTGAGAAGTTGACACTTTTTATTTATTTTAAAATAGATTTTTTGTTTTATCCCTTTTTGATAGGGGTTACAAAAATTATCAGTTAGGAACTCAAGTTTAGGTAGATCCCTAACTAAAAATTTTCTATTTACATTTCTAAGTGAGTGAATTATGCAATGTCCTAGTCTCTTATGCCAAATCCAAGATTCCTTATGAAAAACAATCAAGCATGAAACATTCTGAGAAACTAATGCATTTAAATCTATAAAATAAATATTTTCATTTCTTAAGGTAGTAAAAATTAAAGCGTTTTTAGAATAAAAAACATTATAAGACTCATTCTAAAATAGAACATGGAAACCATCATCACACAACTGGGAAATACTAAGAAAATTGTATTTAAAACCATTAATATATAAAACATTGGAAATTAAAACTATAATTTTGTTATCAATCTATCCTAGGACAATGATTTTTCCTTTTTCATTGTCACTAAATGTGACATGTCCTCCATCAACCTTGATAAGGCTCTTGAAACCAGAATAAACCCTTTTCATGTGTCTTTAATAGCCATTTTCCAAGTACCATAGACTTTTGCTGGACATCTTCAAGCATTTTTCCTACAAAATAGGTTTTAAACAAGAAATGATTTTGGTACCCAAATTTTTTTGGGTCCATAAATATCAGTAATAAATTATTTAGGAACCCATACATGACTTACGGGTTTCCTATAAAATGATTTTAGACTCTTATAAATAAACACTTTCTTAGGACCTTTTGAAAATTGTTTGGTAGTAGAGCCTTCAGGTTTGGATTTAGGAACAAATGTACTTTTAGATTTAATTATTTTTCTAGAATCATATACAATTCTAGTAACATATTTGGGAGAAAATTAATTTCCTAATATTTGGGTTAATGTATCTAAACCATTTGAAAATTTTTTAAGGTTGTTCTTTAATTTCTAATTTGAAATTTTATGTTCATTGTTTTCTTTGAGAAGTTGATTATTATACTCTTTTTCTATAGACAACTTAGACTTATAGTTTATAGTTAGAGCATGATGTATTTTCAAAACGTTGCATTTATCTTCTAACTCATTAAAGGTGTCTTCCAACATATTGTAGTAGTAAAATAATTCTTCATTTTTCATATCTTTATCATCATGATTTTCATTATCATACTTATCAGATTCACCAAACTCATGCATAGGAAGAATATCAGAAACAGTGGGTAAATATGATACCTCTCTTAATTTATTCATAAATAACATATCTTCTCTATCCAGCTTTTCTTTAGGTGAAGAATTTGATCCACTTGAACTATCTTCAGATGCACTCCAGGTGGATTTCATGTCCTTTTTATATATTTTATACTTATCTTCATATTTCTCATAGCATTTCAATTTAGTACAGTCATATTTTATATGACCTTTCCTTTTACATTCATAAAAAACTCCTTTGAATCATCATCTGTTTTCATCCAATTCCCTCTATTTTCATATTTTCCACTATATATTGATTTTATGAAAAACAACTTATTTCTATAGAAATTATTAAATCTTTTAGCTAGGTGAGCCATTTCTTCATCACTGTCTGAAGCAGATTCACTATCCCTCGAATCAATAGCTTATACCTTTTATTTTTATTTTTCATTTTGTTGTCTAGGGGCAGTAGTATTGAAATATGATGACTTTATCTTTGTCTCATAATCCTCCTCATGGTTTACTTTATGTTCTTCTTAGTACATCATAATATTACCTATTAGTTCATTGAATAGAAACTTACTGATATAACAGGATTCTCTAATTGACACTGAAGTTCCTTTCCATATTTCAAGTATACATCTTAGGAATCTCATTATCTAGTCCTTATCTACTATAGGTTTTCCCTCCAAGGTCATGGTATTAAAAATCAAATTAAACCTAAGATACATATCAAAAATATGATCATCAAGATTCATTTTAAATTTATCATATTTAATAGTGTAATTATTAAGACTCATTTCTTTAACATTTTTTGTTCCTTTATGTGATATAGTTAGATTTTCCCAAATATCAAAATGTTTTTTACATGTAGAAATTATATTAAACTCTTAATCACCTAAGGCATGGTATAAGGAATTCATGGATTTGAAATTATTAATATAAGAAGCCTTAGTTTCATCATCCCAAGTTTTTCTACTATCTTTTGGAATTTTATACTCATCTACTATAGAAGACCAAATCTCAAAACCCATAATTTCAATATGAATTTTCATTTTTATTTTCCATTAGTCATAATTAGTCACATTCAAGAAGGTAGGTATATTAGTAGTATAACCTTCTTGATGATTATCCATACAAAAATATTTTTAGAACTAAAAATTTAAAACTTACAGAAATTTTAAGGACTTTAACCCTCAACTAAAATCACAATTAAAAAGTATTTGAAAAATATCTTTACACCCACTAATACCAAATGTTGGTCATAGTGAGTGTCTCAAGAGGGGGATGAATTAAGTACCCAATAAAATTTCTATATAAATGGATTATTTAAAAAACCCCCAAATATTCAAAAATAGCCAAGATTATCAAAATAAGTAATATTATATATATATATATCAATCGTTCTAAATATTTCTATAAAGATAGATTAGGTCTTGGATAAAAAATATATACAATATTATCCCATCCTTTGAATTAAATTTACTTGATCAAAATACTATATGAACACAAATTAAGATAAACTATCAAAGTATAATTTATTTATAGTTAAAATAGTTTTCAATTTTAAAGTAAAACGATGTTGAAACACACACAACAGAGAAACATTAATACAAGTGGTTCAGTCTCAAGTCCAGTCGTAATCCTCTTCACTTGGTGAACACCCACCACTAAGAAGTGTGTATAAAATAAATAGATGATCCACAACCTAGATCAAGTCTTAAAAAAACTAACACTATACAGGTCACACATGACCTCTTCCATAGTTATTCATGGGAGTAAAGATAAATAGTCCACACAGGGGCCTCTGCCACTCTTATCTATGGGTAAAACGAATAAGAATAATGTTTGAGAAGATATCTTGTATCTTCGAGTTTAGATCAAGATGTAGTGTGCCTACATAAAACAGAGTTCAATACACACTGCTCAAATGTAAAAAAATATAAACATAAATGACCAATATAGGTGTATAGGGTTTTGAGATGCTTGGAATGTTGTAATTCATATTTTGAATCTTGATTTGGTTCAGTGATAAGGCTTGAGTCGATTTTTCTTAAAATATTTATAAAAACAGAGTGTCGAAAACTATTATTTTGGGACTCAAACAAAGTATTTAATGAGATTATGCGGTTAAGCTTCCTAATTTAGATTTAACATCTAGTCAGCACTTTTGATTTTCCATAGGTCTATATTAATATATTTTGGTATTTCATGCTCCTCTACTATTTATTGTGTGTGTTCTCTCTCTTGTCCACTTATCAATGATGATGTGTGTTGCACTTTTTATCAACAATAGAAGAAAGGAGAGTGTTTTGAGTTTCTTCCTTGGACTCCTCATTCTGAAATTATTTATATCAAACATTTAGGTAATAATAATTAAATCAAAAAATATCATTAACTTCAATAAATATATATATTAGAATGATATAATTTAAAACAAAAAAATAAAGTAATATAAACAGGAATAGTGTCTTAATATTAGGAGGTGTCACATGTTCTTTCGGTGGCTCTTATTTTGTAGGTGGGTCATCTTTGGAAGTGGATCATGTTCTGGAGGTTTCACAGAGTTGGTAAATATTTCAAAAATCTGGTGGTGTGACATTGGTGGTGTCACAACTAATGGTGTATACTCTGATAGTGTCTTAGACTTAGTAAATATTTCTGTGTTAGTTGTATGAGTCTGATTGCATGAGATAACGATGTCTTCTCTAGAAGTATCTCATAATTTTTTAGTTTTTCATCCTTATATCATGAAATACTAGTAGTGTGTTGATCAATGGTGTTTGACTCAATGGCGTCTTAAACTTTTTCAAGTCTTTACTCTAGCGGTATGAGAGTATGATGGTGTGATGTCCTAGTGGTTTCTCAGACATAGATATTTGTTGTATGATTTGTGTTTCATGACCGACAGTGTCTCAGACTTACATATTTATCACCAGTTCTCAGAATACAAATTTCTTTTAGGTAAACAAGAAATTCATTTGTAGTATTAAATACATGATTTAGGTATCATTAAAAGTATGAGGTCAAAAAATTTATTACCAAAACATATATCAAAACACACAGACACACACACACACACACATATATATATATATTATTTATATAATTAAAATTTATGTATGATTTTAATTATTTTTTAACTATGATCACTACATAAATTATAGTCCTAATCTTCATTTTAAAAGTTACATCACTCCAATATAATGTTAAATTTTATTTTTTCATGATATCTATCACCATGGGTTATGGAATTGGGTAGATATTATTTATTATAAAATATAAAAATATATATGTAAATAATTCAACTACACCCAAACATTGTTTAATTATTTACATATTAAAAATTTGACCCAAAATCACAATAATTTCTAGTTCAAAACTCTAGTTTTCCATTTTGGTTTACTTCATGTTTTTAACTCTATATATAGTAATAGATTCCATAATTGATTGATTATTATCATATTGGGAATATAATGAAAATATATAAAAATAATTAAACTACACCAAAACATGATTTAACCATTTACATATCAAAAAATAGACCTAGATTCACTTCTACCATTGGGCTAAAACTGATATTTTCCATTTTGGTTTACTTTAAATTTCTAATGATATATAAAGTAATATATACTAGAATTGAGTGATTCTTATCACATTGGAAATATAATAAATACATATAAATCATTTAACTACACAAAACAAAGTTCAACCTTCTACATGTTAACATTTTTACAAAAACTCGCAATAATTTTTGGGTCAAAACTAGATTTTTCAATTTTG
Source organism: Viscum album (assembly GCA_963277665.1). Classification (NCBI taxonomy): domain Eukaryota; kingdom Viridiplantae; phylum Streptophyta; class Magnoliopsida; order Santalales; family Viscaceae; genus Viscum; species Viscum album. Next base: position 1,926,443,895 of record OY728148.1, read on the forward strand.
GAAATATTTATTTAATGTGTATTCATGTTAATCTAGTTTATTTCATTTTTATTTATTTTTTATTAGTTTATCTTAGATTTATTCTGTTTCTCTTATTTTGGTCTAGATTGGATTTTTCTTACTTAGTTATATATGATTTATATTTTTTAATTTGTTTTTGATAAATTAGATTTATTTCAGTTTAGTTCACTTTAAGTATTGTCAAATTGAGTCACGTATGTAGTTTAGATATGTTCAGTTCATTTTAATTCTATTCCAATTATATTGTAGTGAATCAAATTAGTTATCTTTAGATTATTTCTAGTTTATCTAGTTTGTATTAATTTGGTTTTGGTTGAGTTATGTTTTGTGTGTTTTCTTATCAGGTTGGTTTTATTTGATTTTTTTTAGGTCAGTTAACTTATAATAATTTCATTTCAGATAAGATCAATTTAATTCCATTTATTTTATATTGATTAAGATGTGGTTTATATGGGTTAATTAATTTTTTTGACCTGACCAAACTAAATCAAATGAAACTAAATTAAAGAAACTTAAATAGTACTAACCAAATAGAACCCAAATAATGGTAAGATAAATGAAATGATACCACATATCATTACTTATATATATTACCCACTACTAATTTTGGTTTATGGTAAATTATTCTAATTGAATTATCCGATTCATCATATGCAACACATTTGTCAAGAAAAATGGGGGAAATTATGGTGTCCGTTTCAACCCCACCAGCATTGAAAATATGTCTAGGTATTGATCCAATAATGACATCGAATTCATATTTTTGAGGATTATTAACATAAAACACTTATTTGATTATTGATTCTAAAATATATGCCTCATAGTTAGTTTATTAGTGACTCATTTTAATAATTCTAAATCCATAGTCATCAAAAAATATTCCATGTAATGTCATTGAATTAAATCACTTTAATTTCATCATAGTGGCTCGAACATGACAGTAATAATAAAATATTAGTATTTTCTTAACCACAATATAGTATGTCACATTTTGATATCTAGGATGAGTATCTGATTCACTAGAACAAAATTTTATCATTACAATTAACATAACACTATCATTTTGTGTCATTATATTCACTAATTAACTAGTTATAAAACAAATTGTATCCATTTATAACCAGTGATTTGCAAAAACTATATTATTGGGACCAATATATAGTGCTCTTATTTCTTGATATATAGTTTCAACCAGTAAACTCAATACCTAAAATATATATGAATATTAAAATTAATAATGGCTGTTTTTTTATTCTATAAAAGTAATGGCGATACTTTTGATTTCAATAAAGCAACAAACCCTCTAAAATGAAAAGTCTCTCTCATTATCAAAGGATACGAATGTTGAATTCTACTTATAATTTTTATGATACCTTTATAAAATATATATTAATATTTTAAGATATATATATAATTACATAGGATGGGATTACCTATACATGTTCAGATTACTTGATGTAGTCATCGAACAAATCATATCTAAACAAGACCGTGTGATATTCCATCTCCCACTAATCAAGGCTCATTATACCCTATTTTACGATTCAGGAGTCCCTCATGTTTAGGGAAATGATGGAAAAGTGGCCTCAATTTTCTCATACTACTCATCTTCATATCTCATTGTCCAGTTATATCTCATGGTCGCATCAACTAGATATATTAAATAGAGATCCAAACATTCTTGAGATAAACAGCCTTTCACAATGGAACCTTTGGGGTGATTCTTATTCCTAAAAAAAGACTTAATTATGTATAGATTTATTTTCGGTGGATATATCCAATAAAGTTTTAATGATTCTCCTAAGATGTATTTTAGTTAGAGGATAGGTAGTATGATTTAGTATGTAAGTGGAAAAGGATGAAGGGAAAATTTTCACTAACTCGTACATAATTAGTAGTTCCTCTTCTAGTATTCTTTTTATGAAATACTTGGAAAACCTTTTATTATAAATATCTCTAAAAGGTTAGAAAAATCGAATCACTGTCACCCTTATATTATTAGAAAGAAAATTGGGGATTAAAATTGGAATCAATTCATGATGAAGGATGTTATTGTCATGATTTTGCAACAATTTCAATTTCACCCTTCTTATATTGACCCATTTCAATATGATGACTGAATGACCATTAGGAATCTTGAAAGTTCCTAGTACTTCCATTTTTTATCTAAAGTTGTAATCACATAGGAAACATCAATAACTCTATATTTATTTTTATCAATAAAAACAAGGATATAGTTCTAGTTTGATACCCCAATCCACTAATCCATTTTAATACTAGAAATCATCATTATTCTTTCTTTTTACATTTAGAAGGGATGAGAAAAATATTTCATATATTTTTCTAAAATTTTCATTATATTTTAATAATTATGTAACAAATTGGTTTACCAACAAAAAAATTAAATAATGTACTTTTCTTCCTCCAATATTTAAATATATTCTTTAGAAACATTCTTCATTTTTTAGATTTCATTTCACATCTCCTAAATAAAAAATTGACATATCTCAATTCATTATGAAAAATAGTTCCATAAATACACTAATGTGGCTTATTATACTCTACACTTTTGTCAAACCTTCAATGATTTTTCATTAATGGATGATTTATTGGCTAGAATCATCAATGTTCAATGAAACCAAAACTATGATGATATTTAAGAATTTTGAATCATGTATTATACATATAAATGGAAAAAGATAGTTCACCCTTTGGTATCTATACATAAATCATTTCATAAGAAGAAAAATCATTTATCATCCACATAATAACAGCACACATCTTAAATGTGTATTTCAAAGAATCATCATATACTATAACATAAGGGTTCATATGTAGGGTGTGAGAAATACACCTCAGTAGGGTCGCACTAAGTACCCCTAATATACACTATGATATATTGGTGTATGCACGTGTAAAATAAATTAGTGAAAATAAATTCATATAATCTTGTATGTGTGGTCATTTTATCTTAACTGGGATACCATGACACCCAACCCTACATGCCTCAAAAAGTAAAGGAAGTATAATTCACCTTGTGCCACAACCCCAACCCAAACTAAAAAATTCATGATAGCGTAACACACTATGTTCTAACCACTACCCTCTCACTCAAGGCAGGGTAATGCAATAATAACCTGAACTCATACCCTATCACTTAGTAAATTTCTTGTGATTACCCACTCATTTAGGGAGGTTACAAGTATCAGGTCCCATTTCACATCATGTTCAACACTGAGGCCTAACATATATCCTAGACCAATACCCTATTACAAAGGTTAGTCCATGAAAACACCCTTTTATTAAAGGTGGTTCCATGTATCTATATCTTGGACCAATACTCTATACCTCAAGGCACCCTATTCTAGAAACCCCTCACTCATGCTGAGTTCATTTAATACCTTGAGTTATTAAAATAGTAGTCTATGTTCGATAGCATATGTGATACGTAACACCAAACCCAGAAAAATGATGATTATTTAAATAAAAAAATTGTAACCTATATGTTAAATTAGTGGGTATGAATAGAATTAAATACTTTATGAAATATGTATTTCCTAAATATATTGATAAATTCTTGGTAAATAGTTAATCTGTTTTTGGTATTGTCTTTCTATTCTCAAAATATGTTTTCTTCAAATATTATTTTTATTTGTTTTTGTGAAAAAAAATCCAATTATTTTACATAAAATTTAGAAAATTTATTTGATAAAATTAATATTATTTTCTATATCAGAGTATCAAGAATAACTTAAAGTGAAATTTTGGTATGTTTAGAAAATAATAATTCTTTAGTGAATAGGGAAAAATATGAATTGTTTTGTAAAACAATAATTTTTTTGATGAATTAAGTAATTTAGAAGTTATATTATTATATTAATTTGACTACAACATTAAAAAAATTATTCTTGAGTTATATTTAATCCAATTAATTACATTTAAATCGTCTTTATATCGGATTTTAGAATAAGTTTATTTTATGATTAAAAACAAATTTTTCTATGAAACTATTTTAAAATGAATAAGGTATATCTATTATAATTAATTAAAATAAACCCTAATAGTGAATTATTTAAATTAAAATTATTTATTATACATATAAAATTAGTAATTGAAATTCATATAATGAATATTAATAGTTATAGAGTTAAAGTAAAATCATATTTTCCTTCAAAAATTCATTTTTCAGAAAACTGCTTTCCATCGTGCTTGTGGGTTTTCTATTAAATTAAATTCTTCCACCAATCTGATTTTATTTTGATAAAATTAATTCAATATTTTTAATAATAAAAGTTAATATTACATAATAGGTTAAACTTATTTATTGAACAATATAAATAAAAATCATAATTAATATTTATTACCATGGTAAAAGGAAAATAGGTTAGTTAAGGGTAAAAATAATTTAAAAAGTACTGGAAAAAATTAACCCTAATAGTAATAAAATTCATGTTTTAATTTTAATTTAATAATTATTATATATTTTTATTTATATATAATTAAGAAATGTTTTTTTACAAAAATTAGATTTTGATAAGATAAAAAACAATTGTATTTTTGTGTAATAAAATATTCAATTAATGAAATAATTTTGATGAATTAATAATTTTCCAAATTAAATTATATTTTAATATAAAAGTTCTATTAAATATATTTTATTAAATTTAAATTATAATACAATTTTTTAATGTCAAATATAATTGTTATAGGGGTTCGAAAACAGTTATTGACAAAAAACATCATTTCTCAATAAATATTGTTTCTGGTTTTAAAAGTAAAACTTCACGTCTTTATAATATTATCTGGATAAAATAAATATTATTTTTGGAATCATAAAGTTGAAATTATCCAATATTTAATTTTTCAAAAAATTTTGCGACAGTCGAATGTTTGGGTAAAAATTAAATATGGTATAAATATGTGATGTGTTTTATGACATCATAATGCCCAAAAGTGAGGTAATAAATACTATAAAGGGTATCCACAACCAAATATTTTTTTCCCTTTAAATTAATGTGTCTTTTAAATTATTTTATTAATTTTATAATTTTTTTATGAATTGTTCAAAACTGATAGTATATTTTAAGGTTTTGAATTCATTTATTTATAAACATAACTCATATCCTCATCACCAAGGTTAATATTTTAATGATTTCATCCGTATAAATTAAAAAATAATTAAAACCACTCCTCATTGGCATAAAAAATGTGAAAACCCCATGGAAATGTTTGTGGTTTTGATTGTTTTATTTTATAGAGTCCAAATCCTATATTTGGGAAATAATAAAGAATTCCCCTCACTTTTCCTATATAAACCCACCCAATCCCCCATATTTATTCACTCAAAAATAGTTTATCACATGTTTAATATGACCAATTCACTCTAGAGTCCACCAGAGGTTCCACCAATCTCTCAAGTTCCTCCTCTCATGTTTTTTGAATCGCCCTCTCTTGGTAAGTGTCTTTCCTCTATTCTTTTCAATTGAAGCGCCTTCTTTGAAATTAGCCTTTTTAATCTCAAATTTTTATACTCTGATGAATTTATAAAAATTACTTTACTATATAAATGATTTTTTTAATGATATTTATTTTTTACCATAAAATTTTTACCATTACCTAAGTGTTATCATGTCCAAATTTAGTAAGGGATATCCCTCTTTTCTCTTTATTCAAGAACCTATTTTATGTTGTGCCTCTTAATTTAAATTTTATCTTGTTTAGGTATGTAATTATACATACATAATACTTCCCTTTTTATGTAAATGTGATTATTTACCCCTTTAACTCTCATAAATCCTTCCCATGAACCTTTATGAACACCTATTATGCAGCCGAAATTGTCCTGTGATTTTCTGTAGCAAAAGTGAGGAACCTCTCTCTCTTATTTTCAATTCAATAACCTACAATATATTTGGACATTTTAATATCAATTACTGAAATCATTTTTTTTTAATATTTTCTCCAAAGCCGGTTTAAGGAAAACCGGTAACCAGGCTTACAAACCACCATCCGCAAATTCAAATTTCAAATACAAACAAGAAACCATCATGAGTCTCGATTACCGGGCCGTCTCGAACAGGTCGCCACCTCGAGCCACACCCCATCAGCACGATCAGACAGCACCGCCGGTGAACAACCCCGACGCGTCACCGCAGACATTAACACCGGAGGACAAACTTCACCTCGCCGGTGAACATCACCGGTGATGAACTACCACCGCCCATGACACACATTTCATCAAGCCCACCGAGAACAGCAGGTGAACCGAAAAACCAAAACGAATGTGAGCTTCACCAACGTCTGCCACCCCATCACCCGTGGTGAAGAGCAGACCGCCGCGGAAGACGCCGACGTGTACCAGGAAGGGTCCAGAGCGCTCCGTAGAGTATGTCGTAGACGGATCGGTCTTACACCCGTAGATCCAACCAGAAGAGCCGTCAAACTCACCGTAGCCGTAAGCCATCGGCCATCGGGAAGTAGAACCATCCTCGGCCAAAAAACACTGCAACCCATATCCCATCGCCGCTGCCCTTATCAACCTCAAGAGTCGCCGCAAAACCCCAACCGCCCCCACTGGAGCTTTGAGCTTCGAACTCTGACCAGAGCCGCCCCTCTAGCAAAAACCCTATCCCGCGAGCGGTCTTGGGCAAGCGAGCTAGCGACGTGAGTGGGAGAGTCGGAGAAAACTCCAAATCCACCGGATCTGAGGAGAGGAGACGACGAGAACCGAGGGAAGGAGGCGGCGATGGGGAGAGCTTCCGAGAGCCGCAGCGCCCCTTACGGGCTCATCCTGAATCCTCAATGGTCCCACATTTTAATATCAATTGATAATGTTTTAATGGCCTTATAAATATACCTCTACCTTAAAATTAATTTTCTTATAATGATATATCATTTATCCTATCTCATTATAGTGTTTACCTAAGATGTTATTATGCAGAAATCCTCTCCTTCTATTTTCCCTACTATTTTCCTTGATAAACAATTGTGTAGTGAATATCTATACCTATTTACTATCAATGGTGATCACCTTTATGAACTTATAATTCCTTTATTATATACTGAAATTTATTTATTCCACATTAATTTATCATCTAATTAAATTTGATGAAATGTGATCCTATGTTGAATGATCTATGTGGTGCACTTATGCATGAACATGATATGAAAGTGATGGGTGAGCCCATAATTATATAGCACTCCAATACACTAGGTAATGATTTATTCTCATGATACTCCATGAAAGGAATTATGGAATGAATATAATCTATCACGGGACATTTTACACTATCTTATGATGTCTTGGTAATTATCCTTGACTTATGTTTATGATTTCATGTTTAAATTTGTTTCAACTTTCCCATGTTTCCTTTATGTTATCATGTTATATCATAATTTATTGTTCAAAATTATGATTCTCACCCCTCTAAGGTTACCTTAATATACCCATTGGATCTCATGTACTAATTTATAATCATTATATGATTTTTTATTCCCTTAATTGGATTTATATCTCACCCCTTTCTTATATATGTCACCAAGTTATATAATATAGTTTTATAGGATTAGTGATTTATAAGAGAATGTTTAGGAAGTTTTCAATAACATTTTTATATCCCATATTCAAGATAGTATGATATGTACCTAATTATAAAATACACTATACTTATAGATATTTTGGAATATATTATGTGTAATATTATGTAATAAATCATGAATTAATATGTAAAAAAGACAAGGGTTGTCATAGTTGGTATCAAATTAAAGTTTAGTTATTGTTGGTAATAGGATTAGAATACTCTATAGAAATACTTAGGAATAATACTAAACATAAGAAGGCTTCCCTAAATTTGCTTAAATTATATATTAAGTTGTTTTAAAGAAAATATATTCTCGTATAGATACTACAAGTGGATGTGGATTTGGAATAGATGCACCTAGGGGTAACACCTAAAAATACCGTATTGAACTAGACTCGATCAGGAACTGGAAAACGATAATGGCCTTGTTTCAAATCAAGTTTGAAACACCTAGGGGATATACTTTTTTAAATTAATATGAAAATTAAAAACCTTTATTAATGGAAAAACAATTCCCATAAGTGTATATGTTATAAAATAGATCATGGATAACATAGATTGAAGCCTATAAATTCATAAGTTAAGGGAATAAATTTCATTAATAAATTATCCATTTAATGTTATTGGACTCAATTTTGTGTTTTCAATAGATTAAAATTACTCATCCCTAATATTACATTTATTATAGACAACAGTTGGAAATATTATCAACCAAGTAAAAAATCAATGTTATGGAAAACATGACGATTACCCAAATGAGAAGCCTAACATGATGGGAGCTCAAGTATGAAATATTGTGATTATTCTAAACCATATATCAAAAATCACAATTAACAACCTTTAAATGGTTTAATTTACAAATATATCAAAGAATATGAAAAATAAATCTCAATTATGTTCATCTGATATTATTGATAAAGTAAATAAGATTCAATTATCTGTGTGTCAAAAATTTTCAAAGTGACACAAAGGGAAATTCACAGAGGAACTGAAAGGGGTCTTAAGTGTGAAAAAATATGGCATAAAGTAGCTAGTTTACCTAAAATATTAAGAGTTTGATGGAAGGGATTAAATTATATCCTATGTAACCCTTTGTTGTTATATTCCTTATGTATAGAGAATATGGGAATTATCCGAGTTAACAACCTAATCCAAGTGTTAAATCATAGACTAAGGAAGGACATATGCTATGTAAATCAGGTTAAAGGATTAAAGTGTTTATGTATTAATATTTGAGAGTTATGTTGAATATGTAGCATATTATTGAAATTATGGATATAATAATCATGAAACATATAAGGATTTATCCACGGTTTTTTCTTTAAGGATTTGAATCATATGTTTAATAGTACTAATAACCTATAAAAGTGATTTAGGGATAAAGTGATATTTTAGAAAACATGTGATTGAGGGATTGATAACCCTTAATATTTATTTGATTTTTGGATAAACCTAAAGAGTCATGGAATGATATGTCTAAGTATAAATATTTAAAATCATTAATACCACTTTTAAAGATTTCGGTTATGTAAGTTTAGAATGATTAAGGAAATTTTTGGAAAACATATTACATGATTTTTTTTATTTTGAGGTGATGAATGATATTTTGGAATATTTTTTTAGGATTGTGGTATATTTACCCATTAGGCTTAATATAAGGGATTATTTGAGAAGAATTATTGTATTTTTTAGTAGGTTTAATATGAAGTATGAGAGATGATCTTTTTGGTTAAAACATTCTTTAATGTTGAGTTTATTTATGTTCTTTGGGATTCTAGAGTATTTATTTAAGAAATGATCTATTATAAACTTTTAGGATATTTTGTTGAATTTTGGAGATTAATGTATTATGGTTTATTTATTTTCAGTTTTATATTACTTTATTCTATCCATTTTGGATTTATTTTATATGTGAGGAATATCTTGTTATTATTTGGTGGATTATGTGATTTTTTAAAATCTTATTATAGAGCTCCCGACATAATTTTTTTATCTTGAGTATTCATCGTTTGGATAAATGATTGTACTAGAAAATTGATTAAAAATGTAATTATAATTTTCAATAATTTATATTTCCTTATTTTCCTAGTCTCTGTGGTAAAATAATTCCTTAACTCTAGAAAAATAATATTGAAAAAAAATGTGTCATAGTACAATCATTTTCGATGAATTAATAGTGCTTTCACCCATCACAGATTTATGGTTTTTTAGTCATTAAATTTATTCTGAAATTGTTTTATATCATACTCTATTAGTTATTTGGTTTAATTTTTCTCTTTCATGTCTATGTTTTCACTTCACACTAATTGTCTCCAACTTCGAAACCTTGTTATGTGATGTCCTTGATACTTCTCTTTCTCTCTTTTTAAGTGGATGTTCTATTAATCCTTTTTGTGATGTAGGATTTTTATTAAGATATTTTCAAGTGTATATACATTTTTATTGAGATCAAGTTCAAATTACACGTAATCAATTTTTTAAATAGGGATAATGTAATTCCATGTGTTTTTAAAAGATAAAACTATGTTCTATAGCTTATGTGATACATGACACTGAACCAAATCAAAGGATGATTATTCAAATACAACCATTGTAACCTACCCATTAAATTTACGGGTATGGATAGGATTAAATAATTTATGATATATATATATATATATATATATATATATTCCTTAAATGTGTTGATAAATTCTTATTAAATAATCAATAAATTTTTTGTAAGGTCATTTTGTTCTTCAAAATATGTTTTCTTCAAAAAGGTTTTTTATTTCTTTTTATAAACAAATATCATAATTATACTATAGAAAAGTTATAAAATTTGTTTGATAAAATTAAAATTATTTTTGATATCAGTATATCAATAGAAACATTCGGTGAAAGTTTTTGATTTTTAAAAAAATATTGATTTTCCAATGAATAGTGAAAATACCAACATATTTGTAAAATAGTAAATTATTTTGATAAATTAGGTAATTTAAAAGACAAATTATTCTATAAATTTTATTTCAAAGTAATATAATTATTATTTATATATATTTAATCTAATTAATTATATTTAAATCATTTTATACTGGATTTTATAATAACTTTATTTTAGGAATGAAAATGAATTTTCTGAAAACTATTTTAAAATGTATAATGTTTATCTATTATAGTTAATTAAAATAAAATCTAATGGGTAATTATTTAAATTATAATTATAGATTATATATCTATAATTGTTAATTGAAATAAATATAATGAACATTACTAGTTATAGAGTTAAAGTAAACAAAATTCCTTCAAAAAGTTATTATTTTGAAAATCACTTCTCATAACACTTGCGAGTTTATATTAAATTAAATTATTCTACCTCTTTGAATTGATTTTGATAAAACAAATTTAATATTTGTAATAAAAATAGTTAATATTATATAATATTGTTAACTTAATTTCTAAACAATATGAATAGTAATCATAGTAAATATTTATTATCACAGTAAAAGGAAAACAAATTAATTAAGGGTAAAAATATTTAACAAGGACAAGAAACAATGTAACCCTAATAGTAAGAATATTTATATTTTAATTTAAATATAATAATTATTATATTTTTTCTTTATAAATAATTAAGAAATGGTTATGTGTGCATTAGGTGAGGAGGTAGCAGTAAAGCCTTGGGAACTTCTCCTGCACTTAGAGGAAGAAATATTGGAGGAGGCATTGATTTTTCCTGATTTTGATGAGGATGCAGACACGGTAGAATGGAAAAAAAAATTAAATTGGACCCACATAAGTATCAGATCAATTGGATAAACAAGAAATGTCTAATTTTAAAAAGTTTCTTCAATGAAAAGAAGATAACAATAGAGGAATTTACCCAAGACTAAAACAAAATAGCTTTTATCTTTTAAGATATTATCAAATTTTAATTAGATAAAAAGTTAATTGATCTCTTCTGAAAATTATATTTAAAGATTACTTCTAATAGGTTAATGTTTAATTTCAGTAATTATATTATCTTCTATTCTCTTTGATGTTTCTCTAGTTGAAAATTTCAAGGTTTCTCACTTTTTCCACAAAAGTGATTTTATAATTAAAATTTAATTTTCAGTGAATAAATTATTTTGAAAAAAATATATATTTTGATACGATAAAACACAAATTATATTTTTAATGTAATAAAAATTTTAATTTAATACATTCTTTTTTAAATTTATAAATTTTTAAATTATATTGTATTTTAATGAAATAATACTATTAAATAATTTTTATTAAATTTAAATTATAATATAATTTTTCTAAATTCAAATGTAATTGTTAGAGGGGTTTAAAAAAAGTTGTTGAAAAAGAAAACTATAACTTATCAATTAATGATCAATTCTTCTTTTAAAAGTGAAAATTTACATTTTTAGATAATTATTTGGATAAAACAAATATTATTTTTTGAATCATCGTGTTGAAATTATCCAAAGGTTAATTTTTATTAATTTTATGAGACAGTCAAATTTAAGGGTAAATATAAAATATGGTATAAATATACAGTGTGTATTATGACAATATAATGACCTAAACGTGATGTAATATATACAATAATGTGTATCCAAGACTAAGTATATTTTTTCCCTTAAAAATAAAATGGTTTTTAGTCTATTTTTTTAATTTTATAATGCCTCTATTAATCCTCCAAAACATATATTATATTTTAAGTTTTTAAAATCATTTCATTATGAACATGATTCACTTCCATGTCAAAAGGGTAATAATTTATTCATTTAGGCCCTTTTTATTATAAAATAATTAAAACTACTATCCTTTGGTAGAAAACATTGGAAAAAACAATGAGAAGTTTTGTGGTTTTTATTATTTTATTGTTTATAGTCTAAAACCTATTCTTGAGAAATAATAAATAACTCCCATATATTTTCCTATATATACCAACGAAATCCTCCATTCCTATTCACACAAAAACTTTGGATAATTTCCCTAATCTACCCCACCATCTCTATATTCCTCCGAAGGTTCCCCCAATCACTCAAGAAGCTCCTCCCAAGATTTTGAAATCACCCTCTCTTGGAAAGGGACCTTCCTCAATTTTTTTTAATTGAAGCACCTTCTTTAAAATTAACCTTTTTAATCTCAATTGTTTATATTTTCATGCATTTATAAAAATAAATTTACTATAAAATTTATGTTCTTTTAATGCGATTTCATTTATACCCTCTCATTTTGGCCATTACCTAAGTGTTACCGTGCCAAAATTTAGTAAGGGATCTCCCTCTCTTCTCTTTATTCAAGAACAACTTTTATGTTTTTCCTCTTAAATTCCATTTTTTCATATTTGGGTTTGTCATTATAAATCCATAACACTTACCTTTTTATTCACATGTTATGATTTTCCCCTTTAAAACTCATTAATCTCTCCCATGAACCTTTATGTGCACCTGTTATGCTGCCAAAATTGTTTTGTGATTTTCCATACCAAAAGCATGGGACCTCTTACTCTTTTTTTCCAATTCATGAACCTACATTATATTTATCATTTTTAATATAAATTGGAAATTTTCTAATGACCACATAAATATCCTTATAATTTCCAATTTATTTTCTAACAATAATAGATCATTTATCCCCTCTCATTATAGCGTTTACCTGATCTGTTACTACTTCAAAATCCTCTCATTCTCCTCATTATTAAATAATATTCATTATATTATTCCTTTTATATCCAATTCCTATGGTTTTTATATGTTCTCCCATATATCCCTTAATTACCTTATGATGTATAAATTATGATAGACCCCTTTAACTCTTATCAATCCCTCCCATGAACAATTATGTTCTCTCGTTATGTTGTTGGAATTTCACGGTGATTTTCCATGACAAACAATTGTGTAGTGAACACCTAAACCCATTTCCAATAAAATTTTCTCACCATTATGTGATTATAAATCCTTTATTGGGGATCATAATTTATTTATTCCATATTACTTTTTCATGGAATTAAATGTGATGAAATATGATCCTATGTTGATTGATCTATGTGGAACACTTATGGATGAACATGACATGAAAGTGATGGGTGTGCCAATAATTATATAGTGCTCCAATGTATTGGGTAATTTTTTAGTCTCATGATGCTTAATTTAAGGGATTATGGAGTGAACCTAATACATCATGGTAATTTTCCACCATTTTGTGATGTCTTGGAGGTTATCCTTGACATATGTTTATGATTTCATGTTTAACTTTTTTCAACATTCCCATGTTGCCTCTATGTTATAATGTTATATCATGTGTATTGTTTAAAATTATTATTCTCACCCCTATTAGAATACTTCAATATACCTATTGGATCTCATTTACTAATTTATCATTATTTTAATCTTTTTTATTCCCTTATTGGAAATTATAGCTCATCCCTTTCTTATCTATATCCCTATGTTATCCCATGCATTTTTAGAGGACCGATGATATCTAAGATCATGTTAAAGAAGTTTTAAATAATTTTGTTGTATCCCTTGTTCAATATGTTATGATATGTACCTAATTACCAAATAAAGTAGACTTATTTATCTTCCAGGTTGTATTATGTGTAATATTATATAGTAAATCATGAATTAATGTGTAATAAATACACGAGTTGTCATAGGTAAAGTGTCAACATCCGATAACTATACCCTATTATTTAGGGCAGTCCATTTTAGTTTCATACAACTCAAGTAAATGATAATATTATATATCATACTTATATCTTATAACTCAGGAAGGTCTATGATAGCACTATCTCACGCAAAGTGAGACCTAACATCCAGTCTTAGCATCAAGCATACACATAGTTGTGAATGTGCATAAATCAAAAATGTAAACATCAAATCCAAACTAATATGCACCCCATAATAACCCATGTATATTTATTTCCTCCCGAATGGTCTCCAATACTATCAACATTTTTCATACCCAAATCACAACCCAAAATTGGTCTCTTACAACCTAGGAGAAAACCTCTTGGAATAACTAATCACATCCTTAGCCTTATAGGTTAAACCTCCTAAACTAGAATTGCACACACAAAAATTAAATGACAAAACCATTGGAATTATCATCCCTCTCATAAGGGAAATCATTGGGTTCCCTAAACCCAACCCAGTCTGGGATTATCTTAACCACCTGTACTTATTACCCTAAGGCGATAGCTAAACTTGAAGACCCTTCCTAAAAAATGCCTCAATAGGCTGGGCCTAATTCCACTTCAAATTTCCATAGAATAATCTAGTATCGATTCCAAATAACCTTTCTTAACCCCTTCTAATAATGACTATTTCCAACTCATTTCCATGTCATTAAGACACTTTATAAAACTTACACCTCGGTCCCATCTCACATATCCCTATGAGATCCCTCAATACCATACCATCACATATAGAAAACCCTCCTCAACACACCAAATCAACCACTAAAGGACTTATCCATATTATAGCACACACTAATACTCAAATACACTTTAAAGAGGGTATTCCCAATCATGAATATGACATATGTCCATATCACCCATTATACATAGGCCTTAGAACTTCATGTTTCCACACAAGCCTTAAAAATCAATCCAAGGCTATTTACCCCTCATCTTGGGCCCAATACCTATCCCATAACTCTTGTAAAATCAAGTTATATCCTCACCCCCTTCGTGATATAGTTGGTGGTAAATTCTATGTCACTCAACATAAAAATGAGCACTTGTTCCAGAACTAAGAAGATCTTTTCCACTTAACCTCTATACCTAGGAAACTTTTGTTTCTTATCTATTTAACTAGACCCATTCTCTCAATAAATCATGAATAAAAAATATATGGTTTTGCATTATGGGGATTTCCTGCCTCAATACAAGAGTTACCACCTCAAGAAGAGCTCTATCCAAGCCTCGTCCAATCTTAATCCAAAACCCATCCATGATACAATCCCCTATCTCAACCACAATGACCAAAATTTAACTATAAAAACATATAATTAGTGAAACAATTATAACCGATGAGAAATAATCACCCAAACCTCATTGGGATATCAAGAAAAATTGTGACCATGACCAATGACATGTGTAAGTTTCATAAGACTTCCACAAAACCTCTATAAATAAATATAAAAATTATTACACCCAGACTATCAATAATTTATTCCAGTTAAATTTAATTTTATAAATAAATTAACTTTACAATAATAGTAAAATTTACCTAAAAAACTATAATATATATTCATCATCCCAAGATGTACTCTATTAACCACATGTAAAGTCCCCAACACATTGAGATTATTCCACCATGCTTCAGTATAATCGTTAACAAAATCGCAATTGAAACGTCACTAAATAAATGAGAAACCAAAAAGTGGAAGAATATATGAAAAATGAAGAAAAAATAGCACAAAAATATCTTGTAAAAGTCTCATAAATAAATTTTATAATGTACGATCCAAATGAGGAAGATGGATGTCATGAGTCAACTGAATGTCCCTCCTAGATCACTCGTTCCTCTCTAAATCATGAGAAGGGATAACCTCGAAAATATAGTTGTGCCATATTTTTAGAAACTAGAAATAGGTTCTATTTTAGTATAATATAAGGGTTTCATGGAACAGTTTCACTTAACTAGTGTTTGGTTGGGATGTGACTCATTGGTTCATGGTGCAATGCCTACCCTTGGAAATCTATTATGTCATTTCCCCAAGCTCCATGGTGAAAACCTCCCTATAAAGTAGTCTGGAACCCTTTCTACCAAAACACCCTTTACAGTGTAGCCCTTGTTATATATTGTGGTCCTCTACAACTACACCACCCTTGTGGTGAAATTCATCCCACTTTGATTTTAGCCTCCCCTCTCGAGCACCCCTTGTAGTGAAAAAACCTTCTTTGCGGTTTTGTCTTCCTAGACTCTAGAAATTTAATCTTACACAATGTTTTCTCACTGTGATCCCCTTCCTTCATAGTATAACCCTCTGCCTTCCTCCAAAATTTAATCTTATGTGATATATTTCATGCCACAAAACCCCATGTTTGTAGTGTGATCTATCATATGTTGTATATTTTTGCCGCAAAGTTACCATATCCCTACTCTGATGCTCTCTCCATCACCCAAGACATCTTTTGGTCTTCTGAACACTTAAAAAACACCTCCTATAGGTGTTGTAACTCCCAAAATCGCAATAAAAGTCATAATTATCAAAACATCCCCTGCTTTACGACTCAAAATTCAATTTCCATCTAATTTCCCCAAACTATAATTACATAATTCATTAAAAAATCCCCACCATAGGGGTAATTATCCACAATAAGAACACAATAAATATCTCCGAACTTCCAATCCATCGATCAGAATCTGAAGCCACTCATCATTCATAATTCTGAACTAAACTATAAATAGCTCAATTTCCCTTACACTGAACATGGTTACACCAACATTTACCCAAAAATAATTGGTTTAAACCCTGAATCACATTCATCATAACTAATATGATGCAACCAATTTTTTTACACCTCACCATATCTAATTACATGAAAAACTTTGGTCATCCCTCTTCTATGCAAATATTTTTGAAACTTCTCAACCTCTCCCATTAACACACCAACATATCACTTAATCACAATTTCATAATTCCAAAACTCATCACAGAATTGTCTAAATTCCAAAACGACTGTTTAAAACGAAAACTCAATGTATTCTAGTACTAGGATCCTAAAAAAACCAAATGTGTCTTCATTTCCTACTATGATCATTCAAATATATTCAATTTTACTCACTCTTGAATCACACCAAATTCCCTCCTAATATAGATACAGAAACATGGACTCCATTTGACCCCCTATCCAAATTCTAAATCTTTTATTTACTAAGAAACCAGATAAAATTAAATCTACATGTACACTACCATTATTATTCCCTCATGACCAGCATCCATTGGTTTCACCACTCCCATAACCCTTTTGACATGAGGGTCATGCACCAGTGACCAGTAATATTCTCCCCAATATCTAAATCCAATTCCCTAATGATTACCAAATTAATTGATTAGAAATCACCAAACGTATCATAACTAATAACTAAATCTAAAAAACTATCACTAAAATTCTAGGATTTATAGAAACATTACCTTAACCATTCACTAAAATTCACTTGAAAAAATGGTTACACTCTCAAATAGTCAATGGCGCACTCCCCAATATATTGCTTCCCTTACATTGTTCCCCATGAATTTACTAACATAGGTCTCAATATGACATATGTGTTGATATTATTGATCCATGATCATCCCTTTCTTGATAACCCTAGTCAAAGACCATGCTCGGATCGAACACACCATAGTGCCCCAATCCACCACCACTACACCACCTGAGTCCCCTTATAACACAAAAAGATCCCAATAGACCCAGATATGTTATATTCCATCGATCCACAATAAAATAATTAGAATTCATATAAAACATTTTTTTGACTTCATGCATTATGAATTTCTCAAAAAATATATATATTAACCCTCACTCTCTTCCTCTAGTGTATAGTGATCCTCAAAAGAACCCTCTCAAAGGTTCATACCCACCATCCATCTTGATCTCATCCAATCCAAAATGCCTATATAAAACTATACCTCTTAATTGAATTCAGACTCATACTCATGAGTGACATGCTACCAATACTAGTCTTATAGGTCTAAAAAACCATCCACAATTCTTTATAATTTCAACATACCCATATATAAGCACTCTCAATGACCTCTTTTCCAATGGTCCTGAGTAATATTTCTCATTCCAAGGCCAACCACACAGTCACCTGCTACCCTATCATCATTTCAAAACCACAAATCATCTACACATACTCTACCCAACCTATAATCAGTAATCTAGGATCACTTATCATTGTACCACAAAAATATAAAAATGAAAATAACACATTCATGTATCTAACCAATATCTCTTTCAAAGAATAACAATGATACCACAAGCACTCCATGTTCATTATATCTTAAAAGACCAAGGATGAATATACACCTCTCCTCTATCCTATCAAGGATATCTATCTAATCATAGAAACTCTTTCCCATTTCAAATTGTCTCTTCGGTATACCCCACCAGTATAAAACCATAAATAAGGCATCTAATTCTTGAACTAAACCAACAAGGGATTTCATTCAATACCTACACATAGAGAATATTCACTCATCATCATATAAAATCCCTAAATTGGATCCACATCACCTATTATAATAAAAATTCTTATGGATTGAAAATATAGTCTAATGGAGAAGAATTCCACCCAAAAAAATATAGTAAAATGGTATATATGTTATTATTAACACATTAAATAACTAAACCCTATATAGTACCCATATCATCAATCAAAAATAATAACATGTATAACATGTGAATATTATGTGCTAAATATGATGCATGTATGAAAGACTCTTATCACTTTTGGATAAGGGAAAACCAGAAAATAATGATCTCAAATAAACATATCATTCTTGAATAAATATATCAATGGAGATAGTGAAACCCTTGAAAAAAATCCTATAACACTAGTAACTAGGATAATTTATAGGAAAGGTGTTTATGAATCACCATCATGATGTCTATCATAAGCCCCAAAACATCCCTATCTCTATTGACTAGTAACGAATTGTTAAGACAAAAGAAAATCTTCCCTAATACCATTTTTGTAATACCCTAACTAAAATCACATAAAGAGCACACTAAACAGATCCGAATCTTAGAATACCCAAGTTTTAGGTTCAAACATTTAAACTTGAATTTATATGATTCCATGAATCCTTTTTAAATTTTTGTATTGTGATTAGATGATGTGATGGCTCATTAGTGGTGGAGGCCAAGGATTTTTAGGAAGATTCTCACAGAGTAGGCTCAGCCAATATGTTTCCTGTAATTGAATAATGTGAGGTGGAAAAAACATTTTTTACAACATGTTGGTTATAATGATTGTGTTTTAAGGACAAAATTATGTATTTTGGGGGAAAGATTGATATATCCAAGTTTGTTGTATAGACAATTGAGTTTGTGCTCAGTTTAATTCAAAATAGTAACCAGGAGCGGTATTAGACTTTGATTTAGGGATTGTGATTCAAAAGATGTTATTGAATTATTCTTAGAGATATGAAGTCTTATGGTGATGAGTTTTTAAAATATTTCATTGTTATGGGTTAGTGAAATCAAGGGAAATTTGGGTTTTTAGTTATGGAATAAGGAACATTTTTTAGAATTATGACTTTAATTGGGATTTTGAGAGTTGTAACAACTCTAATATGTGTTTTTTATGTTTTAATAGGGCCAATAGATGTCTTGGACTATGGGGAGAGGGTAAAGTTGGGTCAAGGTGGATCTATGTCAAAATGTTCTATAGGATAAAGATCATGCTATAACAAGGGGTGTTACAACATGGTTTATATTGTATAAGATTTAGTTTTATAGGGAGGGAGAGGGTTGGGATGTGAAGGAAGGTAATTAAATTTCACACCCTATATCAAATATTAAATGTTTAGATTCAAGGTAGATCACACCATAGTGAGGCTGGTCAATCAATAAGTGGTTCTAGAGAGGGGATGATCATTCCACAGTGGAAGGCATTATGATGTGAGGGTAGAGTAGTAGTGAAGAACCATATCACAACTAGAGGGATTCATCATGAAGGTTGTTTAAGGGGAAGGGGTGTAATTATTGTTGGCACCAAAATGTTGGATGAAAAGAACGAAGAAAACGAGGCCCCACAACCTGCCTCGCGAAGCCACAGCGCGGAGGCCCCCCAAGAAATGTGGCTACCGTGAAGAATAGGAGGTGGTATGCTACGCGAACTCCCCGGACATTCGCGAGCCCGCTGCGAAGCATAGAAATAGGTACGCTTCGTGAACGCCCCTGAAGTTCGCGAGCCCGCAGTGAAGCACAGGAGGCGGTACGCTCCGCGAACGCCCCTGATGCTCGTGGGCCCACCGTGAAGCAATGAAGGTGGTACGCTCCTCCAACGCCCTTGACGTTCACGATCCGCCGCGAAGCAAACAAGTCCCTCTTCACGTCGCATCATCTCTGCTCCGCAGCACCCCTTTCCAATAAATACCGGACTCCCCCTAAGCCCAAATGACTTAAAATCCAACCTTTATCCTTCCAAGATCCCAAATTGTGAAGCACCCTTTGCTCTATGAATCAGGAGCTCCGCGATATATTTTTGCTTCATGAGGTGCCTTCGCATTGTCTCACTTTGATCCCCTCTTCCGGGAGGGATTTCCTTCACGAAGACTAAGTGAATTTGTGAAGGAAGGGGATCCCCAAGGGGACCCGGGTTGTCGTAGAGCATTTATGCTTCGCGAAACACCATTCACATACACGTGACCCACATGCCAGGGCAGGGACACTGTACTTCGTGAAGCACATTTCTTCACGACACTTTGATTCATGAGGAACCTATGCTCCGTGAGGCAGTACTCCATCAAACCCCTTCCACTTCATGAAGCACCTCCCATTTGCACCTCTGCCCCATGATAAGGCTAAGGCACCCCACTTCGCGAAGCACACCCCTTCGCCAGTGCCCTCCACCATGCAAAATGAACGAACTCTACAAGGCCCCCGGCTATGGACCCCTCTGTTTGGAAATTCCTTTTCACATGCAACCCTCCAGTTTCGCACGATGTGATTTCAAAGTCCCCTGGTAGATACCACCCGTGGTGTTTCTTCGCCTAATTCTTCTTTGCATAGGCATGGTAATGGGTATTTCCTCTTCGCATAGCCACACTAACGTGGACCCCTCGATGGTTCGCTCTGTAACCCCCTTCAGTACGGAATTTCCGGTACCATCCCTCCCACAAGGAGAAGAGGGTACTGGTCATGTAAGTCCTAGGGGTGTGGAATAAACCCACCTCGTCCAAGCTACAGGACGTTAAACTTCCAAGCACCCTCATCCTCAACACACGACGTTAAACTGTGACATCACCAAGTGCCTCTCATGCAGGGTTCCCCCCACCTTGTACATTCTCCACTCCCCCTGGTCTCCACAAGGGATGATATCCTCCTCCTGGGAGTGGTGTTTGTCTGTGGGGAAGGTCATCCTCCTTGGTGGAGGCCCCTAGCCTTTCTTACAGGAGGTAGCACCCATGCACCTCCATACTCCCCCTCTCCCTATGCACTTTGTCTCCCTCGGGCCTCCATCCTAGTGTAAGTCCCAGCACCATGGGCCACCCAACGCGTAATCCCCTCTTCGCTTCCCACAAATGCACCCTTCGCGACGTGATCATCAGGTCTCTGCCTCCTCGTGTTTCTCACACCGAGCATGAATCACGTGGGCTTAGAGTAAACATCTACTATGACACCAACCCACATCCCGCATGACACTAAATTGTACCACACAAACTACGGGGAATTTGATTCTTTCTAAGACGAGGTACGTAGGAAGCCTCTCTGAGGTTCAAGCCCACCATCCACCTGGACCAAGGTCCTTATTCACGTTGGTCCTCCGACACACACCATTTTGAACTACAGGGTCTTTGATCCATGGAAAGGCATGGTACGTAGGAAGCCTCCATGATGTTCAAGCCCACCGCCCGGTTGTTTCTTCACGTTAGGTTCCACCCCCGTCCCACATAATGTTAAACTACATTCCAGTCCAGCGGTAAGCCATTGTGATCATCCCGAACTATGTGGACATTGATCTATGTCAATCCATGGTACGTAGGAAGCCTCACAAGGTTCAATCCCATCATCTATCATGCCAAGGTCCATCTTCATGTCAGTTCACCTACACGCCACCCTAAACTACGAGGTCTTTGATCCATGTTAAGGCATGGTACGTAGGAAGCCTCACTTAGGTTCAATACCACCGCTCAGTCATTCCAACCGCATTCATGTCGGTTCAACAACACTTGGGCAGCCAAGAGTGTAATCCCCACAACATCTAGACCAAGGTCCACATTCACGTCGGTTCACCAACACATGGGAAGCCTAGAGTGTAAGCCCCACACCATCTAGACCAAGGTCCTCATTCACATCGGTTCACCGACACACCATTCAAAACTACGTGTTCTTTGATCCATGTCAAGTCATGGTACATAGGAAGACTCCACGAGGCTCAATCCCACCACTCATTGGTCGCTCCTACCCCCATTTACGTCATCTCTCACCAACCGAACTATGCAGACTTTGATTACCTGCCATGAGGATACATTGGAGGCCTCTTCGAGGCTCAATCCCATCATTACCGTCATCTTCACGACGGTCCCGTCTCATTCCTCCTCCACTCCATTCAAATTTCCATCATCCATCTTGATTATGACCTGGGATGCCACATCCTGGTGAGATCATGCCTCCCCATTCCCCTCCATAGTATTTGGGAAGTTGCCCATGCGTTGGCCCCAATATCGGTGTTCTCTCAAGGGGGTTCCTCAATCTGATCGACCCTCGTCGGTGTTCTGATCAGTCTGATATATCTCCGCTGGAAATTAAACTTGCGGCATACCCTGTGTTAAACATGGTATGTTGAGGAAAACCTCATATACATGCCTACGGCATATGATTACCTGCACTCGGTGTGGGATTCCTCGGGCTTCTACACCCTCGAGAAGCCCTATAATAAGGGAAAAAATACAGACACGCCAATTCCCCAGCATCCAGACATGCCAGTGGTGCCTCGACGTGACTACTCCTCTAACTAAAGGTTTTTTCCCTGACCGGACCCCTTTGAATGTCCAGACAGAAGCAGTGTAATTAACCGGCGTCCATGGAAACATGGTACTGGGAAGAGTTTCATGAACAAGGTATTAAATCTATAAGGGAGACCCGGACTAGGTGACGAGTTCTGAGGAGGAATCCTCATAAGGAAGAACCGACATCCCATCATCCTGTTTTGATCAAGGATCAGACCTCCCTGAATAAAAACCAAATTCCACCCACCTTTGGAAAGCAGAAATGTGTGGAAACAAAAGCCACGCCAACGTCCCCCGAACGCGACGGACGCGCGCGCCCCGGCGAAAGCGTCAGAAACAGAAATGGTGAACCCAATGTGAAATTCTTCTCCTCAATATGGAGATTAGTAATTCTTGGGGCATCCATGGATTGATGTGTCATCGGATCCAAATATCTGGCGCTGGGTCCCCGCCAAGCAAATAGCAGGCCTGGCGTGAAACTCACCTGAAGTTGGGGAAATAGAACGCAGGGCATCCCGTTCTGCGATGTTGTCAACGTGGATCCCTCTTACCGACCACGGAAGACGGAATGGCACTGGGGCACTGGTTGTCGATTTCCTTTCCTAGCAGTGCTGATGAGTTAATCTCCCTGCTTCTCAAGAATCAGGTTACTACCACCGGAACATGATCACCGCCCACCCGCCTACGCAAGGGAAGGGGCAACGCCAGCACAGCTGCTCTGCTTGGTTCTACTACTTCCGCAACGGTGTCTACGTCCACGAACGTGGGGTGCCCACGCCCCATCTCCCCATCGGAAGTTATCTAACGAAGGGTGATTAATGACCTCGTATGTCGTTATGAGGAGGAGGGAATAATCCTAACTAGGGATATGGCCCGCTTGGACCTGGAGGCATCCAGGCCCTGCCGTCAATGCCACCCCCCGAGGGCCGTGCCGGGAGCCGTTGCTCCCCACTCCGACCGTCAACCGTTTCGTGAGCCTCTCCCCAGAATTCCTTGATGACTCTGTGCCCTACGACGATGAGGTAGGGGATGTTCAGGCAGCCCGGCCAGAGTTCTGTCCCAGTGGTTCCTAGCAAGGGCCCCCACCAGGCTGCACTAGTGCTGCCACCCGGTTCCCCGAGCTGAAGAGTAGGTAGAATACCTACCTGCACCCCCGGCATTGGCTCGGCTGACCCGACGCCAACTTCGGGCACAGGCCGAGGAGGGCGCTCATCAAGGGGAATCGACGTCAGTGGTTTCTACGACCCGAGCCACCGCCGATGTACATCATCACCCCCTGTATACCCCGAGCAAGGGAAGCTGTATGCCCAACCCAGATCGAGACCCCAACCACCCCACGGGCAGGCTGGGTCGACTCTCCTAGTCACAGGCATAGACCGTGGCCACCGCTGACTAACCCGTAACAGTGCCACCAAGTACAGATACCCTCCCCGTGCAACCACCACGGAGGACGCGGGCCGTTCCCGCTCCCAGGCCTGGCTCAGAGGTATGCCCCATGCCACCTTCAACCCTAATGAGGGCCTTCCCCGTGGTAGCAACACCTCATATGGGAGCCTCTCATGCGCTCATTACACTGGGTATGGAGCCATCCCTCCTACCACGAACCTCCAGGGAAGGGAGGTTTTACATCCAGTCACACTATGATGTGAGGACCTTCCTCACACCCTTGTAGCAGTCGACCGAGGTCCTATTCATCCTATCAACACGAGGGGTGGAGATCAAATTCACCTCACCAACACCCAAAACAGAGGTCATACCCCTGTTCGGTTCGATCAGTATGGAGACCTGACTCGCACTGACGTCACCAAGGTAACCAGGCATGGAGGTCCTACCTGTGCTCCCATCAGTTCCAATGGGGGTCCTACCCACACCAGCATCCACCACAAAGGTCCTCCCTGTGTCCCCTTTGACATCTTCCTTGGTGCTCCTTGCACCCCGGCCCACTCAGGCGGAAGCACTCCTCGCCCCATCACTAATACGGTCGAAGGACCTCATCGTGCTGAGAATTGTCCCCTCCCTGAAGAGCCATCCCGGGGCAGGAAGGCGGGTCATCGCTGCTGCCAGAGGAATACCGAAAAGATTCAAACTAAGATCAAACCTGTCTATTTCTCAGGGTCTAAAGCAGAGTACGACTCAGCGGCAAAAAACTCCCCTCGGTCCTCTGTGTCAAGTACCGGGGTAGGAACAAGGCGTATCAACCTCATCCTTTTAGAGTGTGAAGTACTCCGGATTCCCGCCTCTCTTCGCAGGTACATCCAGGAGGAAGAAATATTGGGATTCCCACAGGTTCCGACTATGCAGTCACCACCATCATCACTAGAAACGCCATCTACCTCGACCAGAGATCATGGATAGATATTTTGGGGACAGATGGCAGTTGAGCAACAACGTCACCCATCACCGGTAACCGTGATCCTTGTACCAGAAGTTGTGGCTGTCAGCCCGTCTTATCATGACATTGTGGTCAGGTCACCGCACTCCTTAGAGGATGGCCTAGAATTCAGTGGCCAGTCGGCTCATTCGCCATATTCTACACCGCCCAGTCTACTGTCTTAACAGTCCGTTTCAGTACTGCTACCAGTTTCTCAGCCACCTCCGGTTGACGAGTGGGGAAATACGGGGCCAGACCCTGAATCCGAGCCTAGGAACTTCTGGAACATTCTTGCGGCAGATAACTTCCTGGAGAAGTTCTGGTCTGCGGCGGTTTCAAACTTCTGTGCACTGGAATCCCTCACCCAAGAGGAGTTCTAGTGCTTTAGTCAAACCCTATGGGCGATGCACTTCCATCTTCGTTATCATCGGTTGGTATACCCTAGGATCCAAGTGCACTTTGAGGGAATTGGCGAGCAATGTCGCCTAGTCGATTTGGCCGCAATCCCTATGGCCCAGTGCCCTGAGTCACCAGGTCGCCAGAATTCCCTCCAACAAAAATGCGTTTAGAGCTTCGGGGTACTCTGCAAAATCATTAGGGAGGCTACACCCCACATGAAAGTCCATGGTTGGGGGAAGTACACTGCCCTCCTCTTTAACCCTATTCGACAACAGCCCGACTCGATATGAAATATTGAGTACGTGCCCCCGGGAAGGGTCGTGGTCCATATGGTCGATGTCGTGGACAAGGAGGATAAGATGGAATTCCTTGATGGAGACTTCCCCACTGAGGGTGTTCCACCATTTATGGACCCGTCAGGGAGAATTACTCGTCAGCAGAGGAACCTCCTGGGTCTCCCTGCGCCCACTGGGTCGTTGGTACTCAGCCAGAATTCCAGTAAGGGTAAAGAGCATGTAGGAGCAGTCAAGAACTCCAACCCATCGGCCTCAGTGCAGAAGATGGAGGAAGACACCGAGAAGGTCGTGTTGCGCCAGCAACTTGCTGAGCAAAAGAGGCTGGTTGACGAACTTCTGGCTGAGTGCGCTATAGAGTGGAGACTTGACTATGGTGATCCTAGGTCGGGGTAGTAGGGGTAGGAACAACTTCCCCCCGGTGAGATGCCTCCGAGAAAACCTGATCATACCACTCCCACAAACAGGTTTGAAGCCGAAACTCACGGAAAGAGGGCGCGATATGTCTCACCAAACCCTCCAGAATGGCACGGAAATCCGAGGAATCCGGAAAGGATTCCCCCAACTTCCCCATAGGTCACTCCTCCAATCGCTCCATGAGCCACTGAACCCATATACCATGTCGAAGAGCCCATAAACTCACTCGTGGTTAGGTATCCTTGCCAAGATAGGGACCCCCACCCAGATGATCCTATAGCGGCACTCATCACCCGCCTAGAGGCATTGGAAACGTGGCAGGCGGTAGTCCCACCAGATGGAAAGCCATATCCCACGTGGTTGGATGATATGCCTGCACCCCTGGGTTTTGGAAATCCCACTTTGTCACCCTTTAATGGGACAAGAGATCCACTACAACACCTGGCCCACTTTTACTCAAGGTGTGGCCCCATGTTGGGAACCCTAGCATAGCAAGAAGCTACCAAGCTCTGATGCTTTGTGCAGACATTGGAAGGCCCTGCGTTTGTCTGGTACATTTATCTTCCCATTGGATTGGTGACTAGCTAGGAGGATCTTTACTAGAAATTCCTTTATCATTTCAGATATACCACACGAAAGATCAGCACCGCAGACCTCTTCAAGTGCAAACAAAGGCCTGATGAGAGGGTCGCAATCTTTATCACCCGGTGGAAGGGGCTCACATACTCCCTCGACATGCCACTAACTCATGAGAAATTACTGAATAGGTGTGTAGGGAATGTCAAAACAGAACTAGTTTTTTCCCTGATCACTCAGAACTACCCTGGAGTGTTTCGAGACTTCTCAAATAAGGCCCAGCGCCTCGAGGAAGCTCTGCAACAGGACAGTCAAGCACGTCCGCTGCCCCCTGTGATCCCAGCAAGGAGGGATGCTAGAGCCGAGCCCACCATGGTGGCCTAGATAGAAGCCCCCAAGTAGCTAGAATTTATGTTGGTAGCACTGGCTCCATAACCTCACTGAGGCCCGACACCGCAGGCACAGCCTCATGCCCAGCATTGACCACCTCATAATTGGCAGGTTCCCCTGAGCAACGCACCACTGTCACCTAGGCAGGATAATCAGGCACCGCCGCCTCGACATCCTCCTCCGTCCCCTCATCAGGGCTAGGTTCCTAGATCCCCCTATCCAGAAAAAAGATACCAGACTTACTCGTTCAGCGAGGATCAGTTCCATGGTTACTTTTGTGGTGCCCTAGAACAGGGGATTGCGCGCCTACCTGAGTGCAGAAGGCCAGTAGAGGCAAATCTCACCGCTCTCCCCAACTACTGCCCCTATCATCGGATTCTGGGGAACACCCTCAAGCAGTGTTATGTGTTTAAAGACTGGATCCAAGACCAGGTCGATAAAAACATAGTCAGGCTGGGCCCGACCTCGGCACAAGTGGCAGGTGTCTTTGTGAGGTCAGAAAGTGGTAGCGACGACGAAGGTGAATGGAAGCAGGTTCCCACCCATGGAGACCAGAATTACGATGACTGGATGGCTCTTAAAACAGTCACCCACACCAATGGTATTATTCGGGCATGCCTAAACTAGCTGGAGCCTTCAGAGGCTACAGCCAGTGCCTCTACGTCATCATCTCATCCGGCCTCTTCCTAGAAGAGTAAGCATGGGCGACATAAGAAGAAGAAAAGCGCTCCACCAATTTCATCATCATCCCACACTCTCAGTGGCTTCATGCCCCCTAATATGGGGATCCCTCCCAGAATCCGCCCAGAGGTGGATGATTTTTCAAGCGACAGTCAGGGGTACACTTCGGTTAATAACATTGAGTTGGTAAATCCCTATATGACCCCCGATGAGGGAGAACTCCAGGTGAACCTCCCCAACATACCCAGCCAACGTCAACGTCGGCGGAACCGTGCCCAGATGGGTCACCAAGTCACATCACCTGGAACTTTCAGCCAGGTCTTACATGCTGGTGAGACCAGATAGCAGGCCCAGTGCAGAGCACATCACGTGCAAACTCCTCATATGGCGTCCTCAGATCTACCTTCGCTATCATTTGTGCTACTAGATCAGGAAGAGATAACTCGTCTGTACCACAACCAGTCTTGCCCCACTACAGGCTGATCTCAGTTGTCTGGTCCTCATCTGGTAGCTACGTTTCAGTCCTCGACTAGTGAGCAACGAGTCTTACCTAGAACTAGCCAGCCACCGGTCCAACCGGCATGGCCCGTCATGCCTCCAATCGCAGAGTGGCCTCCTGTGAGAAGAGGTTAGCACCTGGCACGAAAGTATGATGTTCTGAAACACCTTTCCTACATCCCAGTGAGGCTTTCTATCCTTGAGACTCTTCTCCTGTCATCAGACATGCATGAGGCGCTCGCCGAGGCTCTAAGGAGCCCCCTCCAGTTTGAGACAGAGGTAGCAGTGTAGAAGCATTCCACGCTGAGGCAATTTAGAATGTTGAATGCCAGGCAGTTATCTCGTTCTCTGGTGATAACAAAGACTCTCCCATATAGGGGCACATTCATCCACTATACATCACTGGTTAGTTCAATGTTGTGGAGGTCCGGTGATGTTTCGTTGACACGGGTTCTGGGATTAACCTAATCCCGACTCGGACACTGTGGAAGCTGGGTTTGTCTGAGGATGATTTAACTCCCTCCAACCTCAGAATCCAGGGATATGACAGGACCGAGCAAACCTCGGTCAGTAAGATCCGCTTGAAGACCCAGTTCGGTGGCCTAGTTGCCAGTACCGAATTCATGGTTGTCTCCCAGGACACCATGTACAACACATTGATGGGCAGTCCATGGCTCCACCTGCATGCGACGGTCCCTTCATCGTTTCACCAATGCCTCAAATACTCCCTCAACGATCGATTAGGCATGCTCTAAGGAGATGTGTCTCCTTTTTCCCCTTACGAAGCCCGCTATCTGGACACTGAATATTACAAGAGCATGGATAAGCAGATTCTGGCAAGCGAGGTTGAACCTGCCACTATCACAAGTGATCCCTAGGCAGGTCTGGATGATGCCTACATCTTCCCAATCCATCGGTTGGTGGCCACGACCCCCGACATGGGGCAATGATTTGTCATTTCAGGTGCGAGAGGAAGTCATATTCTCATGTCCAAGCGACGGTAAAAAATCACCTTGTACTCCTACACCAACCAAGATCTGGTGATCCCGGAACCTCTTACCCCTATATGGTATCGGGACGTCAGGCTCATGGTAATGGCGGTATGACATACATGTTTGTTTTGTCAGGCTGGAATTAACGGGCTCAAGCCGACGCACAACTACTTCTTTGATGTTATCAAGTGTGGCCCTGTTGGATGAAGACCAGATGGGATTGGATTGACTGCCTTCATCGATATGGTCTTAGTGGTGCATGAATCTCTTGATATGATGACCACTGCCGATCAAGCTGGCACCAGACTCCCATCGGAGTCTGTTGTCTTGGAGACAACTCCCCCCACAGAGGATCCCTCTATAAGTGGAGAAGAAGATCTAGAGGATGCTCCCCCCGCCTTTGAATAAGGTGTCTCTACCACGGTCGATGAACTGGTACAGGTGAACCTTGGTAGCGATGTAGATCCGAGACCCACATTGATCAGTGCCTTCATGTCCCTCGAGGATCAGCAGTGTTACGTGAACTTCCTTAAGTAGCACCGTGATGTATTCACTTGGAGTTATAGTGAGATGCCTAGACTAGATCCCCAGGTATTCGTCCATCACCTTGTCCTCCCGACAGACCATCGCGAGTTCAAGAAACCTCCCAGAAAGATGCACCATTCTCACAGTTCCATGGTTGAGGTTGAAGTTGACAAGATTATTAGAGCCAAATTCATCAAGGAGGTCCAGTACCCCAATTGGCTGGCCAACATTGTGCCGGTCAGGAAGAAGAATGGGCAGATCATAGTCTATATCGACTTCCGCGATCTCAACCGCCATTGTTTGAAGGATGATTTTCCCCTCCCAGTGACAGAGTTTTTGATTGATGCCACGACCGGGTTCTAAGCCCTCTCCTTCATGGATAGGTATTCTGGGTACAACCAGATCCGTACGGCCCCTGAAGACGAGGATTCCACCGCTTTCAGCCCCCCCCCCCCCAAGGTACTTTCTGTTACCAGGTTATGCCCTTCGGCCTGAAAAAATTCAACTGCCACCTATCAGCGGGCTATGCACCGCATATTCAAGACAATTCTTGGAACACTGGTGGAGTGCTATGTGGACGATGTGGTGGTCAAATCTCACCAGTTCCAGAACCATCTCAAAGACCATAAAGTATTTGGATTCCTCCATTCCCACCACTTGATGATGAACTCATTGAAGTGTGCCTTTGGGGTCACCTTCAGGAAGTTTCTCAGCTTCGTTGTCAGATATAGGGGCATCGAGATCGACCCAGAGAAGATCAAAGCCATCATCCAGATGCCTCCCCCAAGTAATATTCATGATGTTTGAGGTCTTCAAGGCCACTTAGCCTACATACACCGATTCATTACGAATCTGGCTGTGAAGTGCAAGCCCTTTTTCCAGCTCATGAAGAAAGTCTATGCCTATGAATGGGATGAAGAGTTACAGAACACTTTCGAGGAAATCAAGAAGTATCTGCTCCATCCTCCGGTCTTGATGCCACCCATTACCGTAAATCCACTGGTCCTTTATGTGACCACCCTGGAATGGTCTCTCGGTTCCCTTCTCGCCCATAAGAACAATGAAAGGACAGAGAACAGCCTCTACAACCTCAGTTGCATGCTCCTCGAAACGGAGACCAGATACTCCCCCATCAAAAAGAGTTTACTTACACTCATGTTTTCCATACAGAAATTGCAAAATTACCTGTATCACCATGAGGTATAGTTGGTCTCTCAGGTAGACCAACTGAAGTACATCTTGAACTTCCCCATGTTGACCGGCTGGATAGCTCAGTGGGTGGTAATTCTCCAGAAGTTTGACATCAGGTTTGTGCCTCAGAAGCCTATCAAGGGGCAGGCATTGGAAGACTTCCTAGCTTCCCATCCAACCCACACGGATCAATCCATGGACCTAGATTTTCCTGATGAGGCAATCCTCTTAGTCGATCATGCCATCTCATGTTGGAATATGAACTTCAACGGTGCCTCCCGGAGCCCCAACGGTAAGAGGATCAATGATCCTAGGCTCAACAGAGTGGGTCTTAGTATCGTTTTCATCACCCTGGTGCAAGACATTCTGTCATACTCATTCCTGTTATCAGAAGGTTGCACCAACATTGAGGCAGAGTATCGGGCTCTCATCACTGGCCTCGAGCTGGCCCTTGAGATCGATGTACCCCATTTTCATGTGAAAGGGGATTCCAAACTAGTCATCAAGCAGTTCAATGGACACTATGTTGTCAGGAAACCAGATCTCATTCCATTTTTGGAGTGCACCCTCCATCTAATGGCCCAGTTCCCTTATTGACCAGAGGTTACCCATGTCCCTCGGTCACATAATGGTTGAGAAGATGCTTTTTCCGGTTTAGCTGCGTCACTTGCAGAACCCGAACAAGATGATCGGATTATACATGTGGAACACCGGAGATTCATCGCCCCAGTCATCTCAGAGGATGATGACGGCCCGCAGGTAAGCCATCTTACCACTGGATCCTCTACATCAAGAGCCCAAGGTTCTTCAGATGCAGTGGTCGAGATGACTCCCAACTGGAGAGAACCTTTTGTTGAGTATCTCCAAAATGGTCGCCTCCTGGATGATTAGGCCGAGCGCGAGCGGATCCGATGTCGCACACTGCAGTTTACCCTCCAGAGTGGTCCCAGTCTTGAGCATATCCTCTATAAGCATGGTTTCATTGGTTTTCTCCTTCGTTGCATTCAAGGAGTCGAGATTTCTCATGTCATGCAAGAGGTTCATGGCGGTTCTTGCGGAGCCCATCAGGCTGGGCCGAAGCTGTCCCATTAGATTTGGAGACTGGGGAACTTCTTTCCCTCTAGGATCCATGATAGTATCAAGTTCACCAGGAGGTGTCACACATTCCATGTTCATGTTAATTTTCTGTATCATCTTCCATAACCTCTCCACTCCACCAAGTAATCTTAGCCTTTTTCAGTGTGGGGGCTCAATTTCGTGGGGCCGTACCCACCGGCGATGGCTCGCCGGTGTAGGTTCATCCTAACCACTATGGACTTCTTCTCCAAATGGGAAATGGCAGTCCCACTCAAGGAAGTCAAGGCTCGATCCATTTTCGATTTTGTGAGCTCCAAAGTCATCTACCGATTTGGAGTCCCTCACACCATGCTCACTGATAACGGCACAAATGTCTGAGCAGCTAAGGTGAAGAAATTGTACGATAAGTACAATATACATTCGAACCATACCTCTCGCTATCACGCGTAGGCAAATGGACAGATCAAGGTGTTCAACAAAACCCTCTCTAACATTTAGTATAAAATGGTTGGTCAGAACAAGAAGAGTTGTCCAGACAAGCTCCCCAATGCCCTTTGGGCTTATCGAACGACGACTCGCAATTCCACGCAGGTGACTCCATATTCCCTGGTGTATGGGGCTGAAGTTTTCTTGTCCAATGAGATCCATCTCCCATCATTACGCACTGTAGTTTATGACCAGCAGGAACCAGATAAGGTAGAAGAAATCCGTATAGATAAATCGAATGCACTTGATGAGAGTAGGCTCCGTGACTTGCACAATCTGGAAAGGCATCAGAATAAGATAGCTAGAGCCTTCAACAAGAAGGTTTGCCTCTGCTCTTTTCTACAAGGCGACTAGGTGTTGTCCCTCTGAGCACCAATTATCCCTAGCAGGAAACCACCCAAGTTAGAGCCCAAATGGGAGGGACCTTACATCATTCACAAGGTTTACTCCAATGGAGTGTATTCCTTGGTGACCATGGATGGTGAGCGCATAACCCCTCCCACCAATGCCAAGTTCCTCAAGCAAAACATTGCCTGAGCCCCTCGGTCCTGCATGACCTTAAATTGTACGGTTCTGCATGACCTTAAACTGTACGGTTCTGCATGAGCTTAAACTCTACGGTTCTACACGACCTTAAACTGCATGGTCCTGCATGACCTTGAACTAGATGGTCCCGCATGACCCTAAACTGCACGACGGTCCTGCATGAAATTAAACTACATCTTGATAAATACATGTGGATTGATTCCCATCCTCATGGGATACGTAGGAATTCTCATATGCCTCGTATTGAGCCCAGTCCTGAGCTCTTCTCTTTGGTTGTCCCCCCTGGGTATAGTATCCTCAGAGGATCCTTGCATGATGTGGAGTAGGCTTCCTTAGCCCCACTCATACGAGGATTATAATGGTCACACCATGTGACCACTACCATTATTCTATCCTCCCACGTCCTCCTCACAAAACGTTAAACTTCATGGCCTTCAAGAACTACGTATAGCTTGATTCTCATCCTCATGGGATACGTAGGAATGCCCGGACATTTTGTCTGTTGGCCCAGCACAAATGCCAGAATCTTCCCCTCAGGTCATGACATATGGTAGGGTGCATAAATTTTCCTCAATTCGTGTCGATCTAGACTTGATCCGGCTGTACGTCCCCCTCCCTCGAGATGTTCTCCTCTTTCTTTGATGGGTATAGTTGTGCTTCACCCACTCCTTGACTTGGATTCCATCACCTTACCCATCTAAAAGGGACCCTGAATGGTATGGATACTAGGCCTAAGGGCCCTCTAACCACTTTGGGCCAACACCCTCGAGGATGTCGAGCCACACGCCGATACAAGTCCCACGTTGCAAATGTGGTTAGTGTTCGATGCTCATTTGTTTCTCTCATTTCAGGTCACTATAGGGACACTGTGTTTCGAACATGGTCAAAAGTTGTCTTGGATCGTTAGGAACACCCCAGGATATCCCAAACATCAAGTGTAGTGGTTTGGTCTGCCCTATCCCCAATCGACGAACTCCCTCAGGTGATGCCAGCTATCAGAACCCTTGGCCTTTAGTGCCCCCGGCCTAGGTTCTCTCTGATAGGATTGTACGTCATGGTGTTGGATTATGTCCTCATTCACATCGGGTTACTCTTCGTGTTGTACATATCCCCAGATGAGACCTTCCCCTTTTCCCTTGTCCTCACTGCAAGATGTTAAACTGCAAGCTGGTCAGGCCTCTCTAACCGAGGCCCAGCCTCAGGCCCCTCAGCCTTTTCGGGCCCCTGGCCCTCATCCTTACTGTAAAACATTAAACTGGAATCTGTTCGAGCCTTCCTGACCGTGGCCCAGCCTTAGGCCGCTTGCCTTTCTCAGGCCCTAGCCTGAGTTCTTACCCAAAGGGTACGATGTGGTGTGGGACTATTTTCTCATTCACATCGGGTTATTTGATGTTCCATGCACCTCCCTTATCTGGAGTATCTTCCTCCTTTCCTTGTACTCGCTGCAAGACGTTAAACTACAAGCTGGTCAGGCCTTCCTGACCGAGGCCCAGCCTCAGGCCCCTTGGTCTTTCGGGCCCTTGGCCCAGGTCCTCCCTTATGGGAGTGTGTGGTGTGGTGCGGGATTATGTACTCATTCATTTTTCATACCATACACCTATCTTGTCTAGGGAATATTATTCCCCTCCTCGTCCTGCATGACATTAAACTACGTCTCAAGAACTACATGTGGATTGATTCCCATCTTTATGGGATACGTTGGACCACCTGAATTTCTAGGCTTCAGGTCCAGACCCATCTCCCTGAAACCTCTGTTTCACCTTGGCCCCTTGGCCTACCCATCCTCCATGAGGGGAGTATATGGAGTGGCATGGGATTATTTCCTCATTCACGTCGGTCTTGTAATGACCACGCCATGTATCTCTCCCTCCTGAGCCATTTTGTCGGCCCTTTTCAGCGGTTCACCAATGTGCCTAAGAGTACTTTGGTCTAGTACCTGGAATGTCGGACTCTGCTCGGACATGTTCTCATCCGCTTTTTAAGCGTTTTGTTCCCCCTCATTGGGGATTTAATCACCTTTCACACCCAGAGGGACCCCCAAAAAACGTCCTGGATACAACGCCCAAGGTCTCTCCTACCGTTACGGGCCAAATCCCCAGAGGGTTTCAGAAAACAAATTGATACAAATCCCTCGTTGTGAATATGGTTAGTGGTTGATGCTCGTTTTTTGTTCCCACTTCAGGATAACGCGATATGGATGTTGTGTTTCTGCCACAGTTAACAGTTATCCTCCATCGCCATGCCAGCCACATTAAGCCCAAAATGTCGGTTACATGACTCACATCCTTCTCCATCTTCTCCACCTCATCATGTCCAAGTAGAACTTTGAAACTCTTGGTATTATTCCTCAGTGCGCATCCACGCGTTAAGAGGACCAACGACACGATAGGGGCATCATTCAGGGCTCCGCACTGATATCCCTTTGGTGTGTGTTCCATGTATTGTAAAATACATCTTCCTC
The DNA here is from genome assembly GCA_963277665.1 of Viscum album. Classification (NCBI taxonomy): domain Eukaryota; kingdom Viridiplantae; phylum Streptophyta; class Magnoliopsida; order Santalales; family Viscaceae; genus Viscum; species Viscum album. Next base: position 1,926,480,065 of record OY728148.1, read on the forward strand.
CCTTGTTTCCCGCACTGATTTTAACTCACATGGTCTTAGGGATCGGTTTGAGTTTTGTACTTACTTGGACGGTTTTCACTCCACCCATGGTCCGAGCTCTAAGACCATAAACTAAGATCTCATCCAGAACTACGTATGGCTTGATTTCCATCCTTATTGGATACATATGACCACCTGGATGTCTTGTATTTGGGTCCATCCCCATCTCTTAGTGATCCCCCGATCTCCCAATCACCAAGGCCCCTTGGCCTATCCCTCTCCACGAGGGGGATATATAGGTGTGGTATGGGGTTTTTGGCACCATGCCCCCTTTTTTCCCGGGAATCCACCATCTCTTGGCCGCTCTCAATTTGAGTCCCTCGACCCCTTTTAGTGGTGTGCCCATGTGCTAAGAGTACTCTCGTATAGGACCGAGACTATCATATTCAACTTAGGAAAGTTCCTTCCACTTGTTAATCTTCATGTTCCCCTTCATTCGGACCTCCATTATCTTTCACACCTGAAGGGAACCCCCAAAAACGGCCTGGATACAACGCCCAAGGGCTCTCCTATCATTATGGGCCAACGCCCCCGAGGGTTTCGGACGGCAAATTGATACAAATCCCACGTTGCGATCATGGTAAGCGGTCGATGCTCATTTTTTGTCCCCATTTTAGGCTAACACGACAGGATGCTGTGTTGCGAACATGGTCAGCAGTAATCCTTCGTCGTCACGCCAGCCCCTTCATTCCTTGAATGATGGTTGCATGATTCACATTATGTTCCACCCCATTGTGTCTGGATGGAATCTTGACACTCTTGGCGCTATCCCCCAGTGCACCTTTGCACGTCAGGTGGACAAAGCTTTGATATAGAGTCCTTCGGGTCTCCTACGGTCTGAGCTCTAAGACCATAAACTAAGATCTTCTCAGAACAATGTTTGGATTGATTCCCATCCTCATGGGATACGTAGGAACTCCCAGACCTATTGTCTTTAGGTTCATCTTGATTTCTGATAATTTTTCTTTTCTGTCTTGCCTTCGGGACTTCGACTATAGGACCGCGTGGCGTGGTGTGGGATTTTGTCCTCATTCACGTCAGGTTTGCAATAGCCACGCCATGTGCACCCAGTTCTAAGAATTAGCCCTCCTGTTTCCAGTCCCACATGGCATTAAACGGAATCCCTAGAACTATGTATGCCTTGATTCCCATTCTTATGGGATACGTAGGACCACCCGGATGTCTCGTTTTTTGGTCCGTCTCATTTGGGAGCTAGTCTATCCTACCCTTTTCCTCTTACCCTTATGTAGTCCCCTTGGCCTGAGGGTCCTCTCTCAGAATTTCATACGGTGTGATGTGGGACCATGTCCCTATTCATGTCGGTTATGTTTCATGGCACCATACCCATTCCCCTCCTAGCATTGTCTCTGCTACGTCTGTATTGCATGATATTTAAATGCATGCTTGGTACTATCACATGACCCTAAACTGTGACATTGGCCACACGATGAAAAACGGCACCGCATTGTGATGACCTCATCATAGAGGACGTCATGTTGGGTATTGGTCATATTCCATGCCATTTTTCAATGCCTACTACGGCTTGATTCTTGTGCCGATGCCCGGGCTTGCTACCCTGGACCTATCACTTCACAAAAAAAACCACTCACCTTAATGGACAAACAAGTTTTATTAAATATCGCTTCTCTTGGCATGAGGGTCACGCCTGCACGCCCTTTCATCCTTTTCACCGGTACCTTACCATGTCGTTCCATCCCCCAAGAACTAGATATGGCTTGATTCTCATCCTCATGAGATACATAGGATCACCCGGGCACTTCTCTGTGATCCCAGCCTAATTTTTGTGTTCAGTCTCTTGACTAGAGCGCTTCCTCATAGAACACATGGTAAGTAGGGATTATTTCCTCGTTCACGTCGGGTCTTATAACCACCTTACCGTTTGTCCCCTTATCTCCTTACCCATCTATGGTCCGAGTTCTATGACCTTAAACTAAGACCCTTTCAAGAACTACGTGAAGCTTGATCCCCATCCCCATGGGGTACGTAGGAATGCCTTTTCACTTTGCTTAAGTCCCATCTCAACTCTCGTTTTTGGTCCCTTGACCTAAAACCTCTCCCAAGGGGGTTGGGCGGTGTGGTATGGGATTATGTCCTCATTCACGTCGGCTTGTTCACCGTGTCGTACACATCCCCGGTTCCCATTCACGTCAGGTTTTTTGTAATTACCCACCACGTGCCTCCTATGTTTCCTCCCATCCATGGTCCGATCTCTACGACACTAAACTAAGATCTCCCTATGAGAAGGGACTCGAACCCCTCATCCTAATACGTCTCATTAACGTATTCAAATGTGTTTTTGACAAAGAGACTGAAGTGAGTAATTTTAATGGACACATTCCTCTCATTACATGACAAAGCTTCATGAGATCGCCATTTGGATCCTCATCTAATTCCACATCCAAAAGGACCCTCAGATGACATGGATTCTAGGATTAAGGACTCTCCATGGATGCTGGTCCAAAGGGTTCTCATATCGTTTCGGTGCAACATCCCTAAGGATCTCAGAAGACATCTGTGATAGGTCCCATGTTTCGAACATGGTCAACAGTCGAAACTCATTTGTATGTCCCCATTCCAGGCTAACGCGATATGGATGTTGCGTTTTTACCACGGTCAACGGTTTTCCTCCATCGTTACCCTTCCATCATTGTGATCCAAATTTCGAGTGTCATGATTCACACATTTCCACTTCCTCGTGGTCAAGTGGAATTCCAACATACTAGGCTTTATCTATTAGCACATCTAGGTGTGCCGCATGGACGTGTTAGCATCATTGGTTCAGTATTTACCGAGCATCCCTCTGCCCTAACATTCCCCTTATTGTGTCGGAAAAGTCCCACTACTACTTGTTTCCCACATCGAGAACGACTCACGTGGGCTTAGTAGTTTTGGTAAGATGTGTACCGGCACAGCCAAGCTTTTGTTCGTCCTACATGACGTTAAACTGTTCCCCAATAACTATGTATGGCTTGATTCCCATTCTCATAGTATACATAGAGGAACCTCGGTATTTCACCTAGGGTCAAGCAACAAAAATCATAAAATCATGTTCCTTCCCCTTTCTATCCCCCTGGTCGGACCTCTCGCAGGGAATCGTACAAACTATAACTCTGCCCTAAATGAGTTCAGGATTCCCCAGAATGACATTGGGAAGCGACAGCCCCCTTCGCTAGAGAGGCCTTGTTTGAAAGAAGGAATGATCCCTAATCAAACCGATGCGCCCATCTAGTATGCTCCCACCACGGTGGCATAATTTCGTGAGTGTTGGATTATGTTCGAACAAACCATCACTCCACATCCCACACTTCGCGTGCCCTTTATTCGGACTCTCGTCTTATTTCATGTCTGGAGGAACCACCTAACGGTATGGATGCTCCACCTACGGTCTGCCTACTGTCCTAGGCCAACGTTCCGGAAGACTGGTCATGCTTGGAAGGACCCCCTAATAGTATAGATGCTCGACCTATGGTTCACCTTTTGTCCTGGGCCAACATCCTGAAAGACTGATCGACGATATTTGAGTTAGCCCCCATGTTTCAAACATGGTCAGCGGTCGGCCCTCATTTGTTGTCCCCATTTCAGGCTAATGCAATATAGATGCTATATTTCCTCCATGGTTAAAAGCTATCCTCCATTTTCACACCACCCCAAAAATGTTTTGAATCCTGGGTATCGTGGTTCGTACTTCCCACACCCCTATGTTTGGACTAATTCCAACACCCTTAGTGTTACCCCGCTCGTGCACTAGAGCATATCGGAAGAACGGCTCTTCGATTTTTCTGAGGTCCTAATCCTTCGATCGGTCCCCTCCCATATCTTCCTGGGAGATCCAGATTGGTAACATAAACCCTATATACCTGGATCTTGGTCGTCGTGTTATGTTCAGATGGAATAGCACGGTGATCACCCCTTGTTTCTCACATTGGGATCGACCCGCTGGAGCTTAGGGACTGACCACTAGAAATTTCACGAATACAACAGATGTGTGTGGATTCAACCTCGATAACGAGACTCATGCATGTTATGGCATCAGATAAATCAACACATGAGAGTGCGTTTGATAGTTTGTGATCCTTACAACACTCGGGGGGTTTATTCCTCCCATGGACGGGTTGACCCCATCAAAAGAGAGTTGCAGTTCTGCCACCCTTCGACTTGTGGCATCCAGGAGTTGCTGCCACCCGCTCAGCTCCCTCTCCTCCTCAGCAGTGATGGGGAAAAAATCATCAGCCTCAGTTTGGGCCCGCTGTATGTCAGCCTGATTGATGGCCATTTCTTGGGAAGCTTGACTTAGATGCTCTTCTGCCTCTACTAGTTGGGACTTCAATTGCAAGATCATCTCTGATTGTGTATTAGGAGAGGCCGAGTGCTCATCTGCCCAGATCTGTAGCTGTTGGATCTCATCTTAGGCCTCCCGGATCTTCTTGATGTTCATCACCTTCCTTCACTGCCATCCCAGGCTGAGGCCGCGATCATACTCCCAGATCTTCTCCACCATAAGCTCTCAGATGAGTAGGTGAGGGCGATGGGCATCCACTCCCCCAGCACACAGATCACGCAGTCGCGAGCGAAGTCTGTCCATATCGGCCATCCATAATTCTTGGGGGGTCTTTTCGATAAAGCGCACAATCAGCTTCCATGATCGGTGGCAGACTATGTTGCTATCCTCTTCAACAGAGGTTGTCTCATCCTAATCTGCGTGGTTGGAAGGCTCGTATGCAGGGTACGCCCTCAGGAAATCTTATATGGGATTTGCATCTGGCGTGGGATCAGGAACGACATCTAGTATTGGATCAGACATGTCGGGACTTGGTTTGTTCGGAAGATCCTCCTCGTCGGACCCCACCTCAATGACCTTGGGCACAACCCCGCTGGTGGTCCCTCCAATGACGAGGGGAGCTGTAGCTCGGGTGGGATAGGCAACTATCTCCACGATTACTAGCATGCCTCTTGGAGGGGCACCACCATAAATCCCAACCAGCCTCGCCATAGCGGCCCATGCTAGTGAAAGAACTGTACGTAACAGAGAAGGGCATGGACGTCAGTTGGCATGATCAACGTTTTGTAGTAATGAATTCAGTGGAGAGGACTTACAGAGATTGAACTCCTGGTACTGCTCCTGAGTTGATGCTGATGGGACCCCGAAGCGTGGCCCTCTATATATTTTTGGATGGTCCAGAGATTCTGGAGGAGCCACCTCGGGTGCCCTAGCCTCGCTAGACACAAAAATGGGCGTAGCCACAGGTGTAGGTTCCGAGTGTCCTGCATCATCACCCACTGAGGGGAGAGATTGAGGTCTGTGTATAAGGTCCTCATGCACAGCGCAGACGTTAGTAATAATTCCATAACGGCCTGAGATCATACCCATAGGAAAGAAACTTGGAATGTGACCTCGAGAGCCACCACGAAATCGTCGAGACCCGAGTCTTGATCACTGAACTCACCTTCCTCCAACGGGCTACCTCAATCGCCCCCGTTCCACCCATAGGATTTGTCTAATTATTCCGGTAGGGGGAAGCGCTCTCTCATCTCGGCGACCGACAGTTTTGGGGGAACCGTCTGATCTAGCAGTACCCTCACCCGGTCTGTCATTGGACGCGGGGCACCACTGGAATGTACAAAGTCCTCCAGCTCATCCAGATATTGCTCCACCTCCACCAGGGACACTGCGAAACCGGCTCGGACAGGGCCTATACCCGGTAAATCCATCCCAAGGCGGTTCAGGTGTTCCCACATCTCGGGTGGGATGAGGAATTGATGGTTAACATCCCAAATGTCCCAGGCCTCTGGGAAAACCGCATTCTCTGGCATGTTTATATGGTGCAACCATTTCCCCAGAGCCTGAGTGGATATCCTACAGAATCCCCTCAGTGGCCACCCCTCCGGATAGACCTCCTCTCCTGGGGCCATCGTATCCACTGCCATTGTTGGATCCGTCGTTGCTACCTCAACCTCAGCTGGTGCGGGCCTCACCGCTACGGCAGCCCCTCCACCACGATATGCCCTTACTGCCCTCTGACCCCGACCTCGGGATAGGGGAGGCCCGCCATCACTAGCTCGAACGGTTGGTTGCTTCAGCATTTCCCCCTGATAAGTTGCCTCCCAGCTTATGGCATACTCCTTCACCAGTCCAAAGCCGCCAGTAGGTAAAGGCAATGCATTTCACATTTTCCCATATTCCTATGTGAACATGAGCCACAATTGCTTCATCACACATGGGTGCTCCTCATGGCGCATCTCCCAGTAGACCTGCGGGGTTAGCCGCTGCAGGCACCGAAATTGTCTCGCAAACCGGTGCGGGGTGTACGGCTCGCAAAGAGGATCACAGTCTACCCTTGCCACCAAGACTCCACCTCGGAAGGCCAGGAGATAGGCCCGATGCTCATCCGTCCCTGGACCGTCATCAGTGAGTACCCCAATCGACAAGGGAAACAGGTGGAAATTAAACTCTCCCGCCTTCCACACCCAGTTTAGTACCAATGGTATGGTTAAATTGGCTGGAAAGCTCCCGGAAGCATTCAGAATGGATGGGCGGAAGTTTGACCCTAGATGCGAGATGGGGTTCAGATATTCGTAAACCCCCCTGATGTGCGCCGTATTCCACCTATATTGAATATAGAAGGGCCCTCATATCCTCAGTGGCTTCTTTCCCTACCTAACATGTCGTAGCATCTTGTACAATCTGGTACACATCAGAATCCCCAGATTTACCCACCTTCCTATGGGCAGCATGGAGGCCATGATGAATGATTTGGGCTTCACCCCCATGTTGGAATCCCTAACTAGTAGGATCCAACCACAGATAAGGGCCGCGATAAATGCAACTAGTCTGAATATCGACTGATTCTTGGTATTGACACCGAAACCCCAGGTCTTCCATTGGTTGTCCTCCAAGAACCGCTAATACGAGTGATGCTTTCCCCATTGAGCCCCCTTTGGGAAAGTTTAAGGCCTCGGGGGAAACTCTCGATCCTTCAGGAAGTTAATAAACTTCTCGAACAACTTCTTAAAGTGGACATCCCTCACCGCATGTTTATGTTCTCCGGGGACCAGTCCCATTTGTGCCAAGGCTATCCACGGCATCTACTCTGGATCCTCCCACACACTCATGATGGAGAGGAAGTCATCATACATAGCCCCCAAGATCAGGACCCCTAAAATCTGATGGGCGTCCCACAGTCTGATGCCAACCTCCCCATGGTGTAGGTGAAAAGTGTTGGTCCTAGATGACCATATGCTCAACTGCTCCGAAATCAGCTATTTCGGTTGATAAATGTTGAATTGGGAGGCCCATGCCGCCTCATACAAAACCACTCTCCTCATCTAGGATCCAATCTCCTCGCATGATGCACCTACCTAGTAGGGCCATGCCCTGTCGTTTGTGAAGTTTCCACCCTGGCATAGGTACCACTCATCAGACCACCCTTTCTTCGAATCCCTCAAGGTTGCCTTCAGTATTGTGTGGCACATGGGAGGAGATTTCTCCGGCTGCAATGCCTGACCATTGATGTTGTTCAGGTGGTTGTACAGGCAGTCAACAACAATGGTTGTGAAGTCCTCTTGTGCATGACCATCAGCCGCCCTAAACCATTGGCGCTGGCACTGCGTTCTCCTGAACCAGCAATCTAGTTCATCCCTACTCTCCTCAAGAATTAAGACGTCATCCCTCATCCCAAAGCCATACAAGGGAAGCTTCTTGCACAGCGGATAGTTCTTTTGGATCTCCGATAGCAGCCACATCAATGAATTATGGTCCGAGTGGCCACGGACCAACTCACCTAGGCCCAGACAATTTTCCATATCATCCCTCTGTGCAGCGTCTACGAGGACCCCCATCGCAGCTTCTTGATGGGCCATTGGGTTTTAGAAATTGGACAAATTTCAGGTCGGGTCGCGAAGCTCATTCGCAGAGCTCATTTGAAAATCCAAGTCGTGGATCCTGGCCTTAGCCTGCAAGCACACATTCGCATGGCGCTGCCACGGAGTCAGAGTCTCGCGGTTCGCCGCGAAGCCTGATTCGCGGAGAGCAGGCGTGGAGTACACGGAGCTTCGCGAATCGAGAGCACAAGGAGAAAAAATCGCGAAGAAGGGAAAGGACAAAAGATATAGCTATCCCCCTATTTATAGGTGGTGGCCTTCTGAGATTCGTGGCGCGTCCCGCCCGCGTGGAGCTTCACGGTACGTCCGTCCGGCGCGGCCCCTGTCCGCCTTGTGCGCCCTCTTCGCGAGTCAGCACCACGAACGACCAATGATTTTGGAGATTTTCCTCAGACTTCAACCCTTTATCCCTCCGCGGCTCCAAGTATGAGGGGGGCATTTTTTGGCGCCAAAATGTTGGAAGAAAAGAATGAAGAAATAGAGGCACCGCAACCTGCCTCGCGACACCACAGAGTGGAGGCCACCCACGCAACATAGCCGCTGTGAAGCACAGGAAGCGGTACGCTCTACGAATTCCCATGACATTCGCGAGCCTGTCGCGAAGCACATGAGGCGGTACGCTCCGCAAACGCCCCTGACGTTTTCTAGCTCGCCGTGAAGCAATGAAGGCGGTACGCTCTACCAACACCCTTGACGTTCGCAACCCTCCACAAAGCAACCGAATCCCTCTTCGCACCACGTCAGCTCTACCCCGCGGTGCCCATTGCCTATAAATAACAGACTCCCCCTGAGCCCAAATGATAGACAATACGACCTTTCGCCTTCCTAGATCCCAAATCATGAAGCACCCTTTGCTCTGCGAATCATGAGCTCTGCGAGGTATTTTTGCTTCACGATGTGCCATCGTATTGTCTCACTTTGATCTCCTCTTCTGGGTGAGATGCCCTTCACGAAGCCTATGGACATTTGTGAAGGAAGGGGATCCCCAAGGGGACTCGGGTTGTCATGGATCATTTATGCTTCGCGAAACACCCTTCACATACACGTGACCCACATGCCAAGGTTGGGTCACTGTACTTCGCGAAGAACATTTCTTTATGACACTTCACTTCGTGAGGCTCCGGTGCTCCATGAGGCAGTGCTCCATGAAACCCCTTCTACTTTGCAAAGCACCTCCCATTTTGACCTTCACCCCATGCTAAGGCTAAGGCACCACACTTCACAAATCACACCCCTTCGCCATTTCCCTCCACCATGCAGAGTGAGCTAACTCCAAAAGGCCCCCACCTATGGACCCCTCTGCTTGGAAATTCCTTTTCCCCTGTGACCCTCCAGGTGCACACGATTTGATTTCAAAGTCCCATGGACGATACCGCTGGTGGTGTTGCTTCACCTAATGCTTCTTCTCATAGGCACGCTAATGGCTATTGCTTCTTTTCATAGACACTCTAATGTGGACCCCTCGATGGTTCGCTCTGCGACCCCCCCCCCCTCAGTACAGCATTTCAAGTACCTTCCCTCCTACAAGGATCAGATGGTATCGGTCACGTAAGTCCTAGGGGTGCGAAATAAACCCACCTTGTCCGAGCTGCAGGACATTAAACTGCCAAGAACCCTCATCCTCAACACATGACGTTAAACTGTGACATCACCCTATTCCTCTCGCGTGGGGTTCCACCCACCTTGGACATTCTGCACGCCCCCTGGTCTCCACAGGGGATGATATCCTCCTTCTGGGAGTGACGTTTTTCCGCGGGGAAGGGCAGCCTCCTTGGTGTAATCCCCTGGCCTTTCTTGCAGGAGGTAGCACCCATGAACCTCCATAATTTCCCTCTCCCTCTGCGTGTTGTCTCCCTCAGGCCTCCATCCTGGAGTATGTCCCAGCACCATGGGCCACCCAACGTGTAAGCCCCTCTTCGCTTCCCACAGACGCACCCTTCACGATGTGATCGTTAGGTCTATGCCCCCTCTTGTTTCTCACACCGAGAATGACTCACGTGGGCTTGGAGTAAGCATCAACTAGGACACCAACCCCCATCCCACATGACATTAAACTATACCACCCAAACTACGGGGACTTTGATCCTTGCTAAGGCAAGGTACGTAGGAAGCCTCCCTGAGGTTTGATCCCATCATCCACCTGTACCAAGGTCCTTATTCACGTCGGTCCTCTTACACACACCATTTTGAACTAAGAGGTCTTTGATCCATGTCAAGACATGGTAGGTAGAAATCCTCCACGAGGTTCAAGTCCACTCCCCGGTTGTTTCTTCACGTCAGGTTCCACCCCCGTCCCGCATGACGTTAAACTGCATTCCAATCCAGCGGTAAGCTGTTGTAACCATCCCGAACTATGTGGACTTTGATCCATGTCAAGGCATGGTACGTAGGAAGCCTCACGAGGTTCAAGCCCATCATCTATCGGGCCAAGGTCCATCTTCATGTCAGTTCGCCGGCGCGCCACCCTGAACTACAAGGTCGTTGATCTGTGTTAAGGCACAATACATAGGAAGCCTCACTGAGGTTTAAGCCCACCACCTAGTCGTTCCGACCACATTCACGTCGGTTCACCAACACTTGGGCAGCCTAGAGTGTAAGCCCCACACCATCTGGACCAAGGTCCTCATTCACGTCGGTTCACCAACACTTGGGCAGCCTAGAGTGTAAGCCCCACACCATCTGGAACAAGGTCCTCATTCACGTCAGTTCACCGACACACCATTTTGAACTATGTGGTCTTTGATCCATGTCAAGTCATGGTAAGTAGGAAGCCTCTCCGAGGCTCAATCCCACCACTCATTGGTCACTCCGACCCCCCTTCATGTCGGCTCTCACCAACCGAACTACGCAGACTTTGATTCCATGCCACGGGGATACGTAGGAGGCCTCTTTGAGGCTCAATCCCATCAATTCCATAATCTTCATGATGATCCCATGTCATTCCTCCTCCACTCCATTAAACTCTCCATCATCCATCCTGATTCTTACCCTGGCCACCATGTCCCAGTGAGATCATGCCACCCCATTCCCCTTCACAGCATTCGGGAAGCTGCCCTTGCGCTGGACCCAATATCGATGTTCCCTCAAGGGGGTTCCTCAATCTGATCGACCCTCATCAGTGTTCTGATCAGTCTGATCTGTCTCCACTAGATGTTAAACTTGCGGAATACCCTATGTTAAATATGGGAAGCTGAGGAAAACCTTAGATACATGCCTATGGAATATGATTTCATGCACTCAATGTGGGATGTGTCGGGCTTCCGCACCCTTGATAAGCCCTATAATAAGGGACAAAAGACAGAAATTCCAATTCCACAGTGTCCAGACATGCCAGTGGTCCCTCGACGTGAATACTCCCCTAACTGATGGTTTCTTCCCTAACTGGACCCCTTGGAATGTCCTGAAAGAGGCAGTGTAATTAACCGGCGTCCAGGGAAACATGGTACTGGGAAGAGTTTGACGAACAATGTATTAAATCTATAAGGGAGACCCGGACTAGGTGACAAGTTCTGAGGAGGAATCCATAGAAGGAAGAACTGACATCCCATCATCCCTTTTCAATCAAGGAGAAGACGTCCCTAAATAAGGATCGAATGTCGCCCACCATTGGAAATCGAGAATGCGGGGCAACAAAAGCCGCATCGATGTCCCCCTAATGCGACGGATGCGCGCGCCCCGGTGAAAGTGTCGGAAATAATGATACATCAAGGGGATGCTCATTCTAGTGTTTTTAGAACTATGACATAGAGGATGGTTGACAGTAGTTATTTCACCATGAACTAGTGTCTTACACTGTACCCAACTTCATAAAGGGTGTGTTGTGTTATAACCCCCATGGTTCATGCCACAATGATCCCTTTTCCCAATTTAAAAAGTATGGTTAGACTCATATTTTATTGGTTCTACCCTATCATCATTTAGTGAGGAAGGGGGATAGGGAGGCTCAATCAACTTGCTCCCCCTGTCCTTCCTCATTTGGTTCTTTCTTGATGGGGGTTTGTTTGTGAGGAATTTCAATGAAATTTTTGAGATATGGTTTCTTAATTATCCCCCTATTATTCCTCCTATTGGTTTCTCAGTAATTTAGATATGTTCTAGTTAGTATATTATTGATAATTCCAGTAGATCATGGTTTAATCATCCTGATATGTTAGGCCTTTACATGTTTTGAATAGAGGATATCTTGGGATTATGAACGCATGTCATTTTTTTAATTTCAATAGATTTTCATTTTTTAGGGAATTTATTTGGGAAATTAAATTTAACTGGATTGAATTGGTGATTTTTTAGGCGATGGGTGTTATGAATTTTTCTTATATAAGTTTCATGAATTCATTATAGACCTTATGCATGCCATTAGTTATGATATTGAAATTTATTAGTAGTAAATTTTGTTTTGTGAGACTATACCTCATTATTTCAAATTATTTCATTAATTATAAATTGTTTACAATTAAATTTTAGGAATTTTGGTTGAGATAGGGGCTCATGGAATGAGAGAATATTTGTTCAGCCTTATAAAATGCTTAGATTGATCTCGATTTTAAGGGTTTACTCTGAAATTGAGGTAAGTAGTCCCTATAATAAATAAGCATGTTATTTTTTATGAATTATTGTGCATGGCCACTCGAGAACATGGGTTTAGGTAAAATTGATAGATACTGAGAGTTCCCTTAGTAGATTGATTAAGTGTCCTAATTCCTCCTAGTTCTAGAGAAGGATATCTTTTTTATATCAGGTGACATTTAATTTCCTATCGACTATGTATCCAAGGGGGTGAGGATACTGGTTGAGTTTACAAGAGGCTTTGGATATGACTTGGGTCTAGTATGAGTGGTGAATAGACTTGGTTAGATTCTTTATGGTTGGTGTTCCAACATGAGGTTCTCAAGCCTAGGTATGATGGGTGAGACAGTCATACGTCTCATGCATGGTTTGGGAGATACTCTTGAAGGTGGATTAGAGTCTTGGTGTATGATATGAATAAGATAAGTCCTCATGGGATTGACATGGTGTGACTATAAGGAATTTCAATAATTTATGGGATTGAGGGATCCCCTATGGATATGTGAAATGGGTCTCAGGTGTGGGTCAAGGGAAGCATCTTAACCCTAGGGAATGAGTTTTCAGGAGTCATTGATGATATGGACTTACCATAGTTTGTATGAATTGATATTGGGTTGAGATATAAGAATTTTATTGTGTTTAGACTTGACCTGTGGAGCTCAGGGATAGGTGAGTCTTGTGAGTTAAGTGGTCAAAATAGGGTGATAAGTGAAGGTGGTTTTGATAAGTAGAGAAAATATTAGGTTTAGGGAACCTAGTGAAAGACCTTAAGGGAGGGATAGGAATACCGACAGTTTGGAATTTTATTTTCATGTTTGAAATACTAGTTTTTGGGGTTTTAGCCAATGGTTTTATGTTAATAATTATTTTTCAATGATTTTTTGGGCTAGTTCATGAGATACTAGTTTTAGGTTATGAGTTGGACATGTGACATGTTGATGGTATGGGAGACCATCCTAGATCTAGGACATGGAAATGGGCGCCAGTGAGATTCATATTAGTTAAGTTTTAATGATATGATTTTACTTTGTTGTTGTTCCCAACTCTTTGTATCCTAGAACAAACCTCTCTGAGTGATAAGATATTTTTCTAGGATGTGGGTGCTTGTAATTTCCCTGAGTAAGAGGGTACTTCCATTGAACAACTTGAGTGATAGGGTACAGGTCTAAGAAGTGGATACCTAGCCTCACCCTTTGTGAGAGGGAGATGGTATAGAATATCCTGATTTATAGGGTATTGGACTATGATTTCAATTTGTGGCCTCACCCTAAGTGAAATGGTGTACGAATGGACGTCCCTGAGTGATAGGGTTTTATTACAAGAGAAATTTTTAGCCTCACCTTGAGTAAGAGACTATTTTCCATGATGTAACATGGTACGTGATATATGTAATCACCCTAATTGAGTTGGTGTTGTGATGGAATACACTAATTGATCGGGTATTGGTTCAAGTTGTGATTGTGGTTCCCTACCATGAGTTAGAGGGTATAGGTACAAATTTGTATAATTTGGAAAAGGTTTGGTATATAATCTACCTTGAGTGAGAGGATAGTGGTCAATACATGGTGTGATACTTTATCCAAAATCTTTTATATTGGGTTGGGATTGTTTAATGAGGTGAAATCTTTTTCTTTCATTCGGTGAGTGATATAAAGTCAGGTGTCAAGGTAGCCTAGTTAGGATATAATGATATAACACACATGATTTTATGAATTTTTTCCTATTATTTATTTTCTTTATTCATACACCTATATATGATGGTGTATAATGTAGGAACTAATTAAACCCTACTAAGATGCTTTTCTTACACCCTGCATGGGCACCCTTGTGTGTGTGTAAACCCAATGTTTGGATTGTATGGTGAATACCCTCAGCTAAAAAATCATGATATCATGCATAAATTGTCAGAAATAATGATCCATTTTTAGGATAAACCAACTAATACATATATTTAATTCTATTAACATCATACCATCGAATATTTTATGATATTTCATCTAACATTAAAATATTTTGGATCTTAAAAATCAATTTCATGTTCTATACTATTTTTTGTGGCACATCATATAGTTCTCCGTCTGCATTTGGATTCCATAGAAATGCATCAAATTATTTATAATCATTTATTATTGTGATTTCATCCCAAAATAAGCTAAAATAATTTGGGAAATCATGAATTTCATTGGTTGAAAAAACAAGCTTCTCAACTAACTTCCATTCCATATAATGATTTGTGGGAATATCTACATCATCAGGAAGTAAGTACTTTAAAAAGGTAATAAGATAATTGATTGAAAATTTATAAATTACATAGATATTTTTCCAATGATATAGAATCATAAAAAATCTATATTTATCATTTTACCACATGCCTACTATAAATGAGTCCATGCATCATCCCTAAAATTTTCACTCTCTCAACATCATTATTTTCATTAGTTACATCATATGTACTTGTAACATTATAGTCTTGCTTTGGAATACATTATTTTCTCATTATGATTAATAAATGTAAACAAATCAAATAGAAAATTCACTAGTCCACTCCTTTTATTTATATCATGAATAGTTTGGGATTTATTTTTCCCTCCATTGTGATACCAAACATAATAGCTATTTTAAAAAAACTCTTTCTTTATAGATGATCACTTATTCCTACCTTAAAGAAGATATTTCAATATAATTATAACAAGTTAGGAATATAATTCCCCCATATGAGTCATTAATAAATGAAAACTCAAAAAAATACAACTTATTTTGAAACTTTATTGTGATATGATCAGTATCATACATCCAACATCCACCCCATTATAATAAAAAAATAGTTATTTTTATTAAAATCAATAAATTATATTGTAATTTGAAAATTATTGAAAATAAGAAATATTTTGAATATATATTAGGATAATAAAATAATTCCAAAACAAAATAAATATCAATAGTACCAACCTCATTTATGCAACCAATGTTCTAGCCAATAAAGGGGGCTCAAGTGATAGTATTATTCTTTATATATGTACTGGTTCTTTACCACTTGACTACATGTCCATTATCTATAGTTATTCCCTTAGGGTGTACCACTCCCCCACCCCCTAGAGGATTAGGGTTATTTTTTTGAATAAAAATATAATTTTTAGAAAATATTACCAACTTCATAGCATTACAATATAGTCAATTTATAAAATATTTTTTGTTGTATACTTTCCAACAATATAAACCATATTTTTGGTAAAATAAAATCCTTATATCATTGCATCATTTTTTAAAAATTAAAAATTTCATAAAATATATATATATATATATATATCATACTTCTGGTAAACTAAAATCCTTATATCATTAATTTTACTCAATAAAAATAATTTAGTTAATAATATTTCATACACCATGTTTTATAATAAAATGATACCAAATTAAATGGAAATTTATAAAAATTATAAATTACACCATTGATAAACTTTCCATAATTATTTCATGCCTTTTGTAATATAATATCTGTGACATTATACATTTTTTAAAATTTTAAAAATCCACTTATTATTTCATAAAACACTAATATAGTATTATAATTAATAAATAATAAACATGAGAAATTTGTTTCATATCACATTCAATCATCATGGTGTGATGTTAAATTATGAATGATTGCAATTCTATACAATAATCATATATAGAATACATCATTCCCATATTAATGATCCCTGATTGATTAAATATAGTGTAGAGAATTACAAGGAACTTCTATATCTTAAACTAGTTTCACTAAACTATTTTAAATATTGGGAAACATTAACACAACTAGCTTACTAACCCCTAAAATTCAATGTAATTCCTACTTAAAACTCTATAATTCCCCATAAGAACTCCACCTGAGTTGGAAATGAGTACAAAAATACCACATAAATACTTCCTCTAATCGGTCGGAAGGTGGAGAGTAACAAAAATGGTATAAAACCATAATATGGGGTTAATTAAACATTGTTTAGTGAATATTTTCCCAGTCTAAATTAAAATTAGTAAAACCATTACTAATATTGGTAAATTAACTAATAAAATCAGTTTTTTTAAATACATAAAAATATTCTAACTTCAAATGACTACCATTAATTGATGACTTATCTTACTCAAAGTTATATAAACTTTTCCCTAAAAACATCACCTAGAACCCCACTAAATGTGATTATATAAGTAAGAAAAAAATACATTAATTGTGTGAGTATAAAAGTATACCAAGTAAGATCCTACACCAACATCTCCAATATTAAGTGAAAATACATAATAATGTATTTTTGAATGTCAAATATAAATATAAATCAATTGTAAAAAAACATGTGAACCTTGATATAATCACATACCATAAATGATGAATCTAATGGTACCCAATGTTTTTACACTAACAGAAACAAATATGGTCCATAGTTGATGATTATAAACCCAAAAAATAAAAACCCAAATGAAAATAATGAAATAATAAATCATGGACCACCATTAAAATCTTGGGAATGGAATAGAGAAATAAAATAATAAAAAAGATATGATGTGAATGGAAACAACATAGCTTGATGATTTCACATAAAAATAATTAGAAAAACGATAAATTTTTGGGTAATAAATTGGGAGGAGAAACATTCCGTAAGGGAAGCTCAAACCCAGATGAAAGGGGGGTTCTAATGGATGGTATAAAAAATACCCTATACTAAGGGTTTTAAAAATCAATTGGTATATTTCTACTGGTATATGTCTTGTTTCTAGTAGTGTAAAAAATATCCTTAATTAATCTAAAATAACTAAGTATGTATCCATAGTATTTGATTATGAGGAATATCTCATTATAAATCATTGTAATAATTCTAGTGTCTAAACTGACAAATATGGATTTAGATCTCATCGAGGTTTTTTTTTATTAAATAGTATATAGGTAAGTTGCAAAAGTTCCATGAAACTAATAGTTATTTATTATACAATTAAATTTGAATATATCATAGTATCTAATGTAGCTGAAGGATATTTTTAGATAAATAATTTTAATATCCTACAAGGGGAGTTCCTAATAATTATGAATCTAATTTAACTGTATTATAAAATTAGTATGGTGGTTGTAAAAGTTAAGGAACTCATGACTCACCAAAAATCCAAACATATTCTTCATTGATCTCATCGCATTCAATATATAATTGACATAGGTGGTATAAATATGTGTTGAGTTTCAATGAAAGATAATATTATGTATCCCCTAAAATCCTCGTATATGAAAAACCATGAAAGATAAACTAATTCACTTAGTATTAGATACATAGGTTTTTGACTTCACTAAAAATGGGATATTGTTAGTTTTTGTGCCTAAATTCAATCAAGTATTGTTAGTATAGGGACAAGTTGTATACTATAATTTATATTAATGAAAATAAATTATCATTCATTTATGTTTTTTCAAAAAACATGGGACATGTTATGATAACAAACACCTAGAATATAAGTATTACCAAGTTATATTAGATTAATAATTATCATATTAGGATGTGATGATATGTTAAGATCAATATTAGTATGACCACTTGTATAGATATATAGTGGATCATTCATGGGTTTTAAGTTGGTGAAAATGTATTTTTATTGACCCACTTAAGTTTCACCACATGTATTTTCATATATGTTTCATTGGTGTTACTTAAGTGAACATTAGATATGGATACTTCAACTTTAGGTTATCAAATAGGTTTCCTACTTGTGAGTTATAATACATTAATATCAATCAAAATTCATTTTATAAATTATTTTAATTTAAGATATTTAAATATGAAACTAATATAGTGGAGGGATTTGATTAACTAAGGTATATTGTGTCATCCCATCTGTTAGATTATAACATCATGACCATCAACTGAGTTTTTACTAGGTAAATGAATTTTTAGGATAGGATTATGATATGTAATGTAATTTTATTATATTTAGTTAGTTTGTGAGTTGAAAAAAAATATAATCTGTACATGATTGACATTATCCATCTTTCATGGTTAATATTGATGTCAAGGACAAAGGAACTTTTCTAATGGAAATTTGGGGGATTATATCACACTAAACCCCTTTATAATTTGATTAGTTATGACATGTTACTAGATAATGATCATAGTTTATGATTATGAATAAGATTAAAAATTATTTTCAACATTACAAAGGGTCTATGGGGTCACATATAAGATAATGATAATTATGATTTTTAAACAAATGTGATTATCTCTTGAGTAAAAATGTTTATAATTATAATAATGACAAATAGGATTTGTGTTTGGTGAATTAGAAATATTTAACTAAATAATAGTTATTTAATTAAATAATTAATGTGGTGTCATAATATATGTAATGAGTTATTTATATTATTAAAATAGAAAAATGAGGAAACAATAAATCCCAAATGTGATTTAGGCTTAGTCTTGGACCAACGGGCTTCCAAATCCCATTATATAATTAAAATACATAATATCACCAAAATAGGTCTTTTAAGGACCTCCATTTATATGTTTAACCAATTTAGGGACTCATTAATGCACCTCCCAAGTGATGGACTTGGTTTCCTAGATCCATCTACTTAATAATTTTCATCATTTATATATTCATACACTTGAATTTTATTAAATATATTATCACATAATGTGTATTCTTATATATAAATTTAATATGATAATGTCCGAGATTATATCTTGTATTTAAAAGGTTATTATTTGTTCCTCATATGATGATAACTGTTATATGTAATGGGGATATTCTTAAATATAGTCCAATTCTTATACGATGTTATAGGACGGGATAAAGGTGATGTAGTCTATCAGGTTGGAGTAATCATAAACCGATGAGATTTCATCTCATGAATTTATACTTTGGTAATCTTCAATATAAATATTATGAAGATAGTCCCACCAATAGTAAGCTAACTTTTTTGCATGTCATTGAATATTCATGTCTGTGATCGCATGTATTGATCCTTAGACATTAATATTATTATAAAAACATATTCGAACTCGGTTACTAGGATATATTTATGTTTATCATGACTCTATATGTATTTAGTGAATTAGGATACATTGAGTGTGTCATGAATGATATAATATTAATGAAGAAGTTGATGAAGTATTTTTTAATTCAAATTTAGTAGAACCTAATTTCTCATCCCATTGATTGGAATGAAACATTAAAACTAAATTATATCGTCATGATGTATAGACATGTTCATTTCAAGAAGGAAAAGAAAGATTATAAAAACCATTGGATGATGACATGATTGTAAAATATGCTTGAAGAGATATCAAGACAGAGGGATTATATTACATAGTGAAAATTAGTGTGTAATTTTCAATGTGGTGGAAATAAATTATTCCTACTGAATACCTTTACATGTTATTAAATACTAATATTAGAATTTAGGTGAACACACTTAATAACATTGTGGAAGAATCCTTGAGGGTTACACACTTAGTGAAACTATTAAACTCAATAAAATTCTATTTAAATTTAATTATGGTAATAAATATTATTCTCCAGATCAAGGAATAATATATATTTAATATCTATTGATTAAAAATATTAAATAAATATTTATTCACAGAGAAATTATTTAATTATGTTGATATAAAATATTTATTTAATTCTTGTTATTTGAGGGATAATAAATTATTTTCAATTAAATATATAATTTATTTAGTTTCATAAATATTAAATAAATAATTAATCACCAGGCTATGAATTTAATATATATTTATTAAATTAATAAATAATATTTATTTAAATATTTATTCATGAATTCAATCAACATCTAGAATAATGGATGTGCTGGGTTTTGGTTCTATTGATAAATATTTAATTACTATATAGTAAAATAACATTTATCACTGTTTGAGTTATCACACACTAAGAGATAAATTTTTATTATCATCATTATTATTATTATTATTATTATTACTACTATTATTATTATTTTACATTCCCTGTGGTTTATTGTGGGATTAATATATAATTAAGTGTGTGTTTGTGTAATTAATTAATATTAAACCCATTCCCTAGGTATATAAACACTCTATTATGGACAATTGTTAAGAGTTCGGTGTCTACTGTATTCCTCTACCTAGAGAATTATCTCTCAATAAAGAACATATTTAGGGTTATATCTTGGTCTTAATATAATATCCTCCTATTTCCTCCTCATTTAAAGCATAAGAGACCAAAAGACAACCCTTTAACACTGAATGGATTGTGTTTGCATTCAAATGAAGTGATGCTGGATGATTAATATCATCACTCTAGCACCCAGAGTTCCATCAGCTACATTTTCAAACCAAAGTAGCATGTTCCTATGACCTCTAGTAGGATTGTATCCTTAGATCCTCATAATACAGTGTCATAGAAACTAAATAAAATTTAGATAATGATCCTATTTTATTACTAAGTAATTCCAAAGAGTGAGGTAATTCTTTTAATTAAATTAAGTATAAATTTAATGTAAAAATATAGTCTCTTCTTGGTTCTTGTGTTTATGTCAATTAATATTTATGTTAATTCCTTGTTCAGGATGACTCTTGTCAAGTAAAACTTGGATTGGTCATTTATTATGAAAAAAATGAGTTGGTTATTAACCAATGGGTGCTTCCATTGATTCCAAAACCTTTAAGTTATATCAGATCAGTCACATACAAATTTATAATTATTTATTAACCATTGATCATTTTATGCTTTTAATATAAGTTTTCATTTACAAAATATTCATTATTTAACTCTAAATGCCAAATTTTTTTCTTATTATTCTTTATTCTCAGTCATATAACCAAGAAAAGGTTAATAATACATGAAGAACAACTAATGTACTCATACAGAGGTGACACAAAGTTTACCGGGTTCCATGATGTTTAAGTCCCATAAATATCATGTAACACCACAAAACATGGTGGTAATGTGGTAAATAGATAAAATAAACTAATTAATTAATGCACACATAGTGTATAATTAATAAACACAAGAAATGTAATTAATTAATAAATATGTGTTGTATAATTAATACACACGATATGATGTTCATGTAATTAATACACATACAAAGTTTTTAATTTATCAGTGGAGGCATTGTGTAATTAACACTCACATGGTGTATTTAATTCACATGAAATTTTGGTCATGTAATTAATACACACATGGTGAATTTAATACACATGACTCATTTTGACTATAAACCACGTAATCCCACATGACATAGTGGTTTTCAAGTCAAGATACATGATGAGTAATTAATTCCCATGTAGTGTATAATTAATACATGTTCAGTTTATAGTTAATTAATGCACATATGGTCTTGTACCCATTTATATGAAGTAAATGCCCAAACAGGAAATATACCCTGTAAAATAACTTATGAGGAAAATAAAAATAAATTGGTACATTAACCTAAATTAACATGTGTTTTGTGTATTAATAAAATATAGTACGCACCGTGTGACTAGTTTTATATTATATTAAATGGTTTATTAATTTTCATGTAAAATTTGGAACTGTAAGTTGTGTATGGTCACCACACACCATGTACCCTACATGTTTTAAAAGTAGTATATTTCATGTAACACATTACGTGTTTGTGTGTCATTTATTAAAAATACACATCATGTAATTACATGACAAACTATGTACACTATATGTCATGTGATTGAACAATACATAATAAAGACCATGTTAGGTAGTTCAAATGGTTATATACCTAAAGTACACGTTGTGTAATTAATTAAATTTAAAAAAAATAATTTAATTTAATTTGTGGAAAATTATATTGGATGGAATATACAGGACATTGTGTATGAATAATTAATATTAATGAATTAATTAGATTAATGCACACATGTTTTATCTTAATGAATACGGGATTGAAATGAATGTTAGTCAGTAATTTTAAATTCATATTCATTTCATGCTTGGATGATCATGATCTTAGACTAACCTATGTATGTGTGTGGTTTCTTTAAATTTAATCATTTCATGTGTTTTTTGTAATTATTATTATTAAATTAAAATGATGGACTATGATTCATCTCTCCCTCCTTATTAGGTAAGGGTATATATACCCACAATTTATTTTATGTAAGTACCCTTCTATTTCCCTTCACCTACAAGTGAATAAAATGCATTATAAGGATGGATCTCCCACGTGTATGGAGTCATATCAAGAGATAATCGAGGTGAAACCAACAAGTTGATACATAGGACATGGGTGGAATATAGAAAGTCAAGCTAAGACCAACACAATGAGTGTTTCCCCTAAGTTCAATGGTTTGTTTACTTCCCATTCAATAAAATAGTAGGTTAGTCTTATGATCATGTTATATATTTATTATTCCTTATTCATTATAACACACCATACTTTACATACATTTATATTACTTCAAAGTTGAAGAATATACATTAAAAATTATAAAAATTCAATAAAAGGACCATATAGCTATAGTGTCTTTAGAAACTGGGAAATATAAAAAACTAGTTTATGATACATCTTCATTGTCTCCCACTAATTTCATCATAACTAGACCCATTTTTGACATATCTTCCATAATACCATTCTTCATATCCTAGGGAAAATAAACATATAAAAGGGTGAGATCAGATGATCAGTAAGGGTAAACAAGGAAAATGTCAATCATATCATAAACATAATGCATAATAACATAAAATTTAGAAATCTTATCATGTGAATGAAATATCGTGATATTATTTTGTGGGATAAATAATAAAAGTTCATAATAATCAATGAACATAATCCAAAAAGTAATAACATAAGAAATGATGTTTTTTGGAATTCACATAAGCATAGAAAATAATTTTATATTAGTATAGCCTCATTTACAAGACCATCATAGCATACAAAGTCCATTATTGAATCAGGTTTACTTGATGTTCCAACCCTATATTACTGAACCATATTTACTTGTCATTCCAGCCCTGTATTATTAAACCAGATTTACTTTTTGTTACATTCATGCCTATATAAGGAGATATAAATCTTTACCCAATTCATTGTAGGGAGATATATATCCCACCCATCATATAATGAAATCATTCTTTCATGTTCCACAAAAACCTAAATCATTCATCATTGAATAACCAAAAGAATAAAATGGGTTTGTTAAACAACATTCCATCATAATCCATATAAAATAAATGGATTTTATAAATAGAATTTCATCAGAAAAAAATCAAACTATATAAATAATAGGGATAGTATACTTTAAAACATAACCCTTTTGAATAATTACATCTTAGATGAAAAATAATTTTGATATAACACTTGAAATTAATTCTTGGGGAAAATATCCTTTCTTCTTCAAAAATGTTTTCTTTTCTCAAAATACCGTGTAATTTTAAAATAAAATAATTTATTTGACAATAAACTTGAAATTTTGTAGAGGAATATTCATGGAAATAAGGCATTATGAAGACATAAAAATCTATTCATGCAATATAAGTTAAAAAAAATTCTCCTCGTACTTTTTCCAGAAAACTCAAAAAGTCACTCTTATCGAATAATAACAAAATAATCCTTTCATACTGTTTAATAAAAATTCACCAATGGGTAAAATTGAATTTAAAAATTTTTATTAGAATATAAATAATATCAAATATTTAGGAAACATGTACGTGGATGAAAATTTTACCCCAGTAAATACTTATGAATAAACAATCTTAGATAATAATGAGATTGAAAAATTATCCCTTACCTTAGGTTTGATATCCTTCGTATGTATCTGAACCTACTATATAATGATTTAAATAATGTAATTGGATTATTAAATTATCATAGTAATTTTTATGATATCATATATGATCATATTATCATCTGTTTGTTAATAAAATTTCATTATTATATGTTATTTGGATATCAACTACTTTATATTCTTATGCATGTTTTTTTCAAATAAGTTATGGTTCTCCTTATTAGTTCATATTTATATCATTAAAAAATGATATTAAAATATTATATTCCATATTATTTCATTATTTACATTTATATAATCATTCTTTAATGAATATCATGTATAATGAATCACAACGTATCGTGGAGACGGTAGGTCGAACTTGCGCGCAAGCAATGATATCATTCCTATATTTTTTTAATGGTATTGAATTTGGTGGTGAATAATATTTATGAATTAATATAATGTTATAATAATAATATAAAGTTATTATTTAGATAATTATACCCATCCAAGTAAGGTGGTAATAAAAAACAGATTACACCATGACGTGGAGATAGTAAGTCGTACGTATGCACACGTGGTGATTTTATTTTTTGTAGGATGGATAGAAGGTGGAATATTTTTTTTGATAATTATAATAACATCTAAATATATAATTGATATTGTATTTATTACTTTATAATGAAACAACTCATGAAGATAATGTAGAAGGATAATGAAGTTTGAAAGAATCGATGGAGGAGATTACCTCTTCTTTGATGTGCTTACTCTAAATCTCCTATTAGAGCACTAGAGTTGGTATTTTAAGAATACCAGAACCTCTATAATCTAACTATAGAAGTATATAATGGAAACTTTTTGTGGATTTCAAGGATTGAAGGATCAATGCGAAGTTAATATGTGAGGGAGGAGGTTCCCTTTTATAATTGAGGTGTGGGCACTTTTGGGATCTCCAAAAATATTAATTTATAATAAAATAAAAACCTACCCAAAAACCAAAAAAATGTCCCAATTTATAATATGATATGATATAGTGTTGTAATCTCATAAACCAATAAATTTTAGACAAGTTTTTATGTCAATTTAAATATTATCATTTTAATTAACAAATAGTTATTCTATTTAATTTTTATTAAGATAACAAATATTTCAATATTAAAATGGTAAAATATTTACTTATTTCATGTAAATTATACAATAAATAATTAAATTAGAAACTTTTAGACCATATAAAAATTATTTTATATTTTTTAAAAATGTTTTATGATTTTTCAATAATTTAATAAGACATTATTTTGGGAAACAATCAATAGTGTCAATTTTGACATTATTCACTTCATTGATTTAAAAAATATTAAGGGAACAAGTTAACTTCAAACCAACTATTTTATTATATTAATAAGAGGAAAAATAATATAATAAATTCATTTTACATATTAAATAATCCAAATTATATTTATTTTAATATTTTTAATAACATTTATTTGATATCTCCATTAAAAACAATTACTACATTACTTTTGTGTAATTATTTACTATTCTTATTTGTTGAATAAAAATTAAAAATTAAATACTATAATTAATGTAAACATACTATATTTCATAAGAATATATGTAGTCGAATTTATCTTCAGGAAAATCAAACATTTAAAATGTTATACTAATTAAATTATGAATGTGACAACTTTAAGATCACATTAAATAAATTAATATAAGTGTCACAATCTATTATATAAGGATCCAAATGGTCACTAACTCAAAACATGGATTTTTATTGTCGATATATACTCAACCAATAATATTTGGTCAAGTTTTTGGGTCCTTTTATGGTTATTAATATTTTAATAAAAATTGTTTTCTTGATTTCTCATCTATTAATTAATTTTTACATCATCAAAGTATAAGTCTTTAAGGTAATTATATATTTTATAAAAATTAAAAAAAATTACCATGATAAATAAAATATTATCATTAAAATAAATATTTATAATCGTATTTATCTACTTTATAACCTTATATATATAAATGTTTTAGTTATTAAAATTTTAGTGAGACATATATAACTTTTCATTAAATAAAATAAATTAACTGTCCTAATCTCATCCAAGTGGATTCCAAAGGATACCATTTTGACACAAGGATGATTTTGGTTGAATTATACCCATCAAATTATATTAATACAAATTTTAGGAAAATTTTATAATAGTATTCTTCCCATTAATTATATATTTTACCCTTTTACCATATTAATAAAAATTACAATAGTTACTATTCATAATACCCAAAAATAAAACAAATAAATTCACATAATTAGGAACTAAGAATTACAAATAAAGAATAAATTTTCAAAATTAAAAATATAGAAGTTTCATTAATTAATTTAAAATTATTCCTGTTTTTGGAAAGAGATAATGAGTTTTAAAAGTTAAAATATTTCAAAAGATTGAAATTTTTTTACACCTGAATTCCATGTAAAATTAGTTATAATGACATAAATAATATTTAATTATTAAAATATATTCTATTTATACTTTAAAATAATTAAATATTATAATTTAGCTATATAAATTATTTTGATAAAATTTTGTTTTCAATTAGAATTTTGTGTATTTTTACTATTCCTCAAAATTCGAAAGTTAATAAAAAAATATTAAGAATTCATCCAAAGTAAATTTTTATATCCCTCTTCCAAAGAACATGTTTATTTTGTCATATAAAAATTCGTAACATGTAAAAATATTTATTTAAAATGGGTTTTCTATTAAAAGAAAAATTATTACACTTTTGAAAAATATATATTTTATACATAAAATTAGGTTTATTCAAGCTCTATGACAAAACCATCTATTGTATGAATATAAAAAATATTTTATTAAAACATTTCAGTGTTACATGAATGGTTATTTATTATATTTTATGGATGTTATGTCGTGATCAAATGAATAAATGAATTAAATAACAAGAATACTTATGTGGAATTAATAATAAAAGGATTATGTATAAATATTTTATTTACCCATGGTTAATCACATAAGTAAAATATAATAAATATTAACAAGGAATGTAAAAAAGATAAAATGATAATTTTTTGAAAAATAAATAAAATCCTAAAATTAAATATTAAGTCATAAAATCCTTCCATTACTTTTGTTATGGATGAAACTATAGTAAAAAAAGTAATTATCTAGCTAAATTCAGAGTGATTTTCAATTATCTAAGAGTAATAACAAAATTTTTGGGTTTAAGTAACAAAATAGAATCAAGGTTTAAGTACTAAAGTAATAATTGATGTTACTCAGAGGAAAGTGTTGAGAAAATATTAATAAAATTTAAGGACTGGGAAGTCCAATTAATTGATCAAGGAGTTTTAAGCCTATAGTTGGTAAGACCACCTACCTAAATACCTTTGAATATCCTGTTAAGAAAAAATCTAGTTTATAATAAGGGAAATATAGATCATTTCCACTATAATGTTCTTAAGTAAGCATATTATGAGTCCAATTATGAGGGATTCTAGGACTTCATACAATAGTGTGAGAATAATAATAAAAAATATTATCACATCTCACATAATTGGTAATAATGTAAAGTATTAATGATTTATTCTAATATTTTTGCAGTAAAATGAAAATTTCATCTACCATGTTATCCCTATAATTAATTCTTGAAAAATACCATCTTCTTACAAGAAGTAAATTTTTGGAAAGGTAAATATTCTTGCACATTATATTTTGTAATAAATTGAATCACTACATGTTGTAATCCTTAATCTATAATCTACCTACTAAGTAAGAAAGTGATGAGGAGTTTATTGTATAAGAAAAACACTTGAATGGTGTACTATATTTCTAGTGTTTGATTCTACCATCCATATCCGGTGAACTCATGAATTTACATGAGAACGTGGATTCTTATAGTATGATAAAGTATCACAATGATCTTTATCAGGAGATAACTAGATAAGAATAGTTTGATATCACTAATGAAATACTTACAATTAATCATGGATAAGGTGCACTATATGGGCCTCGTGTAGTTAGATTTATTCGCTACATTAGGCATCTATAGATTCTAGGGTTTCTAATACCATATGAATTATGAATCGGTCTCATTCGTTCATCACTCGCTCACATATTCTTATTCATCATTGTAAATTGTAATATGAACAAAATTGATAAGTCACTCCCAAATCTCCATGCACTGGTTCTCCAAGTAAATAAGGATATGAAATGGTATAAGTGTTTTATTCTTATGGTAAATAATATTAAAGGAAAAGTGAAATGCCCTAAAACAAACTCTAATTCTAAGGAATCTTCACAATACCCATCCAAGAGAGGTAAGATCAATGGGAAAGAAAATGATAAAGATGTTATTTTCCTCTCATATAGTAGGAAAGGATATTGGAAAAATATCAATGGATTTAAGAAGTAATCGATCACATCCACTTAATTCATATTCATCATTATATGTAAAACTTTTTTCTTAATTCCTTAGTATTAAATACAATATGTTTTACATATGTGTATTAAAACACATAAATCAATAAAGTACATAAATATTACTATAAGTTTGATGTATTCTTATAAAGTATGAGGAAGGGTGATTCCTAGATCAATATAGAGAAAAGAGAAACTTAATGATTTCCAAATAGATTCAAGTTAAACTACTAGATTGTATTGATTATTTCCAAAAACAAATATTAGTGTCTAATTAGACACAATGATACATTGTTTCATATTTTAAATAGTTTTTGTTATGGTATTTTCATACTCAATAAATAGTTCTATAATACTTGTATCATGGATATTATAAATCAGCAATCAATGATGAATATAAATATAATAATTTTAATAACTCGTTATATAAAGATAATTATTTTTCAATTAAAACTAATAGTAGTTGAGAAATTTATATCTAGAAGGGTAGTCTAGTCTCTTTTGAGATAAGACACTAGGTTTACTAAGAAAACATAATATTATGTTTTTTATACAAAAAACCTTTATAAATAAAGGTATGCCACAAATCTATGAGATTTATTCCAGAAAAAACACAAGAACTATTTTAAAGGGGTGTGTAAGAGGTAAGTTCATATACTTAATGAGATTACATTAATTAATTTTATAATACTCAATAAAGAAATGAATACTCTTAGTAATTGACACTAAAACCTCTGGTCATTCTTGTTAGAGTGTATCATAACCATGTATTCATTAATCATTAATATTTGTATTGAAGGTAATCCTAAAATCACATTACCTTATACATAAAATTTTTGGTGGTAATAAAATCATATTAATAAAATATCTAATATATATAGCAATTACTACATAATTTCTTCCAAGATATGTTTTTCAAATTGAAAGATAATAACCAACCTCTTCCAATAAAAATTAACTAATAAATATCATATTAATTAAAATATGATAAATAATCCATCAGTTATAGTTACTAGTTTTTAATGGGAATCATTTATTAAAAGATGACTTTATGTACAAAAAAACATTAAAGAAACTCTAAGTTCATCTATATTATCTATCCTCTGGCCACAAAGAGTGGTCCCTTATTAGTCCAAACTAACTATATTTATATAAGAGGGAAGCAAATATCTTTTGAGTTAGTGGGAGAAAGATAGACTTCTATAAATTCTAGGATTCAGATGCACATGAGTTGGCATAGGAACATAGACTTCGCTGAGCATGGTGAGAGGAATGTTTCCAAATAAACATACTATGTAAAAAATTAAAACCAAAGAAGTGGTTTGTATTCATGGTGGTGGGTGATATATATATATATATATATATATATATATATATATATTATTCTTTATGAATAATGAATCCTATAATAAATTAGTAAATGGTAACATGCTAATATTTACAAGTATGTATAAATATAGTATTGGAATCCATATACCAAAATTCAAGGGCATCATATTTTTTATCTTTATAGACTTGGAGATGCTAGTTAGAATTCAAAAAATATATATACTAATAGTAAAAGTATATACCAATAATGTATGATTGATTACTAAAAAGGTATCAATTATGAATATAACATATTCTATGAAAAAAACTTTACTTAAATCATCGTGTAAAAATATATTAGAAGACTACTTGTTATAGAAATATTATATGGTCATTTTATTGGGAAGTTTTATGTCAAGTCCAGTTTTCTAATTGGATACCCTATGGTATATATCTTTATAACATCATAAAAAAATTTGTAACATCAATGAATTCCAATAAGATATGAAATTTTCACATATCCGTTTTTGGATAGAACCAAGCATAGTGATCACAAAATAAGCATTTGGAATGAATAAGTACCATGTGTCCATAAGATTTTAGTGGGAGTGTGACACAACCCAACCCAATGAGGCCCCAAATGGGCCAATGGTAAGTCGATTGTTTCACCCTAATCCCACCTAAAATAGGCCAAGGGATGGTGATAATTATTGATTTCGAATATATCATAATATGGGAGGTATTATCCTATAAAAACTGAAGAAACATTATAGTAATATTTATTAAAATAATGTTTTTGTATTTTTTGACAACTAAACTTTTTATATAAGAATGATTTGGTTATACAAGAATCATATCGAGTCCATCATAATGAGATTTTTTAAGAAATTAGAAAGTTACTAAAATAATTGGATCCATCTACATCTTATTCAGATCAACAAATACAAAAGAATCGGAGGTCGAAATTTTTGTTTGCTGGAATGTAACGACCTGGTCATTTATGAATAAAATTACCTTTATTTTAATGTCTTATGAATATATAAAACACATGAACTTTTTATTATTATTAGGTATTGTTTAGTATCATAACATGTCATGTTTGGAAAGGGGTTTACCTAATTCCTTTAGGACATTTTCCCCCCATATTGGGAAAGGTTTTTACTTGATTCCTTTATGTTTATGATGCATCATTTAAAGTTGTTTCCACATTTACATGTTATGATAATCATTCTATATCATGCCTTTATGTTCATGTTTCTCTTTTTCTCCATTGATATGCCTATTTCCTAACATGTATTTTATAATTCATGTTATGCATTGTTTACTTCCTTACTGGGATTTATAGCTCACCATTTTCTTATATATGTCCTCAGGTTATCTCATGAAATGATAAGTACGAAGGAATGATATGGTCACATAAAATAATTTTTCAATAAATATGTTATATTTTATGTCTTAAGTTGTCATTTATTGTTCCTAAGACCGAAATACACTAGACCTCTCAATATTCTAGGTTGTATTATGTTCAAGTTTATATAATAAAGCATTTATAAATATGAAATAAAGAGTAGGGTTGTTATAGTTTGTATCAGAGGATGGTTTTAGTTATTTTTAGGATTATAATTAGAAAACCCTAGTGAAATTCTTAGGGATAAGACTAATTATATGAAAATAATATCTAAATTTTGGTGAGTATATATTAAGTGGTTTATCAAGAAAATATATCTCAATCTAGATATGAATAAGTAGAGGTGGCTGTGGCACAGATGTATCTAGGGATAAAACCCAAAATCAATGCTTTGAGATAGACCCAAAACGGAACTAGTGCATAACAACGGGCCTTGCTTCACTCTTTGTTCGACACTACTGTGGAATATGAATCAGTAAATTCATAAGTTTAGTATGAACCATTATTAATGGAACAAAAAAAATTCCCCTAAGAATATATATTAGGTAGTAGATCATGGATAACAGAGATCAAACCTTATAAGTTCATAAGTTAATGAGATAAATGTAATTTATAAGTTATACCTTTTTTCATTGGATTCCCATTTATGTGTTTAATTGTTTCAAATAATTACCGCTAATTTTCCTTTTATTCTAGACAATGTCTAGTAATAGGGGATAAAGAAACATGGGGTGCACCAGTCCTCTTTGTTAAGAAGAAGGATGGGTTAATTCACCATTTCATTGATTATCATGAGATCAACAAAAACACAATAAAAAACAAGTATCCTTTTCAATGAATTAATGACTTGTTCGATTAGCTATGTGGAGCATAATACTTATCCATGGTGGATCTGCGGTCGGGATATTTCCAAGTAATGTTGAATAAGGAGGATATTCTGAAGACTACTTTTCATACAAGATAAAAGCACTATAAATTCATATTAATGACTTTCAGACTCTCTAATGCTCCAGGAAACTTCATGGACATGATGAATTGAGTCCTTAGATATTACCTCGACAAATTATTGGTTGTCTTTATAGATGATATTCTAATATACGCCAAAACCAAGTAGGAGCATGAAGAGTATCTAAGAAATGTACTAAGACATTACGAAAGGAGAATCTCTATGAAAAGTATAGGAAGTGTGAGTTCTGGTTGAAGGAAATTTCATTTTTGGGGCATATCATCATAAGAAATGGGATATATATATGGATACTTACAAAAAAAGAAATTGAGGGATGGTTGAGGCCAATATCTATGAAACATATTTGTAGATTCCTGGGGTTAGATAGATGTTATCGTCGATTTGTGAGAAATTTATCATGATTGTCAAACCTTCTTACCAAGATAACTCAGAAAGGTGTCAAGTTTTCTTGGAATGATGAATGTGAAGAAATATTCATGGAGTTGAATAAGAGTCTTATCACTACCCCTATGCTCACACTACTCATAAGTGTGGATATTTTCATAATCTTCAAAGACGATTCGAAGAAGGGAATGGTTTGTGTGTTGATGCATAATTACAAATTCATCACCTATGCCTCAAGGAAGTTGAGAATTCCTGAGAAAAATTATCCCATGCATGATCTGAATTTGGAAGATATGATATTTTCATTGAAAATATGGTGGCATTATCTCTTTGGGGAAAAGTGTGAAATATATATGGATAACAAAATTCCCAAATATATATTCACATAGAAAGAGATGAACATGCGCCAATGAAGATTCTTATAGCTTATCAAGGATTATGACTACTCAATCCATTACCACCCTAAGAAAATGAAAAAGATATAAGATGATCTAAGTAGAAAGGACCCAATGATTCTATCATTGATGAGAATTGAAAAGGATCCAATATTATTAGATTTGGTGAAGATGGATAAGGGAACACCAATAATCCTTTCACAAATGATTTCTCAACAGTCTCTTTTGGAAAGGTTAAAGGATGCTTAAAAATATGATGTTGGAATTTATAAAAAAATGGAAGCTATCAAAAAATAGGAATCCTCAGAGTTCAATGTTAAGGAAGAAGGAATTGTGATATTTGGGTCAAGACTATGTGATCCATCAAATATGAAGTTAAATAAAGAAATTTCGGATGATTTACATAGTTTGAATTTCTACATTCACCCAAGAAACACAAAGATGTATTGGGATCTCCAACTGCATTATTGGTGGAATAACATGAATTAGGAGACCATAGAATATACATCAAAGTTCATAGTATATCAAAAAGTGAAGGATGAGAGGCATAAGTCTAAGTGGATGATGCAACCATTACCCATACCAACATGGAAATGGGAAAACAACACTATGGACTTTGTCACCATACTTTTGAAGACATCCAAAGGAAATAAACCTATTTGGGTTATTGTGAATTGTCTTACAAAGATTTCCCACTTCATTGCAATTCAAGATGATTTTTTCACTAGATCAACTCGCACAGATATACATCAGAGAAGTGGTAAGGCTGCATGGAATACCACTATTGATTGTGTCTGATCGAGATCCAATATTCACCTCTATGTTCTGGAAGAGTCTCCAATACGTTTTGAACACTATGTTGAACTTCAGCATGACCTATCACCCTCAAAATGATGGCCAGTATGAGAGGACTATCCAAAAACTTGAGGACATGTTTAGATCATTCTTAATGGACTTCGTCATCATACTTCTGAAAAAATCCAAAGGAAACGAACCTATTTGGGTTTTTGTGAATTGTTATAAAAAGATTCACACTTCATTGCAATTCAAGATGATTTTTTAACTAGATCAAATGGCACAGATATACATCATAGAAGTGGTAAGGCTGCATGGAATACCACTATCAATTGTGTCTGATTGAGATCTAATATTCACCTCTATGTTATGGAAGAGTCTCCAATATGTTTTGAACACTAAGTTGAACTTCAGAACGACCTACCACCCTCAAACTAATAGCCAGTCTGAGAGGACTATCCAAACACTTGAGGACATGTTTAGATCATTCTTAATAGACATCTATAACAACTATGCCCTGCCCACCAGTTGTTCTGCAGACACGTAGTCCCCACCCTGGGGACCACCCATGTTTCTAAATGGGTCATATGACTAATGATTGTCCCCACAAGCCAATACATGTCCTTTCCAAGCCAATACAAGTCCTTTCCAGTGTGCTTTGTCCTCACTCATACACACCCTGGGTAACTTCCAAAAAGGTCACCCATCCAGATCACTACTCTAGGACAAGCACGCTTAACTATGAAGTTCTAATCAGGTAGACTCCCAAAAAAGAAGTTGGACCTTGTTGTCATGAGTCATATCATTTAGTCATTAAACCCTTTATCATTCTGGGGTGTTACAATCACCCCACCCCCCACCCTTAGAGCACAACATCCTCGTTGTGGGCCCGACATATCAACTCAGGCAGTGCACCAGACTTAAGGCTAGGTTCCTCCTCTGATACCAAACGTAACAACTGGGCCCCACCCACCAGTTTACCTGCAGACATGTGGTCCCCACAATGGGACCCACCCATGTACCTGAATGTTTCATATGACTAATGATTGTCCCCAGAGGCCAATACATGTCCTTTCCAGTGTGCTTTGTCCTCACTCACACACACCCTGGGTAACTTCCTAGAAGGTCACCCATCTATATCACTACTCCAGTCCAACCATGCTTAACTGTGAATTTCTAATCAGGTAGGCTCCTGAAAAGAAAGGTTTACTTTGTTGACATGAGTCATACCATTTAGTCATTAACCCTTTATCCTTCAAAGGAGGATGGGATCAACATCTTCCTCTGGTAGAGTTCTCTTACAAAAATTGTTTCCACTCAAGTATCCAAATGGATACTTATGAAGACCATTATAGGAAGAAGTGAAGAACATTGACGTGTTGTGATGAAGTTGGGGAGTGAAAACTTCTAGGTCTATAAATGGTCAAAGAAATGGTGGAGAATATTAAGACCATCTAGTAGCACATCAAAGCTACTTAGAGTCAATAAAATAAATATTTTGAAAACCATCGACGAGACCTAGAGTTTGATTCTGGAGATATTTTTTTCCTCCATATATCTCCATGGAAGATATTTATGAGATTTGGGAAGGGAAAGTTTAGTCTAACATACATCATCCCTTTTAAGATCCTTGATCGCATCGGATCAGTGGCCTATCGACTAGAACTCCCACTGAACCTATCTCAAGTACATTATGTATTCCATGTATCAATCTTAAGAAAGTAAATACATGTCCCATCGCATGTACTCAATCCAGAGGTGGTACCATTAGAGAATGACCTCTCCTATGAATAGAATCTGGTTATGATCTTAGATCATAGGGAAAAAATTTACAAAGTAAGACAATTCCCCTTGTCATGGTGTTGTGGAGAAACCACAAGATTGAAGAAGCGACATGGGAAATGGAGAAAGTGATGAGGTTCAGTTACCCTCATCTATTTTAGTGTGGAAAAAGTAAATTTCAAGGGATAAATTTCTTAAGGAGGTAAGGTTGTAACGACCTAATAATTTATCAATAAAATTCAATTTATTTTAATGTATTATGGATATAGAAAACACATGCTCTTTTTTTTTATTATAAGGCAACGTATAGTATCATGATATTTCATATTGGGATAGGGGTTTACCTGATTCCTTTTAGGACATTTATCCACCATGTTGGGATAGCATTTTACCTTCTTCCATTATGTTTATGAGGTAGTGTTTTAAGTTATTTCCACATTTCCATGTTATGACAATCATGTTATATCATGCCTTTATGTTCATGTTTCTATTATTCTCCATTGATATACTTATTTCCTAACCTGTATTTTATTATTCATGTTATGCCTTGTTTACTACCTTATTGGTCTTTATATCTCACCCTTTTCTTATGTATGTCCACAGGTAAACCCATGTAATGCTAAGTACAAAAGAATGTTGTGGTCATGTAAAAGAATTTTTCAATAAAGATGTTGTGGTTTATGTCTTAAGTTGTCATATAATGTTCTTAATACCCAAATACACTAGACCTCTCAATCTCTTGGGTTGTATTAAGTGATAATTTATGTAATAAATCATGTCTAAATATGAAATAAAGACTAGGGTTTTTGTATGGAAGCTTTTCTTTATTGTAATCAAGGAAAGGAAGAAGTTGCTGAGTGAAGAAGTTGTATTGTTGTTAAAGAGTTTTGAAAGAATATTTAAATTCAAGAGTTATAAAGTTTTAATACCTTCTAAAACAAATCAAATTATTCTTTTTTGATCAAGAAGTTCTCATAAATCATGAATACTTTTATGAAAAAATATATTGAAGAAATGGTGGAGAGGATTGAATAAATTAAAAATTATAGAGTGAATATTCCATTATAATTAGAATTCCATTGTAATGAGAATTTCATTGAAATTGGATTCCCATGATAATGTTAATTCCATCATAATGATAATTTCATCATAATTAGAATTCCATTGTAATGGGAATTCCATTGTTATGAGAATTCCATTCGACTAAGCTAAGAAGGAAGTGGAATTCATAATAAGCTGATTAAAAAAGAAGTTTCAAAAAGAAAATTCGAGAAGTTTTGTGAAGAGTTGAAGAGGTTAAACTTGAAATTAAATTTTTGTATAAATCATGTAGAAATATAAGGTGGATAGAAGAATTCAAATTTGACGTTTAAATGTGAGATATTTTTGGTGATTTTGAAATTTGAGAAAGTAGGGAATGTTTTCAAGTTTCCCACTTTTTTATGAGTCGCCTATAAATACTTGCTCATATAATTAGTTCATAAGTTACTTTTCACACAATAAAAAATGGAGGATCACAGAATAAATCACGTGAAAGTCCTTATTGGCCAGATCACTCGTGAGGAGGATCAGAAAGTTGAATATCTATTTATCAGATTGAGCAATATCATATTTAGTTGATCAGACTGAGAAAGATCGAATTGAGGGTTTGTGAAGAGTTTTGGTTTTATAGATTGAGAATGGGTTCATTGTATTAAGTCCATAGTATTGAGAGAATTAGGTCCAAACTAATAATATTGAGGGAATTAGATCTAGACTCATCATATTTGTAGAATTAGATCTAGACTCGTCGTCTTGATAAAATCAAATCTATAAAAATTGGACTAAGGATTCAGACTGATAAACTGTGGATTAGTTTCAATGAAGTCTATTATTTTATTTAGATCAATTGTTTTATAAGAAAACTTTGTAAACTAATAGTATTCAGTATAATATTTCTTTTAGGGAGATATAAGGTATCTAATGGGAGTTGGAATGATTTATATTCACTTATTCATAATAGTGTTTTTTATAGACTCGTGGGAGTAGCTATGGAAAGGATATAGGTTCTCAAACTGAGTCCAAACCTTGTAAATATTTTGTGCTATACTTTCTTTCCTAATATTTCATGCAAGAGTATTTAATCAAAGTTGATAAGGAAATAAATCTTAACAGGTTAAATGGTATATGTTTCTTGAATTCTTGAAACATCCAAAAAGTGAACAATGGATTAAACCCCCCCCCCCTTATTTTTTGTTCGATTATTTGCAACTTCAATTGGTATCTGATCAAAGGATCCCTTGTTTAATCATTATCATGGATAAGATCAATTTTGTCGATAGTAGATGAATTCTTATGTTTGATGGAAAACAT
Organism: Viscum album; assembly: GCA_963277665.1. Classification (NCBI taxonomy): domain Eukaryota; kingdom Viridiplantae; phylum Streptophyta; class Magnoliopsida; order Santalales; family Viscaceae; genus Viscum; species Viscum album. Next base: position 1,926,518,116 of record OY728148.1, read on the forward strand.
TATTGTGGATTGAGAAATATTATGATTCCTTATACCCTGTCTCTTGGCCTAGAAGTAGTTGATGCTACTACATTTCATTTTCCATCTATTAAGAAAGATTATCATATGATGTTTACTAATAATAGAAATATATATGTTGATGTAATGGTTGGAAATGCAATCCTTTTTTCCTTATTAGAGAATTTTTATCAGAAGATGATGGGTATCAATACTTTAAAAAGTTAGTCGGACAAGATAGAAAGTGTTTTTGAAGGGAATACTAAAGTTAAGGAAGAAAAGCTTAAAATCTGGCATAGTACGTTTAAAAACATTAGAATAAGAGATGAAGAAATAATTTATAAATACTTCACTATAGTAAATGAAATTATTTTCAACATCATAGGATCCAATGATGTCTTGGGAGATTCTACAATTGTGAATAAACTTATGACAAATTTTATGGATAGGTTTGATTCTAAAATTTCTTCTTCAAAACATAGAGATTATTTATCTCCTAAAAAATTTCATAAATTTCTTATTGATTATGAAATGTGGAAATCTACAATTTTTAAAAAGAATATGAAAATTGAAATAGATTTTAAAGTTATGAAAAATATGAAAATCCAAGATGTTCAAGAATCTAATCCTTGTGATTTTGAAGATAATGAGGATGATGAGTTGATTGAAAAAATCATCTCTCTTATATATATGAACTATCTAAGAGGAAGAGTAAAATAAGGTGGTAAATTTCCTTTCAAATTTTTTGAGTGTAGTGGAATCCTACACTTTTCTATGAATTTTCCCAAGAAGAAAGTTGTACAATATCAATATGATTCTAATAAAAAACTTGATTGAAGAAGTGAAACAAAAATTATAACTAAGAAAATTAATCCAGTAAATACAAGAAGAAGTTTACTAGAAATAAAATAATTATGTTGGGTGAGAAATTTGAATGGGACTCAACTCAAAACAATTCCACTAAAGTTTAATGTTCAGAAAAATTAAAAATCTTCATCGAAAATTTTGACAAAACAAAATATTACTCAAAGATTTAAGAAGGTGGTGAAGAATCTTATAGAGAGTATCAGCTTAGAATAGAACCTTTTGCATGTCTTGAGAAAAAAACAATCATGAAGTAAATTAGAGTTATGAAGAAATATTTTTAAGAAGTTCTTGATGAAAGAACAGATGTTATTGAGTATGAGGAAGAATACATAGATGATATTTTAAGTTACAAACATAGAATTTATTAATAGGGAAAGATGATTCAAGATCTTAGAAAGAAGACGGAAACTAAAGAAGAATAAGTTAACAAGTTTCAATCAAAAATTCTTGTGTCTGTAATTACCTTTAGGAAGATAAATGAAATATTCAAAAAAGCATCAGAAGTAAATCCTAAGACTTAAAAAGTTGCTGAGAAGGATCAATATGATAATCAAGTGAAATATTATTTAACCAATAATAATGTTTCGTATGATTATTTTAACATTTAATTTTTTGGAAAAATTATTTTGAAATCTTGGGTAGAGAAGGATGTTATAAACCTATCAAATCTACAAAAGTAGAAAGCTTACTCAGAAGAAAATATGGTCCATGTCCTGATTATATTAAAGCGGAAAGAAGTTACCAACCTTGACAATGTTTCTACAAATAAAGTTCTTTCTTAAATAGAAAATCAAGAGTTGATGGATATTGATGGTGTTGTAGAATTTATGGTCATAGAGCATAAATATTTTGTCAAAACATATATCTATCTTGATGAATGTTTGACTAAAGTAGTGAAAGTAGAATGAGAAACATTCTTAACTTTTATAAAATTGAAAAAGATTAATTCTCAATATGTTAGAAATTTTCCAAAAAAATCAATCTAAATTTTTAGAAGAAGTATATAGAATATTTGATCAATTTGTTCATTATGCAGAAATATGTTTGAAACTTATTCTAGAACAAGTTTTTTATGATACAAAAGAAAAGAAATAATAAAAGAAGAAAGTTGAGAAAATATATTTTGTTGTTAAAAAACCATTGAAACAAAGTAAAATGAAAAAACCATGGATACTTTATAGTAGATGTTCTATACATATGACAGGTGATATAGAAATATTGAAACATGTTGAAAGTCGTGATGGAAGAGCAGTTACCTTTGGGAATGATCATTCCTTAAAAATAAGAAGAATCAGAATGGCTAAGATTAAAGCAGAAGATTTGAAATATAAAGAAGTTTTATATTTTTATGGGCTAAAACATAACATAGATTGTGTAATTCAGCTTTGTGATGATGGAAAATAATTTTTTTAGAAAATATTTTTGTATCATCAAAATTGTGAAAGATGGAAAATTTATTAAAAAGGGATAAAGAACCATTGTTAATCTCTTCAAAATAGAAGAATTCAACAACTCCTGTTACTTGAGTGCAGAAGATGAAAAAAAATTGGCACCAAATAAATAGAAACCTTGGACAGAAAAGTATTAAAAAAATTCTAAATTTGATTCTATTCGAAATTTTCCATAATTGAAAAAAATAGATGAAGATATTTTTATTACTTTCCAAAGAGGAAAGATGACTAACAAAATTCATAAAAGAGTTGAGATTAAATCTACCAGGCCACTTGAACTTATTCATTCATATTTTTTTGGGTCAATGAGACACCAATAAACAAAAGTATACTTCTACTTTATCAATTTTTTTGATGATTTCACACAGATTAAAAACGTCATGTTTATGAATCACAATCCAGATTCTATTGAAATTTCCAAATTCTTTATAAAATATGTTGAGAAATAAATGGGGGTTTCCATAAAGAAGTTGAGTATAGATATTGGTTCTGAATTCACAAACAAAACATTTGAAACATATCTGAGAAATCACGGTATCAAACATCAGTATAGTTCTCCCAGTACTCCACAACAAAATGGTGTAGCATAAAAAAAGAATAAAAGTTTGGTGGAAATAAGAATAATTATGTTAGCTGAATACCAAATTTCAAAATTCAATTAGAAAGAAGTTGTTAGTACTACTGTACATGTTTTAAATAGATGTTTGTTGAGATCAAAAACCAATATGACTCCTTATGAAATGTTGTATAACAAAAAATATTCATGGAAATACTTCAATGTTTTTTTAAGTCCATATTTTCTCAAAATAAAAAATATATATTTGGGAATGTTTGATGAGAAATATTAGTGAGAAATTTTTATAGTTTATTCACTAAATGTAAGAAGTTTAAATTTTTTGTAAAAAATGTTTACAAAAGTTGGTGGAATCATATTATTTGAAGTTAATTAAAAATAAAAATTCCTTAAAAAATTATTTTAGAATTATAAGGAGGATAAACTGGAGAATTCAAACAATGGTGAAATTAATTCAAAACATCCTTATCAAGATTCAGAAGAATCATGTGATGTGGAAATTTCAACCAGGAAAGAAATGTTGAAATTTTCTACCTTACAAAAACATGTTGAATATGAAAGAATTATTGTGAATCAGAAGGCCCTAATTTAGAAAATAAGAAAGTTGAGATTAGATAATCATATTTCACTTATCTAAAAAGTGGAACCAGAATGATTTTTAGAAGTTATTCAACAACAAAATGGTTTGATACTATGAATACAGACTTGGATCATATTGAGAAGAATGAAACTTGGGAACTTGTTTCACTACCAGAAAATAACAATGTTATTAGAACCAAGTGGGTTTACAAAAACAAGTTAAATGAACATGGATAAGTTTCAAGAAACAAATAATGTCTTTTTTGTGAAGGATATGAACATGTGGAAGGTGAGTATTTTGAAGAAATTTTTTCTCTAATTGCAAGATTAGAAACTATTATAATGTTTCTTTCAATAGCCGCACATCAAAATTATAAATTTTATCAAATTAATGTAAATTAACCTTTCTTAAATGGTGATATTGAGGAAGAATTTTATGATGAATAAACTTGTGGGATTATAATTTATGGGGATGAAAAAAATTAAATTGAAGAAATATTTGTATGGGCTTAAACAAGCTCCATGAGAATGGTATTATAAACATGAATTTTTTTTATAATTGTTTATGTGGGTGATATAAATTTTTTTGGGGATATAGAAGATGTTTTTAAAACATTTTCTAAGGAAATGAAAAAGAATTTTAAAATTCCTATGTTAGGAGAATTAACATTCTTCCTTGGATTACAATTTCAACAATAGGAAAATACATTTTTTTATCTCAAGAAAATTATGTCATGGAATTGTTAAAAAATTTGAGATTAAAGAATCAAAATATGTTTATACTTCTATTTCATTTCAAAAAAATTTGAGTAAAGATTAATCCATAATTAGTGTGAATCAGAAAGACTTTAGGAAGATGATAGGATGTTGTCTTTATCTTACAACCTCAATACTGGATATTGTTTATGTTGTGACTTTGTGTTCAAGTTATCAAAGTAATCATAATTAATCCCATATGTTGGTAGCAAAGAGGATTCTGAGATATGTCAAAGGAACAAATTCACATGGTTTTTATACAAAAGAAATTTTAAGATGAAGTTTTGTGGTTATACTTATATCGATTAGGTTGTAGATTGTAATGATAGAAAATCAACCTCAGGAGGAACATTTTTTTTGGGTAAATGTTGTGTGACTTGGTATAGTAAGAAAAAAATATCAGTAACTTTGAGTATATATGAATTCTAATATGTTTCATCTACTTTGTCTTGTACAAAAATGTTGTGGATGAATGTTCAATTGGAAGATTTAAAAGTAAAAGTTTATAAAATATTTAAGATACTTTTTGATAATCAGATTTCAATTGATTTTTCTAATAATCTTGTCTAACATTCAAGATTAAAACACATTGATATAAAGTTTTACTTTATAAAATGGAAATTTTATACTGGAGAAGATTTTCTGGAATACATTTCAATAAATTATTACATTGATAATATCTTTTTAAAAGTAATGTAGAAGGAAATGATTATGGAATTGAGGCTGAAACTTCATGTTCATCATCCTCCCATGTCTTCCTAAACCTCATAAGGAAGAAATCCCACCATGATTTGGATTATTTTGACCAAGGGGGAGATAAAGTAACAACTTTTTACTTTGTAATTTTTTTTAATTTTCCTACTTTTATGAATATAAAGTTGCGGTTATCATAAAATAAGGGAGAAAAAAAGAAAAGTGAAAGGAAATGATAAAAATGAGGGTGAGTTTATCTTCACATGGTCACAAAATATTCTTATCACTAAGGGATATAATTCCTTAAAAATATTACTTTATCCAATAGTGTGATTCAAGACACTCTCTTTTGAGAAAAAGACAATGTTTTGATAAAATTCAAAAATACATGAGTTGTTATCAAAAGTTGATTTGTAAAAACAAATTGAGGGTTAGAAATGTTGTAAACAAGGGTTTTTAATAAATACAAATGGGGGGATTGAAGAACCTTTATGGTGAAATTTTTTTAAACAAAGGTATTGTATTTTTTGACAACTAACCTTTTTTTTCGGGGATAGCGGTAGCTCCTTCATTAGCGCCATTGCGGGCTTGGTCATTGTGTCTGATCCTTACTTGTGGAGGCGTATCCTTGTTGTCTTGATCCTCAGAAAATCCCATTACTTTCCTTCTCTTGCCCTAGCTGTCGAACTGTCTAGGTTTTCTCCTGGAGGCGGCATGTTTTCTAGGTCGGGTTTCAATTTTATGTGGACAGAGGGGTGATGCCTCATTTTAGGGTCAACTACAGGTGTTGTGGGAGGTTTTTTGTGGTATCTATGTGCATAACTGAAGGCGGTGATGGGATTGAGGCTTGCAGTGAGGTTTCTTCGGGTGTGATATGGTGATTCAGATGTCTTCACGATGTAGGGGTTTTATACTATATATTTGTTTCTAAAATTTTAGATGATGTTTTATATGGCGTCATCTTCTATGGTGTTCCTCAAACCCTCCTTGAATGTTTCTTCCTCCTCCCGCAGTTGGTACGATTGGACTTCAGTGTTGCTATTTCTGGGTCAGGTCGGCTCAATTTTCTTTGTCAACAACACATCTTCCATGGTTGTGTGGTTGGAGGAGATCATGTGGATGGAGGTGGGGTTCTACCAAAGGTTGTCATCTGGGTTGCTGTTACATTGTAGGAACTTGTGAAGGGTTGTTTGTGTTTTTTTATGGTTGATGTTGGATCACATTCTAAACATTTTGATGCTGACAGTGGGATTTTGGTTGCAAGTCATGGTGACGTTTCTGGCTTGCTATCGATGCATTTTATCTACTCTTACACTAGGACCCCAATTCTCTTCTCTCATTTAGATTTTAGTGATGGTTTCCATGGTTTTTTGGGATGTGTAGTTTTTTTGGTTTATGGAATTCTAGTAGGAATCGTTCGAGATGGTTTTGTTGCTTCCTTTGGTGTTGGTTCATTGGTATTGATGGATTATGGTGAATGTGCTAAGGGTTTGGTTGTTTGGAATACGATGGTCACTACTCAAGACATTTCTATCGGTTGTTTATTTGGTTTGAATTTTAGTTCAGGACTTGACCACATTTTTTAGGCCCCATATGAAGATTTGGAGCTGGTGGTTCATCTTTACAGAGCTTTTTGGATTTGGATATTAGAGAGGGTATGGCGCCAGACATCATATCGGGCTTTCCCTTTGACAAAGGACACTTGATTTTAGATCAGCCTAGAAATGGTGGAAAGATTCATCATGGTCAAATGCTATGTATGGGCAGCTCCATGTTGTTAGTCTTTTTTTCACTCTAGACCTTCAGGTCATGATTTTTCTTAGTCGTGATGTATGTTTGTGTTTTCCCCTTCTTCCTTTAAAAGGGGGTTTTATTATAATAAAAAAAATAGACGGCCTTTGGGACATTATAGGAGGATTAATAAAGTTTTTATACTTTATAAAACAAATCACATGATGGTTTTATGATCAAGAAGTTCTCACAAATCATTAAGTCTTTCAAGATAAAATATTTTGAAGAAATGGTGGTGAGGTTTGAATAAATTCAAAATTTTAGAGTGGAGATTCCATCGTAATGAGAATTCCATCATAATGAAAATTTCATCGTAATGGGATTTATAACATAATGTGAATTTTATTATAATGATAATTCTATCGTAATGATAATTCCATCATAATGATAATTACATCATTATAAGGATTCCATCAGACTGAGCTAAGAAGGAAACAGAATTTTTAATATGATTCTTATGAAGAATACTCAAAAAGAAAATTATTTATGTTTTGTGAATAATTGATGAGGTCAAACTTGAAATTCAATTTCTGTTAAAATATTATATAAACCTCAGGAGGTTTGAAGAAGTCAAAGTTGAAGATTAAATGTGATATATTTTTGGAGATTTAGACATTTACGGAAGTGGGGAAAGTTTTCAAGTTTCCCACTTTTGTTTTTTTAGTCTCCCATAAATACTTTCTCAGATTATTTTTTTATAAGTGAATTTTCACACAAGTAGAAAAGGAAAAGAGTTGAAGAAATCAATTGAAAGGCTTTTCAGCCAAATATCTCCTGATGAGGATCAGACAGAAGAATATTTATTTATCAGATTGAGCAAGATCATATTGAGAAGATCATATTGAGTTGATCAGACTAAGAGAAATCATATTGATGGTTTGATTAGAGTTTGGGTTTTGCATATTGAGAATGTTTTTATTGTATTAATTCCATTGTATTGATATAATTGGATCCAGACTCATCATATTGAGAGAATCAAATCTAGACTCATCATATTGAGAGAATCAGATTCAGCAAAATCAGACTGAGGATTCATACTGAGAAATTGTGGAGCAATTTTAACAAATACTTCAGTCTTTTGTTTGGATAATGTTTTTATAATAAAACATTGTAAACTAAAAAAAAGTCAATATAATATTTCCTATTGTGATCTAGAAGGTTTCTAACAAGATTTGGCACATGTTGTATTCACTTCTTCATAATAGTGTATTTCCATAAACCCGCAAGAGTGGCTATGGAAAGGATGTAGATTCTCAAACTGAGGTCAAACCTTGTAAATATTGTGTTATTTACTTGATTTACTACTTTTCCATGAATTTTTATTTACTTAAAATTGATAAGGAAATAAATCTTAATAGGTTGCAGAGGTTAAGTTTATAAAAGTTTTGAAACTTATAAAAGGTGGAAAACTAATTAAACCCCCTTTCTCAGTTGTTATTTGATACTTAGGAACTTCCAAAATTAGAACAAATACATATATTATAAACTAGGTAATTCAAAATTCCCTAAGTATATATCTATAATCAACTAAAAATAAAATTCATGCATGATAAAATGAATACAAATATATCCCAAAAGATCAATTCAAGGAAATAAATGTAACTAGAAATACTTTGAAACATAATTCACGAAGAATATCTTCACTTCCACATGATCTCATCAGTCATACTCCATCCACAGGGATCACCACCACAATCACAAACCACCATGATCTGTATTAAACCCCTAAGAATCACTAGGCATAAACTTTATACAATCCATGCCCACTAAAAATACATCTAGTCCATCTATGGACCTTTGTGTTTCTGAAACAAACACAACATGTGCGGAAACATGTCCCATGAAAGGGTGGGTATAAACTTATATAGTAGGATTCCCCAAAAACCACAAAGAGAGAAAAAAAGAGACATCCAAATCAACTCATGATAAGAGAACTGACTATGTGTAAGATAAAAGATGTAACCAAAATACCATGTCAACTAAAATACCCTATCATGAGGAATAACTTGTGAAATATAAATAAAATTAATTTCAGACATGATCTATAGAACGGATTCAAAGGTATGAAAAGAGAGGTCCCAATCGTCTGAACCCTAATACTCAATTGTTGAACCCCATTTAAAAAATAAGGAATCCTAGATAACTAGAAAGTCTATAAATCATGAATTAATTATCCATATATGAACCAAATCTTGAGGTCAACCCCCTGGGGTTCTGAGGAACTAAAAATCCCACATAAGTCTTTTCCACACATACTTTCAACTAGAACACCACTTCCAAAATCCATGAAGGGGAGATGGTTCATCATTGAAGCATGCTCATTGGTCATGGGAGCATTGAACCCTCCCTTCCATCTATTCTATAAGATCAAAAATGTATTTGAACTACTAATGTGAAGTAATACATGTGACATATCTAGAACTATGGTGGAGGATGTACACCTCACTGATGGATATTTAAAGGTAAAGGGAATACCAACCAGAGTGGAGGACTCACTCCCTTCCTGAGTCCTTAGATGGCGGGATACATACTCTACAGATATATAACTCACACCATAAGTGTGCATAAGGGGATATTGACCTTTTTTATATAAAGAAAGTGGGATACCCATATCAAGTAATAAGATACCTTATCCAAGGGTACAATGACCCCAAAATCACTCTGAATATCAGTAAAACAATACCATCATCCATCTTATAGAGTAAAATAATAAATACACCTAACTTTCCTCATAAACATCCTCAGATTGTTGAATGGACCACATCATTTCAATCTACATGTAAAAATACTCAAGTTAGGCTATTTGTTAACTGAAAGCATTCACCTAATAAAATATTATGTATTTCAATAAACTAAACTCAAAATAAGATACTCAATATGACCTATAGATCACGTTACAAGTTATGTTTAGGTAACCAATAATGGTCCTGAATCACTTGTCCTGATTTCTAGGTCATGACACCATAAACATATCATCGATATGATGTCTCGATTTAAATATATAACTAAAACATCTATTGATGATGATAATGATGATGATATTTTATTTTTGTTGTTTTTTTGTTGTTGTTGTTTTTATAAAATATATATGATATTACACACACACAGATATATATATATATATATATATATATATATATATATATAGGGTAGGGTTTTCATTTGAGAAAGGGGGTCTCCAAGCATTAACCATATCCAATCATGCAACATACTATAATAATGTTAATAATAATCATAATAAAATTTGTATTATTATTATTATTATTATTATTATTATTATTATCATCAGTGTCCCCACACATGGATGGGGTGGAAAGGGTGTGGGGGTGGGGGTGGGGTGAGGTTGTGGGGTCAATCCCTTGATCTGGATGCCTCCCCCACTTCAAACGTGCATGAAGCGCATATAGGTGCCGCCCCCTTTATCCATGATTTTTTTAATTAATTATTTTTATTATTTATTTTACACATCTTTGATTATTCTACATGCCTAAAAGGCACAACCACCAGACTCACAAGACCACCTACTCACGCTGTCCACCAGCTCGTATCGACCATCCACTTAGGCCAGCCACCTTATCTCCTCCACATCATCTAAAACTCAGGCACCGTGACTTCCCTTCATTAGGAAACTATCTAAAACACTCCATAAGTCCACCCATCCTTTCCATGTCATTGTCGAATACCGCTCACACTAATCCTTCTTCTTTAAACATGTTAACCAAATGCACTCTAGGCTCTAATTCTGAGCCACACTGGTGCCACTTTCTCTTTTGTGGTCCACCATTAGGAATGGTGGCCCTTACATAATTTAGGAAAGGGAATGAGATACAATATATGGGAAAATAGGGAAGGGAAATAGATGAGTGGGTGAATAGGAGTAAAATAATATCACCCTGTTATTTTTAATCAATCAAAATCTAATTTCACATAATAAAAAGAACAATGTTCATGTCTTAATCCATAAAATTCCACTGTATAGGGTTTAAAACCTTGGATTGAGGTTTTTATAATCTATAATGAGGATAGAGGGGAGAATATAATAATAATACTCTCTAGTTGGGTTCTAATTGATAAATTATAGTGTATAATTCCTGGAAAACAAAGCATAAAAAATATATAACAAATATCTACCTCATGGTGGATTTTTTCCACATGCCTTAGTAGTTGATTGGTGTATTAACTCCACCCACCATGGAATTCTACCATATCTACTTCTTGTGATGTAACAATACCATTTGTAGGAATGGGTGATGGAGGGGGTTGGTAAATGCATTCTGTCAAACATAAAATATTCCAACCAGGATTATTTAAAGTGGGGAAGGATAGAATTCATTAGTCATCAGATTCAATCCATAGATCCATTTTATCTTGCAGAGATCATTGAAGAGCACCAAGAGAGAGAGAGAGAGAAGGGGTGGTGCCTTGGGGGAGTTTCTGTTAGCTTTTATCAAATTAAAATAAATCTTTTTTTATTCAAATTTTATTCCCCAATTTTCTTTATCTGTGATCAATGAATCATAGAATGTTGTATTAGAGGCATTTACGGTGAAATATAAGTGAGTGGAGGAGATTTTATGGTGATTAAAAAATTTAAGTGGCTATGATTCGTGTTTTGAATCTATATTCTGAAATATCTTTTCAATAAGATTCCAAAGGCATATATAGAATCATATATAAGATAAAATAATATCCCTAGTCTCAGTCAAAGTTTAGTCAATGTTTAGGTGCTATAGTACCCACTTTATAGAGAATAAAATACTATTCTAGAATCAATTACATTTATGGAAGTTTTGGAAGCTACTCCATCATGCTAGATCAGTGCCACGACATCGCCAAATAATTTTCATGTCATTGGTAAATCTTGGATGTTGACACTGATTTGATCATATCTTTATCAATTGTTTTATATTTTTTATAATCCAAGATTCAATTCTACCTTTTTTTACCATTCTATATGAAAACATCCACTCAATGTTTCAAAATTTTGTACCAAATTTTATAGAATTGAAATCCAATGGAGGGATTATCCACAAGAGGTGATTGAGGGACAGGAAGCCTAGGCTAAAGATATAGCAGTGGAAGGTCCATAGATGGAAGGAGGCCAGTATAAAACTACTGCCACTATGTCATAGTGGGACATTTAAAGAAAAACTATGGAATGTTTATACAAGAAAATGGTCAATGTAGTAACCAACAAAGAAGAAATAGAGATACACACATAATATTCACCATATAAATGATGCATTACTTTAATGACAAAGAAGATATATGATTTAATACATTAGGATATGACACGTAATATGTGATGAATATTGTATCAACATACCATATCACTATATATCATGAGTATTTATTGACTTCTCAAGCTGGAAACTTTGGTACAGTCAAGATGGAGAATACCAATTTTGAAGCACCCCAATATTTTTCAAATAAATTTAATATTGATAGCTTTAAACACTAAGTATCTAAAGAAAACACCACTTTTTTATAAACTTTCCAATAAAAAAAATTTTCTACCTCTGTAATTTAAATTTCGAAAAACTGACATACACAGTTGTGTTTAGTAAGATATTTAAAGTCTGATAAGACAAACATAATTTTTGGTAAATAGTAACATCCCCTTATGAATAGTAATATGAACAGTAATATAACACTTATGAATAGTGAATCACATTATTATTTTATTGTCTCTAGGTTATTATTTGGATTAATTTTTCAATGTAATATAAAATGAATTATAGTTTTACAATTGTTATCTTTCAAATAAATTATTATTTTATTTAAAAATTAAAATAATCATATTAGGAAATTTATTTTCAAAAACTGGAGTTCATTATCGAATTCCACATGTCAAAAATTGATTGGGGTGAATTTTTGGTATTTTCTGAAATACTTGATTTTTTTTAATAGTGAAATTTGATAATTTACAAAATATGTTAAATAAATGAATTTATGCATCATGCCTGAGTCATGGATGATGTAAAAGACCATTGGTTAAAATTCACATACACCTATTACTATTTTTTTCATAAGAATCAATAATATTGGTTGTATTTGGAAAAAGAATAAAATAATGAGTAAAATAATGGGAAACCCTTCCTCTCCTCCACTATAAAACCCCCCCTCACTCACTCTTCCCTTGATTCCTCTAAGACGTGAAGATCCTAAATTCTATTCCCAAATAATCTTCCTTGGTCACTAACCATTTCTAGGATCTCTTTATCTTTATAAAATACCAAAACCCCTTCCCTTAAAGATGTTCTTCAGAAGGTTATTCCAAGAGTTAAACCATCTTTCTTTTTCATTTAGTTTCATTTAAATTAATCTTATTTTCTTATTATCCCCAAAAATATTCTATCCAATTGATCCTTATAACTCCAGTATCATCTATATAATATAATTATGCAATGTTAATGTAATAACCATTATCAATCTTCTTACTCTCTCTCTCTCTCTCTTATAAATGAAATCATCGTCCATGAAGTTCCAATTTACAACCTTTGTGGATGACGATGTTTCGTTCATCAATTTAACCTTAATTACTAGTCATGAAACCATTTTGATGGTTTAAATAGACTATAAAATATGTATTATAACCTACATAAAATTTAGGAACCAGTATATGTACATATTATTAATTTATATGACAAAAGTAGTTCATAATAATCCAAATACCACCAAATAATCTAAGCAATTGTCATTAATATTCCATCTAATGATTCATCCTCATACCATGTAAAAAATTATATATATAACCATTAACACATATGTATGTTTATAAATAATATATAATTTCCATTCTGAATAAGTACATCCTTTCAACATGACCATCCATACTCATATACATGTATACTGATCATGAAAACCAAGGAAACAAACACTCCTGAACGAAGGAATTCAATATTATAACTTATAAATAAGGACATAATGAAATTAATAAAATTATAATAAACTAAATAAATGTATAATATATTCTTAATTATGTAATTAATAAATATAATATCATATTCCAAGACCTTAAGCTTTAGATCGGAACACATTCAGACTTATGGTAAGGGTATTCTACCCGATCTTCCATTTTCATTCGAGTTACTTTTATTATCTACTTACCTAAATTAAATTCTTATTAATTCATATGTAATCCTCATAATTTCTATGTTAATGTTCTATATATGTGTTTCAACGATAATCATACCTTCATTTATGGGTAGTGATATGTTTTAAAAGGATCTTCCAAAAATCCTTCCCGATAAACAATCCAGTTTCGAGGGACTTACTAAAATTCTTACCTATTTACAAGGGCACTATATATTATATTTTTGTAAACCATTACCTTTATAAAATCACTAATTTTATTTTGAAATACTATCTTACTTAACTTCTGGTTTTATCCAAATATTTTTCCAAACTAAATATTCTTTTCAAAATAAAAGATTATCTATCTCCAGAATTACATGAAAATTTTATAAGAGTATCTTCATCTCTTTCAACACTCTTTTTGATTATTACGTTTTATTGGGATTAATATTTTATGGTATTATATACCATATTTAATTTAATTTTTTATGATTAGTTTTTCTGTGGATGTGCTATCCTAAAACCATTCACCAATTTACTCCAAATGGTTAGTGTTTATGCTTAATATTTGGGGAAAGTTATTTACATTTCATATATTAGTTTCAATATGAATGTATATGTTTTTTATGTTTTCCCATGCTCATATGAGGAATGAATTGGACATTGTAAGTGTTAGTTAGGGCCCTCTATAGCCCCTCGGTGCATCGGTAGGTCTCATGAGACAAGCTATGGTCTTGGCACAAGGCCTTAACAAAATGATTATTTATAGTCTTAGCACGGGGCCTTGATGGTATGGTTATGATGTACCTAATTATTCATTCTCCCATTATGAAAATAGTATTGATGGTTCAAGTGGTTATTCGACTGGAATAATACCCATGATTATGTTTTACTATGGTGTTATTTATTCAACTCTTATTCCATCCATAATGGGTTCAAGGTTTTTGTTAAAGGAATGTGTTTTTAGTTATTATACATGTCTATTGTTTATATTTAAGATATATTCCATTATATTTCTTACCCTTAATGAACGTTTGATCTCAACCCTTTATTATGATTCATTTTCTTAGGACATGATATTTATTATGAATGACATGAGAAATAACCTCGAAGTTTGGATGTTGTCAAAGGAATTTCTATGTTGTTTTTCATTTCAAGTTGTAATGTTGATCTTAGGTATGTATCTTGTTTTCAGTGATACTAAAATACTTGTTCCTTTGGGATTCATATTCCTTGTTTATATGCTAATGTAATTAAATAAATCACTAGCTCCAAGAAACCAGGGTCAGGTCCTTACAGTTGGTATCAGAGGAAGTTTAGTAGAAAACTTAGAAACATGATTTAGATAACATAGATTAGCAAATAAAACCCCGAGATAGTCTTTGAGGATAAACATATAAGAACATCCTAGAATTTTTGGTAAGGAATAGATTCTGAGAATATTTCTAGAAAATCAATCCATGTCTGGATACTACAAGTAGATGTGAATCTGGCAAAAATGTACCTAGGAGTGAAAACTCTAACAAGGAGTTTCGAGCTTGACCCGAGGTATCCTGGTACATGAAAATAGGCATTACTGCACACATGGTATGACACTCGTGGGTGATATGCTTATGATAATTCATATTTTATTTACAAGCCATTATGAAGGATTTAAATGTAAATGTTTCCTCAAATAAACCATGTTTATGATTATGAGATTATCTATGTATAGAATTTCAATTTATGCTAAGTATTTTTCTACATTGAGATTATACATTATGATTCATAACCTAACCTAGTGTATGCCATTATTTAGAAATGGAGCCCAGTGGAAGGAATGGAAACCACATGAAATCACGTGTCCCATGTATATATTTCACTTAAATGTAAGATAAGGATGTTGGATCTGGTGTTGTGACTAGTGCTGAGAAAATTACAACTATACAGGGATAGCTGACTCAGGTTATGAATAATATCCTTACCCGTATGGAGAATCTGGATCCACGATATGGGGGAGCTTTCTTAGATCACTTTATAAGACCACAACCTCCATCATTAAATGGTTCTAGAAACCCATTTGTATATGAGAAATGAATATGGTCCCTAGAGAAGATATTTCACTCTTCAGAATATAACAAAATAGAGAAGGTTGTCATGGAATTTTATCTTCTATCGGGAGATGCAGATTAGTGGTGGACGTTAACCCAAAACACAAAGGAGGAGGAAGAAATATAAGAGATGGAATGGAGAGATTTTAAGGAAATCTCTATAGAAAAATATTTCCCCCGAGAACAATGAGTGGATATGGAAATGAAATTATTGAATATGAGGAAGAGGGAGGATAAAAATGTTGCCAAGTATGAAACTGACTTTACAAGGCTTGAAATGCATGTTGTGGGCTACATACATAATCCAAGGAGAAAAATCGATCGATTCTTTGATGGTTTAAAACCATTCCTCTGAAGTGATCTAGTCTCCTATAGTTTCTCATCATATTAAGATATAGTATCAAGTTCTATCAAGACAGAATAATAATTTTCTATGTCTTATGACATTAAAGGAAAGAAATAGAAGAAGAGGGATTCTAAAAACAAAGGAAAAGGAAATGGGGAAATGGGGAAGAAGGGAAGAGTTGACCTTCCATCCTACAGTAATTATGAGAAGAAACACCCTGGAACTTTCCTTAAGGGAATGGGATTCTATTACAAGTGCATAGGAAAAGGCCACATATCTCAGGATTATAAGGGGAAGTAAGAAGATACCAATGTTCAATTATATAATTGTAGGAAGATGGAAAATTATGCACATGAATTTCCTATGCGTTAGAGATACATTCCCCAAAGAAGGACAAAAGAGCAAGGCCAAGCTTATGTGGTCACAACTATGAAGGTTGAAGTTCCTAACGATGTGGTGGAAGGTACTTTAATCATTTCCTCAAACTTAGCCAATGCTTTATTTGATTCTATATCATTGTATTCTTTCATATCTTCCCAGTTTTCCATGAAAATTAGATATTTTCAATTTTATTTAAAAAGGGATTTGTCAGTCAAAAGACATAAGGTAAGTATCATTTCAAAAAAGTTATGTCAAGAAGTCCCCATTATGGCATATAAACGTGCTTTATCTACTAATTTTATTATCATACCAGTGATTTAATTTGATATAATCCTCGGTATGAATTGTATTTCGAACCATGATGCGAAAATTTGTTGCAAGAAGAAGGAGGTTACAATTTTTGAGGAGAATGTGGAATCTCTTATCTTTAGGGTAGAAACGTCACCATCTGATTTTCATCTAGATCCACCCCCCAGTAGCTCTACTGAACTCAATTATTGGGGAGGAAGGGAATTCAATAACTATGGGTGAGGAAAATAATGTTCAAATAGAGGACATACCTATTGTGCAATAATATTCTGATTTCTTTCTAGAGGATTTACCTGGACATCCTCCAGAGAAGGAAATTGAGTTTTCTGTTGACTTAATTCCTGATTCAAAGCCCATATCAAAGACCACATATAGAATGGAAATTGTGGAATTTGTAGAACTGAATAAACAAATAGAGTAATTTAGTGATAAATGATTTATTCACCCTAGTTTTTCTCCTTGGGGAGCCCCTATTCTTTTTGTTAAGAAGAAATATGGATTTATGAGGTTTTGCATTAACTATAGGTAGATTAATGATATTACAATAAAGAAGTTTCCCCTACCTCACATTTATGATTTATTTGATCAAACTCATGGAGCTTGATGCACCCAATTTGTGTATACATTTTCATATACTCTATTGAAAAATAAGAACAAGTTTTCAGAAATTGCCTACTTCTTAGGGAACAAATACTTTGATTTTGGTGATCTGGTTCACTTCCAGTAGTTTTATGGACAAATACACAAAATATGGAAGAACTGAGCAAAAATTTACAACTACATGGCATGTACATATATACACGCTGTGTATATTCAAGTTCAGATATGGGTTGACCAAGACAAGTACATACCCAACTAACCAAAAGGTGGTACATGCTGTGTGCACAATATACATGTCGTGTATGACATTATAGATGTAGTTGGTGGACAAGAAGAGTCTGCATGCCCATTTGGCCAGATGAAGGGGGCACATCATGTTCCATTAATACACGTCGTGTATACCATTCTAGAAGTCGTTGGTGGCCGAAAAATAAGACTACATGCCATGTATGGCGGCGATACACGCTATGTACATTCACCTACCAGGAAGAGCCATGTTCCAAGTCAAAGAAGGTGTGTTAGGCCACCTTCCAGTGGAGAAATAGAGGCACAAAAACATTGACAAAAGTATACGACGTGTACTTTTGACACATGTTGTGTACTTATTTTTTCTATAACAGTAGGCCTTGGAGTTTGGACCAAGAGAGGGGTGTGTGTGGTATTTTGTGAAGAAAGGGTTGAAGTTCTGAAGGAGAGACGCTCTGTCATTGTACTACCCTCATTCCACCTTCTACTGAAGGATCATTTTCACCTCGATGTTTCAAGCATGATCACATCAAGTATAAAGGGATTTGTGTTTATTATCTTCTCCATGTGTAACTATACACCCATTTTGTTGGGGTTTTGGAAGATTTTGAGTTGTAATTTGAATTAAGTTTCTATGAATGTGTTTGTTTTATTAACATCTTCTTACTCTTCTTAAAACACTTCATATTATCACAAGAAATTCTATACCGGACCAAGGGTAGAATTTTCAGGGATTCAAAAGAAGAATACCGATGAATAATTTTATGACCATTGGAAGTATTCGTCGACTCAAAATGGACTAAGCCAGATAAAGATCTGTTAAATACTAAATACCTGACTAAGGAGTTAGTTACTTTAGCTATAAATATAAATTTTACCGAACCAAGGAAACATTGTTAAAAATTAAACCCAGATTGTTGGGTTATCATGAACAACACAACCTCAAAAGCAATTTGATTTAATAAAAAAATTCTGATTAACCTGTAACCCCAATGCATGTCTCTCTTTATCTATATCAAAATCAATTTTCTCGTATTTTACTTTTATTATGTTAATCAATTTGTTAAAAGAAACTTAAAATCAATTGTTCTTTTTATCCAAACAACAATAATTGACTCTAAATTCAGAAAAATTCATTAAAACAAAAATACAAATTAAGTTAAACAAGATAAAAATAAATCATTTTTCCCTCTAGATCAACCCCTTACTGGTGCTATACTTGTTAGGGTAAAAATAATTTGGGACACCGATAATATATCTTCAGTGAAACAACTCTCCAAATTTTGGCACTGTTGTCAGGGATCTTAGAATTAATTTTATTCTTGTTTTAATTAAATTTGTATCAAATTTTAGTGAAAATAAAAATCATAAATTCACAAACATTTCTTTTCTATTCTCATTTCTATTTATTTTTATTTTTCCTTGATTAAGATTGGAGTTTTGTGTTGTTTTGTGCAAGACTTTAGGTGTATGAGCAGCCACCTCACACGTTCTAAGAACACTGACTCATCAGGGTTTTTCAAAACTGACCTGAAGATTGAACGGATTTTTTTTAGGTTCCAACAAGTACTCATGGATGAACACAACCAAACCACTCCACTGATGCAGAACGAGGAAGGCAATCCAGCTGTTGCCCATGGATCTGGAAAATAGTTAGGACCAAATGAAAACCAGAACCAGAAAGCTCCACTTTCTCTAGGATATGTCCCAAAACAGCTCCAACAATTCAAACTAGAGCAGATTCTATATTTCAACCAAGGTCAGGGGCCATACTACGCCCCTCAGGACCAACAATTCATGCCAATTCACCTACCTCAGCAGCCGCCTCCACACCATACTCTCCTGGAGTATAGTTTTCCATCAATCAATAGAGCTGATACGGGCATCGTCTGATCACCAGTGCAAGCACAAAATTTCAAGATCAAGCCTTTTATCATGTAGCTGATTCAGAAAACTGTTCAATTTAGTGGCCTACCTAGCGAGGATCCCAATGCTCATCTCTCTAATTTTTTGGAGGTCTGTGACATGTTCCGTTTCCAGAGAGTGTCCACAGACTCCATTTATCTTCGCCTTTTCCCCTTCTCTCTAAGGGATAAGGCGTAAGATTGGATTAAAGGATTGCCACAATGATTCATCCTCGCATGGGAGGAGCTAGCCCTGGCATTCCTATCCAAATACTCCCCACCCTCAAAGACGGTGACACTACGGAACGAGATCCACAATTTTTAGCCGCATGATGCGGAATCATTATATGAATCCTAGGAGTGATTCATGGATATGTTGCGCAAATTCCCACACCATGGACTTCCACTTTGGATGCAAGTCTAAACCTTCTATAGAGGTTTGAAAACTAATACCAAGTCTATGGTGGATGCTGCTGTTGGAGGTACGATAATGAGGAAGTCCCCTGAAAAACTATTCAAACTACTGGAAGATATATCTTCCAATAGCTTCTAGTGGCATTCTGAATAGGGAACACAGAAACGAGGTATGCATAACATAGATTCAACTATCGTGCTAGCTACTCAGTTAGATGTTGTGTCCATGAAGATCGACGCGCTCAATCTAAAGGGCACGTCCCAAGTATATGCGGCGAACCATCCAGCATGTAGTGAATGTGGTGATAACCACATAATGGGAGAATGCACGGGTTCTACTAGAGGACCATTGACAAACGAGGTAAGCTATATTGCACAAAATCGAGGGCCCAACCAGTACCAGCAGTATCAGAATCCAGCACGGCGTGAGCAACAAAATACAAACTGGGGCTAACAACAGTAGAATCCTCCACCCTAGAGACCACCCAACTTCAAATAGCCTCCTTATTAGAACCAATACCAGAGGTAGAAACAGCCCCAACATGGCCCTTATCAACAGCAAGGGTATCAAAACCCTCGCCCACAGCAGCCGTGGCAGCCACCACCTCCACCATATCAACAAATTACATAGCAGTAGAACACCTCAAGGCTGGAGGATCTCATGAAAAAATTTATATCTACTGTTGAGACCAGGTTCCAAATTCAAGAGGTGTCAATTTGAGGCCTAAAGAACCAAATTGGCCAATTGGAAAACCAAATCTCAGGAAGGCAACATGGTACTATACCGGGAAACACAGAGAAGAACCCAGGGGTGGAGGCTCAGGATGTCATGCTCTAGGGTGGAAAAGAGCTCCAACAGAACCCACTAGTACATCCAGTTGCATCCACACCTCCTGTTGATGAAGAAGGTACCAATACTGACCCCTCCTCCTTCAAAATCCCACAAAAGGAGGCTTCGCAGAATAAAGGGAAGGAGGTTTTCAAACCCTTTGAACCTGCCATACCCTTCCTATAGAGATTGAAGCATAGAATGATGGACCACCAATTCTTCCAATTCATGGACATATTTAAAAATTTGTACATAAATATCCCTTTTGCATAGGCACTGATACAGATGCCCACTTAGGCCAAATTCATGAAGGAAATACTCTCTAACAGAAGAAAGATAGAGGATCTGGGTACCATTTCCCTAACCAAGGAGTGTTTTTCAGTCGTCTAGTGTTCAATTCCTCCCAAACTCCAGGATCTATGTAGTTTCACTATTCACTATACCATTGGACCATGTGAGTTTGGGAAGGCCCTCCGCGACTTAGGGGCTAGCGTAAACCTCATGCCCATTGGAGTTTTCAAGAAGCTAGGGATCGATGACTTGAAGCCTACCCAAGTAGACCTTCAACTTGCTTATTGTTCTATCAAACATCTGAAGGGACTACTAGAGGACGTGCTTGTCAAGGTAGGTAGGCTAATCCTTCCTACAAATTTTATTATCCGTGATATGGAAGACGACCAGGAGGCACCTATCATTTTGGGATGGCCTTTCTTGGAAACTAGGAAGGCACTCATCGACGTACACCAAGGGGAGTTGATTTTCTGGGTAGGAGATGAGAGGGTCTTCTACAATGTTCTCAAGGCTTTCAACCATGCATCATCACCCGATAATGAGAGATGTTATGTGATAACTACCGTGGATGATCGCTTAGTTGATGAGTTGGTATGTTATTTTATTTATGATAACTTTATCATTCCAGAGATTCCAGTTGAAGAAGAGCTAGAGAACCTACAATTTCTAAAAGGCTAGGGTGGCTACTATTGGGACTATTATCTACCATAGAGATCAGGTAAATAAGGTAAGAAAGTTGAGCCAATGACCTAAAACAACGGCACTTTCTGGGAGGCAACCCAGAGGATGCATGTTGTGTACCACCTATGCACATGGCGTGTACTTTTACCTTTTCATTTTTTAGCTATTATAAATATATAGTTTAACTAATAAATAAACAGGGATGATTTCGGTGCCGATGGTAAGGTCACTGGAGTTTTTCCGAGCCGTCACTAGTTCGAATCCTCTCGACCTACCTTCGGCACGGGGTTCCTCCTTTTTATATTTTCTTACATGGAATGTGTAGAAAATTTAATATATATATATATATATATTCTTATAAGAAAACCCATTATGGGGATGGATTGGTTGGCCAAGATCGTCACCTGGCTCCAAAAGACCCGGGTTTGAATCCTGACAACCGCCCCATTTCCATAATTTACCCTTTTAATAAAATCACATGATGTGTCTTTCAATAGACATCGTGTGTGCCTCATTTTTTTCCTTACTAAATTTAAAACTTTTCCTTATAAAGTAATTCATGCGGATGAAGTTGGCAGATTGGAAAAGTCTCAGCCCTGGTTCCAAAAGACCTGGGTTCGAACTCGGCTAATATCCATGCTTCATCCCCTTCTTATATAATTAAAAACCAAACACCGTGCATTTCTTTATTCTCGTGTAGTATAGGTCATATACATTAAATATATATAAATAATAAATAAGGGCAGCAGTACAACCTTTGCACCAACGGTTGAGAGCTTCCGTTCGGAACGGCCTATCGCCGGTTCGAACCTCGCCCCATGCACTGGACCAAAGGTTATACTTCTCTTTTTACAATTTTTAAACACACGGTGTGTATTTTCCCACTACATTACGTGACCTGTTTTATTTTTAAATTCTATATATATATATATATCCATTTTTATTATTTTTAATTATTAATATTATTTATTATATAGTTTTCTATAATAATTATATATATATATATATAATATATATAAAAAATCGAGATACATGAAGTGTAGTTCAGATGTACACGCCATGTACCTCGTCTATATAAGTCGCAGCCACCCAGCTTCACGCCATGTCACGCAGTGCTTCCCCTCTTCCCGTTTCTTCTCCCGTATGACACCCGACCTCCCCACTTCCAGATCCATTGATTTGGTTCGTTTCGGGTTTTGATTTCTCTTGCATTGAGATCATTGGTCAAGGTACACCCTTCTACACTCACTAATTCAAGTTATTTGAAGTGTTTTGGGTGTTTTGGGATCTTCTGACCATCAACTTCCGTGATACACGGTCACAAAATGAAGAACACACACCATGTACCTTTGTACACGACCACACACAAAATGATTTGAAATTTGAAAATAAATGGTGTGAATGTTCGGTACACACCATGTACCTTCCTCCATCATGCCTGAGTACCCTTTGCACACAACCTCACACACCATTTTCACATACATGGCATGTGTGTTCGGTACACGCCGTGTATTTCATTTCTTTTGGCCCCTCCATGTGTAGCACTTAACATGGCCTCGCATACCATGTTCATCTACATGACATGTGTGTTCGATACACGCCGTGTCTACCATTTATTTCGGTCGGCCCATGTCTAGCCCTCCACACGACCAATGTTCCTCTGCCCATATACAGGCCGTGTCTGAACCTTACACGGCGTGTCCTTTATGATTAGAACTGTTAACAAATTTGGTTGTGTCTTTACTCATACACGACCATGTCTACTTTGCATGAACACGGCGTGTATACTCGGTACATGCCATGTAATCTTACATGGTATATCTTCTTCTCCCTCAGCGTGTTTATCCAGAGAACATGGGATAATACCCAAGTTCCACTACACGCCATGTACTCTGGATGTACACGGCGTGTACTTTTATTTTTCAGTTTTCTCACATTTTCTTTGTTTTCTTTTGTTTTATTTTTCTTTTGTTTGGTTTTTAATTATCTTTTAGGTTATGACAGACCACGATCCTTCTCGTGGGAAGTGGCCCACCTCCACCATTGAGGGCGAGAGGCCCATTTATCATCGGATTTGACTTCGGCCTACAGAGCAGCCAGACCCAGCCACTCTGTTATACGAGCTCCCTCTGTTGGCCATCCTTCCACCACTCACTCCCTCCTCCGAGGTTGTTTATAGTAGCGTTGTGACTCCACCACCCCATACCGAGCCACCGAGAACCATCATTTCTTCACTACCGGCGGCTGCACTGCTTGTTCCCCCTGCAGTAGCTGTTGGCCCCACATCGAAAAATTCATCTATAGGGTCTCCATCTACTTCAGTGGATCCACCCCCAAAGCCAACTCCTGCTGTTGCACCTCCACCTGGGTCGGGACCTGCAGCTATTTCCTACCCGTTCATGGTGTTTCTAGTCACTAACTTGGCACATGATAGGATCTATCACTTCTCTCTCCATACGATTCTGTTGAGTAATCGTTACCTCAATAGCAGCATTCCTCAGCAGCTCAACATCTGGGGAGAGTTAGAGGATCTCATTGGACACACTCCACTGCTCGCTATTTTCCATGTCAGCACTCCTATATTCCGCGATTTATTTTTGGAGTTCGTTGCCTCATTTGAGTTTGACGGAGCTGAGTATTGGAGGACACCTGATGATGTGGTACCCGTGGTTCGGTTTCGGCTGGGCGGTCATCCCTTTTCCCTCACCATGACCGAGTTCGGCTGAGGGTGAGGTTTCTACCCCTATCCCATAAACCCACCCCCTGTTTCTACCCTGACCAGGCCCGAGCGCTCTGAGCTCGTTGCTATGTGGCAGGAGATTGCTGGTCCTGAACCCCGCTATGCCCCTACCTCGGAGAAGAGTACCCTTATCACTGACCTCATCCTCTGTTTTACCCACCAGTGCATTAGTTCCATTATTTTCCCCCACCATGAGTATATGGGGGGTTGTGACCGGTCGTTAAATGGATCTTCTTACCTGTGTCATCTAGCAGGACTACCCATACCTCCCTTACCTAGCTGCCTCCTACTTCCATGCTATGTTTACCGACAATCAGGGAAACCTGAACGGCGGGTTTTATGCCACTCACCTTTCCCACTATCTCGGAGTCTTTGAGCCTTCTCTACCTCATGACTTGTTAGATTCCCCCAGCGGATGGACTATCTCATGCTTATTCGCATGGGATTGGTCTGGAAGCAGGGGGTGCCTACATCCTTGCCCATGCTCCCACCCGCCCACCTGCTAACCCTTCTGCACCACCCGCTGATGCACCACCCCCTCCTTCCCCACCCCCACCATCTTCCCCACCACACCCCCTTCTACTAACCTCACCTCTTCTAGCCTTCCTTATTCTATACCACCACCTACCCCCCCCCCCTCGCACCATCAGTCAGTCATTCCCTTTCACTCTACCTCAATATGATGGAGTAGTAGTTGGTTCGTATCGCCAGCCGCCAAGACCTCTTGGAACAGATATTGGGTCTAATTCTTCATCATCATGGTATTCCCCTTCCCCCGTCGCCTGCCTCTGCCTCAGTTCTTGGGCCTTCTTCTGTATCTCCACCGCCCTTTACTACACTGGCCACAGATTCTGTTATACTATCTAATGTGGTCCCAACTGCTATTACTGTTGCCCCAACCACTATTTCCAGTCCAGGGAGTGCTACAGAGCCTCATATTCTGAGTCCATCACCCATGGCTCATACTTCTTCGGCTTCCCTTCCAGATGTAGAGTCTGAGCCTCCCGCTTCCACGGCTCATGAGTCGTATCTACCAGTTGGTTCTGTACTGGATGATGCATCTTCTTAGGCAACCCCATGACTGGTTTTGGGACACATTCTCTTCATTGTATATATATTTTTTTGATATCTTGTGCCTGTGTTTGTTATGGGTCCTTGCAGTTTTCTCTTTAATCCCCCCTCACAGGTACTCTGGCATGTTTTGGGCTGCAATTTTACATCACATTCCATTTTCCTATTCCTAGACACGAGGGGAGTATTCTTTTTTCCATTGATTACTTTTCTTTCTTAAGTTTACTTCTTTCCTTACTTCCCCTCAGTCTGGTCCAGTATTGTTTCCCCACCTTCCATTGCTCCTCTTTTTGGGAACTTGGTGGACCACGTGCAGTTTTAAGTATGGGGGGAGTCTCTCGACCCCTTTAGTCTTTTCCCTTTTTAGATTCTAGGAGACATCATTATTAGAAGATATATTTTAATATGTGAGGAAAATTTTTATTAAATTTTTAAATAATAATCTAAACGTAGGTAATTTTTTTTTAAAAATTTATGTTCATTTTGGTTCTTAAGTATTTTAAACTGATTCTTGATATAATTTAAATTGAAACTTGTAATCCTTGGATAAATGCATCAATTAGACTAATAAACTATTTTCAAGTCATGACCTGATTTTCTCTTTATTTGTTTTTCCCACTCCTGAGAGGTATTCTAAACCCTTTTTCATATTATTTTTAATACCCTCTTTTTTGAGAGATTCATAGAATATACATTACTACTAGAATTTTCAAGTTTTATTTTCAAAAAATGATGAATTTTTGAGTTACATTAAAATGATTGAGGCATTATATTGTTGACACCTCTCTATCTTGAGACCTACCCTAAATTTTATCTTCTTGAAGCCCTTAGAGACCATGAATAGCCTTTATAGGAAGCCATAATACAAGCCTATTTCCCTTCCTACCCTGATTATTTTATGATTTTACATGATTATTCATTTGATCTCAAATGAAGGGATTGGAAACACATGTCATAATTTCGAGAATTATCAAGAAATTAAGTATGGGGGAAAGCCTCTTGATCATTCGGGGAAAAAAGGGTTCCAAACCTCTCTTCATGGAAATTATAGAGGTCACATTTTTTTAAAGAAAATGTAAAAACAAAGGGAACTTATACTCACTTGTTGGTTTGTGAACCCTACCTACTCAACTAATGGAATGGTGGTGATGAGATTCTATGATAAATCTTGTGGAGGATGTTTCTACAATGAGCTTAATTTTTGAATATCATTAATTATTATTTAAATAATTTAGCCTCCTATTTCAAGCCTCAGAGTTATTTTCACATCTTTACCTGCCAACCTTTAGCTACAGAAATATCTGATCGTTATTGAAAATCCCTCGTGATTTTTGTAAATCAAATTTTCTAAAGTGGAGAACTAGATTTATTACAAACCTATAGATAGAGTGTATATATCTTTGAATGATCATAACATTGATTAAAATTATCATGAGTTTTGATTATTTTATTGGTGAGGTAAATCATCAAGTGGCTTGCTTATTTTTGAAAGGTTGAAACGTGTATTAAAAGATGATGAAAGTATATAATTGAATTATATACGAGGCATGATTAGAATATTTCATGAATTGAAACTATTTTGTATTCTTTTTAAAATCTTCTCCTGTAACTTATTATTTACATTTATGATTAACTGAATTACTTCCTTATAATATAGACGCTTTTAATTAGGTGTTGATATTTGCTTGAGGGCAAGAAAATGACTAAGTATGGGGGAGTTTGATGCACCCGATTTGTGTATACATTTTCATATACTCTATTGAAAAATAAGAACAAGTTTTCAGAAATTACCTACTGCTTAGGGAACAAATACTTTGATTTTGGTGATCTTGTTCATTTCCATGAGGTTTATGGACAAATACACAAAACGGGGAAGAACTGAGCAAAAATTTACAACTACACGGCGTGTCATTATATACACGTCTTGTACATTCAAGTTCAGACACGAGTTGACCAGGACAAGTACATGCCCAACTAACCAGAAGACAGCACACTTTGTGTCCACAACATATATGCCATGTATGACATTCTAGAAGCAGTTGGTGGATGAGAAGAGTCTACATGCCCATGTGGCCGGATGAAGGGTACACGCCATGTTCCATTAATACACACCATGTATACCATTCTAGAAGGGTTTGGTGGATGAAAAATAAGACTACATGCTATATATGGTGTCGATACACACTGTGTACATTCACCTACTAGGCAGCACCATGTTCCAAGTCAAATATGGTGTGTTAGGCTGCCTACCAGTGGAGAAAACGGAGGCATAAACACATAGACAAAAGTACACGGCGTGTACTTTTGACACACGCCGTGTACTTATTTTTTCTATAAAAGGAGACATTATCCTCCGGAACAATAGAGGGGTGTGTGTATTATTTTGTGAAGAATGATTTTAATTTCTGAAGGAGAGACGCTCTGCCATCATACTACCATCATTCCACTATTTACCCAAGGATCATTTTTACCTCAGTGTTTCAAGAATGATCACATAGGGTATAAAGGGTTTTGTGTTTATTTTCGTCTCCATGTGTAACTAAACACCCAGTGTGTTGGGGATGTGGGAGATGTTGAGTTATAATTTGAATTAAGTTTCTATGAATGTGTTTTTTTATTAACCTCTTCTTATTCTTCTTAAAACACTTCATATTATCACTGGAAATTTTGTACTGGACCAATGGTAGAATTTTCAGGGATTCAAAAGAAGAATACTGACAAATAATTTCATGACCATTAGAAGTATTCGTTGACTCAAAATGGACTAAGACAAATAAAGATCTCTTAAATACTAACTACCGGACCAAGGAGTTAGTTACATTATCTCTAAATATAAAGTTTACCAGACCAAGGAAATGTTATTACAAATTAAACCTAGAGTGTTGGGTTATCATGAACAACACAACCTCATAAGAAATTTGACTTAATAAACAACTTCTCATTAACTTGTAACCCTAATGCACGTCTCTCTTTATCTATATCAAAATCAATTTTCTCGTATTTTAATTTTATTCTGTTAAGAAATTTGTTAAAAGAAACTTAAAATCAATTGTTATTTTTATCCAAACAACAACAATCGACTCTAAATTCGAAAAACCTCAATAAAAAAATAAAAATTAAGTTAAATAAGATAAAAATAACTCATTTTTCCTTATGGATCGACCCCTTAATGATGTTACACTTGTTAGGGTAAAAATAATTTGGTACACCGATAATATACCTTCAGTGAAACGACTCGCGGGAGATCAATATTTTTTAAGATTGAACTTCAATATGGATATCATCGGTTTCTTGTGAGGAAGTAGGACCGTCAAAAAAATATCATTTCGAACTAGGTATGGGCATTACGAGTTTACAATAATGCCTTTTGGACTGACTAGTGCACCCTCTATTTTCATGGATCTAATGAATTGAGTTTTCAATGAATATATTGATAACTTTGTGGTGGTATTTATTGATGATATCTCAGTATACTCAAAAATCTATGAAGATCATGAAAATAACTTTCACACTATTTTGAAGACTCTTATAATAAATGAACTATATGGAAAGTTCAGAAAGTGTAAATATTGTCTTTAATCATTTTCCTTTATTGGCCACATTGTCTCTAAGGATGGAATATATGTTGATCATATAAACAAAAAGGTTGTTCTAGAATGTCCTACTCCAACAAAAATAAGTTAGGTACATAGTTTTATTGGTTTAACATGTTATTATCAGTATTTCGTTCAAACATTCACCCATTTATCCAACCCAATGACCAAGATTACATGTAAAGGGGTTAAGTTCGTATGGGAAAAAAAGAATGTAAGGATTTTTTTGAAGAATTGAAGAGGAGATTCGTGAATTCTTCAATCCTAACCCTACCATCGGGGAATGATGGGTTTATGATCTATAGTGATACCTCAAAGAAAGGACTTGGTTGGGTTCTTATGAAGAATGATAGAGTTATTTCCTATGCATCAAGGTAGTTAAAAATTCATGAAAAAAACTATCCTACTAATGATCTTGAGTTAGCAGTAGTAATATTTTCTCTGAAGATATGGAGACATTATCTCTATGGTGAAAATGTGAGATATATACAGATCATAAGAGTCAATAATATATCTTCTCACAGTAATAACTCAACAAGAAATAAAGGTGATGTCTCAAACTACTCATGGATTTTGATTTTTCCATACACTTCCACCCAGGAAATGAAAACAAGGTAGTTGATGCATTGAGTAGGAAGGATCATGGAGTTCTCAACAAAATGAGGATTGATAAGGATCCTTTGTACGTGGATATAGTGAGGATGGATATGGGAATTATCAAATAAGGCGAGACATCACTACTTTTTCAAATGGTTTCACAACTGTATTTATTATAAATAATTAAATCTTTACAGTTTGATGACAAGAATCTTCAAAAGAAAATTAATGATGTGAAAGATGGGAAATTGGATGAAATCATGTGTAAAGGTGGAGTTCTAAAATTTGGAAAAAGACTATGTATTCCCTCTCTACCCGGGATGAAAATGGAGTTATTGGATGATGCTCATAGGTCAAATTTCTCTATACACCCAGGTAGCACTAAAATGTATAGTGATTTGAAAGAACATTTCTGGTGGGAAAAAATGAAGAGGTAAATTGATGATTATGTATCAAGATGTTTAGTTTGTCAATAAGTGAAGGCCAAATGGCAACATCCTAGAGGATTCACACAACCTATAACTATTCCTACATGTAAATGGGATGAAATCACCATGGATTTTGTCACTTGAAAACCCAAAACTCTAATAACGAATGATGCAATATGGGTAATTGTGGATAGACTTACAAAATCTACACATTTTCTCACTATAAGGGAGGATGTTCCACTGGAGTTCCTAGAAAGACTCTATATCAATTAAGTTTTGAGACTTCATGGAGCACCGCTCTCAATTTTTTCTGATTTTGATCCATGATTTACATCAAAATTCAGGAAAATTATTCAGAAAGATTCAGATATTGAGCTTCATTTGAGTACTGCTTATCATCATCAAACAGATGGGCAATCAGAAAGGATGATCCAAACCTTAAAGGACATGTTGAGATCCTGTTCACTTGACTTTTAAGGTATGTGGTATCAATATTTACATTTCGTGTATTTTTTCTACAATAATAGTTTCTATTGTAGTATTCAAATGGAACCATATGAGGCATTGTATAGAAACAGATGTCATACACCAACATGTTGGGATGAAGTTAGTGAAAGGAAGCTAGTGGGCCCAGAGCTTGTGGAGGAAACAATAGAAAAGCTAAATACTATTAAAGGCCATATAAAATCAACTCAAAGTAGACAAAAAAGCTATGATGATAATCGAAGGAAGGATTTGAAATTTCAAGTGGAAGATCATGTTTTCTTAAAGTATCTCCATGGAAGGGTGTTACAATATTTGGGAAGAAAGGGAAACAGAGCCCTAGGTACATATGACATTTTGAAATTATAGAGATAATTTGAGCTGTTTCATATCGTTTGTCTATGAAACCTATCCTATCTAAAGTACACAATGTGTTCCATGTCTCATTAATGAGAAAGTACACACTAGACCCAACGTATGTCCTCACTTCTGAGGGTATAGAATTGGAACCTGAACTATCCTACTATGAAGAACCTATCAAGATTCTGGACACTAAAGAATAAGTGTCGAGGAATTGGATGACTCTACTGGTAAAGATGCTTAAAACAAATCATAAAATAAAAGATGCAACAAGAGATCCTGAGGAGCTTAAGGTGAAGAACTACCCAAATCTTTTTGTGAGGTAACATTCTGGTAATTTTGAGTATGAAATTTTTGTAAGGATAGGATAATGTAACACCCCAAGATTTTTCAAATAAAATTAATATTGAATTCATGAAACACTATGTCTCTAAAAAACACCACTTTGTTATAACTTATCCAGTAAACATAATTTTTCCACCTCTATGATTTGAATTTTGAAAAAATTACATACACAGTTGTGTTCAGTAAGATATTTAGAGTCCAATAAGACAAATTAATTTTTGGTGAATAGTAACATACCATTATGAATATTAATATTAATAGTAATATGAACCTTATGAATAGTGAATCACATTATTATTTTATTGTCTTAATTTTATGATCTTGATTAAATTTTCAATGTTATATAAAACGAATTATAGTTTAAAAATTGATATTTTTTAATAAATTATTATTTTATTTAAAAATTAAATTAATCATATTTATATATTTATTTTCAAAAAATGGAGTTCATTTTTAAATTCTACATGTTGAAAAATTGTTAGGATGAATTTTTGGGATTTTTCTGAAATACATGAATTTTTTGTGAATAGTGAAATTGGATAATTTACAAAATATGATAAATAAGTGAATTTTTGACTCATTCTTGAGTCCTGACAGATGTAAATGACCATTGGTTTGAACTATCATGCACTTATTACTATTTTGGTCACAAGAATCAATACTATTGGTTGTACTTTGAAAAAGAATAAAGTAATGAGTAAAATAATGGGGAAACCCTCCTCTCATCCACTGTAAAAAAAACCCTCACTCCCTCTTCTCTTCATTCCTCTAAGCCTTGAATCTCCTAAAATTTCTACCCAAATACTATTAACTAGTCACTCCACATGCCCAAGATCTCTTGGTCCTGCCAAAAGACCAGAACACCTTCCCTTAAGGAAGTTTTGAAGGTGGTTATTTCAAGAGGTAAACCATCTTTGTTTTTCATTTAGTTTCATTTCAATTTATCTTCTTTTCTTAATCTCTCCTAACCTAATCTTTCCAATTGATACTTATAACTCTATTATTATCTATATAATATAATTATACCATGATAATGTAATAACCATTATCAATATTCTTACTCTCTCTCTCTCTCTTACTTTGTTTTATAAATGAAATCATCATCTGTGAGGTTCCAATTTACAACCTTCATGGACGACGAAGTTTCATTATTCAATTTCAACTTCATTACATGTAATAAACCCATTTTTATAGTTTAACCAGACTATAATATATTTATTATAACCTTATTAATATTCAGGAACTAGTATATGTACATAGTATTAATTTAAATGGCAAAACTAGTTCATAATAATCCAAATACCTCCAAATAATCTAAGTGGTTGTCATTAATATTTCATCCAACTATTAATCCTTATTCCTGTAAAAAATGCTATATATAACCATTAACACTTATATATGTTCATAAATAGCATATAATTTTAATTCTGGATAATTACATCCTTTCCACATGAACATGCATACACATATACAAGTATACCGGTCCTGAAAACCAAGGAAATGAATACTCTGGAAGGACATAATTAAATCTTATAACTTATAAATAAGGACATAATGAACTTAAGAAAATTATGATAAACTAAATAAATTTATAATAGGTTCTTAATTAAGTTATTAATAATTCTAATTTCTTATTCCATGACCTTAATTTCTAGATAGGAACACATTCAGACTTAAGGTATGGGTTTTCTACCCGAACCTCCATTTTCATTTAGGTAACTTTTATTATCTACTTAACTCAATTATATTATTATTCATTCATATGTTCTCCTAATAATTTCTATGTGAATGTTCTATATATTTGTTCCAACCATAAACATACCTTTATTTATGGGGAGTTATATGTTTTAAAAGGATCTTTGAAAAATCCTTCCTGATAAACAATCTTGTTTCAATAGAATTCCTCAAATCTATAATCTATTTTTGGAAACTATTATATTTATAAAATCACTAATTTTATTAGTAAAATACTATCTTACTTCACTTCTGGTTTTATATAAATATTTTTCCAAAATAACACTTCTTTTCAAAATAAAAGAGTATTTATCTCAAGAATTACTCAAAGAATTTATAAGAGTATCTTAATCTATTTAAAAACTCTTGTTGGTTCTTATGTATTATTGGGATTAATATTTTATGGTATCATCTACCATAATTAATTTAATGTTTTATAATTAGTTTTTCTATATATGTTCTGTAATGACCCAAACTTTTTAATAAATTTTGTTTCCTACTTTTTTCTGTTATTTTATTTTATACTCAACAAAATTATATCCCTAAAGTAATTAAGTGTGTATAATTAAAATGATATCGTTGGGTTTCGACTGTTATATGACAGTTTGTTAATATTACCTTTAGAAACTAAACTCTTAATTTTATGATATTGTATATAAATACAAGTGATCTTGGTTAATTAATACAGAAAGAAGAGTAGATGGCCTCATCCAGTAGACTCAGGCCATACAAAACCCATCTATCAGATCATGGGAAGGAGGCGGCTTTACTAGGCTTTGCTCATGACAAATCCCAAGCCAAACTCCAACATTTGAAGATTGAATGGAATCACCTACAGGATAAGTTCAAGCTAATAGAAATCACCACTAGGGCAATGTTGTCTGATCCACCCCAAGATTCTATCACCATAGCACATCTTACACTTAGGTCCTATGAATGTGTTATAAGGGGCTATGTTACAAGGCCTTAGATACTTTTTTTAATATCTTGGTATAAATAAAATAGATACTTCTTCTTATGGTAAAATTTGTTAATTTAAAATGTCCGGATAAACGTAGGATAAATTTATAGAAGTTCAATATTATTTATGAATTTTGGGAGAAGGGTATTTCAAAATATTTATGTAAACTTTAAATAATTAATAATGTGAAATGATTTTCAAAAAATGGTCTTCTACAGTTGTGATCAGTAAAAAAATTAGAGTCTAATAAGATCAACTTGATTTTTAGTGAATATTAAAGTATGAATAGTAACATACACTTATGAATAGTAATAAATAGTAAATCGGCCAAAAAAATATAAACTTCACCCATGAATGTATAAATATAATGTAGACATCATAAAAGTAAAAAAAATGATCATAGTATAAGTTTTGGTATTTTTATATGTCATAAATAACTTATTTACAATTTTAAAATTAATTTAGTAACTTAAAATGGAAATTTGTTTTCATAAAATGTAATCATAAATTGTTACTTTATTGTCTTATGGTTATACGAAAATTTTATGGGACCTTGATTACTTTTTCATGGTGTTACAAAATAAGTTATAGTTTTAGAGTTGTTTTTTAATAAATAATGATTATATTTAAAAATCAAATTTAAATTATTTAGAAAATTATTTTCATAAAATGGAGTTCAATTTTCAAATCAAAGATTCGATATTAGTTTGGGGTAAATATTTGGGATTTTTCTGAAACTGTTGAATTTTCGGTGAATAGTAAAAATACAGTTTTGAGTTTCGGGTGTAAAATGAGATCATTGATGATGTAATCATGATTTAATAAATCTTGTAAAATTTTTAATTGTAATATATGTTATGAGGTGTCCCAATTGGTAAATACCATGGGAAAATATCATGGGAAATCCCATGGTTTTGCAAATTCCACCGATGAGGTGTCCCTTGGAAATTAATTAAATATTCCCTCGCTTTCCCTATAAATACCAAGTCATTCCCTCATTCATTTCATTCCAAAATCCACCTCAACGAATCTATGGTCTTTTTACCTCCCAAGGAGTCCTCCTAAGGTTCCCTCAAGTCCCCAAGGTCCGAACCTTCAAGCTTTAGAAGTCACTCTTCAAGGTAAGGGAATCTTTCACCCTCCTCTTTTACGTCATGACTTCGTTTATGTTATATATTCTACATTCCATTTCATTATGTGGGGGTATGTTATTATTTATCTTTATTACTTCCCATTTCATTTCCAATTGATTATATTACCTTTCCTCTCTCATCAACTTATTTTTCTGAATTATAAGTGACGTTGTTAGGCTGTCTGGTTTTTGTAAAAGAAATCGCATTTTCCATTTTCTTTCAAGTTTCCTTTTCATGTGGTGTTTCATTCCATACCATGATATTATTTCTTTTTATTATGTACCTATACTTTAAATTATTCATTTATATATGTTATAACCTTTTCCCCTCTCGGTGCATCGGTAGGTCTCATGAGAAAAACTATGGTCTTGGTATAAGGCCTTGAAAAAATGATTATTTATGGTCTTAGCACAAGGCCTTGACTGTATGGTTATGATGTACCGCATTATTAATTCCCTCATTATGAAAATAGTATTGATGGTTCATGTGGTTATTTGACTAATAGAATACCTATTAGTATGTTTTACTATGGAATTATTTATTCAGCTTTTATTATTGCCATAATGTGTTCATGTTTTTTGTTAAAGGCATGTGTTTTTAGTTATTTAACATACCTAATGTTTATTTTTATGATATCTTCCACTATATTGCTTACCCTTACTAAGCATTTGATATCACCCCTTTATTATGTTTCATTTTCTCAGGACATGAATATTTTTATTATAAATGATATGCAGAAACAACCTAGGATTTTGGATGTTGTCAAAGGAATTTCTAGGTTGTTTTTCATTTCAAGTTGTAATGTTGAACTTATGTATGTATCTTGTTTCCAATTATACTAAACTACTTGGTTCTTCAGGATGCATATTCCTTATTCACGTGCCAATTTAATTAAATAAGGCACTGGCTCTGGGCAACTGGGGTCGGGTCCTCACAAATTTGGTAGAGATTATTGGTATGTGTTATTTCCAATTCAAGATGAATGTTGGATTCACAATCATCCTAAAGGATATTAGACATGTTCTAAGTATTCATCTCAACCTATTTTTAGGGATAACCTTTAATCGACAAGTCTATAAAAATATATTCTGTGATGGGGCATGGAAAATGATGAAAGGGGCTATCATAATCACTTAAGGAAACATATATGGTTTATTATAAAAAATCATGTGAAGATATTTGAATATAGCCCTAAAATGGTGGATGGAGAGACATCGCCCAATCTATGGAATAGAATACTATTTCATATGAGTAAAAAAGGGTTATCTACTCTAAGGAAGAAGAAGTAAATCAGTGATAATAAGGATTCATCATTTGATCCTTGAAAATACTACTTGTATGGGAAGTACCATAGAGTCTCATTCAATACTGCATCATCATGGATATTAGAGTTACTGGATTAAGAACACTTTGATGTATGGTGTCCCGTAGAGGTGGATTCACTAAGAGGTAAAACATATTTCACATCCTTTATTGATGATGCATCAAAAAAGGCGTGGGTGTTATTCTTATGGATCAAGCCCCAAGTACTGGACTACATTAAGATGTTTTATACCATGGTGGAGCATGATATTATAAGGAATCTAAAGTTTAATAATTTAAAAAATATAGGATAGGGCACATACATGGAATTTAATGCCTGTTATAGGAGTTTGGAATATGATGTAAGAGGATGTTCCCATTCACCCCAAAACAAATAGAGTTGGGGAAACGATGAATATAACCAGTATAGAGAAGTTCAGGAGTATGTTGAGTTTGGATAAGATTCCTACTATATTCTTGGGAGATGCTATTTGGGTTTCATATTACCTCATCTATAGATCACCATAAATCCCACTATATTTTGAGATTCCATGGAAGTTATGGTATATTAAATATCCCTATTAATGTAATTTTTGATTATTTTTATGTTTGTAATTTTCACATATAAATAAAGATATCAATTAGAAGTTATATGGGAGATCTATTACATGCATTTTCATCAGCTATGGAGATGAGGGGTTCATATACAAGATTTTGGAATCGAAGGTGAAAAATGTTATTATAAGTAGATAAATTATGTTCTATTGGAACTAAACTATCAAGGACATTCAAATCCCATAATGTTCCAAAGGTAAATTCTCAAGGAATTAATTTATGAACCAACACTTGAACGAGAAAAACCTATCACTAAAGAGGAGGAGGTGTAAATAGTCTCATCATTAGTGGACCAAGAGGTAGTGGATAAGGATATTGATTAGGGGGATATTCATTCCTCTCTAAAAGAAGTAGCATAACCATAATAGGATCTATGTCATATTGTGCTTCTTAAACCAAACAGTTCACAGGTTTGAAGAACTTTATGAGGAAGGATTATGTCAACTAAATATTTAGAGTTAGATTAACTATTACAAATTGATTAGGGGGATCCAAAAGGATACTAGAAAGTAGTATCTTATCCTAAAAAACTAAATTGGTTTCATGAAATAGAGAATGACATGGATTCTTTAAAATAATAATTGAAAATATAATTTGATGAAACTATCTAAAGGTAATAAGGCACTAATGAACAAATGGGTGTTTAAGATGAAGAAGGAAGGAAGTATAAATGATGTCGATCACAAATTTCCATTATTATTCATAGATTCCTTCAGAAGAAAGGAGTTGACTTTGATGAGATCTTTTTAGCTGTGTTGAATATGGCTTTAATCTAAGTCATTTTCGTATTGGTGGATTTAATGGAACTTAATATTGTATATATGGATGTGAATATATCTTTTCTTCATGGTTACCACTCTAAGGATATATATATATAAATAAACCTAAAGGTTTCAAGGTTTCTGGAAAATAAAACCTCAACTAAAAATGAAGAAGATATTTTATGGACTCAAACAAACTCCCAAACATTGGTAAAATAATATTTACTCATTCATAGTGATTCATGGATACAAGAGTACATAACTAGACAAGTTTGTTTACATACAAATATTTCATTATGGTAACTTTGCTTCTATTCTACTTTATATTGATAGATTATTGATCATTGGGAAGGATGTAGTAAAGATTGGACAGTTGAAGAAGTGGTTATCCACTTCATTTGATATGAATGAACTAGGATTTGTTCATTAGATTTTTTGGAATCAGATAATTTATGATAGAAAAGGGATTTTGTTATGGCTATCTTAGGAGAAGTATTTTGATCAAATTTTGAAATGTTTTGACATGGATAGAGCAAAACCAGTGATAATTATTCTTCCTAGTCATATGAAGTTGAGTAAGAGTTAATGTACATTAACCAAGGAATAAATTGAGCTGATGGATATGATTCCATAATCTTTATTAGTTCGAATATTAATGCATTTTACGGTGAATATGAGGCCATAAATATTCCATGTAGTGAAGATCATGAGCTTATTTCTCTCCAATCTTGAAAAATAGGGTTGGGATATAGTAAAGTGGATTATAAGGTATCTTGAAGGTACTTCAAAGCTATGTTTTTCCTATGTGGGAGATAACCCCCTCTTGGAGGACTATACTGGTACATTTATGGTTGTAAATACTAACATAAATAAGTATACATCAAGATACATCTATATATTTATAGGAGTAGTTGTATAATGTACTCAAGGTTGAAGAATGGTTTTGATTTATCCATGAAAAAATAAGATTAAATTACCTATTTGGGATATGGAAAAAAGATTTTGTGGATAAATTATTATCTCAAGGAGCATGGATTTATCCATAAGGAGTATAAGATTAATTGTGATAATCATAGTTTTTTGGAATTAAGAAATAACTCCATGTATCATTTACGAACCAAATACATTGACCCTAAATATCATTAGATATGAAAAGTGATGAATTGAAATATACTAAGATTTGTGAATATCCACAAGAAGCGGGACCTGGAGGATATGTTTGAAAAGGTAGTTTATTAAGAGAAGTTAGACCTTTA
Source organism: Viscum album (assembly GCA_963277665.1). Lineage (NCBI taxonomy): Eukaryota > Viridiplantae > Streptophyta > Magnoliopsida > Santalales > Viscaceae > Viscum > Viscum album. Next base: position 1,926,557,371 of record OY728148.1, read on the forward strand.
AATATTCCCTAGTTTATTGTAGTGGTAGGGGGAGAATTTATGGAGTTTTCTCCAGCTTCCTTGGTAGTTGGCTAATGCTTCAACTCCACCCACCATGGACATCTCCCATGAATACTACATATGCTAGAACTATATCATTGGAATCCATGGGTGTTGGTTGGGGTTGGTGTAGGAGTTGTGTCAAGCATGAACTCCTCCCACCATAAATAGTTAAGGAGGGACATGATATCCATTATTAATCATTAGATTTGGACCAGATATCTATTACAACAGGGAGGGATCTTTGATTATCTATGAAATAGAGAAAGGGTGGTTCCCTATGGGAGTTTCTATAAGATTTTTTCATATGGAAATAAATCTCATTTTCCTTCCATTTTGATCCCTAATTCTCTTTCTCTATGATCAGTGAATCAAAACACCTCAATAGTGAATTTCCATCACTTCAATTATATTTTCAATTCTACAAGATCGATCATCGATGTCATTGTGGACATGCTCTCGATCCACCAATCCACCATCATTGTCGCTGCCTATCCCTGGTCACTCTACCTCTCCCAATACATAGAGTTATATAAAATAAATAATGTGCCTAAACCTAGAGATCAAATCATTGAAGGTATTAAATAAAATAATTTCCTATTTTAGACAATTAATTAAATTAATTAATTAATTAATTATCCATTTATTCCTCTTACTCTTCCTGTTACTCCAAACTATCATGAGAGACAATGTGATCAAAACTAACTTCATTTATAGGGTAAACACCCCATTCTAGACTCTACGGGGTCTGGAATTCTTCATTCACATCCCTTTTAAGATATATAATCATTTCATTGTAAATTTATGAGCATTAACTAAAAAAATATAATATTTTTATTATATCCTCTACTATATATTAGGATATTATAAATACTAAAAATGGATTTTATCATCACTAAAAATGAACTCATATTGTAAGGAACTTTAAGATATGATCAATTTTATATCAGTACTATAAAAATCACTGATGAATTTCTCCTTTATCATTATTTTTTCTTAATGTAGATAAAATCACCCTTTATCATCTCTAAAAAAGTTTGATAAAGAGTTTTTATATCAGTTCTAAAATTTGTTTTTAAAATTATCTAAGATTTCCACATGCCCCTTTTTAGTCCTCCCCCCTCCCCATGGAATCCCTCTTTATCAGCACTCACCTATGTCACCAATCTAGCCTATGATCTCTCACTTTATTATCACTCGACCCTGCCTAAAAGAATCTGACCTTAAACAATACATAATCTTGATTTTTAATTCAATAATTCACTCTTCTACATTTGAAGGATATTAATAGTTTATATTTTGGTAGAATTAATCCATATACCTTATATAAATAAATATTACATCACAAAATTAACACTTCAACTCAGTATACATTTTCCCCACAATACAAAACTTTTAAGATATAACAAGTTTTCTTTCCATGACATATCTTCACTATTTTTATCTTGAAATCATCCTTGTGCAAAATCATTTTTAAAATCTATGATTTTTTTTAAAAAGGTGTTATTGTCAAAAAAATATCAGTTAGGTAAATATAAAAAGAAGACATAAAATCATTAGTCCATGAATACTAATAAAAATTTTCCATTTTCAAAATAAACATTGGTCTCAAAATAATTATTTTATTACCTAAGAAAACAACTTAAATTATCAAAGATTCTAATAAAAAATCATAAGAAATATTAATGAAAAAATAAAAAACATAAAGGTTTCTTTTCAATTATGAAAAACACATGAAACCGTTTTCACAAAGTTATACATTTCACCCTCAAGAAGTAGTATAAACTACCCTTTAAATATGATATCGTTATCATACCATGTGAAATCATAATATTTCCATGAAAACTCATATAAATTCTTGATAAATCATGTTTTTAACTTAGGATATCATTTACATATCACTCTTACAATCAATATTACAAATGGAATAACCTACCCAGAAAATTCAAATAATCTATTAGAAGATACCTAACTGGTTTTCTCGATCCCTTTACCCAATGAATTGGAAAGCTATATCGGTCTTACCCATAGGAATAATATATATCAGTATTACGCATAATTATGAGCTATATTAGTATCACTCATCATCATAATAAATTACCAAGAACCGTAACATAATCATAAAACATGAAATCTTTCATTTTCATCATTATACTTATAAAATATTCCTTGCAACCATAATAAAACATTTCTGCATATCAAAATATCCATTCCATTTAAAAACTTTTTAAAAAAACATAGAACAAAGGGAGGGATGGTTTTTATTAGAATAAAACATGAAATCTTATATCCAAACATCAATTAATGGTTACAGTGGTAGGAAAACCATTGACATTATATACATTAAAATAGAACATTCCTTTTATATTTTTGTGAGTACATTATGTATACATAAAACGATTCACTTTAAAAACCTTTGAAAAAATGTAAAAAAGTGATATAAAATTTCCTTTAGAATTAATTTATGTTCATATAAATGCATTCATAAAATAATTTTAAGAAGATGAGTAAGTAAGACAAATTTTTAGAAAATAAATCTTCAAAATGTATAAAATGGGGTTTTAAGGTTATGTGACCCTTACCTCGATTCTGAATCATCATGTACATTAATTAAATTCCTGAATAATAAAAATATTTTAATTTTTTACTTTCTTAATAACCTTTTTAAAGTTTATTATTCTTTTAATTTTATTTATTACCAAGTTATATATAATTACTTAATAAATTATGTTCACATCGGATGTTTTGATGATATTCAACTCATATATCCAAAACGAATTTGGTAGGTTGGCTATGGTAAAAGAGATAATTTTTACATCATCACCAAAATAATAATCATGAAATATTTATCATATTTATACATCAATTATACACTACTGTAAAATTTCCCTACACCCACATTTTGTTGAACTGTGGGCTCCCGAGGCATCAGGATTTCCCTATACCCAGGGTTTTGTAGAAACCATGGGTATAGCCCATTGAAATTTCAACTTACCCACAGTTTAAGTAAAACATGCGTATAAATATATACCCACGGTTCATCAAACTGTAGGTATAAAGGGTTATGCAGCAACATATATACCCATGGTTGTCAAACCGTGGGTACATAGGGTTATGCAGCAGTATAGATACCCACGGTTTCCAAACCGTGGGTATAGAGGGTTCTATAGCAGCATATATACCCACAGTTTTCAAACCATGGGTATAGATGGTTTTCCCAAAAATAGAAGTTCCCCCCCCCCATTGGTTTCACCTTGATCCAGCAAACCAAAATGTGTTTACTATGAAACCACACCCCCTCTCCCTTTCAAACCCCCACTCCCCCCCTAAACACCCCCTACTGCACCTCCCTTCCCCCTAGACAGACCCCCCCCCCCAGCACCCCCCCCCACCAACACACCCCCACTCTCCCCCTAGACACCCCATGTTTCTCCTCCCTTCCCCACTAGATACACCCACACCCCCAGCACACCCCCTCTCCCATTGAACACCCCCACTCTCCCCATGTATCTCATCCCTTCCCCCTGGAAAAACTCCCCCAGCACACCCCCTCCCCCCTTACACCCCCCCCCCCACTCTCCCCCTGGACAACACCTGCAGCCCCTCCCTTCCCCCTGGACATACCCCCCCTAGCACACCCCCTCCCCCCTTGCACACCCCCACTATCCCCTAGACAAAGCCCCCTTACACACACACCCTCTTGACACACTAACTGGACCCCCCCCCCCCCCCCCCCGCTGGACACCCCCCTGTATACCTCCCCTTGGACACCCCCTCTGGACACCCCCCACTGAACCTCCCCTGGACACCCCTAGGAAGAACACCCTTGCACCCCCCTTGACACCCCTGGACACCCCCACTGGACCACCCCTAGACACCCCCTCCCCCACCTCGACACCACATCCCCCCTAGACACCTCCCTCCCCCCCCCCCCCCCATTGGACCCCCTGGATAGCCCCTCCCCCCCTAGACACCCCCTTGAACACCCCCCACTAGACCCCCCTAGACACCCCCTAGAAACCCCCTAGACACCCCAATGCATACTTATACGTGCAAACATGCATATTAAGAAAAATAAAGAAGAAAAAGGGAAAAAGGAAAACTGTATGTAAGAGAATGTATAAAATATTTTTTTCTTAAAAAATATAAAGGTACAGTATTCAAAAGTGAATACTTGGGGATCAACTATCCAACCATGATACAGATAAATGTCCAAAAGATCGAATATTTCACACTCAAGAGTAAACTCAAAATCATCAATTCTGCAAGCATGGTGTATGCCAAGTCAGTTTGATTAAAAACACAACAAATGGTTACTAATGTCTTGCAAAAAATGGTATAAAATAACAATTACCACCTGAATTTTATATTCATGTCAATCCTGTTTGCAAGTTGTGGAAGCAAATCAATTGCATCGGATATGTTTTTTTGTTGGTTCTCTGCATAACATGCATCCCTATCATGAATACCTATACAAATCATCAAAATCAACAAATGATCGAAAAGGAAAATCCATCATGAAGTCAAAAACAATAAGTCAAACTCTCTTTTGATCTCTTTCACCTGCAAATATTCACACCCCCCCCCCGACCCCCCCCCCTCCTGGACAGCCCCCCTTCACTTGCACCCTACCCCCTCCCAGCACACTCTGGGAATACCCCCATCCCTGCCCCCTGCACACTCCTGGATAACCCCCTCCCCATGAACCTTCACACCCCTGCCGCTACCCCCACACCCCTACCCCCCCCCCCCCCCCCGCACACACCCCTTCCCTCTACCCCAGCACCCCCTGCCCTCTTCCCCAGCACCATCCCCTCCTGCACACACCCCACCCTCTTCCCCAACACCCCTGCCCTCTTCCCTAGAACCCCCCCCCCAAAAAAAACTTTTAAACCCCCCCCCCCACCTTGCACACCCCCACTGCCCCTTTCCCACAACACACCCCTCCCCCTCCCCCCTCCCCTTCCCTCTTCCCCAGCACCAGCCCCCCCTCCCTGGCACACCCTCTACCCTCTTCCCCCACACCAGCCCCCCTCCACTAAATACTTGTAACCCCCCCCCCACTACCCCCTTCTCACTTCGCACCCCCACCTCCCCTTCCCACTGCACAACCCCTCCCCCCTCACCCTGCACACCCCCTCCCCTGCACAAACCCCTACCCTCTTCCCCAGCACCCCTCCCCTTCACACCCCCTGCCCTCTTCCCCAGCACCACCCCCCTGAATACTAGTAGAAACCCCCCCCCCCCCCTCACCCTGTATACCCCCACTGCCCCCTTCCCACTACACCCCCCCCCCCACCACGCACACCCTCCCCCCTCCCCCCTCACCCTTCCTTAACATCATGAATTATGTCATTTAACATAAATAAAATTTAATTTTCTAATGTCTTGGAACTGGATAGGGAACTTCATGGTAAAGGCCAACCATTCTAAGAGTGTTGGGGCTGCCATTTTGGTTCTACTATAAAATTTCTAGTAAAAAATTTATAAAAAATGAATTACAAAATGGGGGAAATTAACTCTCTATGTGGCACACACTAAATTTTTGACTAGAGGATAAATTTCCTGAAAAGCATTGGCACGAGAGGATGAATGTGCACATTTTTGGTGCACTACATAAGATAAAAAGGAAGAAAACATGGTGGAAGTAGGAATCAAGGGGGTGGATGTTTGGTATTTGTTTTTTGTGGGACACATGTGAAAGAGCTTGAGGCTGGCTATAGTTTCCAGCATCAGAAATTTGTGGGGAGTGTTTAGTAGTTTGGTAGAACATGAATCAAAATAAAATGACCCCCTACTCCAAACTATAATCTTCAATTAAGTACATAACTTTCTCAAGAACCCTATTTTTCAAATCGATTCAATCAAAATGTTGTAGCTATAAAAATTTGGGGGTATTTCATAATTTTTCATTTCTTCAATAACCATAAAAGAATCGCCCTGCTAAGACATAGACCATAGATAACAGCATTATAACAGTAACAATTGACATGAAATCCTATAAAACTAAAATACCTAATAAGATCCAAAGCAAGCTCAATATGTCCACTGCATTTAAATTATTTTAAAATATCAAAAGCTTATGCAAGATCAATTTCACACTGTCGTCGATGCGGCTTACAATAAAATTTCATCATAATGGTGAAGGTGTAATCATTAAGTGACATTCTAGACATCTTTAATTCCTTAAAAACATATTTGATGAATTATATTTCATGTTTGGAATCCAAAAACTTCAGTAAAAAGTTGAAGTGCTAGATTCTTGGGTAAAACTCCACTCTCCTAGCCTACAAAAAGACATCAGATTCATCCTTGAGCATTAAATTCACTACCATGACCATAACAGGCTCACTGATTATAACACTAATTAAAAAATTTGACCCCTCTCTGCAATTGGGTTGTTCTAATAAAATAGGAAATAGATGACACAATTAAATAAGAATGAATTGAAATATATATAGTATGAAACTAGAAAACAAAACACCATAGAGGAAACTATGAAAAGTTTATGGAAATAAAATAAAACTTATTTCAAATTACAAGCAAAACTTCATAATGGGGAAAACCAGTTCAGGCAATATAAGTTTGGGCTCGGTGTGGATAGAAACCTAAAGTAGAAAACAAGAATGGATAGTTGACTAAAAATACAAAACAAAAATATGAGTATAAGAAAATCTATTTTGAGTCCCCACCATTATTTAAACCATAGTTGAAAATTCTAATGAATTTTTGATGAATTATAAAATAAAACAATATTATACGTAATAAAATTGAAGGGAAACACATATAAAACATGTTAAAATATGTGATAAAATTGTTTGTTGTAGGGGAAGGAGTTGACTGCAATTCTATAAAACATCTGTGTGAAAATACAAGGTTCAATAAAACATATCCCATGAAAATAGAAACCGAAAGACAATTTTCAAATTCAAATGGGTCCCAAGATATTCAAATTAGTGAAACATACCTTCAGGCAAGCCATGATCCCTAGAAGCACCTACCTGCAACCCAACTGCATATAACATAATTCAGTCATGACATCAAACACATTAAATGCTCCATTCAAACATTTGTTTAAAACATTTCAATGAACACATAGTTAAATATCCAAATAAACCACCAAAATGAAAAAAGAAATCAACAATGTATAAAAAGAATTACATCAAATACTTTTTTCCTCTAAATATCATATATCCATCATAAACCTCATGCTTCAAGACATTGACAATATCAAATGAACTGTCACAATATTTCAAATTTCCTGAAAAATCAGGGCATGTTTAGATTAAATGATAAACAAAAGAAATGCCAATAAAGTTAATAAGGACGCATTTGTCATGTAAGTAAGATTTGATGGTGGTGGTGTTTTACAAATATCAATTTAGAATCAGTAAACCCTATAATATTTGAAAAACTGACTCTTCTTTGTTCATAAACAAAATATGTATTAGTTAAAATGTTTTGAATCCATATGAAAATAATTTAATGATGAATCGAGCAAAAAAATATTTAAAAAATAACCTCAATATATGCAGGACATCTGATATTTTTTCAATTTTTGTCTACAATTTTTGGACATTCATCTATTTTTGTACAATATTGTTTAAAAATTTAAATAAATGCTAATGAATATTGAAATTTGTGATTTGAAAGTTGGAGTGACACATTACTAATAAGAATAAAAATGATTTAATGCATGTTTTGGACTGAATGGACGTTTTTTATTGTTCATTCTCATATCCTCTCAGTTTATAGACTCAAATCTTCCATTGATGATAGGCTTCAGACAGTTCATCGATAACCAGTTAATTGTGTGTGATCAAGGCATGCATAACTATGGGAATAAAGAACTTTACAATAATCATCTAAAACAAATCATAGACCTTGTGCTACATTGATTATGTTTTAATCCTGTTCGCACAATTCTTAAGAACCTTCACACTGAATCTCCTAATAGTAACAAAAAGATCCTAGAAATGAGAAAATCAACCTCATCAGGCATAAGGAAATGTTATTAGAAAAACCAGGTAGAAACAAATAATAAAAACCATGGTATTGTATATTGAAATAAATAATAATAATATTTTTTGGCTACATGAAAAAATTTATGATACATAAAAACTAAACATTTATTTTATATCATCACTAACAGAATATGAAATCAATTAATCTACATTTTTCATACCTACAATGTGCTTGTTTTTTAGTCAACTATACAGATATATACCTCTTGGAATGGGATTACGTAGTAAGTAGTATAGGATTTCTAGGTACCAAATTCAAATAAACCATCACATTCCCATGAAAAACTTGTTCTTAGATGAAAATCAATTTCATAAAATTAATCGAATCCACACATCTAAAACCATAAAAAGGAAAAAAATCGTAGTAAGTTGACATGATGGATATATGGGAATAAATATCAAGGAAATTAGGAGAACAAACCTTTTGATGAAGCCTTGAATTTTAGGATCTCTGAGTAGCATGTCTGTGATGGTAAGGGATTCATGAAGAAATCGGTGGGTTTATACACAACAGTGGATGGTAATGCAGATATTTGAAAAGATTGGGGTAGGAGAACCGAAGGAGAAGGCTACCCCTTACCCCCTGCACCTAGCCCCTCTCCCCCCTCCCCCTACACCCTGCACCCATCCCCCCTACACCCAACCCCACCCCCTGAATCCAACCCCCCTCCCCCTTCACCCAGCCCCACCCCCTTGCACCCATCCCTACCCCCCTACACCCAGCCCCCCTTCCCCCTGCACCTAGCCCCACCCCCTGCACCCATCCCCCTCTCCCCTACACCCAGCCCCACCTCCCCCCACCCCCGCACCTAGCCCCCCCCCCCCCCCACTCCCCACTGCACCCAACCCCACCCTCTTATACCTAGCCCCCCTCCCCCTACTACCATCCCCACACCCTGGTGAATATATACTCATGATACTCGGAGTTAATTCCACTTTTAGTCACAAGTGAGACACAAGTTTCCTAGAAATAAAAAAAATGGGAAGCTATAATATCATTTAGAGATAATTATTCTATGGTAGTAATGTCATCTCTTACCCATATGCATGACTAAGTATTACAATGTTAGATTTATGTAAATGCATGTGAAAATTTATGTATAACTTTTTAGAAGAAATTAAATTAACCATTCTCATCCATACAAAAATTAAATTCAAGTTATTAAAGTACATACATAAGTCTCCCTACTAAGTCAAAAATGGAGGGGATTAATATACCCCCCCCCCATCACTAATATCCCCATCCCCATGTCCATTCCCATCATCATCATCTTCATCAGTAGCAGCAACAACATCGTCAGTAGCCTCATCACCAACAACAGCATCAGTAACATCCTCACCACCAATAGCTCTATCACCACCACCTTCATTACCACTAAAAAACTAATTGGAATCAACCAAAACATCATTTAAATAGTACATTGATGCCATATATGATTCAAAAGTAGAAACAACCTCTGATGGAAGTGACTAACTCAAAACTACCATAGCTTTCATGAAATGTTCGGTCATCAGCTTACTTCTTTCACGCTCCATTAAAGCTATTTTTTTTCCTCAACTACTTCAACACGAGTGATTACCAGCTCAGAGGTCTAGGAGGATTGAGAGGAGCCTGATGAAAACAAATACCTAGAGGGGATGATGTTTTTCCCTGGTCGACAACGTACTCTCCCTGGGTGCTCCTCACCTAATACCTGACTTAAATGATCATGTGGCCCAAAGTTGTCATTTTCTTTACCATCGAGGGACTCCAAGGTAGAATTTTGAAATTATAAACATATTAAATTATTAATTTAATATAAATATTTAAAATATAAATAAAAAACCTTACAATTTTATCTTATGTATGTGAATTTATTGCACTTCCATGCTTTTTCTTTCTACTAGAGAAAAATAATTTGGCACGAGGTACAGGACCTTCGATGCCCAATATAGCTTGCTGCAAATGAGAAATGTAAAAATCTAGATTAGAACCATATATGAGAAATGGAAAAATCTAACTTATGTCTATTCAAAAATATTTTTAGTAGAACATCCTGTATAACATCATAATACCCAGTTAAAGTACCTGGTTCTTTTCATGATCAGGAATTGTAGTGCACCCTAATGTGTGAAAATATGTCATTGAATCCTTATTCCTTATGTTTTTCTCTGACACTTCCTAAAAAACTTTCAATAAAATTAATAATAATTAAATTTTATATGTCAACCATTAAAGATTGAGATTACCTTAAACTTAGCAGTCTTCCAATGTGCAATCATTTTTTCATATTGACTTTTTGGATAGTTGGGGAATATGGGTATTCCCTCTAAGTCATTACCAACCTTACTCTTCCAACCAATATACAAATCATGCTTGTATGAGCACTAAAACTCCCTAACATCCATCAACCTTGTAGTCTTAGCAGCTTCTCCATCGAGATAGTTAAACCGAATTTGTAATGAACATGTTATCTCATTTAAATACACTAATAATATAGATATGACTTTATATAATTTCCTTACCCATATTTGCTCCCATTATTTGTCCTTAATCTCTTTACTAATATGTCTCCATTACATCAGTTCCACTGGAATGATATTGTGATACTTGGAAAAAGTGGCCATGAAACTTCTACAATGCATTGTAGTTGGACCTACCATCTGATTTTGTCGATTGTAATCCACCATTAGATGTGTCTGGTGATTCCAAACTTCTTTCATCTGAGTGCACCCAAGTAGACTAGAATAATATCCCACTAAATAAGAAAAAGATGGGGGGGAAAGAATAATTATGTCACAATACGACATGACAAAAATAAAGTGATATAATTTGAAACATTTATAATCAAAAAACCGTCTACAAATTTCTCAATAGACTGCGATGGATCTGTGGGTTGTCCTGACTCAGCAGCCTCTATAGGAAGTGTCTATTCCAGTGCATGTTATGGGTCACCTTTATGCACTGGAGAGGAAGCTAATGGAACAAACTCATCAGATGTTGGTTGGATGGTAGGAATTAGAGGTGGTGTAGACATGGCAGCATATGGGTAGTAGGATAGGGGATACATCATCAGATATGGATATGGTAAAGGTGGAAACGTCTATGGAGGCGGTGTAATCATCGTATGGGTGTTGGGTCTAGGTTGATACTCAAGACCATTTGTCATAGTTTTCAAAGTTTTATCTTTTGATATTATGGTTATATTTTTTTTATTTACAAGGGGTATTTTATTCACTGAATAAACAATACAAGGAATAAACACAACATGATTCAAAAAATGAGAGGGAAAAAACAAATAGAATAAGGGAAATTCATTGTACAGCCTAGCCTATCCTAGCCCAACGCAATGGTTTCTCAAAAAGAAATCAAAAAATATTTTATGTCTTTCGAAAAAAAGCATGGCAAAAAAATCATCACTAGTACGACCAGATCCATGCTTGATACATCCTCATTCCACATTCATGGAGTTGAAAATTTTCAACGTGATAATGGCTGGGTTTAAGGGATGGTATAAAAACAACAAACTCCAGTTACCAAATCCAATTTAACACAAAAAACCCCAGTTAACAAAGACTACATTTCCAACTATTAAGCCCTGAACAAATAACTCCAGTTACCAAATCCTAGTTAAACCCTAGCTACAAAAGCCACACTTCAAACTATTAATCCCCTGAACAAATCACACTAGGCGTGCTAGCTTATTGAAATAGGAATACAAAAAAACAATCCAGTTTCAACAAGGGGATTAAGGTTTCAACCATTTGTGTATATTTGCAAGTCGGTAAGAATAAAATAGTGTATACAGCTATTGATCCTGATGATAACTACTTTAAACCCTAAAACTCATTTTTGATTGTCCAACTAGCTTCCAACAAAGCTCTGGGCCCTCAACTAAAAGCTCCTAAAAGAGAGAAATTTTTCATGCTTTAAAAGAAACAAACCATGATTAGATCAGTGAAATGAAACTCTATCCAACCTCTCCTTAAATAAGACTCAATTCCAACAAATTTCAGTGATAGAAGTTTAATTCTAATCCACGAAAATCAAAGGCATGAAGTGTTAATGTGCCCAAATATTTGAAAATTTCATGCTCCTTCTTGTTACTTTCATGGAACCTTCCAAATCTAGCTGCATGAACCAATGATTATGTATTCTTAAATGTATAAAAAACATTAACATGCGCCAAAAATCTTGTCCCTTAACCTTCGTGGCTTTTGCATGAAATTTGGAACATTTATATATAAAAAATATGCTAACACATATCCAAATGCCACCAAAACCTCGAGCTTTGAACCATCACAAAAAGATACAGTAGCCTTCATTGTCCATTAGGAGAGCTTCAATAGGGAGAAATAAAAGTTGAAGTGCATTAAGTATCATAGGATAACAACTTATTTCAAGCCATAAATAACCCAGTTTTTTCCTTACAAAAATTTTACCAGAGATCCACATCCATGGGCACCAATCCATTTTCAGACTTGACTCCTATCACCCCCTCAAACATGGAATATTACTGCTTCAAACCATCCTTCAAAGAGTTGCAGGCATCCAAATGCCTGACCTTCAAACATCCAAGTAGTACCAATCACAGCATCATCACCAAATTAGATATGTGACAAAGAAATTCATGGATGAAAAAACTGCAATTCCAGCCACACCAGAAGCCTTGACCCATCAAAAACTAATCATTAAACAGGAACACCCCCCCCCAACAAGAAACAAAGGAATCATCACACAAAAAAACATTTATGCAATGGGAATCACTTAAAATTTTGAAATAGCTTTGACTAACCTCAAATAATATGATCTAAAACCACCACCACCCATATAAATACTACCAACCATGATATTAGTTGAATATAAAGATGAATGTATTGCATAAAATTAATTTTTTATTGCATGTATTATTTTGATTATTATTGAAACATTTCATTGTGTCGTTAAATGTATTATTTGCATATGTTTATATTAGTATGTTTATTTATAATATTTTTTTAATAGAATATGTGGGTATAGTCTCCCATCATACTACTTGACACCCTCAATGTGTTGTGTCATAGAAAACCACAACAGTAATAAACTGGTACATGCTGACCATCCTAATCAACTAATGTGTCTCACAACATATCCTAATGGGATTTCTGATCCCCAAGGGATGAAAAAACGTTCTTGTGCATTTATGGAAAATATTTGGGAAACATCACACCATAAAATTATATTTAAAATATATTTTATCATTAAAAAAATCTTTTATAGACCATCCATATATTATACATCCATAAAATTTTCAAATAAATAGAATAACATAAGTAAAATAATGGATCTAAACAATTCACAACCAAAAATGACTTAAATCGATTACTAAACAAACTATATATAAATAAAAAAACAAACATCAAGATTCAAATAATAACATGATAACTAATATAATAAAATGAAACTAAATTAAAAAGTAAGTATATCATTTCCAAATATACGAAATTACCAAAAAACCCAAACCAATCCATTCACCCAAAGACATCTCTAAGAAAACTATTGTTTCCCTCTATGTCTAAACACACTATAGTTACCCAAAATAAATTATAGTAAATATAAAATAGAATATGTAACCCACATAAAATAATGTGGGAAACATACACACACATAGAGGTGTTTTTATAGGGTGTGTGAAAAACATCCTTGGAGTATCTCACCCGTGTGTATATTCAATTATATTAAGAAAATAAGTTATTAATTCTAGTATGGTGTACAATTAGAATAATAGGGTTTTTCTTTTTATAAATATAAAATGATGAATAAACACACATCCATAAAATATGTAATAAATTCATTCCTTTTTAGAAAACTTAAAATTTAAAATCTCTTTTATAACCAAAGAACTAACCACTTGAATTTTATGAAATTGATAAAAATAAATTTTTATAAAATTTTGTTCCTTTCAAGGGAATACAAACCAAAAATTCCATTTTAATTTAATTTAATATTCAAAAGATAACTTTAAACTCATTTCAAAACACACACACCCATATGGAATCAATGAATAATATAAGAGGGAACACTAAGATTAAAGAGAGGAATGGAAATAAATAATAACATAAATTGTGCCACACAAAAAAAGTATAAGGGGATATAATAAGAATTTAATATAAATCGACACCATATAATAACTTATCATGGTATGATATTTATAGTCTAAAAAACTAGGTACCAAAGTAATTTAATCCAAAACTGGAGTCTAGATCCCTTGGTTGGCCTACACAGGCCGACTCATCTCAGTAGTCACGTCTCACTAGTTAGCCCCTATAAGCCTACCTAGGAGCCCAAAGAAACCATATTTGACAACCATACTAGTGAACATAGATACACATCCCCTACTTTAGATAAAAAGGGATAATTAGAGATTTCACTATTTCAGGTCTCTAGTTAATTACAAAGCATTCAAATGACAAAACTATGGAGTTGTGAAATAATTTTGTGTAGTTAAAAATGAGTATAGGAGATGTATCACATTTCACCTCAGACACCAAAAAATAGAAAATACAATATTATATCATATATAAATAATATAAAGTGTGCATAATCATTAATATATAAATTATTACAAAGGAAAAATTGGTAGGCTCTCCGGATGAATGAATATTATCCCTTAGTGACAAACAAACAATATCTCAAAAACACAATTATAATTCTGAGTTATATACATACCATTGAAATCTAATCATTCCAAACCATATTAAATCACTAAAATATACCACTAAAACATAGTTTCATTGAATCACAACAACATTCCTTGAAAACCTGAAGTTGCGGTGGAGGCGAAGGCCGGGAGCAGAGGGAGCCGAGAAGAGAGGTTGCCAGAAGAGATGGAGCCGAGAGGGGGGACGTCGCCGGAGCTGGGGGTTGGGAGGTAGAGGTCGAGACATAGAGGCTAAGGCGAAGGCTGGGAGGTTGAGTTCGGGAGTATAGGTGGAGGCCGGTGAGGGGAGGAGATGGCCGGGACATGGTGGTTGGATGGTCTGGAGGTGGAGGTCAGCTAGGGAAGAAAAGGGTCGGGAGGCATAGGTCGGATGGCCGGGAGGTGGTGGTTGGGGAGGGGAGGAGAGGTACGAGAGTTAGGGAAGAAAGAGGAGCGTGATAGAAGATTAGAGGAGTGTGATAGAAGAGGGATGAGGAGCGTAATAAAATTAGGGAATTGGGGTTTGTTACCCATAGTTTTAATAAAACTGTGGGAATATATAATTAAAAAAATATATCCCCACGGTTTTGAAAAAATGTGGGGATAGATTCATGGGGAAAGACCACATTTCTAGTAGTGATACTTTTAAAACAAATGATGAAATGTGGCTATAAAAATGAATTATGTTACAATCATGGAGACGGTAGGTTGTACATACACATGATTAATGTTTCCATTCTTCAATAAACATGATGAAAATAAGTTAAGTTTCACTTTATCTTCCCCAAATTATGATTATATCAAAAATATTGTATTATTTCTTTAAATACACTTATATATCTTTCATGTGGTGTGATCATGAAAAATGAATCACATAACTTTTTTGATGTGGTATTCCGCATTTACGCATGAACGATGTTTTCATTTTTCAATGGATGAAAAGTTATGAAATTAGATGATATATTATATTTAAATAGTGATAAATATTTAATGAATATAATATATACACATTAAATCCATAAATTTAACTTGATGTGCGAGACATTGTTGGGAAATGAATTAAATCAATTTGTGAGGTGGAAGTCCTCTATACACACAAATGTTGGTTTCATTTACCATTTGACAGAAGAATGAGATGAATAGAGGTTATCACATTAAAAAACATATAAATAAATGGAAGATACTACTGTTATTATTTAATAACTGCTGAATAATATTTTAAGGTGGTAGAAAAATAATTAAAACAAATAATTTTGGTTAATAATTATACTTCTTCTTCAAACAAACTCTTTAGGTTTATACCTAATTCCTTCCTAGGTTTGTTTTATGAAAAAAACAGGGCCTATGGGACATGGGTAATGATTTAAGGAAGGTATTTTTGTTAGTTAATGGCCAAAACAAAATTCCCATTATATGTGTATGGGAAAGGATAAGGGTGTCCTTTTTTAAGTGGGAGAGAGGACACACTTGGGATTTTTAAAAAGATTAAATTACATTAATATATTACTCAAGAAAAATGGATAAAAATGGAACATGTAATATTTTTATAAGATATATGGGTGAAATGTGGTCATCTAATATAATTTGGGAAATTTTCTAGGTCATTTTAATCCTTATTACTTAATTTTAACCACTGATAAACACGTTTTAACCTTAACTATGGTAATAAATTTTTATTGTTTTTATTAATTGGTATGAAAAAATACAAAGTTTAACTTATTGAATAATATTAATTATTCTAATTAAAAATATGGAATCCATTTTATCAAATTCAATTCACGGTAGTGGAAGAATTTAACTTAAAATTAAACCCATAAAACACAATGAAAATGGTTTTTCAGAAAACATTCTTTTATTTATATGAACATTTTCATAGAAAATTAAAGTATAATATTGATGAAAATAAAATTTATTAGATTATTTTTAATCAAAATCAATTAATTAAATTTTAAAACTAATCCAAAATATAATTTGAATTTTTAAATAGTTAAAATGAAAAATAATATTTTCAATAAAAATCATTATTTTTTAATATTCATCAAAAAATAAATATTTTCATAGAATTCTCAAAACTTCATCCAAATATATTGTTGACATGTTTAATAAACAAATAAATTTCATTTTTTTTTAATTCATATTATATAATTTTGAAATCAAGATTTTAAATAAAACCATATAATGCATGAAACCCCAATTATTTGGAAATAAACCATCTTCCTTTTGATTTAAATATTACCTATAATTGTTATTTTGAAAATAACTCTATAAAATCTAATTAATGAATATTAATATGAAATTAAAATTATTTATCTTATCATCACCTAGGTCATTAGAATTTCATACATCACTGCTAATCCACAAACGTGTGCACCTGAACCCGTATGGATTCAAACATGGGACCTCCTTCTGTAATATTCTCAATTTTATTTAATCCTAAAACCCTATTTTGTTTGTAATTTATATTGTTTTTATGTTAAAATCTGTTTTTCAATAGAAAAACATAGTTTATGGTTTTATGGTGTTACATAATGTTAGGGTGATGTTTTAAGTCATTATTTAAGGGTAAAACCCACTTTTCCTAACTTTCATAAGGGTAAAAAAATTATAGGTTGTATAAGTGTAACAACATTTTACATGAATTTTATAAGGTTACTAAGACTGTATGTAAGGGTAGCTGAGTTATTTTAGGGTACAACCTATGCTGTTCAAAGGTAATGGGAGCTACGTAAGGGTACAAATTACGATGCATAAAGGTAACTGATCACAAAAGGGTCTCTAAGTAAGAGTAATATAAGTTTTTAAATGTCCACATAAGGGTAATCAATCACATAAGGGTCATTGTGTAAGGTTATTAGTGAAATTACAAATCCTACATAATAGTATCTACCATTATAAAAGGTTAAACCCAAGTAACCCTTATATAGTGCATACCCCATATGTACAGGTGTCGTTTTACCCTTTTTTGGATTTTCTATCTTCATATTTCACAACACAACCCTAAAATGCATATTTGATGATTTTAAATTCTAAAAAACATGGAATTAAATACTTGTACTCATTTCAATCTGTAAAAAATATTTATATATGAAATTAAACACTCTATAATTATGAAATACGTAAAATAATTAAATAATTAAGTTTAATTTTTTATTTTAATTATATCAAACTAGTATGTGCTTCTGTTTCTCTAAAATAATGAAAACTTTATGGACTCTAATTTATAGTTATTTATTTAAGATTGACCAATTCATAAACCCCCTTATGCAATATCTATAGAGTCTTATTGATATAAATTTCCCTCCATCTATTTTTTTAAAATGTGATCAAACCTATCTTCTCTCCTCTTCCTAGAGAGCGAATTCCAAGTAATAACTTATTCTTTTATTTTCTTCATATTTCATGTGTGGTCATGAAAAAAAACTTATTTATAAATTTAATAAAGAATTATTGAATGATAATAATATATAATTTTTCAAATAATGATAAAAAAATTATTATCCTAAAATATTAAAGAATAATATTAAATTATTATCACGTTCATGTTAATCAAGAGATATATAGTATTATCACATGTTGTTTTAATATTATTCATTGAATAATAAATTACTAACACATACATTGGAATATTTTGATAATTCATAAATTATACATGAGAGAGAAACTATTACCGCATGTTATATGTTATTTCTTTTGGAAATAAAATAGTTTTTTTTGATTCTAGGAATACTTTATGAGACTATAACATTGACATATTGATAACTATGATAATGATACCCATGAGGAGGTGTTATTTTATTTAGAGGTTTCCAGTCCAACTTTTTAACCACCCAAGGTGGTATATCCTTAATTTTGGCATCAATGAATTTGAGAAAGGAAGTTCCTTACCCTTTGGGGGTCTTGTTTACACTTGTTACTACAGTATAACACATGGGTTTCAAACTTTGATAGTTTTGGATGATTATGATCACATGTGGGTGTGTTCATATCATATGAGATACTTATGTGATAATTGTTCCAATTATTATGTTCGTATATTTTTTATTCATGTTTTATTTTGATCACATGTATTGTATCTTGCTTCTTTTACTTGTGGTGATATTCTATGCATGTTTGTGTATACTACCATGTTATGTGTGAATTTGGAGGTATTGTTCTTAGATCCTAAAGTAGTGGACTTTCATGACATGTTTATCTGATAGATGGGTGATGTACATGGATTCTGATGATAGTGATTATGGACCAAATCATAGGGTAGGTATATGATGATTCCTCAAGTATGTCATGTGATACACTAAATTCCTAATAGATGCCAAGGAGTATATTACTCGATGCAGAGTGAATGTCAATAATCTCTCAATTCCTATTGTATATTAAGAACATGGATCACTTGATGCCTAGTTAATTTCATGTAATACATTCACATGATATCTATAAACATGATTATTATCCTCATAGACAGTTCTTAATTACTTATGATACCTTGTCATTCCTTCCGTATTGGAGTTGGAGAATATATGGTTGTGGCTCGCGGTGGCTTGGTTAGCACAATTTTGATTGGTTTTGGATTATTTTTTTCTATATGTATTTATTATTTATTTATGGAATACACTTGTCTACATGAGCACACTTGTTAAGCATAAACTAGTGTTTTCTGGTTAAATCTTGTACTCACACCCTACTCAAGAATTTTGATGTGCTAGGAGATTTCATGGATATGGATCTGATGAAGGGAAATGTACATATGGTGGATGAGTGAGTAGAGGATAATGAATCTCGTAGTAGACCAGAATTGACTCTAGAGGACCATACTATTTTATTTATTTATTTAACTATTTTTTATACTCTGGTTTGGATTGCAACATTGGGATCTGTTTATTACCTATATAACACATATTTCCTTTTGATTATCTAGACTTCACCTGATACACAAATAATTATATTATTTGTTATAATATTTAATTATATGTGTTATGACATGATACCAAGGGCATAGTATCCCTACTGATGGACTTAGACCATTACTGCTAGTCGGTAGCCTCTTGGGTATGGGGCGGTGTACATGAGGTCATGTAACCTCTGGCTTAAACCCAATGGTTTGGGTCAGTGTGTTACAAAATGGTACTAGAGGACCGGTTTTCTTCTTTTATTTTTGGAATAACCTGGGACATGGTATAAAAATAATATTTATGTGGGATTTAAGTATGGGAGTCTCTACGTGCATGGCCAGCACATGTGTAACGAACCTCCCAGTTACTGTAGGTAGGATTTCTATTATTATTTCCATTAAATTTTTGGGCTCATTCATCATAATTAGGTACATAGGTTCACATTCCATATAAATACCCTTTTTTATGTATAGTATTTATTTAATTTAATTCCATGAATTGTGTGATCTCTTTGGGATAATTTCTTTTCTTGTGTAATATATCTATATTTTTAATTAATTATTTGAATTGATTAGGTTATTGTGTCAGTATATATATGTTTATTGTGACTAGAGTGAAAGGAAGATTCCTTTGGTTTGTTTTATGAGGGTTATACCTTGATTTATGGGTAGACTCCTATGATAACCCTGTTTGATCCCTTATATTGGTTAGAATCTGCTATGTTCCTAATGTTCCTTCTTTTTATAGTGGATTTTTCCTTTTATATGTTTGGTGGGACCACTATAATAGAATAAGGGTGTCCAAATAATGTTCCCTCACCAGGTCCAATGGTGCAGCTATTTGTCTCACTCTAGCTGATAACCTTTCCACTAAAATCCATGGTCGACTATGCTAGGGGTTTTTATCTCAAACAGCATCCAACCTTTCAGGGAATTGATGGATTTCATGATACTAGGGAATTATATTATATCATCAACATTATATTTGACCGTGTTGATATTCTAGCAGATAGGAAGGTGGTACTAATAGCTTTCATGTTGGAGGGTCCCGCTAGGTGATGGTGTGGAGTCATGGGATAGGCTGGGCGATGTAAGGGTCTCACCTAAGAGGCCTTTTAGGATATATACTTAAAGTATTTCTTACCTTTTATGTTTAATAATGACTAAGAATAGGATTTTAGGGAGTTTTAGTAGGGTACCATGACGGTGTTTGTCTACTCTGCTCGTTTTATAATGATTCTTTGATTTTCACCTCTTCTGACTGGGAATGATGCTCAGAAGGCCAGTAAGTTCAAGATCATAATTTATCCCGATATTATGAAATATGTTCATAGATTTGAAAGAGAATCATACCCAAAGGTTTTATATAAGTACTTTACCATTGAGATTATTTTTGAGGAGTTTTAAGTAGATGGTATCTTTCTACCCTTCAGTGCTCAGATGGGTGGACCTCCTATTACTATTGTGAGTACCTCTTATGATGGTAGTAATTGAAAGGAAAGGGACATGTATCAAAGAATTGGTGTTCATGTGTAGTATAGTTCCGTTTCTTTAGTTCCCTTAGGGGGTGGCTCACAGTGCTTCAACTATGGGAATATCAGACACTTCTACAGTGCCTTCTTGGTATCTCAAATAAAGTGTTTCTATTGTTCAAGAGAAGGCATATCTAATCATTATTCTCCAGAACTAGGAGGTTGGGATTTTGCTATGGGTTGAGGTATACATGTCCAGAGGGTTAGGTATCTGTCTGGGGTCCTTAGAAGAAGACTCAAACAGTTCATGCATCTTAGGTATATGATCATGGAGCTAAGGCAAGCCACATCTCTATAGTGGATCAGACTCCAGTAGATGGTGGTGAGGGTCCATCTATTGTTTAAGGTAAAATATTGATCAATTACAATTTATCTACTACCCTATGGATATTGGTGCCTCCCATTCCTTTATATCTACCCAAGTAGTTATTTTAAAATACCTACCCATAAATTTATCCTCTGAGATAGTCTCCCTTGATACACTATTTGGCACAAAAGTGGACCATATTCAATGAATCCCAGAGTGAACTATATTCATAATCGTAAATGTAAATCAGTGGGACTTCATGATCTTTGGATATGGAAACCTTAGATGTGATTATCAACAAGGAATTTATTATCGTCTGTTGAGAACACATTGATTGCTATCGAAGATATGTGTTATTCAATTTTCCAAAGGAAGAGAAATTATTGATGATTGTTGAGTGGGAAGTGGGACCAAGAAAATTTGTTCTAAACTTAATTTAGATTAAGTAGATCACATCATAGGTGTAAGGATTAAATCATTTAGTATGATCAATGGTATCCCTCTCATATTTCTCTCCATTCATAGATCTCTATCATAACATCATTCTTGATGAATTCATAGGAATTCCTCCTAAGAGATGATTTGACTTTGAGATAGAGATCATGCCATGTGTGTATCCCATGACGATAACCCATTATCATATGGTACCAGCTAAGATAACGGATCTCAAGGTATAGCTTAATGAATTAAAGGATATAGGCTTTATTAGAAAGATTACTTCACCATGGGGTGAACCTATGTTTTTCTCCAATAAGGTGGATAGTTTTCGATGTCTCTGTGTTGATTATTGGAAACTGAACTCAGTGATGATGAATTACTGATATCCTTTTCCTAAGATTAATGACCTTTTCGATCAGTTATAGGGAGATGAATAGTTCTCCAAGATTTATCTTTGATTGGGATATCACCATCTATGAGTTAAAGTGTAGGGAATTCTGAAGATGATATTTTGGAGAAGGTATGGGTTGTATAGATACTCGGTGATGTATTTCAGACTAATGAACGTTCTGAAATCTTCCATCCTTACATAGAATAAATCATCATGTTGTATATTACTGACACCCTTATCTACTAATCAACACCATAGAATCATGATAGACATCTTGAGATAACCCTAAGAATGCTTCAAGCACATCAACTTTATGCCAAACTATCGAAGTGTGACTTCTAGATTAAAGAGGTAATTTTTTTAAGGAATGTGGTGTCTTAGATAGGTATATCCATGGACCCAGATAAAGTATAGGTAATGATGTCTTAGAAACATCCCTATAATATGTTTGATATGATGATATTTCTAGTCTTAGTACGATATTACATACACTTTATCCAATACTTCTCCTAATTTTCAACACCTATAACTACACTGACAAAGAAGGGAGTGAAGTTCCAATGGTCAGAAAAATATAAAGAATAATTTATTGGGATGAAGAGGAGTTTGAATATATCCCTATAATTGATATTTCCTAATTCTAGGATTAGATATGAATTATACTGTGATTCATTAGGAATTGATCAGGGAGTGATACTGATACAGAGAGAGGTGGTAGTAGCTTATGAGTCATGATAGCTTTGACCACATGAGATGAACTAACCCACTCATGATATAGAGATGGAATCCATGGTCCATGATCTAAAGTGTTGGTGACACAATATCTTTGGTGAGAGTTTTTTATCAACACTAACCTTAATATCCTTTCCAATATCTTCATACAAAGGGACCCGAATATGAGGTAGAGTCACTCAGTAGAATATCTACAAAAATTAAACCTTGATATGATGTATGTACCTATGAAAGGTAATGTTTTATCATATTCTATTATCTATAAGATATAGGTGGAGTAGGTTCTTGGTGAGTGGACTTTGGGAAAGTAGTGGTTTTTGATGATTTTTTGACTGGCTGGAGGATTGATAATTTAGAGGATCAAGGATTGATGACTTATGATCCCTTAGTGGTCACATATTTTTTAGTAGATTAGGTAAATAGAGGGTGGGAGTTATTCCCAAAGTTTATTGTGATGATGGAACATAT
This sequence comes from Viscum album, assembly GCA_963277665.1. Lineage (NCBI taxonomy): Eukaryota > Viridiplantae > Streptophyta > Magnoliopsida > Santalales > Viscaceae > Viscum > Viscum album. Next base: position 1,926,580,846 of record OY728148.1, read on the forward strand.
GGAAAGAGGTTACTCGATACCAGGGTGGTTATTGAGAACTGATGATCTGATCCTTATATATGGGAGAGTAATAGTACCTACTTCCATTAGAGAGGAGATAATGAGGAACTTTTATACCTCTATATGGGTGGTACATCCAGGTGTGAAAAATATATACCATGATTTCAAATGATATTTCTGGTGTCTTATGATGAAGATGATTATTTCTGGGTTTTTTTCCCAATGCCTTACCTTCCATAGTGTGAAGGTTTAGCACCAGTATCCTAGTGGTTTTCTCCAACCACTTATTATTCCCATGTGGAAATGGGAAGGTGTCACAATGGACTTTGTAATGGGGTTACCCAAAACCCCAAGGAGGTTTGATACTATTTGGGAGATTTTTAATCAACTAAAGAAGGTTTACCACTTCTTACCAATTAGGGTGACTCACTTAGTGGGTGTTTTGGGAAATACATATGTTCATACAGTTGTATGCTTACATGGATTTCCCTTGAGTATTGTATCTAAAAGAGACACGTGTTTTATGTCATGGTTTTTGTAGGTATTGCAAAAAATCATTGGAACTCAGATGATATTAAGAAGAGAATACCATCCTCAGATAAATAGATAGTCTGAGAGAATAATATACATACTAGTGGATAATATTTGGGCATGGTTTCTTGACATTGGTAAAGAATGAGATGATCCTCTATACTTGTTTATATTCACACAAAAAAAGGTTACCTGGATTTTATTAAGATGTCACCTCACGAGGATCTTTATAAGAGGCCATTTTATTCGCCACATTGTTGGCATGATGTAGGTGAGGTAGTGGTTATGGGGCCTAGTTTCGTTTAGGTGTCCTCTAAGAGAGTGAAAATGATTTAGAAAGGTTTATCACTACTTAGAGTAGGAGGACATCATATGATGACCGTAAGAGGAGGGATTTAGAGTTCATTGTGGGTAATCAGGTTTTCTTGAGAGTGTCTCCTCATTTAGGACACTAATATATGAGTAAGGAAAGTTATCATTATGTTTTGTTGGAACCTTTGAGATCATTGAGTGTGTTGGGATTGTGGTGTTCCATTTGTAAATTCATTCTCACTATTTAGGTATGAACGATGTGTTTCATGTGTCACATATCTTAAGGTATATGGTTAATACCACACATTTAATCAACTATAAGGATGTTTAGTTGGATATAGATGTATATTATGAAGATGTTCTGGTGTGGATTATAGACTGGGGAAATAAATTCCTTTTAGGGAAAAGGAAACAACTTGTTCAGATTCATTGGTTTCATATACATATCCAAGAGGAGATATGGGAGTTGGAGTTTAATGCTTGAGATCAGTGGCATGATTTGTTCAATAAGGTCCACTAGATACACTTCTCAAGGATGATAAGTCATTAGAGGGGGAAAATTATAATATTATTAATTTTTATTTAATCCTTAAACCCTATTTTTTGAATATATATTTTATTTATGTGAAAATATAATTTTTCAATAAAAATAACCTTATTTATGGTTTTAAGGTGTTATGTAAGAGTAAGGTGAGGTTTTAATACCTTGAGCAAGTGTAAAACCCACATTTCCTGACCATCGTAAGAGTAAATAGACTTTTACATAAGAATAATAAGTGTAACTACCTTTTCCATGTGCTGCATAAGGGTACTGAGCCTTTGCATAATGGTCGCTAAGGTGTGTACGGGTACACCCTGCACTATTTAAAGGTAATGGGAGCTGTGTAAGGGTATATAATATATTGTGTAAAGGTAAGAGGTTATGTGAGGGTATCTATGTAAGGGTAAGAAGTGATTTTCAAAGTCCTTATAAAGGTAATCAATCATGTAAGGGTCACTGCATAAGGTTACCTATGAATATATGAATCCCATGTAAGGGTATCTACCACTCTATAAGGGTAAAAACAATTTACCCTTAAGTAGTTCATACCACATATGTAAGTGTAATGTTTTACCCTATTTCTTTGTATTTTCTCTCTTCTTCTTCTACATTACAACCTATAACACATATTTTTATGATTTTTAATGATATAAATCATGGAATTATATCCTTAAACTCATTTAAATCCATAACTCATATTAATGGACGAAATTAAACACACTATAATTATGATGTTCTTAAAACCAAGATTAAATAATTATATTTTTTTATTTTTTTATTATAGAGAGCATATATTTGGTTTTTTTACTAAAATATTCTAACCCTTGGGGACTTCATTTCTTGGTTATTTCTTCAATCCCAAGAAATCCTTAAATAACCTTATGTAAGATCTATGGAGTCATCTTAAAAGAAATAAGACCTCCTCCAATTTTTATAAATGATACTGAACCCTTATTCTCTCCTCTTCCTCGTACAACACCTAGGTATGAATTTATTCTTTTCTTTTCTCTATATTAAAGGTGTGATCATGAAAGAAACCTTTTGGATAAATTGAATGAATAATTATTGAATGATAATAATCTGAAATTTATCAAAGAATGGAAAAAGTGTTATTTTCCTATAATTTCAAAAAATAATAATAAATTATTATCAAATGTGTGTTACTCTATAAGGATAGAGTATTATAACATGTGGTTTTCTTATTATTCTATGAGGAACAAATTTATAACACATGCATTGCAATATTTTGATAATACAGAAATTATCCATGACATAGAAATTGTTACCGCATGTGATATTTTATTTTATTTGTAAATAAAAGGGTTTCTTTAAATATAGGAATCCTTAATGAGACAAGATTGTTGACATGTTGATAACTATGATAATAATACACTAAAGGAGGTGTTCTTGGTTATAGAGGTTTCCACTCCATATTTTGAACCACATGGGGTGATTTATCCTTGACATTGGCATTAATGACTTTGACATAGGATGTTCTTTACCTTTATAGGATCTTTTTTACACATATTACCATGGAATAAAACTTGTGTTAGAAAACTTTATAGTAATTCTTGATAATTATTTCTTGTGGGTGTGTGCGTAGTCTATGAGATCCTTATACGATACTTGTTTTTGTGAGTATGTTTATAGACTGTTTATTCCTATTCCATGTTGATCACATGTATTTTATGTTACTTATTCTAATCATGATGATATGATATATTTTTTGGTGTGTTCTACCCTGTTATGTGTTCATTTATAGATAATTTTATTGGTTCCCAAAGTTGGTGGACCATCATGACATGTTTATCCCATATAGGGGTAGCGCGCACGACTTATGATGAGGGTTACAATGGACCTAAGAATAGGGTAGGGATACGACGATGTTGTGTGGTTATTCTGTGATACACTCAATGCCTAGAAGATTCCTAGGAGCATGTTAGTTGATGCCTAGTGACTTTTTAGTATCTTTTGATGCCTAGTGGATGTTGAGAACATGAATCATTTGATGCCAGGTGAATGTTGATTAGTACATTCACAACATGATAAGAAACATGATTATTTCTTCATAGATAGTTCTTGATTTCTTCTAATACATTTACATTCTTTCTGTCTTAGATATAAAGCATGTACAATTAGGGCTTCTGGTGATTGGGTTAGCATATAGGTGATTTGTTTTGGATTGATTATTTATTTGCTAATTTATTATTTATTTATGGAAAACACTTGTTTACATGATCACTCTTGTTAAGGATTAATTGGTTATATTTGACTGAGTCTTGTACTCACACCCAACTCGTGAATCTTTGTGTGATTATAGATTTAATAAATAGGGATACGGGAAAGGGAAAGGACCCTGTGGTGGAAGGGTGAGAAGAAGAGCATGGAGATGGTAGCAGATCAGGACATACTCTAGAGGACCCCCTATTTTATTTATTTATTTATTTATCTACATATTATAATCCAGTTTGGCTTACGACATTTAGAGTTTTTTATTACCTTTATGGAATTTATTCCCTTTTTATTATTTAGATTCTTCAAGATACATTGATCTATATATTATTTATTATTCTATTTATTTATTTGTGTTGTGACATGATAATGAGGGTATAGTCTCCCCACAAATGAACTTATACCCATGCTTTTAGTCAGTAACCTCTTGAATACAAGGAATCATGAATGAGCTCATATATTTTGATAATGTGTAGATTCAACAATTTTGTTAATTTATTTTTAGTTTTGATGCTCAAAACACCCACATTTAAGTTACTAATGAAGTTTATTTTATGTTAATTTCAGAAATATTATATTCAGTAGAATGTTTATTCTAGAAATATATTCAAGTAATTTATTTGTGGGTAATATTTGTTGAATTAATCTAGAAATTTTTAAAAGTATTCTAGAAACACTATTCATACCTTGTGTTTGTAAGGTCATGTATGGTTCAGTAACCCTATGTTTGCAATAGAACGTATGGATCATATACCCTTTATTATTGGAAAGTTATGGATTATCAACCCTATCTTTGGAAGGAACCCTATGTTTTAAGAAAGTAAAGTATTGTTTATCAACGCTACATTTGTTAACATCCATAAATTATCAACCCTATGTTTGGAGTTTTATTGTTATGTGACGGAACCTTACATTTTACTATTCAAAAATGGAGTTTTAAATTTATTATATTTTCTAATATTTATAAAATGGACTTGACTGAATAAAATGACCAATTATAATTTATTTTATGATCGATTCAAAGGCTCGTTATGATTGATTAAAAGGATCATATTCAATGGAATAAATTGTTTCTATTCTTAGGGGAAGTTATGATTCTCTTGAATTATTTTGAATTCAAATATTCACTATTTAATGTGAGATATTTATGGAGATAGTTTAACCTAGAGATGTTCAACCTATAGTATAAATATCAAGATAATAATCAAAAGGAAAAAAAGGGAGATATACTAATATATATAAAGAAAATAGGTATACAACAAGTGTGTCATTTCCTTAAGATCTATACTTTGGATTCATAAAAGTTTTGATCTACCTGATCTAATGACAATTGTTTTTATCACTGATATTGTATCTTATTGTTACATATTCTTTGGCTATGTTGATGAAGCATTTATCTGAGTTTCACTTTGGATACATACATGTTTAAACATCTATTTAGATTTTTCTTTGTTTTTATTTGAAGAAAACCTATGAAAATGTTGAAGATCTATTTACTACTATGTTTTATTGAAGATAAATTACATCTATTAGTTGATGCTACAACTATGAAGTTTAACAAGTATCATAAATTAAATTGAACGCTTTGGATTTATTAGAGTCTCATCTACTTGGAATCATTTATAGCAGAGTTTCAGCTTCTTGAATTAAGTAAAGGTAAAGTGTCAACTACTTGTACTAAGTTGTAGATTTGGGTTTCCCTGTAAAAGAAACATAATTACCTATAAAATCCTTTTAAAGGGGTCAAATTACACCACTAATGTTTTAAGGTCATGTGATAAGATGACCTATATAGTGAAAATCACCATGATCGAGAATTTGACCATTGGTGGAGTGGACTGAGGGATATTTGTTCCCTGAACCACTATACATCACAATGTTCTTTTCATTACTTATTTTCACTACTCACTCATATTTAAGAGAGAATGAAAGGTTTTATTCATAATAAGAGAGGTTTTTTAAATATATCAACGTTTTTTAGAACAAAAATCACCCCTCTTGTGTCTTTATATTTTTCATCGTCATACCTGACAAGTGGTATCAAAGGTTGAGCTATGCTAATATATTTTCTTCTTGAAAATTATTTTGATTCTATATGATTCCAACAAGTATTTTTAATCTTGTGAAAAATCAAGAATATTTATTGGCTCTAACAAGTATGACTATAATATTTAGACAAAGATATCATGAAAAGAATGATTTTAGAAAAGGTATATCGATGATCCATGCTTCATACTTTAATGGTGATAATTATGGATGTTTGAAATCCCGTATGTTTATTTAGCTAAAAATATAATAATAAGGGTGTATTTAAAGGCTATTAATCATTATGATATTCTTAAGGAATATTTTGAATATTGTAATGATGATTAAGAAAGATAATATAATCTCAATTCAAAAGAAATGAATGTTATTGTCTATGGTTTTAGAAATAATGATTTAAATCAAGTATCTCAATGCCCAATTGCTTATGATATGTGGAAAATGATTTATATTTCACATGAAGGGACTGAAAAGTATCAAACAATTAAGGTACACTACTATAAAACTAAAGTTTTATACTTTCAGAATGTATGAGGATGAAATTATCACTCAAATGAATGGGATATTGATAGTAATTTTCAATAATGTTACTACTTTGAGAAATCCAATTTCATAATCACATCATGTGTTAAAATTACTCTGATTACTACCTTCAAAGTGGAATGGAATATCTACATCTATATTACAATATACAACTATAAAAACTTTATCAATGAGATAATTGATTAGAACATTGACGATGTATGAAGATGGGATGCAGGTTGAAGTTAAAAATAATATCAAACATAAAGAATCTTCTCTGAAAAATAATATGGATGAATCATCTGATTCAAGTCATCCAGATTTAGATAAATATTTATCATATCTTTTTAAAATATTTGAAAAACTTTACAGAAAGAGAAATAAAGGGGTTGAAGAAAATATATATCATGAATGCAATGAAAGAGGATATACAAAGCATAATTTTCCTTTACATAAAGCTAAAAGGATAACTGATTATAATAGAAAAAGAAATAAAATTATGAAGGCTACTAGGATTGATACTCTTGGTTTATATGATGAATCTTTTATAGATTCTGAGACAGATCATAAAAAATAAATTGCATGTCTTATATCTTATATTTTTGATGTTAAATCTTCTAAATCTCAAAACTCTATTTATGAAAAAAAAAATCTTATATTGAATTATATAGGTATTTATTTATATTAAAAGATAAATATGAACCTCAAAGAAATACCATAGAAATATTATAAAATATTATGATATTTTTCTATTAGATAAAGAAATATTTTCAATATATATCATAGATTTAATATCTATTTTTTTTAAAATCTATTATGATTTGTATTATACTAATATTAGAGAATTATTAATTGAATTCAATACTTAAAAAACTTATTGTATTCTAATAAAATGAGAAAATTATTTAAATCAAATCCTTTGTAAAAAAATATCCAGAAGGGTAAACTTGGATTATGAAGTAATTATGAAAGACAAAAATTATATAAGAATTATTTTGATCTTGGTTTAAATAGAAAAAAAATGTCTACTATTAAATGTTTTTATTATGGTATTAATGGACATTATGATAATGATAGTTGGTTTATATAACCTAAAATTTTTAGTGTTAAAAATTTTTATTTCTCAAAATAATTGTTTAACTTGAATAGTAGAATCCCTACTCAAAATAAACAAGTTTGGTTACCTAAAAATTTAATTGCTGACACCATTGTAACTAAAATAATATATGTACAAAAAATGAATTTTATTTGATGTTTTTTAGTAATACAGAACTAAGATGCATCATTAAATCATTAAGTGTTCGATTGAGTGATATATAAAAATCTCTACCAAAGGAGTGATCAACTCTAAAGTATTTTGTTATAAAAAAATCCTCAGTACTTAAATCTATGATTCATGAAGTATTTCATTTTTATATATATATAGTATTCTAATACATTAACTATTTTATATAATGGAAGATATATACCTCTTATAATTTTATAAAGACACTTCTTTACTCTTTAAATTATGTCTTAGTCTATTTTTATTGTATAATTAATTTTCTAAAAATTTCAAATATCTCTAAACATTATTTTAATCTATAGATATATAATACTAGTTTAAATTAGGGAAGAATTTATATTTTCCATCTTTAAACCTATTGAAATAATTAAATTTTTGTGTTTTTTAAATTTTATTTTTTTACATAACTAGAAAATATTTCTTATTTAATATATATTTTTGAAAATTAAAATCTATAATGATTATTCTGTATTTTTCAGCTAAATAATAGGAAACATAGTCATTAAACTTTCTAAACAAAACATGTCATCTTCTTCTTAAAACTATTTATTTATCTGTATTCTTTGAAATATCTTGTTCGAAGTATTCTGAAAAAAAATTACATAAAGATGAAGTGATCAATTAATTTAAGTGTAGAATAAAATCTTTCTCACAAAAGGAAAAAAAGGTAATATTTCTGATATGTTAAAAGTACAGTTAGTTTTTTATGTTGAAGATTCATTTGAAAATTATTTTTAAAGAAATAAAAATGTTTATAGTTATAAGGAATTGAAAGTCTCTTCAACTCAAATGTCTTATAAAAATATTTTTTCAAATTCAACACCTTTAATGAAGAAAAACTAATGCTATAAGATAGTATAAATATGTATAGAAAATTGTATGAAGTATTATAGAAATAATATATATAAAAAATGGTTTTTGATTCATTATAAATGGAATATCAGTATGTGAAATATATTTAAATCTCAAAATAAGACATTAAAGCTCATAAAGTATAAATGTTATGTCAAATACGGAAGAGAATCTATTACTAAGTCGGTCCTAATAAGCTTAAATTATTCTTGATTTAATAGTGTTTGTCTTATTCATATCAAAGAACAACATAAGTTCAAAATATATTAGAAGAACTATCAAGAGTTTTAACTTATTTAAATGAAAAATGTCAAATTTTGAAAAGTTGGATTGAACTGTCTATTCCTTCCTAACACTCTGATTTTATTTATTTTAATTCAATGTTATATATACAATTTTTAATATATATTTTAGTAAATATGTGTTCTATAAGTTTTTTTATAATTTATTTATAAACTTTTATTTATCATAAATATTCATGTACTTAATATTTTATCATCACATTACATAAATTAAGTCTATTACTATAAGTAATAAATATTTTTTAAAAATATTACTTGTGAAAAAATTATTTTAAAGTATAGTGTTCCTTGTAAATTTTTTAATTCTTCAATATAATATATTCTATGACTTAAAGGGAGTTATTATTAAATGATAATTTTATTCTTTAAAAAATAAAAGCTTATATATACTCTTTGATTACATATTTATATGTTTTTATGGAAGCATAAATTTAGGGGGAGTTTTTTTTACTCTTTTTTTTATATCACAAAAAGGGGGAGAAGTTTATAATTTTAGTTTACATGGTTATCGTCATGGTAGAGAAGTTGGAAAAGCTTATATGGGGATTATTTTATATCCTTATCAACATCTCATCCTTATCATGGGGAGAAATTTTCTTTATGAGAAATATTATAAAAAGGTAAAGGGGGAGAAATTTTTAGAGAAATAATGAATTTTAAATTTATGAAATTGTTGACCTCCTAGTTTTAATGATAAAAAAACATGATTATAATGATACTAATGAATTTCATGTTTTTTCTTGTAAGTAATCTATACCATGACACCCGAGATAAAATTGTTAATGAAGAGACACCATTGAAATAGGTATTGTTTTCCCTGACACACCGAGAGTATAAAAATCTCTAAGTCTGAGATACTACTAAGATATCACACAGATAGGTTATCATACCACTGGACTGAAGAATGGAAAAATTATGAGACACCATTGGTTGACACACCATTACGATGGAATGTTGTACGAACATAAATTTGGATAATTATGAGATACATTCATGATGTCATGCCTCCTTTCTCATACCACCAACACTAAAAAATTACATAAGTCTAAGACACTTACAGAGAATACACCATAATACCATTCAATATTAGTTGAGATACCACCAACACTGAAACATTACCTATGTCTGACACACTATCATAGAATACACCATCAGAACATACACTGTTTGTTGAGACACTGCCAGCATACTAAAAATTGGGCTAAGTATAAGATGTCACCACTGTCAAGCCATGAGAACAACACACTGTCAAGCAAGACACCTCTAGGTCCTAATAAACCATCACTATTTTTATTAATTTACTTATTTTGAATTAATTTACTCTAATGGATATATTCATAAAATTTAATTCTATTTATTATTTCAATGATTGTATCTAAAATTTATAACATAATTCCTATCAAAACATTCAGTATGATGAAGAAGATGATTCAGATGTTCCTATTGCTGCTGATAAAAGTGGAGCACACTCACCCATGCAAAGATATAGGGAACAACCTATAAAAAGGATAGAAAATTGTTTTTGAAAGAAAGTTCCTGTGAATCATAGAATATTTGAGAGATGAAGAGAGGAACCTGATTGCAAAAAATAATAGATCTCTTGTTGTGAGCACTCAACTAAGAAAGCCAAAGCATCATCACATCCATCACTTTCCATCAGTTATAAAACAAGAGTTCCCAACACTCTTTTTTCCAAGATATTTCAAGAGAAAGTGACTCAATCTTCATTGTTGATTCAATTCATGAGTAAAAAAGTATCATTTAAATAGAATGGGAACCTAAAACTCTAAACTCTAAGATTTCTTGATTTTATATAGTTTTATTTCATTTTTAGTAGTGTGTGTTCTTACTCTACTTTACCACATGCACCTATCTCCTATACTAAACTAGAAGATACTTGATATCTTCTAAAAAAATCTTATTTGTTTCTCCCATGGATAAGATTTGTATAGTTCCTTGTGTGGAATTCATTATTTTACTCCCACACATAACTATGGAAGAGGTCGTGTGTGACCTATATAGTTATAAACTATTGTATAAACCTGATCTATGTTGTGGATCATCTAGTTTATTTTATATAAATTGCTTGGTGTCGGGTGATCACCAAGTGTAGTGGACTAAGTCTTGACTGGATATCAAACCTATTGTATTTATCTTTCCATTGTGTGTTTTATTTTTGTTTTATTTTATTTCCTATTTAAAACTAAAAAATGGTTTTAACTATAAATATATATATATATATATATATGTATATATACATAATTTTATATTTTATCTTAATTCGTGTTTATATAGTATTTTGATCAAGTAAATTTATTTAAAAGGATGCAATAATATTATACATATTATTCAAATGGGGCCTAATAAATTCTTATATAAATATTTATAATGATAAAGATATATATCATAATTCTTATTTTAAAAAAATTTATCATATTTAATCATTTGGGGGATTTAAAAAATAATTTTTAATAGAAATATTTATTGGGTACTCAATTTATCCCCCCCCCCTCTTGGGATACTCACTCTGACCAACATTTGGTATAAAAGGTGTTTTATTTGTTTAGTATTAATGTTTTTAAATTTGTTTTAACTGTGATTTTAGTTATACTTTAAAGATATTAAAATTTTTTTGTTCTAAATATAGTTCTTTAATATGGATAATCATCAAGAATCTTCTGCTACCAGCATACCTCCTTTATTTAATGGGTTTATTACAAATGGAAAATAAAGATGAAAATGTATATAGAGAGCATGGGTTTTGATGTTTTGTCTGCTATAGAAGATGAGTATGTAATACCTAATACTTCTAGAAGCACTTTGGATAATATAACAAAATTAGCATACAATAGTAACTATAGAGATATGAATTCCCTATATTGTGCCCTTGATGATGAATTGTTTAATAGAATTTATACTTGTAAAACTACTTTTAAAATTTGGGACACTTTCTCTATTTCTAATGAGGTATCATAAAATGTTAAATAAATAAGGCTTAATACCTATACTATTAAAAATGATAATTTTAAGATGAAACCGGATGGGCCCATTTCTGATATATACCTTAGGTTTAATGATATTTTCATTACCATGAGCTCACTGGGAAAGCCTATATCTGAAAAGGATTAGATAAAGAGATTATTGAGATTTCTACCTGAAAGATAGAGAGGAACTTCAGTTTAAATAAGAGAATTGTGTGATATAAGAAAACTATATGTTGAACAGTTGATTGGGAAGATTATAATGCATGAAAAGAAGATAAAATTAAATTGTGAGAAAGATGAGGAACATAAAAGAAGGTACGTTGATTTCAAGACTACTACCTCCAGATAATAAAAGTAAAAATAACAGAAAAATCCCAAACTATAGATTTTAGTGCTAACGAACCTATCTCTGATAGTGATGAGAAAATTTCTCACCTAGCCAGAAGTTTTAAGAAGTTCTATAAGAATAAGAAGTTTTAAAAAAATAAAACTATTAAGTAAATATGAAAATAGAGGAGATTAGAAGAAAAATGATAATGATCCAAAGGAATTTTTATGGTATGAATGAAAAAATAAAAGGTCACATAAAATAGGACTGTCCAAAGATTAAATAAAAAAAGAAATTTGAAGATAAGGATAGAACATACAATAAGGCCGTGAACTCCACCTAGAGTGCATCTGAGGATAGTGTTAGTGACATGTATTATTCACCTAAAGAAAATAATAAAATAGCAAATATGAATTTCATTACCAAAGTCAGTGAGGTACTTTATTTACCTATTGTATCAAGTATTTTGTTTGTGCATGTGTTTGATAATTCAAAAAATGAAAAAAATGATAATGATAAAATTTCAATTGAATAATTATCTAACTAATTAAATATGATAAAATACGCCTTTAATTATTTAAAGTATAGATAAAAAGTTTTTAAAATTCAATATTCTCTAACTATAAACTGTCAATCTGAGTTATCTATCTAAAAGAAGAAAATGTTCAATTGTTCAAAGAAAAAAATAAACTTAAACTGTTTTTGAGAAATTTAATAAAGGATATAAAATTTTTACAAATATTAGAGATACATTCACACAAATTTTGGGAAATAATGTTAATCCCAGAAATATTTTTGGGATAAGATATGATCCTGGATAGAGGATAATAACAAAGAATAATTTGCTTCCTAAATCCAGACATAAAATATCTACTGTTAAACATTTTTCATAAGGACCCAACAATGTTTTTATTTTTAAGTATCTTCAATCCATTTATAGGAATCCCATATGGAAAATTTTGGTTCCCAAATCCTTTATTACTAACATTTCTGAACCCAAACATATTTGGGTACCAAATTCATTTCTTGTTTAAAATATATTTTGTAAGTATAATGCTTCAAGACCTCTAGTAGAAGTCTATGGTACTAGTAAAATGGTTGTTAAAGACATATTACATGAGTCTATTCTTGCTTAAATATTATCATAAAGTTTGATGGTGTTAATTTCACCTTTGGTGACAATGAAAAAGGAAAAATCATCGACCTAGGCCAGATTGGTAACAAAAACTCAGTTTTGATTACTAAATTTTTATATGTTGATGGTTTAAAATTTATTATTATTATCATTTCTCATTTATGTGATGATGGATTTTATGTTAAATTTTATAATTATGGTTTTAATGTTTTTTATTACAAAAATTCTTTAATATTTATTGATTTGAAAAATGAAAATTTTTATATTGTTGATTTAAATTCTTTTGTTTCTCAGAATGTTTCATGCTTGAGTGCCTCTCCTAAGGAATCCTTGCTTTGGAATATGATACTAGGCCATTGTAACATTCACTCACATAGTAATCTAACTAGGAAATGGTTATTTTATGATCTACCTAAACTTGAGTTCCCAATTAATAAATTCAGTAACCCCTGTCAAAAAAAGAAACAATGTAAGGTCTATTTTAAATTAAAGAAAGAAGATTCAACTTATCAACCTCTTTAGTTAGTTCACATGGATTTTTTTGGACCATCTAGGATCTCAATTTTTAATGGGAATAACAATGTTTATATTCATGTAAAATATTTCTCTAGGTATACTTGGGGATATTTTCTAGATCCCAAAATTTTATCTTTCTCTTACTTTACCAATTATTCAAAGTCCATGGATAATATTCGTGGAATTTGGATCAAAACCTTAAGAACTGATCATGGCTGTGAGTTTGAAAATTAATATTTTGAATCATTTTTCTCATAAAATGGAAACACACGTAACTTATATGCTCCTAGGAAACCCAAAAAATGGATTTTTTGAAAAAAAAAGAAATAGAACGATACCAGAGATAGCTTTTACTAAGTTAAATAAGTATAACCTACCTATCTATCTTTGGGAAGAAGCTTTCAATACAATCTACTATATTATCAATAGTGTTTTGATCTGACCCATTCTTAAGAATACCCCTTATGAGTTGTGTAATAATAGGAATCCTAAGTTTAATTACCTTATAGTTTGTGGGTTTAAAGTCTTTATTCTTAACACTAAGTATAATTTGAAAAAAAATTCTTTTAAAAGTGACGAAGGAGTTTTCCTTGGTTACTCAATCTCTAGAAAAGCTGATAGAGTGTTCAATAACAAGACAAAAATAGTGGAAGAATATGTTTATGTAAAATTTGATGAAACTGACCCATATTAGCCTAAGATGTCTTTATAAAATCTTGAGGATGATTTATCTTATCTGAAATTAAATTCAAAACATTTAGATTCTCATATCAAATTAGAAGAAAAATCATCCAGTTATGAAGAATTTTCAGAACTACCAGAACCTAAACCTAAAAATCCCGATGTTACTAGCCCCTCTTTATCTAGAACTGTTATAACTAATAAGTACCATATTTTTTATGTTGTTGTAGTTGATCTAAATATAATAACTAGAACTATAGCTTCTATTAGATATCAGGTTGAACTTCAATATTTCTTATCTCATCTTGAGCCTAAGAACATCAATTGAGCTATTAATGATGAATTCTAGGTAATGAAAATGCAAGTAGATTTGAATAAGTTTGAAAGGAAAAAAATGTGGGAACTTATAGAGAGACCCAAGGACACCATGACTATTGGAACTAAATGGGTGTGTAGGAATAAAGTTGATGAGTTAGGAACTATAGTTAGAAACAAGGGTAGACTTGTATCACAATGTTATAGTCAAGAAGAACGTATTGACTATGAGGAAACCTTTTCAAATGTGGTCAGACATGAATCCAAAAGAATCCTAAATTCTTATATAGCTCATCTAGATTTCAATATTTATCAAATGAAAGCTAAGAGTGCATTCTTAAATGGTTTTATAGTTGAGTATTTTTTTTGTGTAACAACCCCCTGGTTTTCCAAATCCCCATTTTCCAAATCAATTTTTTAAATTAGAAAAATATTTATATTTCTTAAAATAAGATCTTAGAGCTTGTTATTATAGGATTAGTAATTTTTTAATTTCAAATGGATTTTCAAAAAGGAATATTTGATCCTACCATTTCCGTAAAATGAATTTCAAAAAGATGTATTAATAGTACAAATATATGTTGATGATATTATTTTTGGATCTTCAAAAAATCTATTTGTACTGATTTTTCTAAAATGATGAAAAATGAATTTTAAATGAGTTTATGGGTGAACATAAATTATTTATTGGATTTTAGATTTTTCAAAACAAAGAAGGAATTATAATGAATCAAAGTAAATATATAAAATATATTTTAATATGTTTTGATTTGGATAGAAATAAAAGTAGTGATACTCCTATGAGTACCACCTGTCAATTGGAACATGATGAAACTGGGAAACTAGTCGATCAAACCAGTTACATAGGTATGATTGGAAGTCTTATCTGCTTGACTTCTATACAACCAGATATTATATTTAGTCTGTGTATGTGTTCTTGTTTTCAAGAAAACTCAAAATATTCAAAATTAGTTTCTATTAAAAGAATTTTTAAATACCTCAAATATACTACCTATTTAGGATTGTTTTATCCAAGAGGATAATCATTTGATCTAGTAAGTTATTTTGAGGATGATTTTAGAGGAATTAATTTAGATAGTAAAGGAATCTTTGTAACATGTAACTTTTTAGTAATTTCTCTAATTTCATGTTGTAGTAAAAAGATTTTTTTTCATTTTCTACTATTGAAGCTGAATAAATAACTGTAGGTGGTTTTTGTTCACAAATTTTTTGGATTAAACACACTCTACTAGACTATGGATATCAATTCTGACATGCCCCCATAAACTGTAACAATACATGTCCAATAAACATATCTAGAAAGTATGTTTCTCATTATAAGAAAAATCATATTGATATAAGAAATCATTTTTTTAGAGATAATTTTCAAAGGGGAGATATTATTCTTGAGTTTATTGGAACAGAACATCAATTAGATGATATATTCACCAAGCCTTTGAATTTTAAGAGAATTAATTACATTAAACCTGAATTAGGATTGATAAATTTTGGTTAAGTTTAATCTTCAATGTCATATCATTTTAGGTTACATACAATTGTGTATCGAATATTGTTGTGTATGACATGTCGTTGTCTGGCATGTAGAGACCCAATTTGTTGTCCTCATATGACTTTGAAATATTTATAAGAATATTTTCAGAGCTAGGCACTGATACTGCATGCAATTCCGAGGCACGGTGTGCCTAGAATTAATTTTATAAAAATTTCAAGTGTTTTTATATTACCCACGTGTGGTTAACTAAAGAAAATAGGATATCTCTTAAACGGTTGATCGGATCAGAAATCCAAGGCTAGGGTCGGGTCCAGAATGCAGTTTTTCTCCTAAGCGCGACATAAAATAAGTCGGCACGGGACGTTCTGACCCCTCGCTCATTGGCGTTGTGTTAAATGGATAAATTATATCATTAATTTATTCATTTAATATCTCAAACTAGAATATCTCTTGGATGAGGGATCAGATGAGAAATATGAGACCACCAATGAGCCCGGAATGTAGGCTTTACCCTAGGTAGGGTATATCCGTTTTCGACGTTGGGTGTTCAGCTTGTGCTCCATCATGGGAAAATAATTAAATAATTAAATGATTATTTGTTTAATTATTTTATTAAAAAATATTTTAACCTAATAAGGGGTTATAAATATGAGGCTTTAAGGGTTTTCCTCATAATCCCTACAATTCTATATCGAAAACATAAATATTCTCTAGAAGAACTCATCCCTGATGAAGAACGACGAAGGAAAATTCCTTGGCTCAAGGAGGATCAAACGACAAAAAACGCACCAGATATTCCTCCTCCATTGGTGAACGCATTCTTCATTGAAAGAAGATTCAAGTTCCAGGTAGGACTAGTCATTTGTGATCTTCTCCACCATGATTTAACTATTTAATCATGGAGTATCAATCTTCTTATTGATCTGTGATTTCCATTCTTCGTACTAGCCCATAGTTTGTTAATTATTATTATAGATTCTCAATCGTCGTTCAAACAGCAAGAATAGTGAAGAATCATAACCAATCCAAACACATCTAGGGTTTGTTTCCAATTCTTATGTTTTGTGGTTTCCTCCCACCTTGTGATTATATCATCAATATTTGTTTTCAATATCCAAAAATCAATTATTGTGAAATCGATCCTTAACGCAACGGATCATCACTGTGAGTTCAGAGTTGAGATCAATAGATTTATCCAGGAGTGATGCAGTGGCGAATGAACAGAACCAAATTTGTGTTTGAATTGAGTTTTTCTATCCGCAGATCTGTGTCGACTCCTTTAGTGTTTCACTAGAGATGGTGTAAGCTCAGGAGAGAGCGGCATGATAGTGGTCAACCTATGGATGGTGGTGCGACGTAGTCCTTCGGATGAGTGGAGGCTGGTGTTGTGGGATCGCATACCAGGTGTCTCCTAGCGAGACAGTTTTAGGCGGCCAACGAGGCGGTCTGACGCCATGAGGAGGAAGCTGAGGCCATAGCGCAAGCGAGACGGCAGTTCAGCTGAGGTAGTTTGGCACAAAAAAAGGCAGCAGGACAGAGCCGAGAGCGGCTGGTGCAAGGGTGAGGCTGGAATGATGGTGTGAACAGGACATCGCAAGTAGGTGGTGCGGCTGGATTGAGGCAGCGGCGGATAGCCAGAGGTGGTGGTGGTGGAAGATTTGGCGAAGTATGTGTAGTTGAAGGGATGGCGGCTAGGGTTTACACAGGGAGAGGCACGGGTGAATTTGGGGAATAAGTTAATTAGAGAGAGAAATGAATTGAAAGAATATAAAATTAAAATAAAAATAAATATAAAGATAAAAGAGAGAGGTGATATGTGGAACCATTGTGTAGAACAGGATACCAATGCATGAATCTCAATTGTGATCAGATATAAAGAAAAATATAATAATAATAATATAATAATAATGATATTATTGTTTTTGGTTGTAAAACCATAATTCATTCGTAACATATCTGTGCGACCTTGGTTTCACGAACTGTCAGCGGTAGTGTGACCCTAAATTCAAGATGAAAATTTCAAGTCTAATATTGGATGTCTTTTTTGTACTTTCGAACTGGGTACCCAAAATGCTCAGGAAATAATAGATTTAATATTATTATTAAACATTCGACCCGCCATAACTCCTGCGTGCGACGTACGATTGAATTGTCGTTAGTGTTCATGAGATTCTATCATTAAGATGGTCAATTCAAGTCTAATGTTGAATATTAAATTATGGTTCATAGATCGAGTCCATGAAACACCCAATACTATTATTATTATTATTATTATTATTATTATTATTATTATTGTGGAATCTTATATCCAACATATCTCCCTCATACGGTGTTGAAATGAAGAACCGTCTGTGGCGCTGGAACCCTTTGGATGAGGAAGTCCTTTTGAGATAGTCCACATGACTTTCAGAGAAATTTGGAGTTTCTCCTGGTTGGATCATACCCAAATCCAACCGGGCCCTCGGCACTAAAATACCTATAGCTTAGAGACTGGGTGTCCGGTTGACGCGTCATCTGTTGCATTGGAACCCTTATGACATGATGGATCATCAGGTTTTTTCTTTGTGAGACTTAGTACCGGTTGAAATATGACCGATGGCTTGAGGAGCAGTTCTCCCAGATTCAAGTGTGCTATGAACAGGAATCCAGTGGCTGGTTGGGACATGAAGAAGAAGAAGAGTGAACAATTCGGGTCAGCATCAGAAACTCCAGAGTGGGATGATCTAGTTGTATGACTAATCATCCCTATCTCTGGACCAGTGACCAATACGAGTCAGCACCAGCGACCAATACGTGTCAGCATCAGCGACCAATATGGGCCAGCACCAAGGACCAATACCGGTCAGCACCAACGACCAATACGGGTCAGCACCAGCGACCAATACGGGTCAGCACCAACAACCAATACGGGTCAGTACTAGCAACCAATACGGGTCATCATCTAGTGACCAATATGGGTCATCATACAGTGACATATACGGATCAGTGGTAGAGTTACTACGGATATGATGATCTATCTTTTGGACTAGTCATCCCTATCACAGTGACCTAGAAGTTATACCATTAGAGTGAGATGTCACTTTTTCTTTGTGCTTTATGATTTAGATCATGCTTGTGATATTACATACCAAGGTAGAAGTTAGTTCCCCCTCGATGTATTGAGGTTCCGGAAACATCTTACTAGAGCATTTGAGACATTATAGGTTAGACTATAGCAGTGTTCCCCCAACTAAATACAGTTTCAAGGAGTGGACCTCTTCACTTTCTTTCCCTTAGTCTTTCCTCAGGCGCAAGACCATGTCAGTGAGACCTCTAGTGTCAGGCACTAGAGGTAGTTCTAGTAGAAAGTTCCCGATGGAGCACATCCTCTTATAAGTACCATTAAGAATGGTTGAGTTGTACCTGATGGAGTACATCTCTCAGATTAGTTCCATCTAGGATGGCCAGCTCATGGAGCGTGTACTTCTAATCCTTGAGTTATGCTTTGAGCATTCATTGAAAATTCTGGTAATGGCTTGAGGTTGGAGCCTTATGTTTCTTTTTGGCTGAGAAGAGTATATCTCGATTCCCTGGGTTTATGTATGGGCATATACCAAGTGTGATCTATGAGATGGATATCCCCTTACTCTCCCATTTGGGTTTCTTTGAGTGAGCATATCTATTATTGGGTGGATCTGTACTCTTTCCATTCACTCTTGTTGTACCCTGTTCCCCCTTACTTCTCCCCTCTTTAGTACCTCTCTTGTTACTCCCTCGAGTCATCAAGGCATAATAATGTGTATTCTTATACTCACCCCAGCTTGGGCTTTGCCTGCATTTGGTGTGCCCTTGAAGACGACAGACAGTTTTATCATGACATTAGAGGAGCTTAGGGGTACTAGGTGCTTGGACCGTGTGTGGTGGTAGTAGCTTGGGATTCAAGATTGGGAATCTTCTAGATGTTTTACTTTTTCAGTTATTGTCAGGTTTTGGAACTTTTCTAGTTAGGTGTGTATTTTTTCCCCTTTCCCTTTCAGTTTTACTTTTCTTATACTGGTACTAATTAGTGGTCGATGCATTTATGTTGGTTTCCTTTTTAAAGAAATGTGGTACCTTTATTTCTTTTCCTCTGCACTTTTTCATTGAGTTGGCTATGTGTGTGTGTATAGGTTCTTAGGAAAAGGCCTCCCCGAGTTTGGTGTACCTTCGATGATAGTCACTAGACCCTAGCCTATGGAGGCGGGCTTGGGGAAGTTGCAGCTCGAGCCCCAGTATGGTTCAGGTGGTGACATGGAATATTGTTGTAATTTAATATCGTTGGCATGTTATATTGTTATCTTTTCTTGTTATTGGTGTGTCATGTCATTGGCCTGTCATGCTGTTGGTTTTTCATGTCATTGGCCTGTCATGTCCTTGGCCTATTGGCCTGTCATGTCATTGGCCTATCATGCTATTGGTTTTTCATACCATTTTCTTGATGTTCCATTAGCATGGAATGTCTTTCCTTTTCATGTCGTTAGCATGTCATGTCATTGGCATATTATGTCTTTGTCTTGTCATGTCGTTGGCTTATCATGTTGTTGGCTTGTCGTGTCGTTGGCCTATCATGTCTTTGGCTTGTTATTCCATTGGCTTCTAAAACTATAATATTTTCATGTCATTGGCCTATAATTCTATTTTCTTATCATTCTTTTGTTATTTCCTATCATTTTCATGTCATGTAATTGGATTTTCATACCATTGGTTTTTTAGAACATTGATTTTTCATGTCATTTCCTCTCATGCCTTTGCAAATTTTTCTTTTGTTTCTCAATATTTCAAACCAGCAGTTCATTTCCCAGTTTATTGTATTTACAAAAACCCGATGCATGTTTTTGTCTCAATATTAAATTTTATTTCAAGTATAATTTTAATTTTAGAATACCTAATATCCCAAATTGTATTAAATTGGCATAAGACTATTCCCAAAAAACCTTGAGCCACACATGATACTTGAATATCTCTCTCTAAAGCCTAGTGTAACCCTTTCATATCTCAATGTTCAAACCTCCTCCTTACCATCAATTGAGCCTTTTGAGCTGATTTTAATGCTGATAATGAATAATGCTTTTATTATTTCACGTTTTATGTCAAAATCTTTTAAGAAGTAGAAAAAGAGATTTGTGCATTTACTCTAATTGATTTAGTTAATCTATATCTTTTCAACTAAGTTGTTGTTGCATAAAAAGAAGTATATTCAAATTGGGAATTGTCTAGTAAGTCTTTGGAACTTAAGGTTCTCCAAAACTGAGGGTAGTTGGTGTGGTTTTCATCAAATAAGTGGTCTTTCTACCTGAAGTTGGTATATGAATTTTATCTTCATGTTTATTTTTTTTTAAAGATGGTATAGATTGTATAAAAATTTGTGTGAAAGGAAAAGTATTTGAATTTTCATCAATAAAGTGGGGTAAGTGTTTGAATGTACCTCATGATGGAGTATTTTATGATTACAAAGTGATTGTTCTAGAAGCTAGTGATATGTTTATTTATAATGATTCCCTTATTGTCATAATAGGATACGGTTCAACTAAAAGGCATGTTTCCTTGGAGTTAGATGGAGAATATAGGTTTTATTTAAATTTTTTCAGCACATTATTTTCCCAAGGAAGGGTGAATTCGCTAAAATAAGGTACCAAGATGTGTATCTTCTATATCTTAGAATTGAAGGTCACAAGACTAATCTCTATATATATCTAATGGTATATATGTGTGTGATGATCAAACCATCATCCAAATAAAATTATTTGATTTACCAAAAGATAATTTCTACAATGTTATAGGCCAAGGACCTAGTTCATGACGATGAAGAGTCTAGTATAGACAATGGTGGTTTCTTCTTTACAAGTTCTACATATTTAAGAATGAAAATAAGTTAAAACCCATGGAAGAAACAATGGGTTGGAGATTCTGAGAAGTTTTATACTAAATAAAATCTGGTTGATCATCCAAATAGACCTAATAATGAATTTGATCTAGGATTTAATCCTGATAAAGTTTTGTAATACTCATATGATGAATAAGTTATTAATGAATAATTAGAAAAGGATCAATTTTTTAATGTAGGGAGTGATCCTAACCTTTCTCCAAAATCCTCTCCCATTACCTTTGGATCTCCTTATCCACCAAGGAGGTTTCCAAAAAGAGAAAAGTTGGTTAATAGTGATGAAGAAGATATTGAGGTCTCTGTATAGGATCAATACAAAAGTTCCAAATCCATTGATAATAATGATGATGAGGAGGAAAAAGAATAAAAGGAATAAGTAGATGAGAATGAAAATAGTAATCATTGTAATGAAAAATATGCTACAGATGGTGGAAGTGATGATAGAATATATTATGAAACTAATGATGATAGTGGATGAATCAAGAAAAATGATTTGGAAATGCATCTGAAGCTTAAGGATTCATTTTTTAAGGGGGATCATTCTACATCAGTGGTGATTTTTCATTAAGATATACTTGTTGATGATGTGGATTCTAGCTCAGATTCCACACGTCAAGAGGTTTTGGATTCTAAATTGAAGTAATAGTTAAGTGTTATTTTTATTGTAGAACATCATGTTGCTAAACAAGAAAAAATGAGCTTATTGAGGAAGAATTTTTAAATGAACAGTTAGTTGTTTTACATGTTCATAAGTATCTTGTGGGTGAAAATTTGGATGGAAAGTCTACTACGGTTGATGCCCAAAAGAATGTTGAGATTCATGATGCACCAATTGTAGGTACATAGCTGGAAATCGAGCCTACTAGTGTTGAACATATAGTGGCTGCTCAAAGTTCACAAGGTGAGAGGAATCTCGATGTTTCAGTACCTCTTACCACTTCATCTATCTCAATTGTTGTTTTAGACCATTGGGTGGACCCTATGGAAGAGGATTATGGAAAGTTATCTAATGTTTTAAGAATCCCTCCAAAGAGTGATAAACCTAAAGTTAGTATTGAAGGTGATCTTAAGGGATCCTTAATAGAACATTTTGATCTTGAAGGTATACTTTAAAAGTTTTTTTCTATGATACCTCTTGTACCTAAACCTGCTCCAACTCCTCATGTTGTTCCAATATCTATGGTCACTCAAGATGAATTGAATTTGTTTTGTGAGAATTTGTTTTTTGAGTTTTGTAGGTGTGTAAGGAATCAATCCCCTATCTTGACAAAGCTTAGTGAAAATGATGATAGGTATTTATTTGAGTTGGTTATTGATCATATCCAACCAAACATGATGCATCACATTTATGAGAAAGATATTGAGAATAAGTGGATAAGTGGTGAACTGAAAATTCTCAACCATTTGATTGAGGAAATGAAATCTGAGTTTAAAGCTTCCTTGATGGTATCCTTAAAATACATTAAGATACCTCTTCTGATACTTCTGTTGGTGCTACTATTTATCCTTAGTTCTTTATGTTGATTTCATCTGATCAGTTGTTAGAGAAAAAGTTACAGCTACTTCCAATGGTCCCTCTAGTGGACAACCTATGATTCCATTAAAATTCTAAGGAAGTTTGAACATGGAACGGAGCATCATCATATGACAGTTAGTAATTATTCCAAATATATGAATAATGATAGGGATACTATAACCAAATCCATCAAATTTTATTTCTCTCAGGTCTATACCAAGCATGAAATGGAAACCAGTTTAAAATTCATAGCTAAGAATTTAAGAATTCCTCCTATGACTCAAGCATTCAAAGAGAAAGTCAAACAGCTCAAGGAGATGACCCCTATGTTTAATAGGTTTGTGGAAGAGAAGGGTGACTTCTTTAGTTCCATGTAAATGGGTTTACAAATCATAATATATTTCATAAATATCATGACGTCTTTTCTTTAATTTCAAGTCCAAGAAGTGGTTGCTCATTCTTCCATTACGATTAATCCTCAGTTATCTTGAAGACCTAGATTTACTGGTGGTTCCCATGTACCTCTTCCAATTGGTTTTTAGCCTTTCCTTATATATCATTCACAAGATATTCACCAAATCATGCTAGTTTTTGTTTTGGAAGATCTTCCTATTATGGATCTCACTGGTCATTCTCCGGATGCTCCCTCTACTCTACCTCAGGTTGATCCTTCTGCCTTGAATACATAGAAATATAAATCTAGGGCTAAAGGAAAAGACCTGATGGACCACTCTTCCAAACCTTAACCTTCATCTTTTATTGGATTAGAATGTAATGCCTTTGATGGGATCTATATTGTAATAAATTTGTGCTAGTAATTTTTAATGTATTTCTTACCTTTTATTTGTTCTATTTTAATTTTATCAGTCATTCAAATATTTTAATCTATTCCTTTTGCCTACATTTATTGATTTTCTTTACCTTTTTTATAATCCTAAAATGGGGAGAATTTTTTTGGAATATGTGATTTGATTAATTTTAAATAATTATATTTCTCTATTTTTTAAAAATATTATCTTTTATACTATATCCTTTAAATATTTGTATGTTTGAAAAATGTTCTTACCATTGTTACTTACTTTTGATACTTACTATTTTCCAATTATTTTCCTTGAACTATCTACACAAAGTGTGAATGATAAGTCTTGATTTATATTTGGATCTTACCTTGGATATCACATTTTTAACATTTTTAATATCTTTGATGACCAGTTTTTACATTTATAATATTATTTTTATGCCATGATTATTCTTTTAATGCCATTATTTGTGATCATCAAAAAGGGGGAGATTGTTGACCTCCTAATTTTAATGATCACAAAATCATGATTATAATGATAATAATGAATATCATTTTTTTTCTTATAAGTAATTTGTACTCTGAGACTGGTGATAAAATTTATAAGGATGAGAAACTGTTGAGTCAGACATCGTTTTCTATTACACATTTCTAGCATAATAATCTCTAAGTCTGAGATAACTCCAAGATATCACACCTTCATACTGTTATACCAATGGATTAAAGAATTTAAAAAGTATGAGACACCACCAGTCAACACACCATTAGGATTTCATGTTGTCAGAACATAAATTTGGCTAACTATGAGATAATCCCAAGATGTCACACCGCTAGAATCATACTACCAACACTAAAAAATTGCCTAAGTATAAGACACCATTAAATCATACATTGTCATACCATACACCGTTAGTTGAGATACCACAAAAAATGAAAAAATACCTAAGTATGAGCATTGTTAGAGCATAAAACATCATACCATACATTGTGAGTTCAGAATCCACTAGCATACTGAAAATTTGTCTAAGTATAATACACCGCTAGTTTCATGCCTCCATACTAACAAACTATCAAGTAAGACACCACCAGATCCTAAGACACTGCCACTATTTTTATTACTTTACTTATTTTTAATTACATTACTCTAACAGCTATATTCATCGAATTTAATGATATTTATTATTTTAATTATTTTATCTTAGATGTCCAACATAAATCATATAAAAACATACAGTACGAGGTAGTAGATGATTCAGATGTTCTTGTTGCTGCTAATAAAAGCGGAGCAAACTACCTCATGCAAATATATAGAGAAAAACATGCCGAAAGGATAGAAAAAATGTTGTGGATAGAAAGAGATTGTGATTCACTAAATATTTGGGAGATGAAGAGATAAAACTGATTACAAACAAGAATAGCTCACATGTTGTGAACACTCAACTGGGAAATCGAAAGAATCATCACATATGGTTCTTTCCTTCAGTCATAAAACAAGTGTTTTCGACACTCTATTTTCCTAAAAATTTCAAGATAACCTAACTCAAGCTTCATTCTTGATTAAATTAAAGATTCACAAGCTAAAATGAAATATACCGAGAACTTCTAAACTCCAAAACTTTCGATTGATTTATTTTTTTTAGTTTTATTTCATTTTGAGCAGTGTGTATGCTTACTCTGGTTTACCACACACACACTATCTCTTATACTAAATTGGTAGATACTTAATATCTTCTCAATAATTTTTCTTATTTTTTTTACCCCATAGATAATCATTTTAGAGGTCCTTATGTATCCTATTCCATTTTACTTGCACACATAACTATGGAAGAGTTCATCTTTGTCCGGGACAGTTGTAAACTATTGTATAAACCTGACCTAGGTTATAGATCATATAGTTTATTTTATAGTAACTTCTTAGTGGTGGGTGATCATCAAATGGAAAGGAATAAGTCTCAACTTGATACTAAACCTATTGTATTCATCTTTCCTCTATGTGTTATAGTTTTGTTTGTTTTATTTCCATTTTAAAGCTGAAAAAATGTTTTAACTGTAAACAAAATATATATACTTGATAGTTTATATTAATTTGTGTTCGTATAGTATTTTATTAAGCAAATTTATTTAAAAGGATTCAATAATATTATTTATATTATTTATTTTAGGCCTAATCAATCTCTAGATAACTCTTTATAAAGATTAAGGTATATATCATACTTCTTATTTTGATAAAATTTCCTATATTAAAACATTTAAGGGATATAAAACAATATATTCTTTAATAGAAATTTTTATTGGGTACTCAATTCACCCCCCCCCCCCCTCTTTGGATACTCACTCCTTTCCATTCCATCATTAAATTTTTTATTTAATTGTGGGAAAAGTTCAAAAGAAGACAAAGTTAAGGGGGCCTAAAGAAATGAAGGCCAAGAGCATCTTCTCGAACAAGACTACCACATTCAATAAGAAGTGAT
Source organism: Viscum album (assembly GCA_963277665.1). Taxonomy (NCBI): domain Eukaryota; kingdom Viridiplantae; phylum Streptophyta; class Magnoliopsida; order Santalales; family Viscaceae; genus Viscum; species Viscum album. The sequence continues at coordinate 1,926,607,626 of OY728148.1, forward strand.
CCTAAATTCAAGAATAATAAGGTTTGATTTTCATTGTTAACCCTTGATGTGAGGAAGTAATATGCTTTGTTCCCTTCTATCCAAGTGTGAAGAAGGGTTGCCTGTGGACTGAGAATTCTTCTGCATTTGTGCACAATATAGGATATAGACCACTATATATAAATATTTCCTTGCATCGAACCAAGAATCCTTGTCTATTAGGTCTCCACTAATTCCAAAATAATATTGGAATATTGGAATAATTTGATTACCTTCAACAGAACGTATGCCTCTGCCATCAGAGAATCACCTCGACCAAAATTATCACTAAAATCTAAGATAACAAAACCTCATTGATCACGAATGATCCCTACTCCCGTCATTATATATAACACATAGGGTCCATAAACATTGAACTTCAAACCTTTGTCTGGTGGTCTCCATTAAATCCATATTCCATGTCTGGTTTGATTCTGATGAGCCGCCATGCTGGATAGGCCTCCAATGAGCTTTCTGAGGGATGAAGTGTTTTTCCACCATTTGAAAATAGGTAATAGTACCTCCACCAAGACTTTGATTTTCACCATGATTTCCTAGCCAAGATATAGGTTTATTATCATATCATGATCGGTTTCTAGCCATACAGATGATCTAACATCCCACTACCAGGAGAAGACCTCTCACCTTCTGTTCTGGTTCGTTTTTGTCTATTCCCGTAAACCAATTTTGAAGGAACTAGTCCCAATTGCTCATTCAAACACCCGCTCTAGTACACTCTCCTAGAATTATCCAAACTGCATCAACTTAGTCACTCTCGTAAAAAATATGTTTTGATTAAAAAAATTAATTTATCTTTGGTTTTGATGCTCACAAATTTCCACAATTATTTTACTAATTAAGTTTCTTTTAAATGAATTTCAATAAGATAATATTTGGTAGAATGTTTATTCAGGAAATATATTCAACTCATTGATATTTGGGAAATATGTTTTTAAGTATTATAGATGTTTTTAAAAGTATTATGGAACATTTTTTCATACCCTACGTCTGTAAGCGTGATGTATTCTTCAGCAACCCTACATTTGAAATATCACTTATGGATCATACACCCTACTATGTTAGGAAAATATGGATTATCAACTTTATGTTTGCAAGGAACCCTATATTTGAGGAATAGAAAGTATTGTTTATCAAACTTGTGTTTGTCAAAAACCATACGTTGTAAACCCTATGTTTAGAGTTTTTTCATTATTTTGAAGGAACCCTACATTTGACTATTAAATGACGGAGTTTTAAATCTATGATATTATCCAAGATTTATGAAATAATCTTGATAGAAGTAAAATAAATATTCAAATATTTTTCAGAACTGATTCAAAGGCTCTTTATGATTAATTTAAAGGATCATATCCAATGGGAAAAAATAGTTTCTATTATTATGGGAAATTATGATTCTCTTGAATGATTTTGATTTCAAATATTCACTATTTATTGTCTGATATTTCTAGATCTAGTTTGAACTGTATTTGTTAGACCTACAGTATAAATATTGACACAATATTTATTGAAAAAAAGAGTATATATAAAAATATACATAAAGAAAATATATATACAATAAGTGTTCTATTTCTTTAAGATATATACCTTAGAGACATTCATGTTTTGATCTATCTGATCTACTCACTATTGTTGTTTTTGTTAATACTGTATCTTATTGTCACATATTCTTATATAAAATCGATGAATCATTTTTCAGAGATAAACTTTGGAGATAAATATGTTTAAACATCTATCTGGTGTTTTCTTTGTTGTTGTTTGAAGAAATCCTGTGAAAATGTTGAAGATCTATTTATTGTTGTGTGTTATTGAAGATCAATTATATCTATCAGTCATTACTAAAAATGTGAATTTTAACATGTATCCTCAATCAAATCAATCTCTTTTGATTTATTAGAGTCTTGGCTGCTTGAAATCAGATATTGTGGAGTTTTTGCTACTCAGACTTAGTCATGGTAAAGTGTCATCTTCTTGTACTAAACTGTAGATTTTTGGTTCCTTGTAAAAGTACCAGAAGGCCATGTAAAATATTTGTAAAGGTTTCAAGTACCTAAACTTACTTGTTAAGGTCTTATAATAAGTGGAAATGTCTAGTGAAAATTTCCAAGATCGTTGAGTTGAGCATTGGTGGAGTGGACTATGGGATCTTTGTGCCCTGAACCACTATATATCATTATTTTCTTTTCTTTATTTATTTCCTTTTTTTACTCATATTTAAGAGAGAAGAAAGTTTCATTGCATAATTTGAGAGGTTTTATGAATCTATCAAAGTTTTAAAAGGGCACAATTTAGCCCCCACTTGTGTCTTTATCTTCATCATCACCATCCTAACCTAACAATGTGACCTCCGGCTTGGATCCACTGATTCATGTTGGGGTGTTACACATTCTGTATAGGGAATGTTATTACAATTTAACCATCTATATTTCTTAAATCTTATACAAATTATCTAAATATTTATATATACATATAATTAATTTATATTTATATATTTATTCATATAACTATATATTCTTATATAATTAGTTTAAAATATATTTATAAAATATGTTTATATATTTATTTATTTATATATTTATGTTTAACTATATATTTACATATTTACATATTTATATATTTAAATATATATATTTTTATATTCATGTATATATTTATATATTTAAATATAATTTTAAATTTATAGATGAATTTTTTATAATGTATTTATAAATTGCATATTTATTGTAAATACATTTATGTGTGTGTGTGTGTTTGTATATGTGCTTGTATGTAAAATCTATTTTTATATATATTTGTTTTTGTGATTATATATATGAATGTATATAAATTTGAATATGTATTTTTTGAAATGTACAATGATACATACATATCATGTACACTTACCACTAGCCTAGAGGATTTTACTTATCATATATTGACACACACACACACACACACACATATATATATATATCCTGCAATATATATTTATTTTAACATATATATATATATATATATTAATATGTATTTACACATATTATTAGAATATATAGATAAATATATTTTTGTTTGTTAATAGATACACAGAAATATATATATATATACACAATTGAATATATGTGTATATATATTCCTAAATTTTTATAAAGTAAATAAAATGGTTATATTTTTATTTTGAATAAAATGGATAATAAAAATTTATTTCCATGTGGTTTATATATTTAAAAATATATTTTATATGTAAATATGTTTAAATATTTATTTATACAATTAAATATTTATATGTAAATATATATAAATATGCATATATATATATATGCATATATTTAATTATAAAAAACACAAAAATATGAAAAGTGGTAAAATTTCAAAACCATAATATCTATATGAGTGTTATCCATAGGAATAAATTCAGTCTCCATTGAAAAAGAACAATAAAACCCTCCTAAAAAAGGTGAAATCTCATCGAATATTAAAAAATTAGGGTATCCCAACTAAAAACTCGGTTTTATGGTTATTTTATGCCCTTTCTAATTATAAAGAATAGTGATCAGGGTTCCCTAGTTCAACACTACCTAAATATCTTCATAGGATTATATTTTATATGCGGTAGATCCCAAACGGACACCCAGATCAAAAGTTGTAGTCGTTTGAAGTTAAAGTCATGTTTTCAACTAATCTTAATATATTAATTATATTTTAAAAAATTCATGTTAGAAAATTATTATTAAATGTCTATTACTAAATACTAATTAAAATAATTATTAATTAATATTAATTTTTAAGTATTTTTAAAACATATTTCACTAAATATATTATATGTTCATTTTAAATACATATTTAGTATTATATAAAACATATTTATGAAAATATATTTTATATTTTTATATATATTTGTAATTATATCTTAAAATATGATTTTTAATTATATATATATATATATTAGATGAAACCTTTTATTAACATTGATAAAGCCCCCTTTTATGAATGCTAAAAAAGTGATGATAAAGATGTCTCTTATTAGTGCTAAGAAAAGGAACTAATAAAGGGGATGATTTTATTAGTGATTTTTTAGCATTGATAAAGGGGGTATTTATAAGAACATTTACCTATAATTGATAAAAGAACACTAATTATCAAAAAGCATAATTTTTTCATAGTGATTATTTTCAAGGCTCTACAGTGCTTACTTTTCTACACAGACTGAGTGACTCATCCTGAAATACATTTAAGAAATATCCCCATGGTTTGAACATCGAAAACTAGGGTCTTTGCACCTCCATTGAGTTCATGGGATATTTATTAAATTTTTATTAATAAATATTAAATATCCCATGATACTATTCATCCTTGGAAATTCACCAAAATCCCACCCCATGATAAACACCACCTCCCGAGTTCAACATTACATTTGAAAAAAAATTTGTGGTCATTTTCAGGTGTAAATTTACTATTTTATCCCAAGAAAGGCCCCGATACTCTAAAATCTAAAAAACGGTCCTAGTATCTACCAATAAATTTATGTATCACCATATCCTTCCCTCATTAAAACCTTTCATCCTTGAAAATGGAACTACTATAGGACAACAAAAACTTCACAAATGATCTCGTTCTGCAAACAACACACCATCACTCAAAATTCCTTCATATTAAAAGGTATAACATCTATGATAACTCTATTAACTATAGTCTAGGAAGATAATATCCTCTTTCACTCAAGAAGATACTAGCCTTGTCCTAACTAAGTAAAAATAACTAAGTGTAGCTATGTATCCACATTGCACAAACCCTGTCATGGCTCATCGTCTAAAAATATCTTCTCATCCAAAGGTCATTCTGGCTCATGGAATAAAAAATAACCATAAACCATTTATAATCCTCCTAAAAGGGTTCATCAAAAGGTTCATAATTTCTATGAGTGCCTCACACACCACCTTTAAATATAATCCTAGATACTTTCCAAAAAATATAAACACATTTATATTGTATTACACTACCATGTTCCTAGATTATTTCTATACTATCATCAAAAATCTATAAGGACACGTGCTCTTTGGAAACTAGGTCAATCACCCCACCACAATATTTCAACAAATAATAGACTCGTGTTTTCTAGCTTGTGGCATAAAGCAACATAGACCTTATCGAATCTCATCACAACATCTATGAGAATTATGGTTCATATCAGGATCTCTAACAAATTAACAAAAACAATCAATGATATCCCAATTGGGTTGTCATTGGTCAATTGTGAAATATATTGAAGAAAATTCTATACAATAAACCATCCTCTACTAATGGTTAAACCACACACCAATGGTATTTGTGTAACCTAATCCACCACAATCCAAATTGAACGTTCATGGACATTTAAATACCCATTCTCTATCAACTTCAGACCCCAAAAAAGTACCTGATTATGAAACCAACACACATAGACCCATTATATAAATATTATCCTCTATTTAATAGTCAAAGTTTCCAAGTGATGGGTTACTCCACAAAGAACCACTAGACATATTATTCTAAGGTATACATCCCAATATGGTTGTATCCACTCAGGACTTCCATTTTATATCCACTATGAAAACCAAATAAAATCCACTTTCCATCCAAGGACAATTGGGGATGTTCTCTCCACCTTCATGAAAAACCAATAGTTATGCTTCCTGAGGATGTCTATTCACACTAAATCATTAAATCAACATCACCACTATAGTCCTATCACATAAGGGAATAATATGGGATAACCATCATCAATCTAAGGTGATCACCATCTCTTCTTCTCCCTCCCTTAGTGCAAGGATTAACTACTTGGAAGCTAGATACCTATAATCCCCCTCTATTATTTAGACACAAAGTTTCCTATAATGGAATTTGTTTCCTCACCACCACTATGCCACTTTTATCTCATTAGATTCCATGGATCTAATACTATGGATTCTAACACTATTTCATGAATCAAAATATCACACCATGATATCTTACTGTTTAGCTGAAACTATCATGGTATGACTAGATAAATTTCTCAAATGCCTAATAGGCTTGTCCATGAACTGACTAAGAAATATTTAGTCCACCACTTTACTTAACATACTTTGATTCCATAATTGTACTGAAATATAATGAATAATTCAATCCTCTATCGAGGGGAAACCATGGGTCATCCTTAATAATCCCTAAAACTACTATAGATTAACTCTTATGTAGGAAAATGCAACTATTATAATGTGTAACTAGACCTAGATGTTATCTCTCACACAGAGGTCCATTCATGACACCACAAAGATCAAATAGTCTCTACCATAAAACATGCATAAGAAACACTATGTGATGACAGCAAGCCTGAAAGGATACCTTGACTCAGTCATACTACCTTGGAGAGGATCCTATACCCATGGTTCACAATGTAATCTTAAATAAGAACACAAACTTTGACCATGGTAGAGTAGTCTTATTATAAGTTCGAGAAGAACATCATCTGTTAATGGATCACTATTTTTTGTAGGGGTTTCAAATAAAGAATCATCATCCATTTGATGAAAGTATAATCTCTATGGAATCATGATTCTTAGACTCTATCTCATACTTGGTTGCTCAAGGATTAGGCTCTTCTCACAAAACCCAGATTCCTCTACTATTGAAACCCATGTAGTAAAAACATCTTAAGGTAGTATCATCAACCCAGTGGGGACTAAAATCTACCCTACAATAAATATTTTTACTAATAAAAATGAGGGAGAATAAACCTTAAATCATATGGAAAGGAAATATCTTAATAGAGACCCAGAAAAAATGCCTCATTGCTCACAACCTGATGGTGAGAATCCCATATATACACACAAGCTCAAAACAGTTCTACCTCTTCACAACATCTGACCATTATTAGGTAACTTCATATATTCAATAGGATGGACCCACATGTAACATGGAATATATATGAGATAACATATAAATAACATTAATAATCCCAATTGAGTACTACATGATGCATGTACCAAATTACTTGTGCCTTGCAATGATGTTTTTTAGCTCTGGTTAAACTCTCAGGTTATCAGAGTCATGGGGAAAGGATATGTCAGCTTCCATACCTATGTTGTGTCATCGGGGGGTTCCATAGACCTAACTCAATGGTGTACATTGATAAACATTACAAGTATATATTTTTATGTGTGTGTATTTTTATCTTTCCACATAAGTATTAATACTTATTCATCTTTTATTTTTATTGTAATGTATTTAGATTACATGTCATTTAAAAAATTTTATAGTAGTTACCAGTCTATAATGAGAACCTAGAGAAACCATTATAGTAATATTAAACTTATGTATTATGGTCTAGACACATCATTGTGATGGGACACAGATAATGTTTAACTATCATGTGTTTGGGGACCATAGTCATTCAGACTTCTTCTCAAAAAGTTTTAAATTGGTGATCTTGAGTAGATGAGGTCATGATAATTAAGTCACAAATAATAATACCACATGTTTCAGGTGTCATTAGTAGTTAATATCTATGAACACCTATAATAGTCTCTTGAATTAATATTATTATCAGTGTATACCATTTGATTAAGTTCATTGATACAAGATGAAAACCATGAAATTTATGTTGTGGAGAGGTATCTTTATTTGGGTTCACCATTGGTGGTATTTAATTGATTTAATAATAAATATATAATTTTTTTACTTCTAAAAGAAAGTGATATCTCATGCCCAGTTGATTGGGATGGTAATACATTCACTATATTTGTATACATGGTAGAAGAAGGAAAGTCCATCTAGTAGGGTCAAAAAATAATAAAGAAAAAATGGATGGTTTGAAAAAGTGTGAATCTTGATTTATGAGATATCATATGATAAAGATATTATATTACATGGTGTGTGTTCATAGGAAAGATTTTTTTTTCTATTACAATTTCTTATCTAGTTAGGGGCATTGATGGATTGATCAAATATACCCCTAGACTATGAATAGTATTCACTCCTATCAAGATAAGGTCCTAGAGGGTCACACACTTAACATATTAAAATTTTTGGCATGTTATAATGAATAACATTATAGGACTTGGTGGGCACATCATGGGGTCTAGGAGAGGTCTGAGTATAAATGATTTCCAAAAAATAAATAAATTCATTATTATTCATGTATAGAACAATTGGAGTTGAATTTATTTATTTAATGTATATACTATTATTTAACTGAATACATGGAAAAAATATTTTATAGATGAATATTATTTTAATAATCATGTTTCATTTAATATTTTTAGGAAGAACAAGTCATGTTAATGGCTCTCTCTTATCATGTAATATATTTATTTTATTAAAAGTGAGTGATAAAACTATAAATGATGTTTATGGACCATTTAACTCATCATGACACATCATTTATGGTTTTATTAGTGGGTAATGCATATTCAATGATTGAGGATCCATTTATGGTTATATCATAAATCATTATATAACTAAGAGGAGGCTCTAATTTGAGAATCTATTTACCACTCTAATTTGATAGCCTCTCTATCATCTATCCCAAATCCTAGAGAGAGAAGCACCTAATGTAAGCGACCAGTCTAAGTTATTATTAACATATTAAAGGGTCGGTGTTGTGGTGATCATTGATACATTTAAAGATTCATTAGATCTCCATGATTTCACCCATATATTGGTGATCAGAATTCCAATGGACTTTAAAAACATATATATATTATCTAGAGGGATTTAACCTTGGTTCCTTCAAGAAATTGTCATTGTCAATGAGCAGTAGTTGAACGCACCTTCAAATTTAATGAGTTAAATATCTATTTTATTTTTTATTCTTAAATCAATTCATATGAGATCCTTGAACTTTTTTTATGGCCCAAATCACTATAGAAGATGTTGTTACATTGATCTGGTGATGAAAATTTTTAAATCACCAACAAATATTCTTCAGTTGCACACCTTGAAATCAAAAATTAGTATCAAAGTGATCACATGATGGTTTAATCCCATAAAAATAATTTTGAATTAAATTCATGTAGAGGGTTTCATCATGGTCCCATCACACTAAACCAGGCTTAGATCTGATCATGGAAGACCAATTTAAAACCATATGAATATTAAAATCAGATCAAAAATATTTTCATTGTTGTTTTAAAATGAAAAGCTTATGTGTGTTATTGTGTGTGTTTTAATTATTTTAGATATTTTATGGTGTCTAGAATATCATTTTTAGTCCGACGGGTATAATTCCACTGATTATGGAATTTCATGAAGAGAATAAAAATTTTCATAACCTTAAAGACAGTGGGCTTGTAAAAAATGGGAAAGAAGAAAAAAAAAAGGGGGTGATGGAACTACTACATGTATAAAATTGGTAAAATAATACAAAAAATAGGTTAATTGTAGGGTATTTTGGGGTATGGGTCTTATCATGCAAGAAAACAAAAAAAAAGTTTTGTGGAGGTGTCTATAGACACCCCCACTAGAATAAAATCAGTTGTAGCATTTATGGGGGTGGTGCATGAATCCAACCCTCGCTAGTATGGAATGGGTGTTATACTTATAAATTTTTTATTGTATTTTATGTTGAAGGGTAGTTACTAACCTTCCCCCTCCCCATTTTTCAGGTCGTTCATTGGAGTCAGTCACCCGACCAATCTAGTGATCAAACCGAGTCAGGCTCTACCCAACCCGCCCGACTCCATTCAGATCCATAAAATATCTAGAACCCCTTTTAAGGTGTTTACGAGACACCCAAAAACCTAAAATGTTAAATAAAAACTTCAAAAATGTGAAAAAAATTGTAATGCATTAAAATTTTTTTAGGGACTGTGATTTTATTATTTTATGAATTAAAATTAGATAAAATGATTTTATTTCATTTAAATTTCTCTCAGGTAGAATTTAATGAAAAATTAATTTGATATCACATTTATATTACCTACTTAATGATATTGAGCATATACTGACCAATTTATATCTTGAATTTAATTTATTTAGTTTAATTATTTCAATATTTTTTATGTATGTAATAATTAATTCATTTTTGGTGGTCTATGTATCGACTATCCCCTCTTTATATGTATAAGGGTATGCACATACATGATAATTATTATTAATGTATTTTACACATTCCTGATTCATTATATATAATGTTGAGGCCAATATAACACACATCCCATGCCGAGACAAAGAGGTATTCCAGACAAGAAATAGATACATTATAAAAGGGTATGAGATGCAATATGAGTCATACATGACTTAAGTATTCAACACCTAGGATCACAGTTGATCTATTATGCTAAATGGATCAAAAAATAGTAAACTCTCAAGATAAATGGTGTTTATTTAATTTATAAATGGTTTATTATTATTTTTTGAATATTTATGTTTACATGATCACATAAAATAGTAAACTAAAATGCATAGATTAAAATAATTAAATACGTGATGAATGTTTTCTATTTATGTATTATTATGTTGTGAGAGATATCACATTGTATGATCATATAAAATATAAAAATAATTCATTTTTCAAGTAATAATATTATAATTCCATCAAATAAATGTTACATCATGATTCCTTCGATCATTTACATTTGAAAAAATCAGGTGTGTGACGTGATCATTGGCCCTATTTGAGGGTGACACCTACTATTGGGGAGTTATTATGAGAGTGATGGGTTGACTTAACTAAATATGGAAGCAAATGAGTATTAATATCTAGTTTGTTTCCAATTTAGAGGTGAAGATTTTAGTGAATCAATATTATGATTCCTAGTACTCAATAGTTCAAGGAGTTTAGAGTCAATATGGTTGGCTAGTTTAAAGCCTACCTTGAGAATGGTTGAGTAGTGATGTAGATATATCTTGGAATATGATTATAGGTTTCAAGGATTCTTGTCACTAGAATACTCAAGTGATAGATTATTTTGAAACATTTAATGAAAGATACTAGGATTCGATAAAATAGTAGGAGACATTTGATGATTTAATCGATAATGTTTAATCAGTAATCAAGATAATATACTAACTATTAAATTTATTTTTTGTAGATAAAATTGAAAACACCACAATAAGTTAAATTTCACTATAATATATAATAGATAAAGAGAATATCCAGAATGGTTATAACTTCCTAGAGTGATATAGGTGATTTCTCATAGTACTAGGCCAAGAGAGGAAGCTTGAAGTACTTGTGTCCCCACTTCCTACTAAGTCTTCTCAAGGAGAAATCATGGTGGATAAATACAAATATAATAATCATGTAGATGATGTTCTAGACATACAATATATCATGCTTTAGTCAATTTCCATTAAACTACAGAAAATGTATAAGGATAAAGATGCCAACAAGATATTATCTCATCTCCAAGAGTTATATCAGGAGAGAGAAACACAAGAATGGTATAATATATCAAGTTCACTATATAGGTGAATTATAATAGAATTGAATCAATATGGACCTTTATTACTCATGATGAATTCGTACACTGAGCTACTTGAATCCCTTGGGTTCAAGTTGAACCAAGAACTAGTGACTAATATCATTATTCGCTATTTACCATATAGTTTCTCGACTTTTATTATTAATTATAAAGTAAATAACAAGAAAAAATCACTCTTGTACCTATTATATTTACTTCTCCAAGATGATAAGGATTTTAAGTATACCAACTCTTCATTCCTTATGGTGAACAATATGAGAAAGGGAACGGCTCAGGAGTCTAAGGATAAAACCAATCCAGATACACTAATGCATTGTCCTTCTATGAAGACAAATATATAGAGGGAGGGTAATGGGAAGGAGGATGTATACTTTTCATATGGAAATAAATTCCACTAGAAGAATAATTGCATGGCTAGAATAAAGAAGCAAGGTGATGATTTAGGATAAGGTACATTTTTCGTTGAATGCAATCAATTTTTATCTATAATTTGGGTATTAGATATAGTGTGTGGCTCAGACACTTGTTTTTATATATAGGAACCATGTATCTTCCAAAAGTTTTAGAAAGGATCGGTGGATCTCTGAGCTTTAAATAATGTGAGACTAGAAGCCTTGGCAGTGTGCGATTATCGACTGAACTTTCCTAGTGGTTCGGTTCTTATATTAATAAAATGTTATTATATTACATCAATTACCAAAAACATAATCTCAGTTTTGAGTTTGTACACCATGGGAATTCATTCCATGTTTGGAAGTAAATATTGTCTCTTTTATATGGATAAAATATATTATGGTATGTCATATATTAAAAATGTATTGTATATAATTGAACTCAAAAACCCAATAATGGAAATAAATGAAAATACCAGAAAAAATGACTCATATAACACCCAACTATGGAACTTCAGTTGTGGTCATATAAATGATAAGCATTTATATGAGTTACATCAAGTAGGGTATTTATACTCTATATAGTTAAACCCATTAGAAGTATTTTATTCTTGTTTACGAGGGAAAATGACCAAAGAACCCTTCACTGGGAAATGAGTAAGTACTATAGAGCTACTAGAATTAAGTCATACTGATGTTTGTGGTCTTTTTCCATTAGAGTAAAGGGGTGGAATTTCATACTTCATAACGTTTACTAATTATTATAGTAGGTTTTTATATAAATACTTAATGAGGTATCAGTCAAGTTCATTTCATATGTTTAAGGAATACCATCATAAATTATTAAACCATATTGTTAATAATATTAAGGCACTCCACTCAGACTAATATGGGGAGTATCTAAACTAATAATTCATTGATCACTTAATCAAGTGTGGGATAGTATCCCAACTCACCCCCACCCCTTATACACCTAAGTGGAACAATGTTAGTGAAATGGGGAATCAAACATTTATTAACATGGTCATATCAATGATGAGTTAAGAAACACTTACATTATCCTTTTAGGGATACACATTGTAGCAACGAAATATACTTTTAACTGAGTACCAACTAAAGGAACAGATGGGATTCCATATTAGATATAGTATAAAAAACCTAGTCTATCACACATACATGTGTGGGGATGAAAATATTTTTTAATGAATATATCTAGTTAAAAATTAGAATATCAAATCATAAAGTGTATCTTTATATGTTATACAAAAGAAAATAAAGGATATTACATATGTAAACTTTTCGATAGAAAAGTGATTATGGAAATAAATGCCACATTTCTAGAAAGGGAACAATTTTATAGTACAAATAGTGGGAAAAAGATTTAATTAAATTGAGTTAATTCTCTATATATACAATATTTGGTATGAGAAATATCTCCACATGATATTTTGGAGGAAAAATATATTCTTGATACAAAAGTATTGTATAGGTCTACTCAAAAGTTTAGATATCTAAAATGATATGTTTTTCTTGTCATCAAAACATATAGCACATTAATCCTAGAGAATGATGAACCTATAACCTATAAGGAAGAAGTATATGGAAATTATGTTTTTAAATGGAAATAATTTGTTCATTATAAGATGGATTCTATCTATCAAAATAAATTTTAGATTTTTTTAGACCCACCAGTTGATGTAAAACCCATTGGGTAAAAATGGGTTTTCAAGAAATAGATGGACATAGATGTTAAAAAAAATACCTATAAATTAGGATTGGTTTCGAATGGTTTTAGAAAACATCAAGACATATACTATAAAAAAACTTCTCACTAGTCATGATGCTAAAATTCATTAGAATATTACGTTCTATTATAGCCTTCTATGTTCATGAAATTTGGAAAAGGGATTTTAAAACTACTATTCTAATGGGAAGTTTTTTGAAAACATATATATGACTCAACCCAAAGTGTTCATATATTCAAGGAATTCCAATAAATTATTCAAGATATGGAGATTTATTTATGGGTTAAAGTGGGAACCATGATCCTACAATGTTCATTTTGATGAGGCCATGAGATAATGTCGTTTGGTCAAGAACAAAATTGATCTATGTGTCTATAATAAGGTTAGTGGGAATTCCATTTTTCCTCGTATTATATGTTGATTCTATATTAATTATGGGAAAAAATTTAAAGTCCTAAATTTAGTTAAGACTTTGTTAAATGAATGCTTTCCCATGAAAGAATTAGGTGAAGCAGCCTACATCCTAAAGATTGAGATCTATCAAGATAGATATTAGAGGTTGTTTGGTCGAAGTAAAAGTGTATATATTGACAAGGTACTCAAATGGTACAATATTTAATAATCCAAGAGAGGATTTCCAATGTCACATTCTATCAATATCTCTAAGAAAATTGGCCTAAAACATGGGAGGGTATTGAAAGAATGAGTAGAATCTCTTATAACACAGTGGGATCTATCAAGTTTTTTATGGTATGTACTAGGTTTGATGTTTACTTTTATTTAATTATGGTGGATAAATAATAATATAATCCCGGAGATATATATTGGGTAGTAGTAAAAACTATCATGAATTGCTTGATAAGTATAATGGGTATATTCCTAGTTTATGGAAAAGGTGAGGAATTAGTAGTAAGGGAATACACTAATACTAGTTTCAAGATATATCATGATGATCTAAAATAACAATCAATCTATGTATCTTTCCTCAATGGTGGTACGGTGAGTTGTACAAGATCAAATAAACCTATGTTCACTGATTCAATAGTATAATTTGAGAACATAGTGGCCTCTAATGTAGAAAAATAGGTTGTCAAGATACATATATTTGTATTAGTTATTTCTGTTATACCTAGAAGTGCAGACCATGTTAAATTTTATTATAATATTTCTTTTGTAGTGGTACATTATAAGGATCTTAAGTAATTCTAGAGTAAAAATCATATAATTCGAATGTTTTATCTCTTAATGGATTTTACTCAAAGAGGAGAATTCATAGTTTATAGAGTATCCATAGATGATAATATGGTAAACACCCTGAGTGAATCCAAATATTAGTATAGGAATGATTCTCATGTGAGAGCTAGTGGGTTGACGATTTTTAGAAGTAGTGTTTTTTACAAGTGGGGGTCTTGTGGGTGGGTACCCTATACCCAACTCCTTGGTGTATTTTAATTACCTTAACATGTATAAAATTTCATATATTCATATGTTCACCTTACCAGATGAGTATTAATACATCTTCATCTACTATTTTTATGGTAATTTTCTAAGTTTAAATTTCATATCAAAAAAATGTTATAGTAGTTATCATGCAATAATGAGAACCTAGAGATTCCATGATATTAATCTTAAACTTATGACCTATGGTTTAGACACATCATACTAATAGGATATAGATGATGTTTGATTATCAAGTTCTAGGGGATCATAATCATTGAGAATTTTTCTTATAAAGTTTTCACTTGGTGATCTTGAGAAGATGAGATCATGAAGACTGACTCAGTAATAGGAGCATTCCATGTTTGAGGTGTCATTGGTAGTCCTTATCTATGAGCGTGTGTAATGTTATCATGACTTGAGATTATTATCAGTGTATATCATTTTATTATGTTCCTTTATACAAGATAAAAAACATTAAATTGATGACAAGGTGAGGTATATTTCTTTGGGTGCACCATTGGTGGAATTTCATTGATTGAATAATCAAGATAGAATTCGTCTCTTCTAAAAGGAAGTGATATCTCATGCCCAGTTGATTAGGATGGTAGTACCTTCACTAAATCACTATCCATGGTAGAATAAGGTAATTCCATATAGTGAGTTCAATGAATAATAAATTAATAATGTATGATGACACAAAGTGTTTATCCTACTTCATGATATATTGTACAACAAAAATATTATATTACACTGAGTGTGTTCATTGGAAGGGTTGTTATTTCTAGGATTATTCCTTCTCTCCTTAAGGGCCTTGATGGGTTTCTTGACTCTACTCCTAGTCTATGAATTGTATTCACTACTATCAAGGTTGGGGCCTATAGGGTTACACACTTAGCATATTCCAAAGTCCAACCTCTTATAATGAATAAGAGTATAGGACATAGTGGTCCCCACCATGGGGTTTGGGATATGTATGAGTATAAATTATTTTTAAGGAGAAAATAAATTCCTTATTATTTGAGTATTGGATAATTTGATTTTAATTTATTTGTTTAATGTATTTACTAGTATTTAATTGAATTCGTAGAAAAATATTTAATGAAAAAATATTATTTTTATATTAAAGGTTTTTTTAATACTTTTGGGAAAATCCGTCGAGTTAATGGGTCAATTTTATCACATAATATATTTTTTATATTAAAAGTAAATCATAAAAATATAAATGATATTTATAGAACATTTATTTCATCATAAAATTTCATTTATGGTTTATTTAGTTGGTAATGCATATTTGAGGTATGGGGGCATTTTTGGTTATATCATACCTCACTATATAAGTAAGAGGAGGATCTCATTTGAGATTATATTCATAACTCAAATTTGAGAGCCCTTCTATTATATGTCCCTCATCCTAGAGAGAGAATCACCTGATCCATGTGATTGATCCAAGTTTTTCTTCACATATCAAAGGATCGGTGTTGTGGTAATCATCAGAATGTTGAAGTCTTCATCATATCTCTCCTCTATCTCCATGATATTGGCAATCAACATTATTATGGACCTTTGAAGCATGAGTGGTTGATCTAGATGGATGAAACCTCAGTTTCTCCAAGAAATGGTTTTCGGAGATGAGTGGTTATTGAATGCAGCTTCAAATTTAATAAGGTAATTATCTATTTTAATTTTTGTGATTAAATCCATTCATGTGAGGTCCTTGTACCTTTATTGAGGTTCTCATATCTAAATATTATGTTGTTATGGCAATGAAAATTTTTAAATCTCTGACCCATATACTACGGTTTCACACCTCAATACTAACACACTAGTCTCTATGGAATAATAATTGAACCTAAGAACCCCTTAACATCATTTCCCAAAATTACCAAACCAATTCTCACAAGAATACTAAATATAAACATTTTCTATAATACTAACTTCTCTGATACCACTTTGGCATGACCTAACTCACTAATTCCCCACCTGGGCTAGTGGTAAGCTAAGTATGTCACTCCAATCCTACCTCTAATAGTAAACGGGATAGTGAAAAACACAGAGTAGACATATCTCAAAATATGAGAGGACATAGACTATAATATACTAAACAATGTTTATAATAAATTGAATAATACAAAATACCAATAGAATATATCTATAATCAATTGAATAAAATAAAATTCATGCACGAGACAATAAATACAAACATATCCCCTAAGATAAATATTTGGGAAATAATGTGAATGACTAGAATTTGAAACATAGAGAACTAAAAATAATTTCTCTTACACATGATCTACTAGATCATGATCCAACCACAATGATCACCACCAACATTATGAATTTCCATGCTCCACAATGCACTACCAAGTGCCACCAAGTATCAGATCCAATGAATCCATGATAACTCTACATCTATCCAATCCATATTGGAACCTATGTGTTTCCTACACAAACATAACATGTGTGGGAACAAGTCATGTGTAGGTATGAGTATAAACATACTTAGTAGGATACCCTAAAAACTACAAATGAAGTATAAAACAATAACCAACTCAACTCCTAATATGAGTGGTGACTAAGAGGAAGACAAAAAAGGTAAACCATATATTAGTCTAACTCAAAGCACCTAATATTAGGAGTAATTATAGAAAGAAAATAATAATAATAATTAAATACAATCTCTACAATAATAATTCAAAGGGATGAACTGAAAGGACCCAGTTATATCAACTCCATTCCATAATACTCAGACCCCATGAGAAAATAAGGAATCCTAGATCACTGGAAAGTCTATAAATCCAAAATTTGTTAGCTAGATATGAACCACATCTTTAGGTAAACTCTTGGGGGTTCCTAAGAACTAAAAATTACACATAAGTATTTAACACACATACTCCAATAGTCAAATCACCACCATAATCCATGAAGGGGGTCCAACTCATTATCAATGTATGCTCATTAATTGAGGGGGAATTTCACCCTTCTATATATAAATACTGCATAACCGAACAAGTATCTGAATTACCAATCTGAATCAATCCACATAGCCTCTTTGAAACTACGGTTGGGGACCTACACCTCATTGATGGATATGCAAGGGTTAAGGGGATATCAACCCTGATATAGGTCCCACTCCCCACCTAATATCTTAAATTATGGGATACTGAATCCATATATATAGGGTTCACATCCTAGGTGTGTATGGGGGGATACTATAGCATCCTGCCTTTTTATCACATAAACTTTCATTACATTTTACAAAATCGAGGATCTTTAAGGTTTAGTGTCTTGGAAACCAGGAACTTAAAACATGAAAACATAAAGCATTCTTCTTAAAAATTTGAAAGGATTCTCCTCATGTTCATCCTAGGTTCATTACCGCATCTCATAACCTGGGGAAATACATCAAAATAAAGGGTGAGCAGAAGGGCTAGAAAGGGAAACAAGGGGAAACATTTTACATGTGAACTTGAGATACTTCAATAAGGTCATGAAAAGAACTTTAAGGCATGAGAAAGAAATAATGAGATATATCATAATAAAAATAACATTTTTCATAACTTGAAGATGTGGCTACAACATTTAATATTGAAAATCATTTCGTTTCACCAAGGTCTATCCCCAAGGTGTCGTTAAAAATTACCAAGGTTATTCACCAAGGTATCAGTCTAAAAGGACATCTCTAGAGATTAAGTCTTTACCCAATGCATTAGAGCGCTATCTGGGCACACCCTTGACATGTCTTCATTATCATGTGAGCCACATATATCATCATCAATAATTTAATAAACAACCCATATATCATAAAAGAAATGGGTTTCATTTCATAATTATAACGTATTAAAAACTGCATTAAAGGCATGATCTTTATGTCACTTTAAACCCATGGAAATGGAATGCGGGTTTCATGTATGTAAATCCCAGAATTTAAAATATAAAATTCTGATATATATGTGAATAAACCTGTAGAAATAAGAGATTTGAGTATTCACTTAATAACATAAAATAATTTTTAGAAAAAGAGAGAGGCATTTTGAGACGAAAATTCTGCAGCACAACGGCTAAGTTACAGGGTTTTAGAAAACGCTGAAAAGAGATGGGACATGGGTCAAACATTCATAAATGACCCATAAAACAGTATTGGGATAGAATATAATGGATTTAAGAACATGGTAATGAAATTTAAAAATATACCATATGAAATGAATAACATGAAAGGAAGACAAACATAAGATTTCTCTTATGAAAACTCGGCAGCCTAACGGCATCACATAAACTTCAACCAAAAATGAATTGATGGGATAAAATAGGGTATCTCATCATATGAACATAGAATATCAGTATGATAGATATAGATATCATACCCCAACATAATAAAAAGGGACTTTAAAGACTTGAAATGGAATTAGAACTTTGAAAAAGGGGAAAGGTGAAAGAACCACTTAAAAATTTCAGCAGCCTAACGGCGCCACTTAAAACTTCAAAATACTGAATTGAAGAGATCAAATAGGGTATCTCATAATATGATCATAAAAGATCAGTATGATAGATATATAGATAATACCCCAACATAATAAAAAGGAACTTAAAAGACTTGACATGAAAGTAGAACTTGAAAACGAGAAGGGTGAAAGAATAACTTAAAAAATTCAGCAGCCTAACGGCGCCACTTAAAACTTCAAAATTCTGAATTGAAGAGATCAAATGGGGTATTTCATCATATGATCATAAAATATCAGTATGATAGATATAGATATCATACCCCAACTTAATAAAAAGAAACTTGAAAGACTTTACATGAGAGTAGAACTTGAAAACAAGAAGGGTGAAAGAACCAATCAAAAAACTCGGCAGCCTAACAGCGCCACTTAAAACTTCAAAATAATGAATTGAAGAGATCAAATGGGGTCTCTCATAATATGATCATAAAAATAAGTATGATAGATATAGATATCATACCCCAAAATAATAAAAAAGGAACTTGAAAGACTTCACATGAGAATAGATCTTGAAAAATGAGAAGGGAGAAAGAATCTGTTACAAAAATTTCGGCAGCCTAACGGCGCCACTTAAACATTCATAAAACGAAATAATGAGAGTAAGAGGGGATCTCTCATTATATGAACATGAAAAGGGAAGTAAGAGGAATATAAAAGAACATCCTTTAACATAAGAACATGGAGCATAAAATAAATGACATAAAAGATATTACTTGAAAAGAAAGAGAGAGGTCGGACCCCTTACCTTAAAATGTAACTCTTAAAACTCAAAGGATGGGACCTTGAGGGCTTGGGGGCACCTTGGGAGGACTCCTTTTGAGGTAATGAGACACGAGCTTCATTGGGGGAGAGTTGGGAGTCGAATGGATGAGAAGATGGCTTGGTATTTATAGGGAAAGTGAGGGTACAAGGCATTAATGGCCAAGGGACACCTCATTGGTGGTTTTGGCAAAACCATGGGCTTTCTCATGGTATTTGCCCATGTTATTGGCCACTTGAGACACCTAATACCTTATCTTACTATTAATAAGTCGAAAATATTGATTACATACTTAATAAATCATTTAATGATGTCATTAAACACCCGTAACTTAAAAACTGTATTTTCACTATTCATCGAAAATTCAACTTTCTCAGAAAAATCCCAAAATTTCACCTTAACCAAATATCAATGCTCTGATTACAAAAATGAACTCTATTTTATAAAAATAATTTTCTAAATATTTTTATTTTAATTTTTAAATAAATACACTATTCACCGAAAATTCATTTTTTCAGAAAAAAAACCCCAAAAATTACCTTAAGATGATATCGATGCTCTGAGTTCAAAAATGAAATCCATTTTATAAAAATAATTTTCTAAATATTTTTAATTTAGTTTTTAATTAAAAAACACTATTCACCCGAAAAAACTAATACTTGAATAATAATTTATGAAACTGTTATTTAACCATTTTATTGAATCACATTACTAAATCAAGGTGCCTAGATTATATTAATACTTTCTTTAAGTGAGATTACTAATCCATTTGGACACATTACTAACCCTAATCATAAAATCACTATTCATAATTTACTATTCATCAAATATTAAGTTGATCTTATTAGACTCTAAATTTCATACTGAACATAATTGTAGAAGACCATTTTTTGAAAATCATTACACATTTTTTATTTATTTAAGGATTACATAAACATTTTTAAAATATCCTTTTTCTAAAATTCATCAAAAATATGCATACTATATTTATCCGGTCATTTGAAAATTCATAAACTTCATCATAAGAAGAAATCCCAATTTTTATTTAAAACAAAGGATTACACAATGAAGTTACGGTCTCCTTACATAGCCCCTTATCACACCAGTATAGGACCTAAGTGTAAGGTGTGCTAAGGTGAGAGAATCCGAGGGAGGCTCGGCCAACATCGCACGAGTAGTAATTTCTATCAGTTTGAACTTCTCGTGAAGGAAATTCCATTCGAGCTTCACACGATGAAGTTGGGCTTGGGTTTGGTCCAGAGCAAAGCCCAGTGGTGCTACCTCCTTCCCAAGTTCTGTTAGATGGGCTTCGATCGGTCCAAGACTACTGGGTGAGGCCATCGAATCTTCTTTCTATATTAATTAACCAAGATTACTTATATTTAGAGACAATAATCGAAACGTTTAGTTTCCAGCAGTCATATTGACCAATGGTCATATAGCAGTCAAAACCCAACGGTCTCATTTTAATTATACTCATGTTATCAAATGAAACAGTTTTGTTGAGTATAAAAAATAAAATAACACACAAAATTAGGAAACAAGATTTATTCAAAATTTCAGTTCGTTACAATCTTCCCCCCTTAAGAAATTTCATCCTCACAATTTTTAAAATTGGGTTTTGAAATTTCCTTGAAAGTCCCACATCGGAAAAAGAGTCTGTAAAACTATTACTTTAAAAGAAAGAAAGGGAAGTAAAAAGGTCACCCGAGTTAACCCACAATAGGATTCCATGTAGGAAAACATGGACATGGAGGAGAAAACAAAGGGTCAAGTTCTGAGGGAGAGTGTTAGAAAACATGATTAGGAGAAAGTTAACCATGAGAAAATCCCAAACTTATGATGTGTGTAAACGGTCTTTGATTACCTAGTAGGAAATGTAAACAATCAAAATTTTTGTTTTACATTCCTTTTCATAATTTTGAGGAATTCATTTACATCATAGAACAAAAACATAAGGAAATATACCTACCTTCAAGTAGAGTTTCATCCTTTAATAAGTCTCTACCAAAACTAATATTTTCTCCAAACGATGAGAATTCAAAAACACTTGGTCTCATAAAAAGCACAATAATAATCTTCTAGAGAATCAAATAATTCACAAAAGATTAACTATCTATTTCTTCTATCTTTAAACATTATCCCAAAAACATAAATGGTAAGGTAAAACAACTCTTCAAAAAGAAAGAATCCCATAGGAATGGAAACTACTTTTAAGTCTTCAAAGTTCCATGGTACTACCCAAAGTTCATTATAGACCATTTCATAAATAACGGTCCTTAAAATTCCTCAAAATAAACCAAACTAAGATTGAAACCCAAATACAAGAATGATTTGATAACATACTCTTCCAAAATAAACTTCATTGTTCATCTCCAAACAACATCGACCACTCCTAACATCTTATAACAAAAGTATCTAACCTAAACATATTTTACCCAAGATAGGTTAATCATTTCCATAAGTAACCTATGTTACCATAAGTTCACCTTAAATTCATCGATTCATCAAAATATAAGTCAACCTTTATTCCTAAAAGAAAATACCATAGTAATCTATTTACCTCGATCAAATAGGGTTCCAAAAATAGTGAATGTCTTCCAAAACAATAATCATCTTTTAATCCCCTAATCATCTCTTTCATATTAATATGGAAATCATCACATTTCCTGTCACATTGGTTGTTGGGACATGTTCTTCAATTTCCCGCCATTAACTAAGAAAAGAAAGTACAATTAGGGGCTTAAATACTTATCCAATAATCATGAGAAGGAAACTTTAAGCATAGAAGGATAAACTTGTAGAAGAAAAGTATACCATAACTTGTGATCCCATAGGTTCCAATCTAGGTTACCCATGATCATATATTCCTATGTGAACCTTTATTTTATTTTATCTTTGTTCCTTTAATAATGGTTCATACTAAGATTATGAATTTATCAAAGCATATCCCCCGGGAGTGTCATAACCAAGAGTGCAGCAAGGCCCATTGTCGTGTACCAGTTCTCGTTTGAGTCTAGCTCAAAGCGGTGTTTTCGGGTTTTACCCCTATGTACATCTGTGCCAGATCCACCTCTACCTGCTCATATCCAGACAGGGATGTATTTTCTTGGAAACCCCTTACTCAATACTCACCAAAATACCAGGAAGATTTCCTATATTTAAACGTTTCTATAGGTTTATTCCTAAAGTTTTCATATCCTAATTTCCATAAATAACTAAACCATCCTTTGATACCAACTATAGAATCCCGCCTTTTTATCACATGAACTTTCATTACATTTTACAAAACTGAGGATCTTTAAGGTTTAGTGTCTTGGAAACCAGGAACTTAAGACATGAAAACATAAAACAATCTTCTTAAACACTTGAAAGGCTTATCCTCATGTTCATCCTAGGTTCATTACTGCATCTCATAACCTGGGGACATATATCAAAAGAAAGGGTGAGCAGAAGGCCCAGTAAGGGAAACAAGGGGAAATATTATACATGTGAACTTGAGATACTTCAATAAGGTCATGAAAAGAACTTTAAGGCATGAGAAAGAAATCATGAGATATATCATAATAAAAATAATATTTTTCATAACATGAAGATGTGGCTACAACATTTAATATTGAAAATCATTTGGTTTCACCAAGGTCCATCCCCAAGGTGTCATTAAAAATTACCAAGGTTATTCACCAAGGTATCAGTCTAAAAGGTCATCTCTAGAGATTAAGTATTTACCTAATGCATTGGAGCGCTATATGAGCGCACCCTTGACATGTCTTTATTATAATGTGAGCCACATATATCATCATAAATCATTTCATAAACAACCCATATAGCATAAAATAAATGGGTTTCATTTCATAATCATAAAATTTTAATAACTGCATTAAAGACAAGATCTTTATGTCACTTTAAACCCACGGAAAGGGAAAGCAGGTTTCATGTATGTAAATCACATAATTTAAAATATAAAATTTTGATATATATTTGAATACCCCTTTAGAAATAAGATCTTTGATTATTCACTTAATAACATAAAATAATTTTTAGAAAAAGAGAGAGGCATTTTGAGACGAAAATTTTGCAGCGCAACGGCTACGTTACAGGGTTTTAGAAAACGCTGAAAAGAGAGGGGACATGGGTCAAACATTCATAAATGACCCATAAAACAGTAGAGGGACAGAATATAAGGGATTTAAGAACATGGTAATGAAATTTTAAAATATACCATATGAAATGAAGAACATGAAAGAAAGACAAAAATAAGATTTCACTTATGAAAACTCAGCAGCCTAACGACATCACATAAACTTCAACCAAAAATGAATTGATGAGATCAAATAGGGTATCTCATCATATGAACATAAAATATTAGTATGATAGATATATAGATCATACCCCAAAATAATAAAAATGGACTTTAAAGACTTGACATGGAATTAGAACTTTGAAAAAAGGAGAAAGGTGAAAGAACCACTTAAAAAATTCGGCAGCCTAACGGTGCCACTTAAAACTTCAAAATACTGAATTGAAGAGATCAAATGGGGTCTCTAATCATATTATCATAAAATATAAGTATGATAGATATAGAGATCATAACCCAACATAATAAAAAGTAACTTGAAAGACTTGGCATGAAAGTAGAACTTGAAAACAAGAAGGGTGAAAGAACCACTTAAAAAATTCGGCAGTCTAACGGCGCCAATTAAAACATCAAAATACTGAATTGAAGAGATCAAATGGGGTCTTTCATCATATGATCATAAAATATAAGTATGATAGATATAGAGATAATACCCCAACATAATAAAAATAAACTTGAAAGACTTGACATGAAAGTAGAACTTGAAAACGAGAAGGGTGAAAGAACCAATTAAAAATTTGACAGCCTAACGGCACCACTTAAAACTTCAAAATACTGAATTGAAGAGATCAAATGGGGTCTCTAATCATATGATTCTAAAAATCAGAATTATAGATATAGATATCATACGCCAACATAATAAAAAGGAACTTGAATGACTTTACATGAGAATAGATCTTGAAAAATGAGAAGGGAGAAAGAATCTGTTACAAAAATTCCGGCAGCCTAACGGCGCCACTTAAACATTCATAAAACGAAATAATGAGAGTAATAGGGGATCTCTCATTATAAGAACATGAAAAGATAATTAAGAGGAATATAAAATAACATCCTTTAACATAAGAACATGGAGCATAAAAGAAATGACATAAAAGATATTACTATAAAAGAAAGAGAGAGGTCGGACCCCTTACCTTAAAACGTAACTCTTAAAACTCAAAGGTTGGGACCTTGAGGGCTTTGGGGCACCTTGGGAGGACTCCTTGGGAGGTAATGGGACCAGAGCATCGTTGGGGGAGAGTTGGGAGTCGAATGGATGAGAGGATGGCTTGGTATTTATAGGGAAAGTGAGGGGACAAGGCATTAATGGCCAAGGGACACCTCATTGGTGGTTTTGGAAAAACCATGGGCTTGACCATGGTATTTGCCCATGTTATTGGCCACTTGGGCACCTCATACCTTATCTTACTATTAATAAGTCGACCATATTGATTACATACTTAATACATCATTTAATGATGTCATTAAACACCCATAACTTAAAAACTGTATTTTCACTATTCATCGAAAATTCCACTTTCTCAGAAAAATCCCAAAATTTCACCTTAACCAAATATCGATGCTCTGATTAAAAAAATGAACTCCATTTTATAAAAATAATTTTCTAAATATTTTTATTTTAATTTTTAAATAAATACACTATTCACCGGAAATTCATTTTTTCAGAAAAAACCCCAAAAATTACATTAACATGATATCGATGCTCGGAGTTCAAAAATGAAATCCATTTTATAAAAATATTTTTATAAATATTTTTAATTTAATTTTTAATTAAAAAACAATATTCACCCGAAAAAACTAATACTTGAATAATAATTTATGAAACCATTATTTAACCATTTTATTGAATCACATTACTAAATCAAGGTGCCTAGATTATATTAATACTTTCTTTAAGTGAGATTACTAATCCATTTGGACACATTACTAACCCTAATCATAAAATCATTATTCATAATTTACTATTCATCAAAAATTAAGTTGATCTTATTAGACTCTAAATTTCGTACTGAACATAATTGTAGAAGACCATTTTTTAAAAATCATTACACATTTTTTATTTATTTAAGGTTTACATAAACATTTTTAAAATATCCTTTTTCTAAAATTCATCAAAAATATGCATACTATATTTATCCGGTCATTTGAAAATTCATAAACTTCATCATAAGAAGAAATACAAATTTTTATTTAAAACAAAGGATTACACAAGGAAGTTACGGTCTCCTTACATATCCCCTTATCACACCTGCATAGGACCTAAGTGTAAGGTGTGCTAAGGTGAGAGAATATGAGGGAGGCTCGGCCAACATCACATGAGTAGTAATTTCTATCAGTTTGAACTTCTCACAAAGGCGATTCCGTTCTAGCTTCACACGATGAAGTTCAGCTTGGGTTTGGTCCAGAGCAAAGCCCAGTGGTGCTACATCCTTCCCAAGTTCTGTTAGATGGCTTCGATCGGTCCAAGACTACTGGGTGAGGCCATCAAATCTTCTTTCAATATTAATTAACCAAGATTACTTGTATTTAGAGACAATAATCGAAACGTTTAGTTTCCAGTCGTCATATTGACCAATAGTCATATAACAGTCAAAACCCAATGGTCTCATTTTAATTATACTCATGTTATCAAATTAAACAGTTTTGTTGAGTATAAAAAATAAAATAACACACAAAATTAGGAAACAAGATTTATTCAAAATTTCAGGTCGTTATAGATACCAACCCTATCTATATAAAGGAATTTAGGTAGATACTTCACTACTACAAAATAGGTATTTAACAGTGCTAGAAATGGACTTTATCAGTGCTAGAAAAGCACCGATATCGTAAACAATGTTAAAAACCCATGAATTTTTTCAACACCAATAAAGGGGTTATTTATTAGTGATAAAAAAAGAACTGATAAAGGTCTCATTTATCAGAACTTTAATTTAGAACTACTAAATGATTCCTTTATCGATGCTTTTAAATAAACTGATAAAGGCATTTTATCATCGCTGATAAAGTATACATTTATCACTGCTTCTAGAAGCGCTGATAAATGTCTCCTTTATCAGCACTTTTAAAAGTGATGATAAATGTTTTCTTTATCAGTGCTTGTAAAAGCACTGCTAAAGGGCCACACTATAGTGTGCTATAACAACACATTGCAGCACCACTACAGTGTGCTATTACAACACACCAAAAAACTAAAAACACACCAGATATCAAAAAAGCAAGTCCCAATAAACAATTTAAATGAAAAAACATTTACCACACAAATACCAGAAAAAACACTATATTATAGAAATTTCAAACATTGGTTTATATAATTAAATAAATACATATTATTACATATGTTCAAAAATAATCCTAAATGTCAATTTTACCATGATTTTTATTGACTTTCATTATTAAAATGCCAACACTGCATGAGTAGTTTCGAAAAAACCACCTCAACTCAAAAAAAAAGAATCCACCTGTATAAGAAAACAATTATTATGAGTAATACTAAAAATAAATAAATTAAACATAAATATGAAATAATATATTAATTCTATGGAAAATAACTTTACTGTGAAAATATCAAGATTGCCTCTATATTTGAGCAGAGACAACATCATTGCTCATCTTGAAAAGGCATGACACATGAACAGAAATCTTCTAAAATAAACAAACTCTGCAATGAATAATTAAAATTAAATCAATGATCCATTATATTATTTTTCATTAAAATGGATAAATTATATCATAACATTACCTTTGACTCTATCTAAAGTGTTTCCTTCATTATAGTTTTTTCTTATGAGGGATTGGTAACATCATCATGTGTAAAAGATATTGTCTGCATGAGTAGTAAAATAATTAATTTAGATTATGTTAATGTAGTATAGAATGTATAATATTATGAGGAAGAAAATAATATATTAAAAACACTTTTACCTTCTCATTGAACTCTCTTTATTTTTTAAAATGTTATAAGAATTTGGTTCCTATTTCGAGAATCCAAATCAACTCTGTTTGTTCCCCTATAATGTACGATACATTGTCTACATTGGGACCAGCATGAAAAGATTATGATGTCCCAATAAAAGGGTTATCCTCAATTGAATTTTAATCTGGCTCAATATTTGTTTTAGTCACCAGCAGTAAAATCGACCAATTATTTTTTGTTGGATCAGAGGCATAGATACTTACACTTCTTGTGATGCCATTATGAATAGTTCATCTTTTCCCCTTCTACACTAAAATTCACCATCACAAATCCCATTTCATCAAATCTCACTCCATTGATATTTTCAACATATTTTAAATGGAAAATCATCACTCGAAATGTTGTACAATCCAACTTTTATATATGTTTGATAATTCAAAAATATAACATATTTTCATAAATTGGATTTCTATCCTTGGAACCATATATATACATCACTTTAGCCACAAGCGTAACACCATAGTTTTGCATAAGACTAAAGTCATCATGTTTTTTATAGAATGCATAACCATTTATTAAAAACCCAGTGTAGGATATAAAATTTTCATTTGGTCATTTGTCTATCCATTGAATTCGTTCATCAATTGAATTCATATTTTCAGATAACTCCTTATAAATTTGATCATTGAACCATCTTATAAACTATTGATTATGTGTATAGGATATCCATATTTCATCCCTTGATGGATTTAAATATCTAAACATTTATTTTTGGCCTTCAATATATGGATAAACATCTTCATTATTATGTAATATGTAAAGATGTGCTTGCTCCTACTCTGTCAAGGTAATTGTAACAACATCTCTTCCAGAAATCCCTTCACCTATAAGATGTTCGTTGTGATGAGACTTTGGGAGACCGATGCTTTCAATATCTAATAGGTAATCGGTACATAATTCAATAGCTTCTTCAACAATATATCATTCTGCAATACAACCTTATGGCCGATTTTGATTATTTCCATACACTTTCAAAATATTCATATACCATTCAATGGGGTACATCCATGTGTAATGGAAAGGTCCACATAATTGAACCTCTATAACCAAGTGAACCAATAGGTGGACCCTTATATCAAATAATTATGGTGTGAAGAACATTTATAATTCACGTAATATGATTTAAATCTCCTTATTCATGATCGGGAACTTTTCCATGCCTACAACTTTACTGCATATGGATTTGAAAAAGAAGCAGAGTATGGTTAATGTATGTCATACACTTTGAGGTAGAACACAATGGAAAGCAACAGTAATTAAATATTTCATCAAAACATGTTAGTCGTGTGATTTTATTCCTTATAACTTAGAATTATCCATTAACACGACATTCTGGACATTTGATGAATACCCCTGTGGAACTTTTACACTCATAAGTAAAAGGAAAATTTTCAATTTTTCTTTTCTGAATAGGTTGTAAGCTACTAGAGGAAGAAAATTCTACCTGTTACCCTTCACTGGTTCCAAATCTTCCTTTATCCCCATTTCAATCAAGTCTAACATAGCCTTGATTCCATATTTAATTTTTCATGGAACATTTTGTAACATGCCAATAACTATATCAAATACCTTTTTTCTACATGCATAACATCAAGAAAATATTTGACAAACAAACAATTCTAATAAAGTTATTCAAATAAAACTGATCTCTAATTCCAATCTAATTTTATAAGGTTTTTTAAACATGGTTTATAGAAAATAGTTTCAATCTTTTTAAATTTTATGTACAGTTGATCGCCAGTTGTTGGAGACAGTGTTGTACATTGTTCGTTATTCCCATTGAATATAGTTATCTAGGATCAGTATTTAAGTCATCAAGTTAAAAAAAATTATTTCCTAAAAACAAAGTCTTTGAGTAATGTTTCAACCGAACTAATTATGTGTGTTTTTCACTAATGGGACACCCCAACATGCCTTTAATGCTATGTCCTAATAAATTTCCATAAGCAGGGAAGTCATTTATCATTCCATACAACTTTTCCCTCAATGTGAATTTTTCACTTCTCTGAACATCATATATTGTGACACCTATATCCCGCATCAATTTTAGATCTTAGATCAATGGATCCAAATAGAAATCAATATGATTACGGTGTTTCTTTGGTCCAAATATAAGCAGAGACAACATAATTTATTTGTGCCTCATGCATAACCATGGAAGAAAGTTATAATTTACCAACATGATAGGCCATGTACTTTGAGTACTACTCTGTACACCAAAATGATTTATTACATCTATATATAACGCAAGACGAAAGTTTATCAGCTCATATCCAAATTCAAGAAACTCATAATCAATTTTCTTCCACTAATGAAAATCTATTAGATGACGTAGGTTTCCATATTTAATTCTTGTATCAACATTCCATGTTAATTTTCTTGTGGTTTCATAACATCCATATAGTCTTATAAACCATGGAATGATAGGAAATTACCATACTGATTTAGAAGGTATTTATTAATTTTTCTTGTATCGGTTTGTTCCATAATTTGGGTATTTTATGAGTGATTAATGGTCCTTGTGAAACTAAATGCAGTCATTTGGACAAGCATGTATTTTTTTAGAGATTGTTACCAATGAATGTAACATTTTTGTAGAATCAAATGATCGGAATGGTAGTTCATTTTCTTCTAGTATCATATATTCCAAAAGACCAAGTAGTTCTATAAATATGGTGTCACCCCATCTGTTCCCAGCTTTCAAATTATATAACTTCAATACAGCTGACTATGTTGTATATTTTGTACAAACAGTATACAATGGTTTCCTAGAACATCTATTTTAACTCCTGAAACAACTTTGGACAATCATGAAGGTCATCTTAAATTGTCATTTTCATTTATTCCATGTGATCTCTATCATCTTTTACAAAGGTATTCATATCGAATGATTCATAAATCATAGTATCATCCCTATTGATGGACACGTTTATTTTTTCCTATGTTTAGTCCAATATTTATATATTTGATCTATTCCATGAAAAAATAAAATGTTCTTCTAACTCTTTTGGACTAATTTGTCTTGAATAATAACAACATAAACACAGACATAGGATTTTTGAAGGGTCGTCTGCATGATTTCTTACAAAATTGATGAACTCTTTAACTCAATCTTCATATTTTTTTGTCAAACAGTTAGCTTTTATCCATTTTTTGTTCATATCCATCCTATTGGGTTCATAAATGATTAATTTTATACAATATATAAAAAAATACACATAATATATTCATTATAAAATGTGAAAGTTATAAAAAATTCTAATATGGGAAATATGGATTATTTCTTCTAGAATATTTTAGTGCCTAGATATTATAAATCTAATAATAAGGGCTATTGGAATTTGAAAAAATAGAGGGAGATAAAGGAATATAATAAATGATATTATCACTAAACTTTATAGGTGTAAACTGGAATATGGATAGTGTAATGACCCTATCCTGAATTACCCAAACAACACATGTTCAGATCATCTTTTGACCACTAAAAACACCTCAAAGTCACTAAAGTATGGTATAAAATTTGGGTGTAAAAACCATAAATTGGAGGTCCCCCCCCCCAATAGAAACAATTAGTACCATAGCTCGAACAAAATTCTAGCATAACCCTTTGGTCAATGGACATGCATACCCAAAATCATCATTACCTGATATAGACATACCTATTAGAAAAAAAACTATGGAAATAAATGATTCAATAGCTATATAGACACACATAAATGTCACACCAATATAAAAACTCCCTAACTTATAGTCTATAAGAAATATCAAATAGGTTAAAACTAGAAATTCAAACATAATGTGAAATAAAGGCACCATAATGATTCAAAAAGTGAAGCCTTGATGTGATAAAACCTCATGTGCTTAATTGGGGATGGCCCCTTTGAATCTGCTCTAGAAGAAAAATAATGACCATAGTGAATTCTAAGAGGAACTAGATCCTATGATACATATAACCAATAGAGGAACATACATCACTCCACTAACTTAGTTACTAAAAAATAGAATCTGAAGTTTCATGTCTACTATGTTTTCTGTGAAAGGTGTCGACATATATATAATCATTAGGTAACCACCAATGTGCTTCAAATCAGTAGTCAATAAACAATAATATACATGAAAATTTCTACAAATTTATATACTTATATGAAAAAAATTATTTAATAAGAAGATATAAAGTATTCCAGTAAACCAACAATGAATAGATCTAAGGTTCAGTGTCAGATATAAACAATGGATCATACATCAGTAGTCAATGCAAACAAAAGACCACAAATCATTCCCTAAGCAATGGATAATAAACAAATCTAAAACAATGAATCATAAAAAATGGATCATAAATAAATCATATAATAATAAATCCAAAACAAAACAAAAAATACCCAAAAAAATTGGAAGGCCTACCTCTCTAGGTTGAAAAAAATCTGAGACCCTATTTGGATGTCGGACGAGATGTTTAGAGGAAATCGAGAGGTGTGATTTGACCTCTGATTCACTGAGGTGGATCACCAGTAGTAGGTAGATTCCGAATAAAGCTTCTATATTACAATAGGTTTGCAAATGATTAGGATTTTTAAAATAGATCGGGACACTTTTATCAGTGATTACCTTAAAGTATTGATAAAGGGCCCTTTTATCAGTGCTTATTACATAAGCACTGATAAAGCCTCATCTCTATCAGTGCGAAAAAGCACTGATAAAAATTCTATAATCAGCGCTTATTACTGAATCACTGTTAAAGAATTTATAATTATAATTATAAATAAAAAATGTAAATATTTATAAATAAATAATAAATATATATAAATATAAATATATTAAATATATTCCTCGTTAAATATATTTATTATAAATTTATAATTATTTATTTATATTTAGAGAAATATTTTTAAAAAATATTATTTATATCAATATATATATTTATATAATTATACATACATATATATATATATATATTTAATAGATATATATAAAAATATAATTATAGTAAATATATTCATTATTTAAGTAAATTTATTATAAAATTAATAATTAGTTAAATATAAAATTATTTTATTTGTAATTAAATAAATAATTTTTAAAAAATATTTATTTATTTATATTTTTTTACAAACATATTTTCAAAATTATTAATGAATATCAAATTTTGAGTGCATGTGTATATGTTAAAAATGAGGGAAATTGAATAAATTAAGAATATAGGTAAACTTTAACAATATTGAAAAATGGATAAGTTCTGTGTGTGTGCATATTGTATATAAAAATACATTAATTACGTATATATGAAATCAATATTACACACATTTGATCTATATTAAATTGAAAAATCACACTACATTCAATTATATGTCTAGTACAATGAAATTATTCAATATTTTTAATTCATATTAATTTTTAATAATATACCAATATTCAATAAATATATGAAAATTTAATTTAAAGAACATAAATATTTTTTAATATATAAATCATATTTATATACATTAATATATATCTATATATTTAATATATACAAT
The DNA here is from genome assembly GCA_963277665.1 of Viscum album. Lineage (NCBI taxonomy): Eukaryota > Viridiplantae > Streptophyta > Magnoliopsida > Santalales > Viscaceae > Viscum > Viscum album. Next base: position 1,926,641,539 of record OY728148.1, read on the forward strand.
TTAATAACATTAATTATCATAATTGTATAATTAATAAAAAATTTAATATTTAATAATGTATAATTAATCAGTTCATTTTTATTAATAAATATTTAATTAATAAAATTTGTAATATTTTTTTAATAAAAAGGTTTTTTTATTTAATTATTTCATTTTATCATTTCTAAAAATACATTGATGAAAGAAATATTTATTTGGCTAAACATAAATCACTGATAAATCATACCCTTTATCAGTGCTAAAAATGAAGCACAGATAAAGGATACCCTTTATTAGTGCTAAAAAATAAAGTGCTAATAATGGTTTCCTTTATCAGCTCTCAAATAAAAGTGCTGATAAAAGGTTAAATTTATGAATTCTTTCTTTAGCACTGATAAATATGCCAATTATCAGCATTTTCTTCTAGCACTGATAATTAACAGTACTGTTAAAGGCCTATTTTATAGTAGTGCACCTTGATAGAAGGCACCTTGTATAAGGGGAAACCATCCCCAAAATCACTCTAAATATCACACATTAATCTGATGATTTATCCTATAGAACTTAAGTGGTATAAATTGTTCAAATGGAACTGTTCTTTCAACAAGTGGTGTTAAATGTTTAATAAGTGGTATCAATTACTTCATCGGCTGGTATGTTTCTCACAACCAAGAACTTTAATGTTATGTAAAAATGATTTGGTGTGAAGTTATTAATATCAAAGGATTATTTTGGGAGAATTAAAATAATCGAAGTTATTTTTTGTGTTTCCTGATATCCATGGGTGACATGAAAACCCTTTTTGTTGTATATAAAAACTCGTGTTTTTTATATCAAACTCTACATTAGTAGTATTATAGGATTTGTTTATTTCTCAAGTTCCAAGTGTTAAATTTAATCTATGAATATCATGTAAAAATTTAGTGACAATGGATATTAGTTTAAGTTCAATTGGTTTCAAAGTATTTGGCTAATAAACATGTGGTTGATGCCAAAGAATGAAGTTATTTTTAAATAGGGGGAGGAGATATCATTAGGTTGAGAAGATAACTCTAAGTTGGAGTTTATCTTTTTTGTATTCTTTTCCAACATTAAGGTGAAGATGATTTGAATATGATGTACCCTAAAATAATAAAAAGAAGAAATAATAATGTATCCTTACATTTGAAAGAGGAATTTTGGAAGACCCTTTTTCATTCAAAAGGCCCTTTGTATTTCATTCATAGTAAGGGGGAGAAGATATTTTTAGGAGGAGGATATAACATTAATGGGAGAAGATACTTCCAATGGTGAATTGTGTAAATAGGAGAAAAAAATTAAGTATTGTGAATTGTTAATATAATCCAAAGGGGAATATTGTGAGAAATCCCAAGTATTTATGTTGCATTTTTTAACAATAAGTTTGTTCAAGGTTATGGACAATAAGGATAGTCAAGTTTGATTGACAATAAGGATGGTCAAGGTTGATATATAATATGTGTGTTATAATCTCAATGAAGTAACTTGGATTTTTTGACCATATAATTATTAACAACACATCATGAACAATGTGGTGAAGTGATCCTTGGGAGATTGATAGTTCACAAAGTGATGCATAGATGTTAAAAAAGCGATGTTTGGTCAAGTGGGAGAGGACTGGAGGAATTCCATATGTGAAGTTCATGGAGAATGTTTCAAAAGAGTGAAAGATGGAAAAAACAGGAAATACCATTCTGTAGTGGTGTCCATAGTGGGTGAGTTGTTAAGGGAGTTCTTATATCTATGTCGTAGTGTATCCTGCTACAAGACATATTCTAATCCATTTCGTATAATGTTTTTTAGTTAATAATTCTATGACACAATTCATCTATTTATGTTGTAGAGGAGATCTTTTAGTGTAACTCCAAATTTTTTCTATTTCATATTCATCTTGAATATTCCATAATGTTTTATTTAAGGGTAAAAACTTGGATAAAGAAAATCACATCCAATGACCGAGAATCCTCCAAATAATCTGGTGGTTGATCCTGAACACCACATAGCATAATGGGTTGGCATGGATGGTTTATGTGAATGTGATCATGCTTGAAAGTAGGAATTCATGAATGTGAATAGTATTCCATGAAACATGGTGACAACATGGAGGAAGTGGTCCACACCCAAGGAAGATAGTATAGAGAATTCCAGGAGTAGACCTCATTACCCATAACTGGAGAGTTAAGGAAGTAAATAGGATTATATATTGTGGGAATTCTTGAAGAATTTCTAATTTGGGATATAGAACTCTCAGACGATGACATATCCAAATAGACCATAGCACAGAGTGATTTTAATTTCTAGTGACATTATAATATTTAAGGTTTCCATGTTTTAGATAATAGGTTATTCCACAACTCTTTTTGAAGAGAATATTTCCATGCCATAGCTACACCCTATGTCGTAGAGGGTCTGAACTCAACAGAAGTAAAGAATTTGGAATCTCTAATCCTATAAGAACCCATGATATATTGAAGTTCCCATTTCACGGTCAGTCTAGTGAGTCAAATAGTTAGAGGGTATCATGCATGAAATCATGTGGGGTTAATGGAGGAGTTAATGCATGAGAATAGTGGATCCAGAAAACTATAGGTGTCCATTCCACATTGTACATGACCATGTCATAGTGAAGTTTGAGGAATTTATGGTTTCATCATGGTGAATATGACTATGTTGTAGTGAATGAAAAAGGGTAATTCTGTGTCATAGAACTCGAGACCACACCATCGCCATGTTGTTTTAGTCAGCTAGCAGTTTTGGTCAAAAATTTAAAGAAGGGGATTTATGCATTGGATATATAGATGATTAATTCAGATTTAATAGCACATTAATATCCCATTAATTACATGGTACACTTGGATAAATAATAGGAAAATTAGATTCAATCCCTACCTTTGGGTTGAAAAGAAATATAGGTGTTATTTATAAAGTTATTATAAGTTTCAAAATATAGAAATATAAATAGAGATCATATTACAGATCTAAATTTCAGATGAAGAAGAAGGTTTTGTTTTAGATAAGGGGATAGAAGCTTGAATAATTGGAATTTTTTAAAGGTCTTTCCAAAGTATAAGAAGGTTCTTGATGTTCCTAAAATTGAGTTAAGTAGTTCCAAAGGTATTCTGAAAATAATTGGGTGTTACATCAATATGTTTTTGTAGAGGTGAAGGAGCGTCCCAGGGAGGACTTCAACATGGAATCTATTCATACCTGAAGATGAAAGTCAAGTTAGTGTTGCTGGTGAAAGGACCTATATGTACATAAACTGTGAAGATGATCCTTTCCATTGGTAAAGATAAAATTAATGAATATTCAAGTGATTGACCCTTGGGAAGTAGTTAATTATCCTTAAACTTTTTAAGGTATTGATCCTGGGCATGGGAGTGACCTACCCTGAACCTTTGAAGAGTAATGAGTTCGTAGTGATTTTGGTGCATGGAAATTCACTATATCATGCTCCTTAGAGTATCGTAGTTAGGTTGATCCAAGTAAATACTCATGTCTATATTTACTTTATGCTTGAACACTAAAAAATATAAATAAGTACTAAGTAAATCCAATTAAACAGAATAACAAAGTTACCCTTAAGGTTGAGAGGTCAATATCTATAAAGGTAAGGTGAGACTGTTAAAGGAGAAAGAGTTTTAATTTCTCAAGAATTACATACCTATATTTAACCCTCCCCCCCTCCCCCAGTGTAATCTCATGCTAAGTCCATTGTTCATGTCCAATGAGGTTCTTCTAGTTAAAATTAGAAGTTGATAAATGTAAATGGTACAATGCTAGGATGGTGGTGAAAAGATCCCAACCTAAGGAGGGAATAAATTTATTATAAATATTATCACAATTAGTTAAACATAGTACTATCTAAACTATATTGATTATGGTAGATATTGATGGATTTTAATTTGAACAAATGGATTAAAAAAATGTATTCTCTCATGTTGATCTGGAGGTTTAAATTTATATGAAGAAACCAACTAGTTTTGAGGTTTATAGGAATGAGGACATGGTGTGTAAGATAGAATGTATTATCTATGAATTTAAATAAACACTAAGACACTGTAACCATAAATTCCTTACATCTATGGTTGAGAAGTGTTTCAGGTGAAATAACTCATACCATTTTTTCTATCAAAATGTTTTTGAGGATTATTTCTTTATCATCCCTATCCTTTATTTTGATGACATACTCTTTGTAGGACCATACATTCAATGGATTCATGGTATAAAATTTAAGTTGTTTGGATTTATAAAAATGAAATATCTCATAATGGATAAGAAAATACATGGGATAAGGATTGAAAGAGAAAGAAATTTTTTTTTATTTTTTTCTCAAAGAAATTACATCTGAAATTTCATTGAGCAATTTTCAATGATCAGATGTCAAGTGGTTTTAACTCCTCTTGTCAGGAACCTTAAACTTTCAAAGGGATAAGCACTAAGATCATAATATTAAGAAAGATACATAGATAAATTTATATTTACTTCAGTAGTTGTAAGTATAATGTACACTATGGTAAGAACTCACCCATAAATATCCTATTTAATGGGAGTCATCAATCAGTACATGTAAAATTATGGGAAGGAACACTGAAAATCCATAAAATGTATCATCTAGTATCTAAAAGTAATGAAATTTATAATCTAATGTTTTATATTTTTTTAACCATTTCTAGGGTTTGAAGATACTGACTTTGGGGGAGATTTCAATACATGCAAGAGTATAACTTATTATTTGTTTACATTCAAAGGATCAATGATTAGCTGGATGTCATGGATGAAACCATTAATTTTACTATCTACCAAGAAAGCTAAATATGTGAAAAAAATATAGTAAATAAAGGATTTTTTTGAGGTGTTTATTAATAAAACACATAAAGGACTAGAAAAGTGAGATACTCTACTATGATAGTCATAGTATAATTTACTTGGTTTTTGATTTTTCATTCAAGGAAAATATATATCAACCTGAAATACCACTAAATCCTAAATTTGTAGGAGGATGGAGAGTTAGAGTTGTGGAATATATCTAGGAAGAATAATACAATATATATGTGAACCACAATATTGGATTAATAAATCCTGAGGAAAAATTGTTCTAAAGTGGAACTGGGGTGACCTAAAGGTGGTGGAGATCACTGCATATTGTAGAAGAATAGTGGATGTTAAAAATTTCCTTTGTGTTTGGAGGTTGCCAAAATTATTTGAAATATTCTTCAAGTGGGAGATTTTTAGGAAATATAAAGTGTGTTTCAAGTTCCAATTTATTATACCAGTGGGATAGAAATCATAAGATAGCTTTTTCTTGAGCATTCTAGCTTGTGATAGTAAAATTCATTACAATGGTAGGTTAGTCAGAAGATGGAAACTTCCGATGGTGGTGTGAATACTAGTCATTTCATAAGAAGTTTTATGTGTGAGAAAATCTGTTGGATGGAAATGGGTGGATCTTTATTATACCAAAAATCTATGGTTTAGTAGAGGAATGATACAGTATATTGAAAATCATCTCAAATCAATGGATGGACCCCCATTAAAGTCTCATGTCCGTGCTACCAAATGATTTGATATAATTCTCTATAAAGATGGGTAAATAAATTTCACACATGGAATGAAAAGACTAAATATTTAGTTATATATATGGATAAATAGTTGTAGTGATTTTAAGTAATTTTATCTTCTAGATAATATTAATAAAATGTATCTGTTTTCTCTCATGATATAGGAATTATTCTCTGAACCATAAAAAATAATATGTTCTTTACTTTTTTTATTTTTTTCTTGGTTGTATGATTGTATGTGAGTTTGAAAATATTGGTAGACTTAATTTGGTTATTTAGAGTGATACCAAGATACCTAGGTTATGGTACAATAAGATCAGTAGAGGTGGATTGTGTTCCATTGCTTGTGACATTTGAAGGTTGAAGTTGTGGTGAATAAAGGATCAGAGTTCCAATGAATTCACTTCTGGTGAACTCACAGTTTCATATATTCACTCCCCAGCTAGTTACCCAACACATATTTTGAAAAATCAAGCTTAACTTCATGTGATATTCTTGCTACTCATACATTTATCTTAGGAATTCCAATTTACCCCTATGTTTCAACTTGAAGTCTCTTATGTATTCTTTGAATCTTTCCAGTTACTCTTACATAGACACTAGAAAATCAATATTACCCTTACGTATTACCTTTCCTACATATTATTCTCCATTAAATTTTACATATGCTTAAGAATATCAGATTTACTCTTACGTATTACCCTATTAACTCTTCTATATGCACTATAAATTTATATTCAATCTTCTATATCAAGATAATTTATAGATGTACTCTTACGTACATAGTTCAAATGTAAGATAACCCATATATACAGATTACTTTGTCAATTTCATTAATAATATACAACTATTGATTTTTATATCTTATCTCTAGGATTCTAAACTCATCTCCAATTGATATCATTCACTTAAAATAATTTTAGAACACCTAAAATGTTTTTATTAATTTATCAAATCATCTCAAAACTCTTAATCTAAAATATTAAATAATCTTGAATCATATAAAGATTCTTATTTGATTATTTAAATCAAGATCCACTACCTCTCTAATTCCAGCTTCAAACTCATCCTTATCCAATCATCATCCAATGGATATGTTCTAGTTATTTCAATATCCTTTATGTTTGATAATCCAATGATGGATTCTCACTTTAACTCTTCGAATCTTCTTGATTTTTCTCCAACATGGAAATCTCTCAACCTCATATATAAACATGTTTTAGACAATTATCTCTTTAAAAAAATAACACTTTTTATCGATTTACATAAATTTACAACAAAACAATCATAATATGTACAAGATGCTTCCTACCAAGAAGCATCAGACCTTTCATGCTATCAAGGGTAGTATCTCAATCATCAAATTCACTAAAAAAATTTAATATATCTTTCCCTTCATCTCTGATGGTAGATATATTATATAAAATTGGTCTATAATAAATCCATTTGTACCTTATACATCACCAATGTGATCATCAATCCCCATTTTTATGGTACTCTTCAATAAGTATAGGGTCCTTCAAACTCTTGAATAATTGATTTCTTCATCATCTCTCAACACGTATTGACTTTACTCCTCACTCACATATTGATAATAAAAACAAATCTCCTCATAAAAATCTATTTTTGAGCTTCAACATGGGATCTTCAAGATGAATATTTTTTATTATCAAGGGGTTACATGATTTACTTCCACAATTATCCTTTATTTTATTATTAAAGAAACAACAGAACATCTGAAATACAAAAATAGGCAGGAGACAAGGGGATATGGGGGCCTAAAGTGATGAAGGCCAAGGGAATCCCCTCTAATGAGATTCTTACCTTCCTTTGAGAGTGAATTCATGTCTGATGGAAGGAAGATACAAAGACCCTATGAGGCCAAAGAGGCAAAATGATCTGCCACCATATTTACCTCCCTCCAAGTATGAAGGATGTCAGTTTCAACATTGACCAGAAATCTGTACTTTCTCATAACATAGGAAACTGACCATGGATTATTGCATCTGCCCAGCATGGAATCATGAATAATGATAGAATCCATTTCCACTACAGCCAATCTAATATTCCTATTCTTTTAAATCTTAAGTCCAATCAACAAAGCCAAATCCTCGGACATAAGTGAATGCCCTCCATCAAAGTGGGCATTAAAGGAAAGAACAACACTACCCACTTAGTCCCTAACCACACCACCACCATTCATGACATCCGAGTAGCAGGAACCATCAGTATTGAGCTTAAGGACCTGGTGGTGTGGAAACTATCTTACCCAATTACCATTACTCCTCAAACTTTTTTCAACAGTGTCCACATAGAAAGGCCTGAGAGAGGGAGCTTTGATCCAATATTTATAATATCGGGCCATATCGAGCAGAAGGAACTTAGTCCATGCCACCACCACCTGACCCAAACACCGAATCCCATCATTATTTGCCTTGTTCCTTTCCTACCAAATACACCAGCAACCAGCCGCCAGTATGACTGCATGGGATTTCATCTCGGGACCATTGTCACCCGCCCCATGAAACCATCAGGTCGTGAAAGGAGATTCTCTCAAAGTTGGAATAGAGATTCCCATGAAATTCCCAAAGTATCGCCACACCTGTTGAGCCCAGTCGCTGTTGAAGAATAGATTCTCCGAACACTCCTACATATAAACCCTGCAGCACATGCATCTAAAAACCAAGGATATACCAGTCTTCTTAACAATATCATCCATGGGAAGGGAATGATTCTGAATACACCACACCATAAAATTGAGCTTAATCGGGATTTCCTTGATCCACAAAATCGAGTCCCAGGTACCCTGTTGAGTCGTTGTACTAATCACCCTCTGATAATCCCTTATTGAGAAAACACCTGGGTAAGAATCAGTGAAAACACATCTTTCTGGTTCATCTGTGAGTGCAATGGCATCAAAAACCATTTATTGGTCCCTATCAAGCACTGAAATGATAAAACCCAGGAACCTACTGGCCTGCTTGAAGGTGATGCCAGTAATCGGGAATCCAGGGAACTCCAGGGGAGCTCCATCATAGTTTTTATGTCAAAAGGAGAGCTCCCCATTCCCCAAAATCCATCTAGTGTGGGGTAGAAGGGATTGTATATGGGAAGAAACTGTAGCACACAACAAGGCCCGAACCCCATTATCTCTACATATGACTCTGCTAAATTTCTTGGCCATGAAACTGCCCCATAAAGTTAAAGCCTCAATATCCTCCCATGCCAGTTTTGCCTGCATACCTTGCAGCGTACCAGATATGCTCTTCATGCTGATTCCCCCCTCCTGAATAGGTCGTTAAATTCTACTCCATGATTCCCAATGTCTCATACCCTCATCATGAGAATCCCAAATGAAGGAGGAGAGGATAGAGTCGAGCTTGTTTGATCACCCCCTTTGGGACTTTGGTGGCTGAGAGGGTATGACACAGAATGGAAGACAAAACACTGTTAGCCAAGGTGATCCTTCCACCGAAAGATAAAAAATGGTTCTTCCATATGTGAACACGGTTCATTAACTTCCCAATAATCTTATGAAAATACTAAATTCTAATTCTTCCTGGCGAGACAGGAGCACCAAGATACTCCATGGGAAAAAATTTGTGCTACATATCCAGCCTACTAGCAAGAGATTCAATCCTTCTATCCATGCAATGGTTTAGAATATAGAATTGGATCTTACACCTATTAATCTTCTGACCACTCCATCCACAGTAATCATTGAGAATCTTGTTGATCCCATGGACATACCTCAAGCTAGCATTCATAAAAATAATCATATCATCAGAAAATATGAGATGGGAGATACCACAAGGCCTGGATTTACAACGGGAAGGCAAGATAGAGCCCTGCATAATTCCCGTATTGATAAGGTGGTTGAGAACATCCTGAACCATAATAAAATGGCTCGTGGATAAAGGTTCCCCTTGCCTCAACCCACTGACCGCTTTGAAGAAGCCAAAATTCCTTCCCATGAACCGAATTTCCAACCACGAGGATCTAAAACACCTGAAAAATAAGTCAACAACCCAAGGGGAAAGGCCCATACCTGTCAACACTTTGATTATGAAGGACCACTCCAGCCTGTCATAATCCTTATACATATCTATCTTGATCACCATATTGGAACCATGAACTTTAGTGTTAATATCATCAGTGACCTCTTGGTATACTGCAATAGCCCCTTGAATTGATCTTTGTTTGACAAAACCATGTTGCTCTGGCGAGATCCAGTGGGGAAGATGTTTACTTATTTTGTTGTTAAGAATGGTGGCTATAACCTTATAAGAAAAGTTGCACATACTTATCGGGAAATAATGATGAAGCAAAGAGGGATTATTAAGCTTCGGGATGAGGACCATAGTGTTAGCACTAACAGCACGAGGAAGGAACCCACCACGGAAGAAATCTTGGATGGATGCCACCATGTCAGCCTTAACAATGCTCCAAGAGGCTCTAAAAAGGATCCAAGGAACCCATCCGGTCCAGGAGCACTCTCCCGGTTAAGGATCCTCACAGCCCCTAAGAGTATAAATCCATTAAGAGTATATAATTTTTATGGTTTCTATCAAAAATATCCTTATAAGTTACAGGAAAGCATCATCTTCATGGATATGGAATGCCTTAGCAAAATCATCCTCCCATGAAATGGGAGGGTGCATAGTGGTTGTGTTGCATATGTAAACTTTGATTTAATTTGATCATATGTCCACTGAATCTATTACACCTTGGTGGTTATGCGATGGGGACTTTAAATAGTTTAAAAAATAATGTTCATGTGAAATAATATCATGTTATCATGCCTTTATGTTCTATGTCTTTACTTATAGGGGTAAGGAAATTTCCCTAAGGGGGTATGTGGTTCTCATAGGAAAGTGAGGATTCAGCTTACTATCTAAAATTTAAAATCTCTTAAATTTGAGTTTCTTATGGGTTTTTATATGAAAATACTTTACATTGTCCAATAAGGGGTGGGAAATCACATAAGGCATACGTGATTGTGTATCCCTTCCATGTTATTAGATTTGGTTCCCTAGAACAAATTTTTTTTCACTTTTAATTGCCTATATATTTAATTTCTTGAATATTAATATATATATATTATCACATTACAAGTTTTATTTTATGTAATATTAATATGAAAATGTCCTTGGAGTATTTGTTTCAGCGACAGGTTATAGCAGTTTCTTATTATGATGAGAACCTTGAATTTCTCTGATTATATTCTTAAATATATATCCTATGTAAGGGTAGAATCAATATGGTGGGTAAAAAATTGTGTATTTTATCAGTTTTTAGAGGCTTATAATACATTGATATTTCTTTTCATGAATTTTTGACTTTTTAATCTTCAAGATTTGAAGTTATGAGAATAGATCTACTCATAAGAATTCCACATGTTATTTGTGTCATTTGATATTCCTATCTTTGGATGTGTTTATTGGTACTTGTACTTGAGATTAGTATTAATGTATATAATTAATCATTTAATTTTATGTATTAATGAAAATCATGATGATATGTTCTATTAGTGATGTAGGTTACATTGGGTACATCATATGTGATATGAAATTAATGAATAAGTCAAGAAAGCATTTGTCCCTTATGAGTTAATAGAATTAAATATATCAGACCATTGGATTAGAATGGAACTATTACATTACATCCAAATCCATGGATTATTTATTAAAAATTTCATTTCAGGAAAGTAGAAAAAGATATGTCAAGAATATAGTTTGATGACACTATTAGTGGAACCTACTTGATGATATACTAAGGCAACGATATTGTATTACATAGTGAAAGTTCATAGGAGGTTTTTATTATTATGGTATTAATTTATTTCTCTATGGGTTCCTTGAATTGTTGCTAGAATTTGATCTTGGACTTAGTTTTCCCAATTTCACAGATGAATATTCCTAAAGGTTTACACACAAACTATATCCTAGAGCTCAGTTAAATTCTATATGAATTTAATATTAGAATAAAATATTATTCTCATGTTCCAAGGAATAATAATTATTCAGGTTATGTTGAAGACATAAATATACATTTAATGAATAATAAATTTATATTTATTTATTTAAATAAATAGTTATTATTCAGGGTTTTAGGAATGTCAAGGATTGAAAATTTGAGTTAAGGGTCCAATTGAAATGATATTTTTTATATGTGATTTTAGCTCATGTTAAGGAAATAATAATAATAATATTATTATTATTATTATTATCATAATCAACATCAACATCATTATTATTTAATGTGGGGTTAAATTAGAATTAAGATATGAGATAAGATACTTTCTGCAATATCTTAATATCTAACCTAAGTATATAAACCTTATATTATCATTTCTTGAGATAAGGATTTGTTGTGCACAACATTTATCTCAAGATAATTATTTCAATCCCTAGAGAGATCATTCTCTAGAAAAATCTCAAGAACAAAGAGCTTAAATCATCTTCCTCCCTCTCAAGTCCCTAAGATAACTAGATATAATTCTATAATAATGGAAGGCATTCCTGATGTGATTAACAATGAAAAACATAGGCACTTTAATTCTATTACGCTAGCACCTAGAGATGCATCAGATATTTTTAGAGGTTCATAGTGTACATATAGTTACTGCTAGATTGATTTTACCCACGGATCCTTCATTAAAATGATAGTCATAAAAGAAAGATCAATTGATTCGATATTGAATAAATCATTTCAATTAAAGATAATTCTTATTAATATAAATTAATTATTAATTAAGTTTGAAAAGAATACTCTCTAACAATCTTTTTGGATCTATATTCTCTTATTATGAGGATTTATCTAAAGTAAATGACATAAATCGTTGTTAGGAATGAGCCTAACTGCTTTCATTATTCCCTGGGACCTTCAAGTTGTATCAGAGTGATCACAAGTTAATTTATAATTATTTATTAATCATTGATAGATTTACACATTTATTTGTTAGTATTTCATTTATATTTTATCCATTATTTAATCTAATAGTTGATATATTATGATTTTTCACTTTCATATTACTAAGAAAAATCCAAGAATATATTAAGAAATCTCAAAAAACACATCTAAAGGCACCTGATATTTTGGTCGGAAGACATGGTTACACTGTTTGTAACAAAAAATTACACATCATGTGCCTATGTAAATTACACTAAGAAGAGTTCTGAGAATCATGGAACATAATGAGGGATAAAAATTTATGGCATTAGTACAAATCATGTATTTCATGGGATATATGTAAAGTTTCTTGATGGTTTACACAATATGTAACTAACATACATATCATGTAACTCACATGGTTTCACCCCACGGGAATCACATAAGTCGTGTGATCTAAGTAAGAGGAATGTGTTAATACTTTTCATGTATTTACCATCATCCAAGCAACACAATCCATTTTAGACAACATGGATTGTAATTGTTTCACACCTTATGTTACTCATAAATGGTTCCTTGGAATACATATCGAGTACCAAGGATTGTTTCATGGATAACCACATAACGAAACACATAGTATCTAGTGGGGTGTACATGTCATGTAACTAATACCCATTCATCTGAAATACATGTCAAGCTAGACTGTACCATGTTAATTAATTACAATTAATAATTATTCATTATAATATTAAAACCAAACTACATAGCATGTAGCTAGCGTACAAAATGTGTGATAGGGGTTTTCAAAGTATTAAGTCCCTAATTTATTTTCATGTTATTTTGAAAATACATGTCACTCATGGTCATCTTACATATCATGTACTTCCTAAGAATTAAAAGTGGCACATTACATGTATATTAATGGAATTCCATGTAGTCATAAATGTCGTGTTGACTACTCAGCTTGACTTAAATAACTACACTCCATGTAATATTATGGCATTCCATGTATGCTACTTTCCATGTAAGTATGTTGTATGTGACCTAGACCATACAGAGCATAGTCACATGTTGTGTGAATGAAAGTGCATTCCATATGGAAGGTTACACACCATGTTTCCTCCGGTGCATGTCATGTTAAATTCCATATGGAATTTAATACTGGCCCAAAGGGTACATGCCATGTCCCTTTTCAATAAATGTCTTGTATGTATTAATTTTAAATTAAATTAATTAATTTAAATTACATAAGATAGGTATTTTAAAGACCGTTTGGATGGTAAATTAATATAAATGAGTTAATTAATTAATAAGATAATTAGTTTATTAATTCCGGTGTTTTTTATTAATAAATAATGAAATGAATGCTAGTTTTATCTAAATGAATATTCATTTCATGCATGGATGATCATGAGATTGACTAAACTATGTTAATATTGTATTTATTTTAATTTTATTATTATTACATGGGTTTTTTTATAATTATTATTAAATTAAAAATTATGATCTATGAATTATCCCCACCACTTATTATATACAAGCTTACATGTCCACGGTCACTTTATGTAACCACATACTCTAGTTCCCCTAACCTATGTGTGAGTAAACATATGTAAAGGAAGGATCTCATAGGAGAGTGGAGATGATCCAACATGGATTCAGGGTGAAACCAACCAAGGTGGTACATAGGTGAACATGTGGTAAGTTACAACTCAAACCAAGATTAGTTAAAGGTATTATTACCTTAGGTTTAGGGTTTAGTTTATCACTCACTCAATAAACCATCCAATATAAATCCCATGATCAAGACACATATTTATTTTAGTTTTATCCATTTCATGGTTAATTATTTTTTTATGAGATGCATGTTTATTAAATATCACATAAAGTAATTGTATTAATAAGCATGTAAGATGTAATAAAATAAATATATTATGTGTAAATTATTTTATCTAGACATGGATAATTAATTATATAGAATACACATAATATTGAAAATCATGTAAAAGGATAAAATAGAGAAAAATGTATACATAAGATAAAATCATTCAAAGAAAATATTATGTTTGTATAGCCTTTCATTACTTGAGTTGAAATGAAACCATAGTTTAAAATTTTTGTATAGTCCAAGTCAAGGAACTTTCAATTATCAAGGAGTTATAACTCAGATTTTGGATCGACTTAACCTATTTCATATCAATTGTTGACTACATAAATATTACTTTGTGTAACTAGGAAGAAATTATTGAGGAAATCCAAGTCTAGTATTTCAGGATTGGGAAAGTGTGATTTAATGCTGCTGAAAAGACCAACATACCAAAATTCCTTAAAATAATTTTTTAGGTTTAGGTATGTATTATGATAAGGGGTATATAGATCCATACTACTAGAATATCCATATAATAGGATATTATAAATCTAATAGTAAGGGATATTTTGATTCGATAAAATAAGAGGAGAATAATAAATAAAATTTATTATGTTACATTTTAGTGATCAAGATAATGTACTAAAACCTTATTTTTTATTGTAAAAATGGAAAGTATCATGACCTCAAAATTATCACTATGATATATTTTTGAGAAATATAATCTTATGACTAATAGTAACTTTAATGAGTGGTACAAGAACTTTTTTATCATATTAATACAATAATATATGTTTTATGTGTTGAATTCTCATATTCATAATGATCCCTCTAAGTAAGTGAGTGAGGAGAATCACATTATCTACTTGAGACACCTATATGATGTGCTAGATTTATAGTGTGTTATGTTATCATCTATGTCTAGTGAACTTGAAAAGATATGTGAAAACATGGATTCTTATAGGATATTATTTCACATCTTTGATCCTTATTAAGATAAGGATAGACAAGAGTGGTATGAGATCTCCAAGAAACTATTTACATGCATGCTTAGACATGGTTCTCTAGTTGTACCTCATATAATCAATATTATTTTCTATTTTGATAATTTTTACATCTTCATTTTTAAGAAAATTGATGAGGTTCATACTAAATTTTTACTTAATTCACCCCTTGAGAGCTTCTCTAGTTTTATTCTGAATTATAATATGAAAAATATTAATAATTATCTCTTGAATATCCTAAACCTAATTTTTTAGTAAGATAATGACATGAGTCATAAAAACCTAGTGTCCTTATGGTGGAAAATAATAAGGGTGAGTAAAAGGGACCTAAGAATCATTCCAAGTATAAGGATCCTTATCACTATCCTATTAAGAATATGAATATCCAAAGACAGACTAAGAAACAACATGAAAAATGTTTTCCATGTATAAAAAAAGTAAAACTGGAAGAAGAATTGTACCTCTATGAAGAATCATGGGGAAGCTTAATATGTGTTTATTATCAAATACAATCTCTCTATATATACCAGTTGGGAATTAGATATATCTTGTGATACTCAAATTTGTATCGAAATTCAGAAACCAAGTATATTCAATATGGTTGTGAAATGTTAAGTGTATCTTCTTGCTTCCAAAAAATAAGACTATATACCTCTTCTATAGGATAATACCACATTACTTTTCTAATTCGGTTGATTATGGTCTTGAAGAACATTTATTATGTGACTAGTGTTACTAAAAACATTGTATATATATATGTGTGTGTGTGTGTGTCTATTTTAGACATGGATGGCTTTGTATTCAAGTTAGGTAATAAAATCCAATACATTTATAAAGATAAAATTTTTATGGTATAACACATCTCAATAATGTTATTTATATAATATAATATGAAAATAAAGTGTTTTAAATCAATAATGATCACATGAAACATTTTACAACTAGTTGTGTCATCGCCAACTTGTTCGTGTAAATAAGAAGAACATGAAAAGGCTATATAAGAGTGGGTATTAATTTTTTTTTGAACTATAACCTCTTGGTATGTGTCACTATTTTTTAAATAGAATGAGTAATTTCAAAAAAAAGGAAAATCCTCCTTTATTGAATAAAATCAAATTTACAAAATTCTGAAAAAATATTTTTTACAAAATTCCCTTTGGAAAAAAGAAGAGATATCTTCAAGAACTTCATTGATCCAAGTCAAATCTGAAGCATCAAAACCCTTATTTTTAATCCCATCAGCTAGATAATTTTATTCATGATAGGTATGTGTAATGATAAAATTCATGGATGTGATATATTTCATTCATTTCATCCATTTAGTAGTCAGGTTCCATGAATGATGAATGGTGACATTTCTGATAGATTTCACCACAATGGTAGAATCACATTCAAGTCACAAGTTGATCTATCCACACTTCTTTTACATTCAACCATAGTGATATTATAAATCATTTCAGCATCAAGAGAAATAATAATTACACCTGGAACATATAACCATGCCATAACATCACTATTGTGATTTCTAAAAATTGCACCATATCCAGAAGGGTGTAGATTCCCTCTCAAAGATCCATCTATATTACATTTGATATGGACCTGTAATAGGGGGATCCACATGAATTCTATGGTTCTATAGGAGGATCATAATTACCTGTAATTACAATACCATTTATCATAGTAATATCATGAATATAGTTAACACAATAACCATTTTGAAGGATGTTATCATTTTTCACATCAATGATACTTTGAGAGAGGGATAGCTGTATATGTAAAGTAATATTTTCATGAATTTTTTTGTTCTATTTTGACCAAAATACATGTATAATTTCATAAAAATCCACCAATAATAGGTTCATCAGATGCTTTGTATGAGGCAACTTGATATAGGTCGTAAGTTTCCCATGTATGTTGGTTGTGTACATGATTACCACCTCGAATAATGAAGTAGTAAATTACCATAGAGATGAATCTATAGAAAAACTAAGAAAAAAATGATGAATATAATCCCTATTTTGAAATCATAAGGTGCACCCAAAGCACAAGAAAATAAATATAGATAGTAGAAAAATGTAAGTGGGTTATTTGGAATACATCACCCTCCAAATAAGAGAGAATACTGGATGGGAGGATTCATATTCTATTAAAATTGATAGAACAACTACTCTTTTACTATTATAAATACACTTGGTAGAAATATTTAAAGTAGAGTATCCAATTAGAGGAAGGTTCCCAAACCAATAATTCATCATCATTTATGAAGTTATAGTTCATAACCATTTCCCTAATTTCAGTGGGAAGAAAGTCTAAGGGATTCTCCATATTCTCTTTGATTGACACATTTGTGTCAAGTGAAGGATCCTAAGAGTTTAAGGTATTAATAAGAGGCATACCTATCTAGTTGTCTAACTATAAATTAATAGATCATTTGATATTATCCAGCTGTGATAATTCACTAAAAATTTAGCATATGAAGCCTTAATGACTATCCATATGGGAGAATCCATATATTTTAATTTTCCTACTTTGATATTGTTTAAGAATATGTATCTCATAATGGTATGTTATTATTATTTCCCATTGATAAGATTCCACATAAAATTTTACTATAAATATTGATTGAATTTGTATAGATCATTTATACCAAGACCTCCATAATCAATAGGCTCACATAATATTTTCTATGAAATGTTAACAAGTTTTCCCTCTAGGATGCTTCCAATCTAGACACAATTTCTAATTGAGGTATTGAAATTATTTATTATTGTATAAGGAAATTTATAAACCATGAATGAGTAATCAAATTTTGACATAATAATATCATTCACAAGCTTGATCCAACAAGTCATCGAAAGGGTCTTTCCCTTCCAAGAAGCGAACTGATTTCTAATATGGGTCACAATGTGAGAAAAAATGGAAAGATGTGGATTTACTAAAAACATATATAAACCATGATAAATAAAAGGAATAATTCCTTCCCTAATCCCCAACTCATTAATGATATCAACTCTTCTAGTTATAGGAATATTTTTTCCAAAGTAATCTTATGATTTATTCCAACTGATCTTTTTCCCAGAAAATTTTTCAAAATGAAGTAAATCATATTTTAGACTCTTAAAATTTATTTTACCCCCTTGAGTAAATATAATAATATCATCAACATATAGTATATGAGTGGGTGTGGAAAGGCCTTTGGCTTCTGTGATGGGTTTCATTTTTTTGGTATTAACCATGTTAAGAAAAATTCAACTTGAATAATCTTCAATGATAGAGAAAATAATGGCTGAGATAGGATAAACTTGTCTAACACCCCTGGTACATGTGAAGTAGACCTCCATAGATCCATTAATGAGCACTAAAATATGTGTTAAACTTCAAAGAATTTTTACCCATTTAATAAAAACCCCTTCGAATCTAAAATTGATTAGAACCTTGCAAATGATTCCTCGGTCTAATGTATCAAAGGAATTTTCACATCAAGATCTAGAAAAATATCACCTCAACTGGTGGATTTATTGATAATATTGACACATTCAAAAGTACTAAGAGGGAAATCTTGAATAGTTATTCCTTTAATGAAACCAAACTGATTTGAAGACACGATCCTATTTTCAATATTAGCTAGCCTGTTAGAAAAAATTTTCCCAGTTATTTTATATATATTTTTACAAGAGTTATAGGCCTGAATAGATTAATATAATTCACATTATCCAATTTTGGAATGAGTGCAAGAATTTGAGCATTTATTCCTTATGTATGATGACATCCATTGATAAAATTCTAGACAAGTCTACAGATATCACAATTTATAACCTCCCAAAATATCTTGAAGAAAAATTTTGTGAACCCATCTAGTATTGTAGAAGTTCCATAACTTATCCCAAAAATAGCTTATACAATCTCAAGCTCAAGAGGAGTTGTAGTAAGACTTAATTTATCCTCATTATTAATAACAATGGTAATTATTACTTCCATTATATTAATGTTATTGTTCATACCATCATAAATTCTCATGTAGTAAGAGACAACATGAGCATTCAGATCCTCTCTATTCTCAAAAAACTCCATATTATCATTGATAATATCCAAGGGTCTATTAATTTTTCTGAAATTTTGAAGTGTATTGAAGAACTTAGTATTTATATCACCCTTATTATGCAATTTAATTTTCCATAATTCTATTTGAATACATAATTTTATATTTAGAAGATTATTGAGATCATGTGTGGTCACATTTTCCTGCTCAATGCCAATAGAAAAATCACATCTATTGTTATTATCTTGTGTGTAGTAAAGTAAGGATTCTAGATGAAAAATATTTTCATCCATGTGACTTAAGAAATATCAACTCCAAAATTTTATCTTTTATTTTATAACTTTAATCATGAGAACATAGGGAAGATCATCATCCTTGTAATTCACATAATTCTAAGTGTCTTCCACCAGATTCTTACAATCTGGATGAAAACCCAAGAATTATTAAATCTAAAAGGAAAGGGTTATTTAACCTCTCTAGTTTCAGAGTTTTCCAAAATAGGATGATGAATGGAGTTAACATTCCCAAGAGTAGTGTAAGAAATAGAGGCCCATGAATCCAAGGCAGAATCATTAACAAAAATCCTATCCAATTTTTAGGCTACCATTTTATTGAGATTTTTCCATATACCATGTGTGTTTGGAACCAACCAGGTTGACCGCATAAAGACTATTATTCTCAATACAATCCTTAAATTAACCAGATGAGGTGGATTAATTGACCATTACATGCCTCTCATCCATACTAAGAATATCATTTAAGTCTCCAATAAGATTCCATGAATTATTTATTAAGCTTCTCAAAATTTGGATATTATGACATAAGTCTCTTCTCTCTCGATATCCATTGTAAGCATAGATTAATGAGTAGGAATGTTTCATACCCATACACTTCTAATTAAGAGTGACCATTTTCTCTATAGAAATGATATTTGTGATACCATCTTATATCAAGTGAGAAAGTACCCAAATTCTTTTGTTTCCATTATTGGATTGATTTGTGTTGATGAGTTTGTAACCCATATTATGTTGGGAATCGACCCTTTTAGAAAAAAAAATTGGGTTTTGAAAGACATAAAAAATTAGGCATATGATTATTTATTAAAATATGAAGGGAAATAATTTTTTAGGTTTGGTTAAGTCATAAAAAATTCCAAAAAAGAATCTTCATTTAAAACTAAGTTTGGAGAAAGATCCCCATTTTTTCTTTCCACATTGGAATGGTGTTAGTGAATGGAGAAACTGAACATTGTTAGATATTGGTATATCAATGATTAGTCATTCAAATATTTCATTATTTTTTGGGGGATATACATTATAGACTACGGTGTATATGATAAACCATGTGTAAATAAAGGTATGAAAGAGAATTCAATTTAAGCTCTAGAGTGGAAAGAAAATTGTTTTTTCACACAATCATGTATGGGTTCACAAATTGTTTGATAAGGTTACTCTGGAAATAAACTTTCACCATGGGGAATGAAGTGTATCTTTATATGAGATCCCATGAAAATAATTGGATATTATCTATAATACCCCTTAAAAAGATGGTAATAGTGGCAAGACATCCCATATTTATTGATATGTATAACATCTCTAAAAGTGATAGTGAGAGAAATATTGACTTCA
Source organism: Viscum album (assembly GCA_963277665.1). Lineage (NCBI taxonomy): Eukaryota > Viridiplantae > Streptophyta > Magnoliopsida > Santalales > Viscaceae > Viscum > Viscum album. The sequence goes on from OY728148.1 coordinate 1,926,662,526, forward strand.
ATGAATTTGATTCCCAAGATACATGAGATTTGGTATAGGAATAGATTCTATAGGGCCCCATAGAAGAGGTTGTTCCAGAGACACAATTAATATATAGGAGCACTATAGAGGTTAGATAACTATTTAGATTTGGTTTTATAGTAACTAAGGATATAAAATCATTATTATTTGTTAATTATGAACCACTATCCTATAAGAAATTAGTAAGTAGATCATAAGTAACGATATAGAAAGAATTCATGAATTTCGAGATAAATTCCATATACAAAAACCAAGTTTGGTTTCTAGTATATCCTCCAGTAGATGTAAAGGATATTTGGTGAAAAGATGTATTCAAGAAGAAACCATACATGTAAGGTAAATTTTTAACCTATAAAGTACATCTAGTGTAAAAATATTTTAATAAACATCAGGCCATAGAATATGATGAAATATTGCCACTATTTTTCTTGCTAAAATCCATCAGAATTTTTTTATCATAATAGCTTTCCAGGATTATGATATTTGTTAGATGGATGTTAAAACCAATTTATTTAATGGAAACATTATCGAATATGTCTATATAGAAAGACCATAGGGTTTTTTTATTCCAAAATATTAAAATAATTTATACATTTGTAAAGATATAGTTTTGGGTTGAAGAAAATATCCAAATCATGGAAAGTTCACTTGATGAAGTTTTAAGGGAACATGGTTTATAAATAATGAATGTGATCCCTATTTTTATAAGTGGTTTAGTTTGATTTTATCCATTTTCCTAATAGTATATGTTGATAATATATTACTGATTGGATATGAGATACCAGTATTATAGTTAGTTAAGAAGTGGTTGAACACGTGCTTCTCCATAAAGTACATAGGTAAAGAAGCCTACATTATTGGGATCAAGATAATTTAAGATAGATCTAAGAGGTGATTTTTACTAAGTTAGGTTACACACATTTATAAGATGCTAAAGATATCTAATATCAAAAAATATAGGAGGATATAATTTCTAGTGTCACATGACATAAATATATATAGGAAAATATGTCCTTTAACACAAGATGAGAGATAGGGGATGATTAGGATTCTTTATGAATCAACTATAAGATCATTAATGTATGAAATTATACATACAATGCTTGATTTTTCTTATTAATAAAATGTCAATCAGATCTAGGAGATCACCATTAGATGGTAGTCAAGACTATCCTAATGTATCTGAGGCATACTAAGGATATGATTTTGGTTTATGAAGGATATGAGGATTTATTCATCATGGGATATAAAATTCTAGTTTCCATACACATTAAGACAATATGAAATCATAATTATGATATATATTATGTCTTAATAGAGAAGCTATAAGCTAGAAGATCTCAAATCAGACAGTATTTTCTAATTATACAGCAGAATATGATATATATTTTGGCTTCAGATGTAGCTAAAGAAGTGTTAAAGATACACAAATTCATCATAGATCTTGATGTGGTGCCTAATATTAAAGGATATATTTCATTTTCTTGGATAATACAATATCAGTGGCCCTCTCCAAGGAGACAATGCCACATTTATGGATAAATATACACTTATGAAGTTTCACCTCTTGAGTGATTTTTCTTAGATGGGTGAGGACATATTAAGTAGGTTTTATGCAGAGGATAATTTGGAAACCCCATTGACTAAATCCCTATTATAGTACAAGCATTAATATCATTAGATAAATAGTGTATTAAAAATATTTAGTTTTTTGATCTAGTCTAAGTGGTGGTCGGTTGGATTTGGTGCCCTAGAAACAACTATGTTGAACTTTGGATTACCTATATATTTAGAGTCTTGAAAATTAATATATATCTTAACAAATTATGAGTGTTATTCTATGTAAAATTAATGTAATAATATCTTTAGAGTATATAAGGCATCAAAAGGTCATAAAATTTTCCCACTATTATGAGAATCGTAAAGTCATATAATAATATTCTTAAATATATGTTATATGAATAAATAAAACTTATCATATTGGACACAGATGATGTTGGATATTAGTTTTCAGAGGCTCATAATACATTAATATTTCTTTTCATGATGTTCACACTCGATAATATCTAAGATATGAGGTTATGAGAACAAGATTACCTATAATAATTCTACATGTTATTTGTGTCATTGTATATTATTATCTACGGATCAATTTATTAGTCCATATAATTGATATTATTATTAACTTATATCATGAATGATGTAATTTGATTCATTGATGAAAATTGTGATAACATATTCTCTCTACTAGGTATGAAAAATTTGGTGCTTCATAAGTGATATAGAATTAATGAATAAGTCAAGAAAGTATTTATTCCTTTCAAGTTACTTGAAGTAAATATTTGAGGACCTTTAATTAAAGTGTAACTGCTTAATTATGTTCATATCCAAGGTGGTTTATCAACAAGTTCATTTCAAGAAATTCAAATAATGATATATCAAACATATAGGTTTATGACACTAGTAATGCAACATTCATGATGAGATATTGGGACAAAAGGGATTATATTACACAATGATAATTCATATGATGTTTTTATCATTAAAACATTAACATCATTCTCTATATCTTACTTAAAAAGATGTTAGACATTGATCTTGTACTTTCAAGTTCACTTAATGCCACTGGGAAAGAGGCCTATAGGGACACATAATAAGTGTATCCAAAACCATAGTTAAATTTTATATGAATTTTATATTATGTAGTTCCTTGACTTGGATGCCACTTTAAACATTAATATGGGCTAGTTTACCACTAGGCCTTAGGTATGCCACAATGTACGCCAAAGGATACTGACTAGCAGTGAGGGTGTAAAAAGGTGATAGTGGGGAGACTATACCCTCAGGTGGTGATAATAATAATGGCCTATGTATATAAAATAGTTAAAGAAATACCATAAACAACGAAATAAATATTAATCAATAGCAGAAGAATAATAAAGTATAAGTATAAATAATAAATGATAATTCCAAAACATACCATTTTTAGATACTAAAAAAATAGGATACCATTTATAGAATCATTCGTACAAGTCAAGTCATAAAAATAGTAAGCCATAAGGGTCTCCCATAGATGACCTCAGTGCACACATTTAATAATAATGATAAATCAAAAATTGAAACTCCAAATGACATAATAATCATGAGGTCCAATGTTTTCTATCCCATTAAAGGTATGACCCAATAACTAAGGTCTAGCTCTAGAGTTTTATCCCTTACCTGATCTCATAGACGTAAAGTCTACATGCGTCTCGAACGGACCGTGAAGGGTGTGAGAATTAATCTCATTAGGCCACCACCAATATGTTCATGTATTATATCCAAAGATATATGTGTTTACTAAATATAAATAATAAGAGGTATCACATGAAAATTTAATAGATACTCTCTTACCTTATGCTCAACAACCACAAGGAAGCGGTCACCGCCTTTGTCCAACACCGGAATACCATGTACCCCCAATTGTAATTTTGGAATCATCATGTGTCTATATATATAATTTCAGTGGTGAGGATCCTTATCAAAAATAAAAAAGGAATCCATTAATGATTAATAAGCTGTAGAGACCTCAGGAAACTCCTATAAAAGTATCATCATAACCTCATTCCAACTGACACCTCATGTCACCAATCATGTCACCGGTATCCAGAACAACATGCCCAATAAGTACCTGGTCCCTTGGACCTCAGATTCAAAAGTAACCATCATCTTGAAGCCTAACGTTATGAGGAACAGTAATGTATATCCTCTAAATGATAATCATTATCAGGATGAAGCCCAACATCCCAAGGGATAGTGATATCCATCCACCCAATATCCAAGACAAATATCCTTGAGTGATACAATGAGCCTCATCCCCCAACTGATAGTCTCATCACCATCAACCAATGTTATATCACTATCCAAGTGGCTTTCTATGGAAATAACCACTGACCTCAATAATGGTCAACACCATCCTAAGTCTAAAACTAAGATAGTCCTCTACCCACGTGAGCGGTGAACACAATATCATCATCTAAGTCTTATCTGTGTTCCACAACTCCAACAATGAAAAAGCCAATAACAGGGAGAAAAAATCACCCAAAAAAGTACCTAATCCACATCACATAGTCACCTCATGCCCCTGTGACCACGTCACTCACCCTGATGGTCAACACCATCTCAATTTACACAAGCCATGTCTGTAACCTAAAAACCTTGTCACCTCAAACTAATGATCTTCTCACCAAACTTGTGATCAATATCACCCAAATCATCTTGGCCAATCCCAACCTAATGAACCATGTCACCTCAGTCCAATTGTTCAACACCACCTCAATCCTCAATCCATGATCATAATGTTCCCATAGAACCAAGCAATTAAATATAATCAATTTAATGTAATTTTAAAAACCCATCTGGACTAACCTTCCCAATATTTCTCAAGCCCCCTCACCAAGATTAAAAATTATAAACAGGTTAGGTAATACCAAAAGGAATCCATCAACCTAGATACATCAATTTAAAACATTTGTTTAATTACTAGGGGTCTTACTCAGTCTATCTGCATGACACATATGGAGCGCACCCCCAAAACACTCACTAAATCAAGGTGAAATATAATAACTTCCTACAATTTTATGGTATATGTTTGATCATCTAATATTTTCTTCTAACTCGAGATGAATTTAAAGAAATCTATGTTTTAGATGAACACATTAAAATAGGGTAAAATAACTCACACAGATTTAGGGCAACATATGACATGATAAAAGAGAAATAGAAGCTAGTGTATTGATGGTATTACTGAGATGAATCTATAACCACTAATATATTGAATATTGAATCTTAGATGGAGGAGTTCCCTCAATACCAAGGGAGGAGAAGAATAGGACAATCTCTCCTACTATCTGTGTGAATAGGAGGAGAAATGAGAAAAATAAAAGAAATAGGAGGCAAGGTAAAGGTCGTATTTTTACCTATTTAAGTGACTAGAATAGTTTGGATGTGTGTTTTGGCTAACCGTGTTCCAAGTATGTGGATTCCTCTACTTAGGAACCAAACATGCACGGTCAAGGCACAAAGTTTTAAAAAACATATGCAGACTATGAAAATCCCCCTCTGGTAATAATTTCATAGGTCTTTCACATCTACGTGCCCCCTCATATATGGTTTTTTAAATTGTTAACAATGATAATAGAGGGCCTCATAATTTATCCTATGAGGCTGCATGGTTTTTCCAAACTATGTTCCCCATTATTCATTTTCTTGAAACTATATTTTCAGGACCCAATGATCTTGAAACCCATCTTAAACCTTGAGGCACATTTTGATCCTTAAAACCCATATTAAAAAAGGCCTTGGGTCAAAGAAACTTTTAGAATTGGGTTTTTATGACTAAGAAAATAATTATCCCTCTCATCAAACTTATAAATTCAAATTTACCCAGAGAACATCCCATTCTAAAATCTTGGGATGTTATAATATCCACACCTTAACATAGCTCATCCATAAGATATAAATCATTACCCAGAGATGATATCAAACATACTCATCTCTTTAAAATCAACCCATTCTACCCTAGCCATCAAGTCATAGAACAACTATTGTCAAGGTGCTCCACACCTTAGGAGTTACCTACCTAGTCACATCCAAACCCAAGACAAGCAATTCTGATGGTCCATAGACCGTCCTCAGATCCAAAAGTTCTCCCATGATGCATCGTCAATTTTTCACCTCATCAGGTGCTCAAAGTGTGTCCATATCATATATAAAACCCATCAAAAAACTGCATCTCATCAGATGCCTACCATCCTGGTGCCCTTTACCTCATATATAATTTTCATTGCTTCGATTCTCATATGCCAACACACCTCGAATATAACTTGCATCGCATCAATTCTCAAAAATAATCCTACTTCCATGAACCTCTCACACACACACACATAGAGATATATATATATATATATCTCTGTGTGTGTGTGTGCATATATATATCATACATCTGAGTTAATTCCAACACACTAACCAGTTCTTGGTTAGTCTAAACACATCTCATCCACCTCGTGCACCAAAATCAGTCATTCCATACAAAAAGGGCCATTCCAAAGTAAAAGAAAAATTGGGAATAACCATGTAAAACATCTAACCACAATTAGATCCCCGACCTGCTCTACATCTGGTAGCTCGACCACATGCACTTGGCCTAAATCCTGAATGCCTAAGTCCTAGACTCCCTGTGGAGCTGTGCCAACCATCGACCACTGACCCTGCTGTTGGATACCACTATCACTTCCACAACCTTCATATGCATCTAACTCTCAAATACCATCTCATATTACCAAACTTGATCTTATCTTATATGAATAAGTTTGACCCAGTACCTAGCTCCCATATATCCAAGAAGGCTTCATGTGAAACCTCTCGAGATGACATATCTATCCACATGCCCAGCACTCCTTTGGGGACCACTTGCACTAAGTATGAACATGTCTGGGATGCCTGCACAGGAATAATAAGGCTAAATACACACTCCTTGGTGGTCTTCTTGAATCCCTAGCTTGGATGCCCTGTTGAGATTCCTCTTAACTCCACTTCTCGCTACCTGAAGCATCACCACTAAAATCAACTGATGTCTTCCCCTGGTTCATATACAACCAATATGTTGAGTTTCCCTTGGCTATCAAAGCCTAGTTCACCACTTCTAAGAATGATGATAACCTAAAGATGTTTACCTACACCCTGATGGTGTGCCGTAAACCATCCTCATAACACCTCACTCTCATGGTGTCATAGCTCACCATATCAAGTGAATACCATGAAAAATTAGTGAATTTGGCTGCATAGTCCATGATAGACATGCATCCCTTTTTTATGTTCAAGAACTCATAGGATCTCTCTGACCTCAGCTTCTCTGGGAAGAAATTCTCAAAGAACCTGGCCTCAAAATCCTTCCTAGTTAGTCCCACATGTCTTCCCACCTATAAATATACTTTCCACCAGTGCTTTTTCGATCCCATAATCATGTACATTTTCAGTTTCACCCTTCACTATGGGGGTGTCTCAAGCTATTCAAAGATGGTATGGACTAACTCAACCTAGTTCTCAACTGCCTTTGGTCTACACTCACCCTAAAATAACATTGGGTGTTCCCATTGATAACTCAGATCTCTGAGCTCCCATGTCAATTATCTGTATAACCCAAACCAGACTCACCCTAAAATTCTCATCAATAAATGTATAAAAAGATTCTATATCATGTGGTTGTATCATATGTACATGTGACTATACCCATGCTCATGATCATCCCTACCCTCCATGGCTTCATCCCAACCCTCAGGGGCCTCATCTCGTTCCTGATCAAGTGGATGCATATCACCACCCTCCTGATGCTCTAATGCATGTTATCTAAGTGGAATCCCATTAAATATCAATATCATGGTCATAAATCCATAACAGTATAGATATGAATATCATAGATAGGAAATTCTGTAATAGGAAACACATCTCACCACCCTTATACTCCCCTATTGCACCCTATCTCACAACATCCAGCCTCAGGTCCCCTTACCCACCCATAGCAAGGTCTGGTATCAAATGTATCCCGAACTCATTCACCCCCCCCCCACCTCCTCATACCCACACCAGACTCAAGAATCATGTATAAGATGAGGTATCTGAGTATAATGCCACCAAATAGGGTATACAAGAAAATATTGTTTAGCTTTTGTGTTGACACTCTTAACATCTTCCATGCCTACCCTTATTAGGGTTAGGCTCTCATATGTATCAAAACACATAAAATCACACATATATTTCATTGGAACCACATGTCTAGTCTGGATGAGTAGAATGAAATCAAATAGAGTCTAATAAGGAAAACACTTTTTAGCTTCCTTTGTGGACACTTTAAACAACACAACCCCTCTTAGTGCATTTCAAATTACCAAATGAAAATAAATACAAGAACGTATATATATCAAAAAACCCTATGTGCCTACCAAATGAAAAATCAAACCTCCCTTTCCATATCGGGCTATGGGTAAAATCCATAATATAGATAAAAATAACAACCAAGTGGGTCACTCAAGGTGTAAATCAACCAATTTTAAAAACTGTAAAGTAGAACATCAATTTCCCACCCTAAGAAACTTAGTATGTCCTCTGTGCATGGGGATTCAGGTACCCAAACATGATCTATAAACCCAGTTCAGATAATATACTAATCTATGATCTTCAATGACCTAAATAGTAAGACCAGAAGGAAGAGTAAGCATTTGATATCATTTGTAACATGCCAAACACGGTTTCCATTGAATAGTAAAGTCTTGTGATGATTATAGGAAACACCACCAATAAGACTCTATGATACCATTTATAAAACCCCAACCCAGATTCCACTTTAAATTATGGTCTGGGTCAGTTGACCACTGGGCCTTAGGCACTCCAACCCATATTCCAAAGGCTATCGACTAGTAGCGAGGGTGTAAATAGGTGATAGTGCAGAGACAATACCCTCAAGTGGTGATAATAATAATGGAATTTGTATATAGAATAGTAGAATAAATACCATAAATAATGGAAGTAATATCAATCAATAGTGGAAGAATAATAAAGAAGTGTCAACAGTAATAAATGATAAGTCCAAAAAATTCACTTTGTAGCTACTAAAAAATACATGATACCATTTGTATAAGCATGCATACAAGTCAAGTCATAAAAAATAATAAGCAGGAACGGTCACCCATGGATGACCTTAGTACACTAATATAATAATCATGCTAAAAAAACTCTATCTAATGCAAGAACCATGAGGTCCAATGTTGTCCATCCCATGCAAGGTAAGATCATGTCACTAATTTCCATCTCTAGAGCCTGATCACTTACCTGATCTCAGAGATATAAAGTCAACACACATCTTGAAGAGCCCATATAGGGTTTGATAAGGAATATCAGTATTCCACCACTAATGTGTCTCTATCTTACATCCATAACTATGCAGGTATATTAAATATAAATAAAAAGGGGTAGCATATGTATATTTAATAAATACCCACTTCCCTTGGGCTCAAAAGCCACAAGGAAGCAATCACCTACTTCGTAAAATGCTAGTATTCCACATTCCCCCAATTATACATATGAAATATATCATGTTTCTTTATATGTATAACTATAGTGGTAAATATGCTTAGAATAAATTTCAAGGAAACCCCTGACAAGTAACGAGCTAGAGAGCCCTCAGGAAACTCCTATAGAAGTATCATTGAACCCATATTCTAACTAACACCTCATTTCACCAATAATGTCACTAACATCTGAAACATAATGTCTAATAAGTACCTAGTCCCTTAGACCTCTACTCTAAAAGTCACCATTAGATTGAAACCCAACGTTCTAAGGTGCAACGATGTCTTTCCTCCAAATAATAATCACTATCAGCTTGAATCCTCATGTCCCAAGGCATAGAGATATACATCCTCCCAATATCCAATCCAAATGTCCTTGAGTGGTATAGAAATAATCATTCCCCAACTAACAGTCTCAACACCTTCAACTTGTGGTCCATCACCATCCATGTGACTTTCTACAGTAAGCACCTCCAACATCATTGATGGTCAACACCAGGCTGTAAACTAAAGGATGCCTCTACCCACCTAATAGGTCAAGACCACCATATTATTTCTGTTATATCTATGTGTGCACAACTCCAACAATGCATTGGACAATCATAGTGAGATATAATCACCAAAACAAGTACCTAAGCCACATCATCCTATAACCTCATTCCCCTATGGCCACATCTCTCAACTTGATGGTCAACACCATCTCAATTTACATGATTCGTGATCGTAACCTGATGAACTCATCACATCAAACTGATGATCATGTCATATAACCTATTATCAGCATCACCCAAAGAAATCTGGTCCAATCCTAGCCTGATGAACCACATCACCTTGGTATAAGAGGTTAACACCACCTCGATCCTAGGTCCATATCATCATGTTCCCATGAACTAAGCAATTCAATATAATCGATTTAATATAATTTAAATACCCCACCCTACCTAGCCTACCCAAACAGTCTCAATCTCCCTCAACAGGATTAACAATAATAAATAGGTTAAGACTTACCAAATTGCATCCATCAACCTCAATTAATAAATTTAAAACAACCATTTAATTATTAGAGTTCTCACTCAGTCTAACCACTATGATCATATGAAGAACACCCCCCCCCCACACACACACACACACACAAACTCTCACAAAATCAAATAGAAATATAAGAACCACCTACCTTGTACTTGTATAAGTTCACTCATCTAATATTGGATTTTAACTCGATCCAAATTGGAAGAAATTAGTGTTTTAGATGAACGCCCTAAAAATAGGGTAAAATATATCACATGGATTTAGCACACTATATGACAAGATAATGGAGAAATATAATCTTGTGAGTTGAAGGTCTTACCAAGAAGAATCTATATCCTCCAATGGAATGCAAATCATAGCTTGGATGGAGAAGTTCCCTCAATACCTAGGGATGAGAAGAATGAGAGGAGCTCATGTACTGTCTATGTGAAGAGGAGGTGAAATGGGAGAAATAAAAGAAATTTGGTGGTAGGAAAAAGTCATAATTTTACCTCTTCAAGTGATCCACATGGTTTGGCCACAAAGTTTGTCAAACCGTGAGCCGACCATGCAGATCCTCTACCTAAGAACCACACATGCACGATCAAGGTGCACAATTGGTCAAACTATGCATAGACCATGAAAATACCATATTCTAAAAATTGGAGAGGTACCATATGGTTGTGTTCCCCCTCCTGCATATTTTTTCAAAACATTGATAGTGGTACTATAGGGCCGCACAGTTTGTCCAATTTGTGTGCCCAAGTCTGTGTTTTTTTGAAACTGGGTTTTCAGGGCTTGACACTCCCAAAACCTAGAGGAACTATCCAATCTTTAAAACCGACTAAAAAAGGACTTTGCTCAAATAAACTATCATATTTGGGTTCTAGATATCAAGAAATGAATTGTACGACTCACTAAACTCATAAATTAAAATTTACCCCGAGAACACACCATTCTAAAATCTCGGAAATTTCTAAAGAATAATTATTATTCAGGTTATATTGATAACATGAATATTTATTAAACAAATAATATAGTGATATTTATTCAATTAAAGAAATAGTTATTATTCAAGGTTTGATGAATATAGAGGATTGACGAGCAGAGTTAAGGGTCTGAATGAAAGGATATTTTATATCATTGAGTTTAGTTAATGTAAAGGAAATAATAATTTTATTAGTATTATTATTTGATGTTGGATTCACTTATAATTAAGAGTTTTTTAAGGGCCTTTGTGCAATAAATTATTCTATGGACAATGTTTATATACATAATTATATCATTTCTTGAGATAAGGGTTTATTGTTTATAATATTTTTATTAGATAATTGTCTCAATCCCAAGAGATAAATTTATCTATAATTCTCTTAAGAATAAATAGCATAGATCTTCCTCCTCCCCCTCAATTACCAAAGATAACTAAATATAATCTTTTAAGATTAATAGGGAAACTTTTTTTGATTAACGATGAATGATGAAAGTGGTTCAGTTCTTTCATGCTAACAATCAATGATTTGATGGGGACGTTTTGAGGTTTTTGGAGCAAGTGTGGATACCACAAGTGGGATTTTAATCTTGGATCCTTCATTGTAATGATAGTGAAAAAGCATAGGACAACTAATTTGACAATGACGAAATAATTTAAAGTGAATATAATTATTATTTGTATAAATTCATTATTGTTTATATGTGAAAATATCCTATTTATGAATCTTTTGGAGTTTTTATTATCTTATTCAGAGGATTCATCTGAATAAATTGATAAAAACCATTATTGATAAATGGACTAACTAATTCCGTTATGCCTAGGGACCTTCACATGTCACATGATTCACATATGTTTGGACTTCATATTATTTACTCCTTTTTTCGAAAACTCTTTGAATTTATTCCCAACATTTATGTCGATGGATCAACTATTTTTAGAATGTATAAAACTATCTCTTATTTTGTTGTCTTTGATGTTTATAGTGGAAGATACTCAGAGGTGAAACAACCTTTTTTTTTTACTATTCATAAATCTCTTTTACTTTCCCTTATTTTTTTAATATAATACTTTATGGGTGATGTGGGTAGCAATAACTATTCTTTTTGTAGAAAGTTTCATTAATTTTTATCATATTGATAATTTTTTTGTTTCAATTTTTATGTTTCTTAGCTTATGTTTGGTTCATGAAAGCATTTTATTCTTTTATTTCATTAGAAAAATTAATATGAGTTTCATAACTTCCTAATTAGCTTTGACTGTGGACCATGGGGATGAAAATAAAATACAAAAGTGATTACTTTTCAATCATTTTTTTCATTTTTAACATGGATTTTCTCATTTCTATGATGTGTTAAAAATATTTTAAATAACACTAAAAATAGGCTATAACACTCAACACTTTTGATAAGTGATTTTTTGCATGTATTTTTTTAAAACAATATATTATGATTTTTTCTTCCAGGGTTTGGATTTGGGAGATTGTGTTGTTAGTTTCTGGGTTTTGTGGTACTTTTTAATAGGTGGAATCTAGGGAACACATTTCTAGTGTTGGAACCTCAGCATTCCCTCTTAGGTTGGTAGTTTATTGAGTGATGTAGGAAAAGTAAGACACCAAGAAATCTTAGTCTGGAGAGATTGTTGGTTGAGTGATTTTTAAATATTCTCAGGGTAGTTGGGTGATGTTATGTCATAGAATGTTTGGTTTAGTGATGTCTTTTTAAGTGATTTTAATTTTTTTATTTGGATTTTCAAATGATGTTGAATTTCAATTTTACATGATTTTATTTTTTTTAATATGATATGAGGAGTCTTAGTTTATGGGTTTTTCTATTTAATTTTAATCATGAAATCTCTCCACCACAATTGAATATTTTTTATAATATGATATATTTTGGTAAAAAATAAAATAAAATTTTAATTTATAAAATAATATTTATTAAAAAACATGAATTGTTTTAAATTGTAGTATTTTAGCTACGTTGCTTACATTAACTCTATTTAAAAATATGTATAATATCATTAATTTAATTTTTAAATAGTGTGGGGAAATGTTGTGATATAAAATTAGCCACATTTTCATAAATGAAACTAATTGGATGCATTTTCATAAATGTAACTAATTAGTATTATTTAAAAAAACATTATTAATTATCCATATTTTTACAACATAACCATTTTACTATTTCCATATTTTTCTATAGTTTTTTAAAGTGTAGATAATAACATTAAACGTATTTTTAAATATGATTAATGAAGAAAAATTCAAAAAAAATGTGTTCTTTAGATTGGTTAAAAGATCAGATATAAGGCAGATATTTCCAACCATAAGCAATGGATTTATATTTTGGATTGTCAGATATTATTCTATCATTGAGATATATTTTTATATGTATAAAATTAATTTTTATTTTATAGATAATTTTTATGATTTAAATTTTGTTGTTAGTGCGTTATTACTCGGATGGTGCTCTTTGTTGAAATTTTTATGTTGGAATTGCTTTTATTCATGTATTTATTTTCCCTAAAATTGTTTTTTTTTGTTCAAGAATTTTATAAACATAATTTAAAGATAATTCTATGAATATATAATGGTTATTCATAATAACCATCATATATTGACACACACATGTGATGGTCATTTCTTATAACATTTATATATAGACTATAAAAATGGAATATGTGACAGTTAATTTGAATATCAATCTTATATGAAAAATATTTTATTAGATGATTTTTTAAGTTTATATGGTGGTTATATAAAATAATCATCATATAGAGTAAAAAAATAACAAAATATATTATGTTTAAAAAAATGTTATATGTATACATGTAATGATAATATAAATGATGGTGAAAGACTATCATATATTTAAAAAAGAATCAAATGTACTTTTTTTAGTAATACATGTGTGTGTTATGTTTTATATATTTTTCCTAAGGAACTTCACATGTCACCTGATTCACATATGTTGGGTCTTCACAAGATTTTATCCTTGAGCTAAAAACTCTTTGAATTTATTATCTACATATGTGTAGATTAATCAACAATTTTTAGAGTCTCTACAAGTGTCACTGGTTTTTTTTATTTAATGTTTATGGTGGAATATACTCAATGGAGGTACTACCTTTTATTACTTTTCATAAATCTATCTTTTTTTCCCTTCTTAATTTTTTTATTAATATAATTATTCATGGGTGATGTGGGTTGAAATCACTATCCTTTTTATAGAAAGTTTCATTAATTTTCATCATTTTATTAGTTTTTTGTTTCAATTTATGGGTTTCTTAGATTGTATTTGGTTCATGAAAGAATTTTATGCTTTTATTTTCTTTGAAAATTTAATATGAGTTTTGTAAATTTCTAATTATCTTTGAATGGGGACCATGAGAAAAAAATACAATACATAACAGATTACTTTTCAATCACTTTTTAAATTTTTGAAATGGATTTTCTCATTTCAATAATGTGTTAAAAAAGTTGAATAACACTAAAAATAGGTTACAACACTCAGCACTTTTGATAAGTTATTTTTGCATGTTTTTTTTAAACATTATATTCTGATTTTTTTCTTCCAGTGTTTAGATTAATGAGATTGTGTTGTTGGGTTCTTTGTTATGTGGTATTTTCGACATGTGGAAGCTATAGAACACATTTTTGGTGTTGGACCCTCGACATTCCCTCTTAGGTTGTTGGATTGTTGAGTGGTGTAGGAAAAGGAAACCACCAAGAAATTGTTTTCTAGATAGATTGTTAGTGGAGTGCTTTTGAAATCTTCTCAAGGTAGTTAGGTTAAGTTATATCATATAATGTTTGGTTTAGTGATGTATTTTTAAGTGTTTTTTAGTTTTCTATTTGGTTGTTTGATGATGTTGTATTGAAATTTTACATGTTTCTATTTTTTAATATGATATGAGGAGTCATGGTTTGTGGGTTTTTATCTTACATTGTAATCATGAAATCTCTCTACCACAAGTGAGACTTTTTAATAAGATGATATATTTTGGTAAAAAATAAAATAAACAATTTAATTTATAGAATGATAGTTATTAAAAACACATTAATAGTTTTAAATTTTAGTATTTTATCCATGTATTTTTACATTATCCATGTTTAAAAATATAGAAACTATCATTACTTTCATCTTAAAATAGTGTGAAGAAATTTGGTGATAGTAGATTAGCCACATATTTAGAAATGAAACTAATTGGACACATTTTCAGAAATGTGACTAATTATAATTATTTATAAAAATCATTGTTAATTAGACTTTTTTTTAAAACACAACTATTTTTCTATTGCAATATTTTTATTTATTTTTTAAAAATATTGATAACACTACTATAGATATTCCCTTTAATAGTGCACAAAAATAATTTTAACGGCATTAAAAAAGAATTGTTAATATCGGTGTTGTAAAAGGGGGGGTCCCCTTTATTAATGCTAAAAATCACTGCTAAAGGGGGTACTTTAAGAGTTATGAAAAAAGTGATGTTAAAGACCCCCCTTTATCAGTGCTAGTTTAGCACTGATAAAGGCCCCACCTATTATAATGTGTTTTTTTGTATAAAATCATACTAGAGAAGTCCTAACCTATAACTTGTACACAAAATATATAAGTTAATTGAAATAAATTTTACATCATGAATAACAAAATGCACTACTATATACATTTCAAATATATATATATATATACATTTACAATTACTATCTACAAACCTTTAAAAACATTAATGTTTCATCTACTTTGGCACCCATGATCCCATCTCAAAAAGGTTCTCCCATGGTATCTATTTCCAAAAAAAATCACCTCAACCCGAGCAAAAGAAACCACCTATAGAAGAAAAAAAATATTATGTTAGTAATATTATAAAGAAATAAATTAAACATTAATATAAAATAATACATTAAAAACATTTCAAATTTAAATAAAAAGACACACCTTGAGTTATACCAGTCACACAGTGCATTGTATTGAGGTTTGGTTGATTCCAACACATCATAAATGATGTATGGATCATTTTTTCTAAAGTATCAAAACAAATTTAAGGTGTTTTCTTGGTTTTGAGTATGCCAGTTGTTCTTTTTAATGAAATTAATGTCAAATTTAAATAAAGACATTGGAGTTATACCAGACACACCATGCATGGGATTGAGGTGAGTATGATTCTTAGAAGTCACAAATTACTTATGGATCATTTTCTTAATGTATCAAAACAATTTGAATGTGTTTCCTCAGTTTTTAGTATGTCACTTTTGTTTTTTACTAAAATATCATTCCAAACAGGAAACATGTCCTTTGAGTCATAATGGTCAAATTGTGTATTGGTTTGATGTGAGATTGATTCCTACATGTTAAAAATGACTTATGAATTATTGTAATACATTATTAAGAAAATAAAAGTGAATTTTACTGGTTTTCAGTGGGTGACACATGTTTTGAGCTAAAAATTCTATTTTAAAATGATAACAGGCACTTGGAGTCACACCGGTCTCACTGTATGTCATATTGTGGTATGGGTGATTCTCACGTGTCGAAAATGACTCATGGATCATTTTCCTATAGTATCAAAAAATAGAATTTTTTTTCTTAGTTTTCATTATGTCACTTGTTCCTTTTGCTAAAATTAATGTCAACTTAAAATAAAAAGACACACTTGGAGTCATATCGGTCACACTATACATCGGATTGAGGTGTGTTTGATTCCTACATGTTAAAAATGACTTATGTGTCATTTTAATAAAGTTTGAAAACAATCCAAATGCATTTTCTCAGTTTTGAGTAGGTGGGTTTTCCTTTTTACTAAAATTGATGTCAATTTAAAATAAAAATATGCACTTGGAGTCATATCGGTAACACCATGCATAGGATTGAGTTGAGGATGATTTCTAAACATCTCAAATGAATTATGGATATTTTTCCTAAAGTATCAAAAAAATACTAACATTTTTATCAATTTTGAGTAGATCGGTTGTCCTTTTTACTAAAATTGATGTTAATTTTAAATAAAAAGACACACTTGGAGTCATACCAGTCACACCATGCATAGTATTGATGTGATACTGATTCTTAACCATCTCAAATGAATCATGGATCATTTTCCTAAATATCAAAAATATATGAATGTGTTTTTTTGGTTTTCAGTATGTCACTAGTTCCTTTTTCTAAAATTGTTGTCAATTTAAAATAAAAAGACACACTTGGTGTCATATCGATCAAATCGTGCGTCAAATTAAGGTTAGGTTGATTATAACATGTTAAAAATGACTTATGGATCATCGTACTAAAGTATAAAAACAATATTAATGCATTGTATCAGTTTTGAGTAGGTCAGTTGTATTTTTTACTAAAATTGATGTTAATTTTAAATAAAAAGATTCACATGGAGTCATAATAGTCACATCCTACATCAGATTTTGGTGCGGCTAATTTGTACATGTCTAAAATGAATTATGAATCATTTACCTAAGGTATCAAAATAATATGAATGTGTTTGATCAGTTTTGAGAAGGTCAGTTTTCCTTTTTACTAAAATTAATGTCAATTTTAAATAAAAAGATGGACTTGGAGTAATATCGGTCACACTGTGCGTTGGATTGAGGTTCAAATGATTTATACACATCTCAAATAACTGATGGATCATTTTTTATAAAGTATCAAATAAATATTAATTTATTTTTGTAAGAACCTGGATCTTCTTCTGAGGTATGTTTTCCTTTTCTAGTGTTTTTGAGGAAAAAAGTGTTTTTTTGGAAATTTCTTAAGTACACGACGTGTACTTTATGAGTACACGTCGTGTACTCGGTTACCGCGAGTAGTCGTATGTTGGATGTATAATGGCCGTACACATGGCCATTTATGGTGACTTGGAGACCGCCTAATTTGGGGGGTGGTAAGGGCAAGTACACATTGTGTACTTCTAAAGTACACATCGTGTACTTCTAAAGTACACATTGTGTACTTTCTTTTTTTTTAATTAAATGTATCGGGGTCGCGTATGATGGACAGAACTATCTCCTTCTAGGTCTGGTTCGACCGAGAGAGACCGTACAGCTGCAGAACTTCTCTGAACCCCTGACTGAGAATCCATTCTCTAATTCAACCATCGTCGATTGTGTTGGGATTGCCTCGATAATCTCTACATTCTCCTAGATCTTCATTTCTTGATTCCTCCTCTTCCTCAGGTTATCTTTGGTTGATCATTTTCAGAATTTTTGTAGATCTATGGAGTTCATGGGAGATTCAAGGCTTGAGTTTCGTGTATAATGATCCTACAACACCAATTTAGGTGGTTTGTTCCTTTCTGTAGATAGTCTTTGAATTTTATGTGCAAAAGTTCCCAATACCCTTGATCGGGGTATTGCGTGTTTATGGTTTTAGCCCTATTAATTGACTGATATGCTTGTATGTTTGGGTAGAGGTTAATTGAATGTGAATAGGGTTAATTTATATTCTTTTAATGTGTTTCCCCATGCATGTTTTTTTTTATGGCAGTTTGGTCTTACTTAGCCTATTAGGTTGCCTTGTTTGTTTCCCATTCCTAGTATTATAGGATGGAGTGTTTATTATATGACATGTTGTTGCGTTGTATACTGGTTATAAAAGTAATTCTTGAGGTTTAATTTGGCCTCTTTTCATTGATATGCTTCTTTGAATTACACAGGGCTGTGAGAACGTGGTGTAGTGGACCATAGGGAGAATGGACATAAGGGCTTCTCCAGAGTGTCTGTTATTATGGTTACGATGTGAGACTATAGGGGGAATTGATGTAAGTGCTTCCTCAGAGTGTATGTAGTTACTCGACATGGGAAACAGGGTGAATGAGACATAATTTCCTCCCCATAGTGTCGTTTAGTTATCAATATGAGACTATAGGGGGAATTGACAGTGAGTGCTTCCCCAGAGAGTCTATACTAAAGTTGAACCAGAGGGGTTAGACTGTGTGTACTTCCCAGAGGGTTGCCTATGTTTTCTAATTAAGACCAGAGGGGATTAGGCTGTGAGTACATCCCATAGGGTTACCTGTTTTTGTTGAGTTTTTTAGTTGCTATGTGGAACTGAATGCTTTGAAACTGTGGAATTTTTTACTTTTGAGTAATTCCTTGTTTACTGCTTCCTTTCTTTCTTATTGCCTACCACATGTATTCACTGACTGTTGGGAAAATATCTCATGGTGGTTTCCTACTAGTATTTAGTCACACACCTAATTTGGGTCATGATTTTGGGCTCAAACAGATTATATTGTTGTAGGTATAGATAAGGGAAAAAACCTACTGCTTCAGGTAATTGACTTCTTAGGAGCTAGAGAGCATGGGACCAAGCTTTACCTTGTGATGCTGTGGAGATTTTTACTATTTTTCTTCTTCTTTGATTTAGTATTGTATTTCAGCATTGTGACTTGTTTGTCTGCTTTCCTAGACATATGTATCTTGCATCATTATATATGTTCTCCAACTAGTTATTTCTTCTGTCATTCACTGTTTCTTTTTGTATGGAAATATTACTGCTTCCGCTATTGTTATCTATTTCTCTTCTATTGTGTTACTCTGCCAATGAGGTCATAGTTTCCCCACTATCACACCCAAGGTCCTCACTACTATTTGGAAGCCTCTGGAATTAGGGGAAATGTGTTTGAGGCCTTGGACCAACCGGGTATGGGGCGCTTCTAGGCGGCTTCTGGAATTAGGATGTTACAAAGTGGTATCAGAGGCGTTCTTTTCTTCTTGACTTACTGTTTGGAGCCTATAGTGAGGGATAGGATGTAAATAGGTACTTAGTAATAAGTTGTGCCTAAGATTAGCTGACTTGTGCACAGGGAAAAGCCAATTTACCTCATTTATTGAAATTTTATGGTTTTTCAATTTTACGGATGATTTGATTTCACCATTGGGTGATTCACATGTTTTGTGTTGTTATTATTGATGTTATTGAGGTTTTGTTTCTGTTGCAACCCGATGAGATGAGGGTATTCCATCTCATGCATCATATAGTCACTTGCTATGAATCACATGTCATGCATTACTTCCATGCCATTTAGGGTGTATTAAAAATTGCATGTTGTTGTGATTGATGTTGTGCAAGATATGCATGTTGTTGTGATAGATTCCTTGATAAAGTACCAGTTGTTTGATAGGGTATTTATTTGTGTAATTTTTTGTTTGAATGAATTCCAAATTTTGGTTCTTGAGGTGTTATGGGACCTCATGGATTAGAATTTGGTGAATCATTTCCATGTTTTTCTTGCATATGACATGTATAAGATTCCAATATTTGATTCGCGGGGAGTATGGGCCCTCAAGGATCAGAATTTGGTACTTTAATGTTCTTTTAAGTGTTTTCTGGGCTTCCGGAGTAGTTTCTGAGGCTTATTATCCAGAATAACTCAGAATACACACTGTTTAGTTGGGAATACATTCCATGTGTTCTTCTATTTGGGAAGAAACTATTTTTCTTAAGTACACGCCATGTACTCTATGTACACGCTATGTGGTCTCTGACCGTCTCGCTGGCTGTGTGGGAAGAGGCAAAGGGTTGGGGAAAAACCTTAGTAGAACACGCTGTGTACCGAACGTACACTCCGTGTGTTTAGATCCCATGTCTGTCTGTGTGACTAATGACACAGGTGGATAAAAACATAAGCAATACACGTTGTGTCAGTCTTGAACATGTTTTTTAGTGTAATCCCTAGAATCCAGTCGTGTAACTAACCACACGGGTTGGTGGAAATCCTTTAGTACACATCCTTTCTGTCTGGAAACACGTCGTGTAGTGTGATTCATGTATTCGGTCGTGTCACTAACAACATGGTTCCGTGAATCTCTTCTAGTACACAACGTGTCTAGAACAAACACGTCGTGTAGTCTTGTTCTAAGAGAATTGTGTAGCTTAGTCATGTAGAAGGACTCGGGCAGGGAAAGAAGATTTAAGTACACACCATGTGTTAGGACAACACATTGTGTGTTAGGGGTGTTACATGGCCATTTTTGGCAAAATTACACGCCCATGTGAAAGGATTAAGGGAATATGCCATGTAGTTAAGTATACATGTCGTGTATCCATGTTTTGTAAAATTTGAATGCTTTATTTATCATGTTCCCTTCTTACCCTTACAGTTTTCAATCCTTGATAATATTGATCTAAGGTGTGCGTTTGACCTTGCAGAGTCATGCCACTGAGACATCCTCTAGTTGTACTCTCGTTGCATGGTAGTGATCAGACACCGGACATGGCTGATCAAGGACTTCTAGCAGATCCTCTAGTTGTGCCAGTCTTATCACCAGCCGTCATTCGGGACACGGGTGCTGATGCACAGTTTTGAGAGGGATTTATGAGGTTCATGCAGACCTTCTGAGGAGTACCGCATCCTGCCCCGTCTATGGAAGAGCTGACGTAGGTCTTTCAACAACACCATCCTCCCACTTTCACCAAGGAAGGAGGACCTCGGGCTGTAGATTCATGTTTAGAAGCCATGCTTTCCATCTTCGAGAATCTGGAGATGCCTCCAAAGATTAGTGTCATGCTTTCTATGTACATGCTTCGAGATTCTAACAAGAGATGGTGGGATGTGATCTCACAGGAGGGACACCAGTAGGTCAAGTCCTGGGATGAGTTCCAGTGTTCCTTCTAGGATTATTTCTATTCGGAGACTTTGAGGGCCAATCGAGCCTAAGAGTTTATGAGTTTGGAGTAGGGTAATATTTCTGTTATGTAGTATTATTCTCACTTCACTGATCTGTAGTGCTTCACGCCTATTCCAGGAGGTGATGAGTTATTCCTAGCAAGGAAGTCTGAGGATGGTCTAAGGCACGACATCCAATTGCAGGTGAATATCTTCAAGTTGACTTCCATCACTTCTATAATCAAACACGCGCTGATCACAGAGCTCAATTTGAGGGATTCTAGAGTTGTGAGCCATTGAGGTTCGATATCCGGAGTTAGTATCCCTCCTACTAATAGCAGTAAGTAGCGCAGGGGGTCTTTGTGCGGTGATCCAAGGAGGCAAGACACTTCTTATGGTAGCCAGGTGGTGTACTACCAGTGCAGGAAGAGTAGGCATACGAGGCCACTTTACTCGAGAGACCCAATGGAATGCCGATCTTACGGCAAGATTGTCCATCTTCATCGTTTTTGTCAGATCTCCTCACCAGCATATGGTGACAGGGGTTCTTCTATGACTCCTCATACAAGAGCAGCGCCACCAGTTTCTCATCAGTTTGGGAACTGGAGTTCTTCTGGCTGTTCAGGCTGAGGTGGACGTCACAGCCATGGTAGTGAGTCACCAGGATTTTAGCAAAAATAGGTTGGATCAGCTCTGAGTGATCAGGAAGGGTCAAAGGGCCGCAGTTCAGGTCAAACTTTTGTAGTGGAGCAGACCCAGCAGGAGCAGGATCCTAGACCCACTACAGTTCGAGGTATGATCCTAGTTGCCTCAGTTTTAGCTTTTGTTGTTTTCGATACAGGAGCTTCCCATATCTTTATATCTATTTTTGTTGTGTAGAGCCTTGGTCTCAGTATCTTTTCATCTGTATATATCTTTACACTAGACACTCTTTTTTGGGCTAGAACGGTGGGTGTACATCAGTGTAAGGAGTTCCCTCTTGAGGTTGGTGGGTGTCACTTCTTATGGGATCTCTATGTCCTAGAGATGACAGGCAATGATGTCTTTCTCAGAATGGAATGGTTATTTCCCTTCCAAGATGTTGTCGATTGCTATCGTCATAGGGAGAGTTTCACATCACCAGAGGGTGGATCATTTCTTCATAAGGGTGAATGGGATGTACAAGCGAGCAGAGCGGGACCTGAGAATCATGGGTTAGGAGGAGTTACAACCCAGTTTTCTGGTCTATATCTGGATGACCAAGGGACTTCACAGTTAGACTTTCCTCCATTGGTGGATCATTTTAGGGATGTCTTTCTAGAGTAATTTTCAGGTTTGCCTTCAGATAGAGAGGTAGACTTTTCTATAGAGCTCGTTCAAGGAGTGGCACTGGTGTTCATTCCTCCTTATAGGATGGCTACACCAGAGTTATAGGATATCAAGAAGTAGTTGGAGGAGTTGCAAGAAAAGGGTTTCATCTGACCTAATACTTCTCCTTGGGTTCCACCTGTCCTATTTGTGAAGAAGATAGATGGTACTCTCAGGCTTTGTGTGGACTATCGAAAGATAAACCAGTTGATGATCAAGAACCGATATCCCTTTCCAAGGATTGATGATCTCTTTGATCAGATTCAAGGATCCCAATTGTTCTCTAAGATTGAACTGAGATCCTATTATCATCAGTTACACGTTAGACCATTATATGTACCTATTACAGCCTTTTGGAGCCGGTATGGTCTATATGAGTATGTAGTTATGTCGTTCAGTCTCACGAATGTACCTACAGTTTTCATGGCACTGATGAACCGAGTGTTCCATCCATACTTTGATTCTTTTGTGGTGGTTTTCATGGATGATATCTTGGTGTACTCTCACACTCAACACGACCATGCCACCCATATTGATATTGTTTTGAGTACACTGAGAGAGCATCAGTTATATGCTAAGCTCTCAAAATTCCACTTTTGGATAGACCATATTCACTTCTTGGTTCATGTTATCTCAGAAACATGAGTATCAGTAAACCCATATAAAGTGAGAGTAGTAGTTTCTAGGGAATAACCGAATAATTTCTTTGAGGTATGGGGTTTTCTAGGGCCGGCTGGTTACTACAGACGTTTCATACAGGACTTTTCATGCTTAGCAATTCCATTGACATGCCTGACTAAGAAGGGTGAAAAAATCTTGTGGTCAGATTCTTGCGAGTCAGCCTTTCAGGAGTTAAAAGGGTGGTTGACTTCAGCACCGACACTAGTTTTTCTAGATCTGGGAAAAAGTTATACTATTTACTGTGATGCATCAGGTATCGGGCTGGGAGCTATGCTTATGTAGGGAGAAGGATTCATCGCATACGAGTCTCGGCATTTGAGGCCACATGAGAGGAATTACTCGACGCACGATCTTGAGTTGACTATAGTTGTTCATGCCTTACATTTTTAGAGAAATTATCTTTTGGGATAGAATTTTCTGGTTTTCACTGACCATAAAAGTATCAAGTACATCTTCACTCAGCTTGACCTGAATTTGAGACAGCGAAGGTGGGTTGAGTACCTTCAGTATTTTGACTTCGAGCTTGCTTACACATCTGGGAAAGGCAACGTTGTGGCTGATGCACTGAGAAAGAGGACTCAAGTACAGGTAGTTTAGGAGGCCATCATTGAGTGACAACTTATGGATTTGTTCTCTAAGATGCATTTGGAGGTGCATGATAAACACGGGCATACGTTTCTTTCTTCGGTAGTTATTACCTCTACTCTTCTTGACTGAGTGTGAATGAGGCAGTTATTAGATTCTGAAGGCCTAGTCCGATAGGAAAGTGTGTCGGGAGAGGACCCTATTCCTGGATGGACCACAAGAGAGGATGATATATTGCATTTCCAGGGGCGCATATGGGTGTCAGCAGACATAAACGTGGAGTTGATGTGGGACTTTCATTCCTCAATTTGGGCAGTTTATCCTGGAGTCACCAAGATTTATCGTGATCTACACTATCAGTATTGGTGGTCAGGTATAAAGATAGATGTTGATGGTTTTTTCATGAGTTTTTCCACCTTTCAGTAGGTGAAGGAGGAGCATCAGCAACTAGTAGGGATTTTTCAGTAGTTACCCATTTCCAAGTGGAAGTGGAATTATGTTGTGATGGATTTCGTGACAGGTTTTCCGAGGTAGCTTTGAGGGAATGATGTTTTATGGGTTTTCATTGACATACTCACGAAGGTTTCTCACTTATTACCAATCAAGGATACTTTCAGTGTTGATGAACTGGGGTGGTTGTACATCTATGAGATTGTACGTTTACATGGAGTTCCACACTCCATTGTTTTAGATATGGATGCATGTTTTACTTCTCAGGTCTGGTAGGGGCTACAGAAATCTTTGGGTACATAGGTACTTTTGAGTACGACGTACCATCCCCATACAGATGGCCAATCCGAGCATATGGTTCAGGTTCTTGAGGACATGCTTCGAGCATGCATCCTGGATTTTGGAGGTTCTTGGGATAATCACATACCTCTTGTGGAGTTTCCCTACAATAATAGTTTTTAAGAAACTATTCAGATGGCACCTTATGAGGCTTTGTACGGTGGGTCATGCCGATCACCCTTATTTTGGCTAGAGGCAGGATAGGCAGCTATGTTGGGACCTTGTCTTGTCCAGGAGACCACAGAGTAGATAGAGATGATTCTGAAGAGGATGGCTATATCACGGTCTCAACATAAGTCTTATACTGATCATCGGAGATGACCTCTGGAGTTCAAGGTTAGGGATCAGGTTTTCCTAAGTGTCACACCGAGGTTGGGGAACAGGAGGATTAAGAGGCAGGGTAAGATTTCACCAAGGTACGTCGGCCTATTTGAGGTATTGGAGAGAGTTGGGCTAGTTGCCTATCGGTTGTAGTTACCTCAGAGGTATCAATTTATCCATGGCGTCTTCCACATTTCTCAGCTTCGACGTTACTTCTCAGACTCATCTAATATTTTTCAACCTGAGGAGGTTGAGTTAGAGGTGGACGCCTCATTTGAGGAGCATCCTATCTAGATTTTTTATCACAATATGAAGATTATATGTGGCCAGTATATTCCTCTGGTACGAGTGCTATGGCAGCATGGACAAGTACAGGACGAGACTTGGGAGATGGAGGTCTATGTACGATCATAGTGGAAGGATCTGTTTGAGGATTCTTCTACTACACCACCTTGCTAGGGAAATTCAGGGATAAATTTCTTTAACGGTGGAAGTTTGTAAGAACTTGGATCTTCCTTTCAGGTATGTTTTCCTTTTTCGGGTGTTTTTGACGGAAAGATTTTTTTAAGAAAATTTCTTAAGTACACGTCGTGTACTTTATGAGTACACATCGTGTAGTCGGTTACCGCGGGTAGCCGTGTGCTAGTCGTGTAACGGCCATACACACGACCGTGTATGGTGACCTGGAGACCGCCTAATACGGGGGTCGGTAAGGGAAATTACAATCCATGTACTTATAAAGTACACACCGCGTACTTGATTTTTTTCATTAAACGTACCGAGGTCACGTTTGACAGACAGAATTGTCTCCTTCTAGGTCTGGTTTGACCGAGAGAGACCGTACGGCCAAGGAACTTCTCCGAGCCCCCAACGGAGAATCCGTTCTCCGATATGACCACCATCGATTGCATTAGGATCGCCTCGGTAATCTCTTCCTTCTCCTAGATCTTAGTTTCCTAATTATTTATCTACCTTAAGTTATCTTCGGTTGAGCGTTTTTAGTGTTTTAGTATATCTATGGTGTTCTTGAGCGATTTAATGCTTGAGGTTCATGTATAATGATCCTACAACACTGAGGTAGGTGTTTTGTGACTTTCTGTAGATAGTATTTTAATTTTATGTCAAAAAGTGCCCAGTACCCTTGATCGGGGTATTGCGTGTTTACGATTTTAGCCCTGTTAATTGCCTACTATGCTTGTATTCTTCAGTAGAGGTTAATTGAATGTGAATAGGGTTAATTGATATTATTTTTAAGTGTTTTCCCATGCATGTTTTTTTATTACCGTTTGTTCTGGCTTAGCCTATTAGGATGCCTTGTTTGTTTTCCATGTCTAGTATTATAGGATGGAGTGTTTATTATATGACATGTTGTTGCACTGTAGACTGGTTAGCCAAGTAGTTCTTGAGGTTTACTTTGGCCACTTTACATTTGTATGCCTGTTTGACTTACACAGGGCCATGAGAACCTAGTGTAGTGGACCATAGGGGGAACGGACATAATGGCTTCTCTAGAGTGTCTGTTATTATTGTTACTATGTGAGACCATAGGGGGAATTGATGTAAGTGATTCCTTAGAGTGTCTATAGTTCCTTGACGTGGGCCACAGGGGGAATGAGACATAAGTGCTTCCCCAGAGTGCCTTTTAGTTATCTACATGAGACTATAGGGGAAATTGACGGTGAGTGCTTCTCCAGAGAGTCTATACTAAAGTTGACCAGAGGGGTTAGACCGTGTGTACTTTCCAGAGGGTTTCTTGTGTTTTCTAGGTAGGACTAGAGGGGATTAAGCTGTGAGTACATCCCAAAGGGTTACATATTTGTGTTGAGTTGTTTACTTTCTATGTGGAACTTAATGCTTTGAAACTTTGGAATTGTTTACTTTTGAGTACTTCCTTGTTTACTGCTTCCTTTATTGATTATTGTCTGTTATGTGTATTCACTGACTGTTAGGCACAAATCTCGTAGTGGTTGCCTACTGGGATTTAGTCTCACACCCTATTTGGGTCATGATTTTGGGCCCAAACATATTATATTGTTGCGGGTATAGATAAGGGAAAGCACCCTTCTACTTGAGGTACATTACTACTTTGGTACTGGAGGGCATGGGACCAAGCTTTGGCTTGTGATGTTGTGGAGTTGTTTACTATTTTTCTTGTACTTTGATTTAGTACTATATTTCAGCATTTTGACTTGTTTGGATGCTTTCCTAGAAATATTTATCAAGCATCATTATATATGTGCTCCAGCTGGTTATTTATTTATCTTCCATTGTTTCTTTTTGTACGGAAATATTACTTCTCCTCTATTGTTATCTATTTCTTTTCCACTATTTTACTCTGCTAATGAGGTCATAGTTTCCCAAATATCACACCCAAGACCCTCACTACTAGTTGGCATCCTTTGGCATTAGGGGAAATGAACTTGAGGCCATGTGACCAACTGGGTACGGGGTGCTTCTGGGCGGCTTCCGGAATAGGGACGTTACAATTTTCTTGGTTTTCAGTATATCACTTGTTTCTTTTGCTACAATTAATGTCAATTTAAAATAAAAAGATACACTTTGAGTCATATTGATTACACCATACATTGGATTGATGTGAGGTTGATTCCTACACATCAGAAATGACTATTGGATCATTTTCTTAAATTATAAAAACAATCTGAATTCGTTTTCTTAGTTTTCAGTAGGTATGTTGTCCTTTTTACTAAAATTGATGTCAATTTTAAATAAAAATATGAACTTATATAAATACTGATCATAACGTGTGTTAGATTGAGGTTTGGATGATTCTTACATGTCCCAAATGACTCATGGATTGTTTTACTAAAGTACTAAAACAATCAAAATTCAATTTCTTAGTTTTCATTATGTAAATTTTTCCTTTTTCAAAAATTTATGTCAACTTAAAATAAAAAGACATGCTTGGAGTCATATTGGTCACACCATGTGTTGAATTGAGTTTTGGTTGATTCCAAAACATCAAAAATGATTTATATATCATATTACTAAAGTATAAAGACAATATGAATGCCTTTTCTTGGTTTTGAGTAGGTCAATTGTCTTTTTTACTAAAATTGATGTCAATTTTAAATAAAAAAATGCACTTGGAGTCATACCGGTCACATAACACATCGGATTGAGGTGCGGATGATTCCTATACATCATAAATGACTTATGTATCCTTGAACTAAAGTATCAAAACAATACAAATTTATTTTCTATGTTTTCATCACATCACCTTTTCTTTTTTCTAAAATTTATGTCAATTTAAAATAAAAATACATAGTTGGAGTCATACTGGTCACACTATACATCGGATTGAGGTGAAAATTATTCCTACATGTCTCAAATGGCTTATGAATCATTTATCTAAATTATCAAAATCATATGAAATCGTTTTCTTAGTTTTGAGTAGGAAAATTATCTTTTTTACTAAAATTGATGTCAATTTTAAATAAAAAGATGCACTTGTAGTCATACCGGTCACAAAGTGAATCAAATTGAGGTGTGGGTAATTCATACATATCCAAAATTACTCATGGATCATTTTTATAAAGTATTAAAATAGTATGAATGTATTTTCTATTTTTTATTATTTCAATTTTCATTTTTTCTAAAATATCATTTTAAACTAAAAACAGACACTCCAACTCATATCAGTCACATTGTGTATTGTTTTGACCTGAGAACAATTAATACACGTAAAAATGATTTATTAATCGATTTCCAAAATTATAAATACAATCTGATTTTGTTTTCTATGTTTTTAGTGAGTGACACATTTTGAACTAAAATGTCAATTTTAAACTAATAACAGACACTTGGAGTCATACCGGTCACATCATGCATCAGATTGAGGTGGGGATGATTTATACACATCCTAAATGACATATGGATTGTTTTACTAAATTATAAAAACAATATAAATTCATTTTTTCGGTTTTGAGTATATCATATGTCTATTTTACTAAAATTAATGTCAATTTTAAACAAAAAGAAGCACCTGGAGTCATACCGGTCACACCATGTGTCGGATTGAGGTGTCACTAATTCCTACACATCCCAAAATCTCAAAACAATCCTAATTTCCAATGTTTCCCTTATTAACATTGCCTTTATTTTTTTAACTTCCAACATTGTATATTGAGTCGATGTTCCTAGCTGAAAAATCTTTCCCATTATTGAAAACCAAAAGAGTGGAGAAATCTTGTTTTCCCATTATATCATGAGAATTCACCACAATGGGAACAAGATATTCCTCTACTATTCTAGTTTTCAACAACAATAATTTTTTTTTGGATAAGAACATCAACTCAACATGTAGTGTCAGAAGGTCGACAAAGAAAAGAAATGGAAAGCATTATAATATAGGCATAAAGGAACATGTTCTCTATTTTATGGATTATTATAGATAGTTTAAAGAAAAATATGACTTTCCAAAAGATTTATAAAAACAACTAAATAAGTATTAAATAAAAATTATAGGGAAAATAATTTAAAAATAGTAGATAAAATGATGACTAAATTAATTAAATGAGTAGTATTAATTCACCTTTTCATGATAGTTCTATACATTCTTGACCCATTTCTTTATTTTCATTATCTTCATTGAAGACTCAAAGTCCAATCTATCACAAGAATGATCAACTTTGAACAAACCACCCGAACCCGAATAAAGGAATCCACCTATATAAGAAACTAATTCTTATTTGAGTAATACTAAAAAGAAATAAATTAAACATAAATATGAAACAATCCATTACTTATATGGAAGTCACATATTCTTGTTATTTGTGTACATTCTTCCATCAGGTATGCTGCCCATTCATTTAGAAGAAAATCTATAATGTATTTTTAATATGATTATTTTCAATAGTAATATTAATAATGGAAAAATATAAATACACAATGGATAAATAAATATTTTAAATGAAATAGTAATTATATTCAAAAATACCTCTTCAGGGATGCTAGTTTGTTGATAGAATATGATCTATCTCATAAATTTAAAAACATAATAACAAAAAACATTTCCATTTTTTTGTTTTATACACTGAAAAAACATTAAGGAAAATAATTAATTTCTTTTTATATGTGTTTTGATAGTTAAATATTATTATATATACCGTGATACATGTCCAGTTTTAGAACTTTTCAGGATCCTTCTACTTAACCCTTTTCCCTATTCCTTGTTTTTCATGATATTTACACACCACTATATCATAACATAATCCCCATTAAAACATAATATAAATTATATAACTTAAAGTTTAGTTCTAAAACATTGTATGTGGTGTATTATAAATTTATAAATGACATCATGTTTGGTCATTTTGTTGGGTATCCATGTAGTGAATCCAGAAAATAAATTTTTTGAGTATCTAAATTGACCGTAATGATAATCCAATGTTTTATAAAAACATAAAAAGTAATAATAAATGAAATAAATGAAAATATATTTTATATTATTAAATTATATATTTTTACCCCTACATCATTGGTATTTAGGATAGTTTTTCATCCGTAAGTTTTCTTTTAAAGGATTTGGCCAGGTTTCCATTATTTCATCCATTTTTTGGATTTTATTTATTTTTGTTGTATAGATGTGGCATGGGGACTAACAAGTCCAAAAAATTATGGGGAAATCCCTTAAATTAGTATTTATATATACTCTTGAAAAAATATGAAATGTATTTACCCATAATTAACATATTATATCAACTTTTGGGAAATAAAATCATGAAAACATACCTCATGTATACATTTACAATCGAGTCTCCTAGACATTATAGTTGAGGATTTAATTTACATTATAAAAAGAAATGTAGTCTGTACCTTCCTCTACATACATGTTTTCTTCAAAATCAACTACGAGACTAATACCATTTGTAACTTTTTATCTGCATGAACCTTCAATGTTATTAAATGCAGATATTGAACGGGTGGGTTAAAGGTGCATTCGGAAGATCTTTTAGATAGGTTGGTTGATCTTTTAAGTGTTTTTGGGTCGACCTTTTGTTCCACACCTTCCCTATAATAACATTCATTATTTCTTACCTTTTTTCATTAATTATTAATGGTTTATCATGAAAAAAATTGGAAATGAATACCTAATTTTCGACATGTGTTTTTACAAGATCTTACATCGATGTGACAATTGTTTCAATAGCTTGGTTGACCATATGAATATCTTTTTCAACAAGTGGAACATGTATCATGGTACTTGGCTCATGAGTTACACTAATTTCCACTCTCACATGATATATTTAAATTGTTATGTTGTTTAGTCTATCATCTTGGAAATTGAACATCGTATCCATCGCTACAAGGTGATGGGTGGTTGTTGGTATATATAAATCACAATCATTTTCACCCTATAGAATATCAATACAGGAAAGGTATCAGTGTCTATTTGATTCAAATTTCATAGATACAATTTTTAGAATATTGATTACCTCAACTAAGATAGCTCTTTTAGGGGAATGGATCTCCTTAAAGCTGGTGGGTTGGGGGAATCTTCACACAATTGTTGTTCTTGATTTGTTTCCCCCCCCCCCATAACAGTTTCTATATAACTCAATATACCATTGAAATTTTTCTTCAACGGAAGTTAATATTTCATTTATCTCTTCCATATCTTTTTATTTATCCATTTATTGTTTTTTCTCAAAATATGTTCAGGTTGTCACCCCAAAACCCTCACCTCTAAAGCGGTCGTACTGTGTTGTCCACTTTAAGGACACCGATAGTAAGTGTTCATTTGGTACAAGTGTTGATGATTCTTATAACTATTTTAGAAATAAAATACAAGAAAATATGCAATCAATGTTATGCAATAGTGATTTAAAAAAATGAATTTTTATTATTTCATACTTACACATGTTTCCCACACTTTTTGTGTGTTTTAATCTATTAGAATTACATATTTTTTTACATGTGCCTCCTTCCATATCACATGGTGTGGGATGGATGTGGCTTTGGATTTGGATTCATCAATCTGCATATAAACAGAGGAACATAATTTTTTTTTGTTTCATGTCACATAAAATTATTACAATAGATTTAAAATATGTACCTATTTTTTTTAAAGTGAAGTGTTCCCCATACTTTCTTTATGTTAGAGGTACATTGGCTTTTCTTCCCATTCCTTATTTTCATCACTCAAGTGTTGTTTTATAAATGAAAAATATTAATCAGAGTGATAAATACACATATTATCATATAATGTATTACCAGCCACAATGTTCCTAAAAAGAAACCTCTGCCCAATGACCAGTTAATGCTTCCCATCCTTCTTTGGTTATCAGGAATGCATACATAAGCGGTGGGTGTGGGTTTATTTTCCCTAAAGCATTTTTAAGATGATGTCTCATTAGAATTGTATGAAATCCTATGTGAATCCTTCATGTAAGAATTAATACATATTTCTTGTGGGATTAATCTAATATAATATCACTCTATAATGGATTATTAAGAGTAATTCAATGTTTAATTATTTTATTTTTTACTAAAATAAATAAATGATATCATAATGTTACCATAATCTCTTCCCACATCAGTGCCTTAAGAGTGGGCACAACATGGTGCCACAAATCTATATCAATTGGCATGAATTGTCAAGTTATGAGTCTAATGTAACTAATGAACATGGAATTTTTGGGGTTAACATGTTGTATTCTCTCATTCCATATAACCTTGAATTTGATGCCTTTTCTTTTTTCCTTAATGATTTTTACTAACATCATCAAACTACAGCGCTCTTATTTTTTCTACATCATCAATCCTTTATTGCCTACCATTTCCTAGGATTCAACATCATTAATATACTATTTCTCTAGAGTAGTATCATTGTCATGTGAAGAAGTTCATTGTACCTCTACACTGGGAGCAACAACTGGTTGAGAAACCTCTTGTTCCTCTGGAGCGGTACCATCGGCATGTGCAGAAGGTCGTTGTTCCTCTGCACTAAGAGTAGCATTAGCTTGAGAGACCTATTTTTCATCATTATTGAGAGCACCAACACATGTATAAGTCTTTATGAATATAATTATTTTAACATTTAATTTATATTACGTAAATGTCGCAGGTAACAGATAATAAAATGAGGTAACACAATGCATATTAAAAATATATATAACTTGATTATTTAAATCTCTTTTTTTAAAGGCTGAAGGGATTTGACCCCGCTATCAAGTAACCAAATACCTTCATTATTGTCTCCTCTGATATAAAAAAATCCATTTACATTGGGACTACTGCAAAATTATTGCAACATCCCAAATAATTGGTTATCCTCAGTTGAATTTTCATCTGACCCTTCAGTGATTTTTGTCGATAATAGAACAATTTACCACCTTTGGTTTGTGGGATGTGGAACATAAAATAATTATAATATCTATGATTACATTATAAATAGTTCATCTTTGTACCCTTCCTATAATATCTTGGACCTCTCTAGTTTATTCCTTTCTGATAATGCAGTGTTTGAAGTGTTCGGGGAGGTCACGGTGACTCATTTTAAGAGTTTACCAAAAATATAGTTTTCCAACGATAACTAGTCTAACGGTGAGTCTTCCATCGGTAGATCAGACCAGTGACTCATCCAATGGTGAGTCAGAATAGTATTTTGCAATGTTGACTTGCACCGTTGAATCCTAATGGTAGCTCAGAATGGTGAGTTATAGTAGTGAGTTGCAGTGGTGAGTCGCAGCGGTGAGTCAGAATGATGAGTCACACGGGTAGGTCATTGATGGTGCGTCGTAGTGGTGAGTCAGAATGGTGACTCATACCCATATCTCGCAATGGTGACTCTCAAATGGTGATTTTTCCAATGGTGACTCATCCAATGGTGAATCGTCCAATAGTGACTCATCCAACAATGACTCATCCAATAGTGACTCGTCTAACAGTGACTCGTCCAACAGTGAGTTATCCAACAGTGACTCATCCATTGGTGATTTTTCCAACAATGACTTGTCCAATTGTGAGTTTTCCAATGTTGAGTCTTCTAATAGTGAATCATCTAATGCTATCTCATTCCAATGGTAGGTCATGAATAGTTTCTCTAGTTTCCTACAGTTTCACCCCTTTGACTTTATCTTTGAGGTAAATTTCCTTAAAAGAATATTTTTAAGGGATTTAAGGATGATTCAAATATCATAACTCCTATCAAAATTTTTATAAGGGATCGGGTGCCTTTACTCATTCAAAACACGTAATCTTGACCAGATCTTCTTTTAATGGAAAATCTAAACTGTATTTAAACCATTGTTCTATTTAGATTTTCGAAAGGATAAGATATCTTATGCCTTTGTTCTTCCATATTGTTTTTATTTGGTATGTGAGGCCCAACATTATTTCTCCCATAGGATACATTCACTATTCTATAGCCTTAGATCGTGTTCCCCTTAGAGTTTTTATTGCTATATGTGCACCCCCTGTTTTGTTTCAACTAGGAAGCGTTGATCCGTCTTTGATATAAGGTATGTTCTACCTCTGTTCTTCTGGGTTCCTTGATCTATTTCCCCCTATTTCTCCTTTCCATGTGATGGCATGTGATCTCCATGTTTCTAATGGATCTTTATTGGTTATTGGTTGGCGTGGTGGTGTCTCAGCATACCTAGGTGGATGTAGCCTTTGCAGGAGAGGTGATCATGATCCGTTGTGTTGGTCGTTCTCGTGAAAAAAATGTTGGAATCATTTTTTAGGTAGGGGATTGATTATTATCTATTTATTTATGTGCAATTGTATTGTTATGATGATTTATCCCATTGGATTGCAATGAAATTGGCCTAACTAATTACTTAAACCATATTAAATAATTGGTATTGATCACGTAGCAATGTTGTTTCTTTATACCGTGATAACGGTTTGCCTCTTGATTTGATATATAGTGTGACATCTATACCTTTCTTGGATTATCATGTTATTCTTGATGGAAATTGTCAAAGAACATAAAACTAAAATTAATTGATAATTAATTTTCTAATTGGTTAAAGAGGAATGTTTAATAAATCTAGTTATTGTTGTTATAACTTGATTTTAATAAAATTGATGCTGATATTCATGTTTAATGGAATTGGTTAATGAACCTAAAGCATGTTGATTCTTGTGGATAAAATAATTAAAGTCATGTTAAATTAATTTTTTGATAGCTTGTGATGTATTATTCCTTATGTTTCCCATCATTGGAATCTATTAATAATGAATTGGTTAATTCAAGATAAAATAAGAACCAATTGTGTGATAAAGATAATGCCTTTATAGGGCCTGAGTTTCCCAATAGCTTGTAAAGTACAAGTGCCTTATGCTTTGGAGTTGTGAGAGCTTGTTGTGTGTGTGAAGGCTGAATGCCTTACTTTAGGTCCAAGCACCCATTGCTATGTTGGTTCCAACTACTTGTGATATTCTCTAGATACGATGTGGTATGTGGAGCAGGGAGGCCCGAATGTGACGTGAGCTTAAGATGGTTGAGCATGGAGGGATGTTGTGGTACATGGGGTAGGGATGCCTAGTTGATGTGGAAGCAGTTGGTTCCTAGAGTGGATAGATGCATCAGTTTATGCATGAGGTTTCATGTAGGACACTAGAGATGCTGGAATGGGTTGACGCTGGGCTTACTTATTGATATGAAAGTTGGATGTTTTTTGAACCTTTTCATTATTTACCTATTTTACCTTCCACGCTGCTTGAGGCCTATGGTATTGTTTACCCTCATTCTAAGTGAGGTGAAGACACAGGTGGTATGCCACATGCTTTCCGTGTTTATATTCTTGAGGATATATGAGTATGCACTCCTGCTGTATGTAGAAAAGACTTGACGGGTAGCTCATCTACTCACCGTGTTGAGCCCCTTGTATTTGGTAGCTTGGAATTTTTTCCTAGAATATCTGGAAATATAGAAATATTAAAAGTGGTAATGTTTTTAATAAATGAATAATTTTTTAACCCATGGGGTTGGAGATTGCTGGGATATAATGCTGAGGTTGTGATTTTGAGAATTCATGGACTCAGTTTGGGTATGCCGAAGGGAATGGGTCTTTGTTGAAATGATAATGTAATGGAATGTAGAAAATTATAATGGTTAATTATTGTTTAAATAATTAATTAATATAATGTGAAACTGATGAAAAAAGATAAAGTAACTTAATATAGCTCTTCAAATGGTTGGGTGCTTATAGGATATCTAGTCTTATCAGTGGTAGCCGAGAGTCTGAGAGATGTTAGTTTCAATTAAGTCTAAGATTAGGTTTTTTCTATAGTGTGGTTTTCAGCTATATTATATCTTTTACTTTTGTGTTTATATACGCTAATCCACCAAGTTGGTTAGTGTGACTAACACCCCAGGGATTCTAATCCCTAGGGGTGTTTCTCCAAATAACCTGGTGGGAGGATGGATGGATGACTATGCCCTTTGACCCCACACTCTTCTCTTTGTAGTTATTTGTGTTGGTATACATGATGGTTATTTTTTCCCATATATGTGTGTGGAGGGTTGTAATTTCTGGTGGTTATTTCACACGCATATTTTCTGGATATAGTTTCTTATAGACTAATATTGGTGTAATGTGTAAAGGTTGTGATGGCTTGAGTATCCTTACTCAGTATATGGGTTATAATGGCTTGAAGTATAATACTTGATGTATGATACATGCTATGTGAGATATGTTAGATCCTAGAAACTACCTAGTTACTTTTGGTTATGTGGACATGGTGGTTTTGTTGCATGAGGTGCATGTTGTGGTTCTTCACTCATGTATCTTTGGGTTAGCCTTTTTGGAGAGATATGCTCAGGATGTGCAATGTTAGGGAAAAGTATAAAACCAATGGGGAAGTGGTAGTGGGGTACCCTTTATATTCTTTATTATATAATATTCTCTTATATGTGATACTTGGATAGAGTATCCATGGTGATTATGGGAACTTATTATACATGTTTAGGTGATGAGTTAGTTTCACTTGTTATTCCCTGTGCTTTAGTATGCTTTCTTTACTTTTATATGAGATGATCTGGGGAGGATCTTACTAACTATACTATTATACTCACCCTATGTATATAAACTAATTTTCAAACCAATTGGAGAAAGTTGAAGTTCATGCTAGTTACTACTAGATCAGGGTTTTGTGGGAGTTATCCATGCTTTTTGTTTGTTGTTGTTTTACTTTCTTTTGGTACTTACAGTTTTTCCTTTCAGTTATAGTAGTTATTTAATAACATTATATATGTGCACTTGGGTTTATTTTACTTTGTGGTCTGAGAAGGATTTGGTTGATGTCTATCTTATCTCTCTCTTTTTCATGTGTTCTCTTAGAGGGTAATTCCCCCCATCTGTGTGTTTACTATACCCTCAGTGCTAGTATCTAACCCCAGGCCTACTTATAGTAGGACTCTTGTTTCATTATCTCTCTTATACCATTGCCATCCCAGGAGGGGTACACTTTGTGGGGAGGGGGTCGTGACACTTCCTTACTAAAATCCACTTTCAAAATTCCCAATTCATCTATTTTAACAACAATCCTATTATCATCCAACTTGAATTGAAAATTTGGCATTTTAAATGTTGTATAATTCAACTCCCATATTTATTTTATGATGCCAAAGTATGAAATATTCACGTAAATTGGATTTCTATCCTTAGTACTGGAAACATGCATCGCTTCATCCATAAGTGTAACTCCTTCATCTTGTTCATTTGTATAGAATGAATACCCATTAATTACATAACCATCATAAGATAATATAAACACACTTGGTCCTCTGGCTAGCCATCAAATTTGTTCTGAAATTTAATATAGATTTTCATCTGACTCCTTAAAAATATGGTCCTGAATCTATCCTATAAACTATTTATTATGTGAATTTGATATCTATATTTCAACCCTTTATGGATTCAAATGCCTAAGAATTTCTTTTTGGGTTTATAAATATGAGGAAACCTCCAAACTATTATGAAAAATATAAAGGTGGTCCTACTCCCCATCTATAATATTGATTGTGACAACATCTATTTTAGAAATTCCTTCACCCACAATCCGCCCAGTGTGATGATATTTTTGTAGACCAATGTGTTCCAGACTGGATACGTAGTCGGTATAGAATTCAATTGATTCCTCAAAATTATATCTCTCTACAATAAAACCCTTTGTAAGACTTCTATTTTTAACATACTCCTTCAAAGTCTACATATATTTTTCAATGGGGTATATCTATCTATAGTGTACAAGACCACATAATCGAATATCTCTCACCAATTGAACCATAAAGTGAACTTTCATGTCAAATAATACTAGTGGGAAGAACATTTATGATTCAAATAATATGATGGAAATTTTTCTTTCCATATTCAGAAATTTTGTTGGGTCTATAATAATACTGCATATATATTTCAAAAAGAAATAGAGATTGGTTAATGTATGATGAACATTCTTGGAAAATATTCGACATAAAGCTATAGGAATTAGATCTTGCATCAAAACATGGATGTATTGTGATTTAAAAACCTTTAAATTTAAATCATTTATTGACATGATATTCTTGATATTTGATGAATAACCCTCTGAAACATTATGTCATTAAAGAAGTTGCAAAACTGATATCACTCCTTGGAAAAAGTGTAAGAAATTGGAGGAAGAAAATTTCATTTTTCACCCTTTATTGGTGCCAACTCTTCATATATTCTCATGTCAACCATGTCCAACATAGCCTTAATTCCATCCTTTATTTTTTTGGGTGAATTTAGTAACATTCCAATTAAATTATCACATACATTTTTTTAACATGCATAACATCAATAAAATTTATGATATACAGACAATTCCAGTATAGTAATTCAAAAAAACTGGTCTCTTTTTCCAACTGGTTTTCATAAGGTTTTTTGAAAATGGTTTACCATAAGTATTTATTGTATCTCTTACATTCTGAAAAAATTGATCACATATTAGTGGATTCAGTGTTGTATGTTTTTCACAACTTCCATCGAATGATATCATCCAAGATTAGTACTTATTTTATAGGGGTAGAAATATGCGATGTCCTAGAAACACAGTCTTCCAAGGATGTTTCAACCTAATTGACTGTGTACCTTGTTTGAAAACGGGACACCCTTGAGTTCATTTAATTTTATATCCTAACAAATTTCCATAAGCAGGAAATTCATTTATTTTCCCATACAACAAGTCTCTCAATGTGAAATATTCATCCCTGAAAGAATCAAACAACATAACACATGAATCCCACAATAATTTCAAATACATGATCAATGGAGCCAAATAAACATCAATATCATTACCTGATTGTTTTGGTCCTAATATAAGCATATATAACATGATGTATTTTCATTTCATGCATAAAAATAGTGGAAAATTACAATTTACCAACATAATCATCCATGTACTATGAGTGTTGCTTTGAAAACCAAATGGATTCACTCTATCTATAGATAACGCAAGATAAAAGTTTCTTGCCTCATTTCCAAATTCAGGATACTCAAGATTAATTTTCTTCCACTGAGGAGATTCTTTCAGGTCACGAAGTATCCCATATTTATTTCTTGTATTTTCATTCCTTGAAAATTTTTCTATAGTATTCACACTTCCGAATATGTTCCTAAACCTTGTATTGGAATCACTCTATCTGTTTCCTTCTTTTAAATTATACATCTTCAGTATGGATGAAAATGCTATATATTTAGTTCAACCAGTATACAATGGAATTTTTCACAACTCTTTAACTTCTCAAACAATTTTGGGAAATCACAAAGTTCAATTTTCAGTTTTCCTTTTCATTTAATCAATATGATCTTCATCATAATTCACACCTATAATCACATCCTTGATAAAATATTCTTCATTTTCTACACTTTTAATTATATCAGATGATCCATAAAATGTCATGTTATCCCAGTCACTAGATACATTCTATTTTTCCCTATGTTTACTTCAAAATTTAAAACTTCAATCAATTCCATGATAGATCAAGTGTTCTTCCAACTCCTCTAGACTAATTAATCTTGACTAATAATAGCATAAACATGGAAAAAGGATTTGAGAAGGGTAACATGCATGATCTTTTTGAAAACTTGATGAAATCATTTACTCCATTATCATATGATTTTGTCATATGATTTTCATCCATCCATTTTTAATTCATATCCATTCTATTTAATGCATTAATATTAATATTTATCAAAATAAATATATAAATGATTTTCATTTGAAATCTCTACCAAAAATGCCCAGTGAGTGTGCTAGAAAGAGACTTGAGGGTTATTTATTCAATTACAATGATTTTAAAGTTTTTTAACGTTAATTAAAAAAATAAACATTATTTAGTATTATTTATTTAAGAAATTTTTTTCAATTATAGACATGCTTTAATGGTGTTAAAACATTTATAAATGCCAAATTTTTATCTGATAAAGGTTAATCATTTGTAAGTTCATGAGTATAGACATTTATAGAGATACACATCATTCATGATATATAAATATATATTAAAATACTTGTATAAAAAAAGACTTTATTTGCGATTATTATATATATTTATGAGATTTCGTTTTCATGTAGGCTAATGGAGGATATTGCAGGACAATCAAAATTATTTTTACTAAGAACTCACTATAATGGAAATCACTTAAAAATTCCCAAACCACTCTAAGTTCATCAAACACACCACCCAAAAATAATAACCACCTCAAACCACTCAATATTTTCTAACTTCCTAAATTTCTAAACATGACCAAACCATTCTATAACCTCATGATGATCTTGGTCACCATGAAAAAGGAAGGATGATGAATCAATAATCACTAAGGTGAAAAAAGATCATTCCCCTACCACTCCTTTCAGAGTTTTATAAAATCCAATCACTAAAAAAAATACATTAAAATAATAATAGGATTTCCCCTAAGTCATATCCTCAAAATGAACTTTCTTCCCCATATCAAGACACTTCCCAAAGGTGAAATAAAGCTACCTGAAACATGAATATATCTTTTTTATGTTTTAAAAGACACTCAAATCACATTGTACCAATACACACCAAGGGGTAAGATCCCAAAGCACAATCCACATGAGAAAAAACACAACAAAACATTTTCAAAATTTTCATTTCCTTTAAAATATCACCCATATCCCAGGAGGGTTGAAATCATTTTTCGAATACATGCACACTTTGAAAGAAATCCAAATAATTAAAAATGAAATCCATATTTTCATGTTAAATAATTTCCACAAATTCAAAAAAACTATAATTTTTCATAATTAAATCAACCATATCTCCAACATTTCAAATTAAATAAATTTCTTTTTACAAGGAAATCTTCACACATGGTTTCAAAAATTAATGCATTCCTCAAAATCCCATTTTAATTTCAATTCGGAAAATTACATGTAAAAATGAAAAGAAAAGAGAAACCATATTTAAAATATTTCATAGTCATTAAAATACTTTTCATTCCCTCACAAATTATCTTTTAAAGTCAAATCACAAAATAAAATCTCATTTTCCTTTCAAAAATATTCTTTTTCAAACAAAAAACAAGATTTTAAGTCCTAAATATAAATACATTGCATATGGAACCATGAAATTCAATATCTCTCACAATAAAGTGATTAAAATCACTTCATTTAAATACAAAATCATTATAACATATATTAACTAATATAATAATTAAAAATAACTGACTAACATAACAAGAAGAAAACATTTCTTAATAGTATAAGAATAACGAGCATTATCATTCAAGAATAATTGAATTACTATATTAGAAAAAATATAATTAATAAGAATTAAAATAAAAAGAATTTGTAAAATAAAATTGAATTTAATTATTTCATTTGACACAAAATTTAGTGTTCCATCTCCTATTTGTGATCTTTCTCTTTCTTTCTCTACTTATAACCTAATTCTATTGAGCTAGTTTGGGGTTCTAGCGTATTAGTCCTTAAAATGTTAGCCTCAATCAATTTTTTTTAAACATAGAATCTATTTGGAAATAACTTGAACTACCACTACTTATAATTCATCAACTATTTTGGTATACTCCACATGTAATGGATAAAAACGGATGAAAAATAACACAAATGAATTAATATCTATTAATTCTACTGGATCTGAATCTAGGGTGACGAGAAAATGAAGACAAGAGAATGAGGAGTAAGACGCGTGAAAAATATGAGAGTTTTGTTTTTCCAGATAAAGTGAAACATGAGTAGGGGTGTTGAATGATAAAAATAGGCGTAAAGAAGATAATTCCTTAGATTAAGAGGTTTGGTGGTAGTATTAGGGTCTGGCAGTAGGGGTAGTGGAGGCAAAGGCAGTGGAGGGGCAATAGAGCCAGCGGCAGAGCTCTAGTTCCATGAAAGCTTGTGGCGTGAGTGATAGCGGGGTTTTGATAGGGTTCCATTTATAAAAACACAAAAGGCTTTTATCATTGGTTTTTGGAAAGCACTGATAAAGGAGATTTTTATCAGTGCTAAAATATAAAGCATTGATAAAACTAACCTTTATCAGTGCTTCCTTAGCACTGTTAAAGACATAATGTTAACAATTTATTTATAATTATAAAATTATAATAAATTTATATTTTATATTTATAATTGTAATTAAAAATAAATCTATATTTATTTATAGTTATAATTATAAATAATTATTTATTTATTTAAATAATTATAGAATTATAATAAATATATATAATTAAATTTATAAATTTATAATTATTTAAATAAAAATATATTTATTAATAGTTATAAGTATAAATAAATATATATTATTTAAATATTTAAAATATTATAATAAATATATATAATTAAATTTATAATTTTATAATTATATATGATAAATATATTAATTATGTAAAATTGTAAAATTATAAATATAATCAATATATCTATCATGCCACATAGTTATTTTATTTCTCTCCAATTCATGGTTAATTGTTTTTTTATGAGAAACATGTTTATTATCGATCCCATAAATTAAATTTATTAATAATCGTGCAAGATAGAATAAAATAAATGTATTATGTGTAAATTATTTTATCACAACATGGATAATTAATTTGTAAAATTTATATAATATTAACAAGCCTATAAAATTATAAAATGGTGAAACATTTATTCATAAGATAAAATCCCTAAAAGAAAATATTAAGTTGATATAGTCTTTCATTACTTGAGTTGAAATGCAACCATACTTCAAAATAATTGTCTATACCAAGTCTGGGTACTTTCAATTATCATGGAGTTTTAATAAAAAATTTAGATTAACTTAACCTATTTTACATCAAGGGTTGACTACCTAAGAAAAAATTGATGTAACTAGGAGGCAAGTAGTGAGTAAATTCGAGTTCAGGATTTCCGTAATAGAGAGTCCACTCAATATATTAAGGAATTGTGAGTTAATATAGTTTAAAAGACCCATCAACCAAAATAACAGAGAATAATTTTTCAGGCTCAAGTTTGGATTATGAGAAGGTTTATATGGATCCTTTCCACTAGAATATCCATGAGGTCTGAAATTTTGAATTCAATGGTGAGGGATGCTGATATTTTATAGAATAGGGGGAGGATAATAAATTAAATTTATTATGTCACATTTTTGTGATCAAGATAAAGTATTAAAACCTTCTTTCATTATTGTTGTATAAAATAGAAATTCCCACAACCTCAACATTATTATTGGGATCCATCTTAGAGAAATATAATATCCTAACCAAAAATAACTTCAATGATTGGTACAGGTACTTACACATAATATTAAGATAAGAATGAAATTTTTACATGTCGGAGTCCTATATTCTTGATGATCCCTCTAAGGAGGTGAGTAAGGATAATCTCACTGTCTACCCGAGACACCTAAATTTTGTGATAGATATTTAGTGTTTTATATTACCATCTATGTCTAGTGACATCTAAAAGAGGCATGAAAACATGGATTCTTATAGAATTTTGTCTCACCTCTCTAATCCTTTTCATGGGAAAGTTATACAAGAGAGGTATGAGATATACAAGGCACTATTTACATGAATTCATAGACATCGTTCTCCAGTTGGACAACATGTAGTCAAAATGAGTGGTTATATTGAGAGTTTGGACATATTTGGTTTTAATATACCCTATTAGTTGCATACCAAATTTGTACTTACTTCACTCCCTCAAATCTTCTCTATATTTATTTTGAATTTTAATATGAAAAGTATTGAGAAGTATCTCTCAGATGTCCGTGCCCTAATTCTTTAGGAATATAAAGACACATGGTATAAAAAACCCAGTGTCCTAATATTGAACAATATAAAGGGAAAGGGAAAGGTAATAAGACTCATTCCAAGTCTAAGGCTTCTATAAACTATTCTAATAATAAGATGAAGATCCAAAGGTAG
This sequence comes from Viscum album, assembly GCA_963277665.1. Taxonomy (NCBI): domain Eukaryota; kingdom Viridiplantae; phylum Streptophyta; class Magnoliopsida; order Santalales; family Viscaceae; genus Viscum; species Viscum album. The sequence continues at coordinate 1,926,707,369 of OY728148.1, forward strand.
GCTAAGGAACAAGATGAAAAAATATTTTTCATATGGAAAGAAGAGACCCTGAAAGAAGAATTTTATCTCACTGAAGAAGTATATGGAAGATTTAGATGTGTTGGTTATAGAATGTAATCTCTCCATATCTACCAATTGGGTATTAGATATAGCTTTTGGTTCTCGTATTTTTATCTAAATATATAAACCAATTAAATTTAGTAAGGCTATGAAAGGTTAGGTGGATCTTCAAATTGCAAATAAACAGGACTAGTTGCCTTAACGATAGGATACTACAACTTTAATTTTTTGATGTTGTAGATTCTAGTCTTGAATAATTGTTATTATGTTCCTAGTATTACTAAAAACATTATATCTATTTCTATTTTAGACATGGACGGATTTGAATTCATGATAGGTAATAAAATACACTACCTTTATAAAATAGCTTTTGTTATGGTATAACACGTCTTAATAATGTTCTTTATATACTAGAATATTAAAATAATGTGTGGGAAATCAATAAAAAACACATGGAACATTTCATACCTAGTTGTGGAATCACAAACTTGGTCATGTAAATGACAATCACATGAAAAAGATAAATCAAGATGGGAATTTAGATTTTTTTGAACTAAAACTACTTGGTATGTGTCATGCTTATTTTCAATGTAAAATAACAGAACCACCACTTGGTGGAAAGGGTGAAAGGGATACATATCTTCTTGAATTAGAACACAAAAATTTGGGTGTACCTTCTCCAGTTGAAGTTATGAGTGGTTATTATTACTTCATAAATCTTACTACTAACTTGAGTATATATAGATATTTCCACTTAATGATGTATAAGTCTGAATCCTTCAAGAAATTTATAGAGTTAAAGAATGAATTAGAGAATAAACTTGTTGAAAGATAAAGAAACTTTGATCAGATAAAGGTGTAAAAATATCTTAACCAATAGTTCATTGATTATCTAAGGGTGTTTGGGATTCTATCACAACCCACTCTTCCTTATACACCATAGTGGAATGGTATTAGTGAAAGGAGGAACTGTACATTATTGAAAATTGGGATATCAATGATGATTAATTAAAATATTCCATTATCATTTTGGTCATATGAATTTTATACTATAGTGTACATCCTAAAATGTGTACAAACTAAGGTGGAAAATAGAATTCCATTTGAGTTATGGAGTGGAAAGAAACCTATTTTTTCACATACTCATGTATGGGTTCACAAATCCTTTGTTAAGTCTACCAATGACAACAAACTATAACCCTATGGAATGAATTTTATATAATCCCACCTTTTTATTATATAATCAATTCATTACATTGTACAAAATAGAGAATCTTTTATCAATTCAGAAGATCTTATAAGTTTAGTGTCTTGGAAATTAGGTACATATTACATAAAAACATACAAATATTATTCTATTATAATTTAAAGGAATAGTAAAGGTTTATACTAAGTAAATTTATTTCATCTCATAACCTAGGTACAAGCATTAAAGTAAAGGGTGGGCATAAGTCCTAGTAAGGGAAAACAAATGAAACTGTTTACCTGTGATCTTGAGGAATATCAATAAGAACTTAAGGAATTACATAAAGGCATGAGAAATGAAAAACAAGGAATATCATAATAAAAATAATATGATTCATAACATTGAAATGTGTCTAAAACATTTAATTGAGTCATTCATAAGCATATCACCAATGTTTATCACTGAGGTGTCATAAAAATTACCATGGTTATTCACCAAGGTTTCATAAAACTTATCATCTCTAGAGATTAAAATATTTTCCCAATCCATTGAAGTGATATCAGGATGCACCCTTAATATGTATTAATTAATGTTATTAACATATATCTTATTAGAAAATTTTATAAATAAATCTTCTAGAATAAAATAAATAGGTTTCATATCAAAATCATGGTGTTTTAGAAAGTGCTTAAAAACAAGACCCTTTTGTCATTTTAAACCCACAGAAAAGGAAGATGGGATTCATGTATATTAATACCAGAATAAAATATATAATTATTTTATATATTTGAATACCCCTAGATAATAAATAGTTTTTGGTATTCACAAAATAAAATAAAATAATTTCTTGAGAAAAATAGAGAAATTTTTAAAAGTAAAATCGACAGCATAACGAGTATAAAATGTGGTTTTATAAAACATTAAAAAAGAGAGGGAAATGGTATCACATTAATAAAAAACAATTAATAAAGTAAATGAATATAATAAAATGGAAATAATAACATACTATGGAAATTTTAAAGGCATACCACATAAAAAGAGAAGTTGAGATTTCCCTTACCCAGAAGAGTGGCTACTAAAACTCAAATATCAGGACCTTCGGGGCTTGAGGACACATTTGGAGGACTCTTTGACAGGTAATAATATCATAGATTCGTGGAAGATGAGTTTTTAATTAAATGAAACAAATAAATGGGTGGGTATTTATAGAAAAAGTGAGGGAGTTTCTTATTAATCTCCTTGGACACCTCAGTGGTGGTATTTGAAAAACCATGGACTTGTCCTGGGTATTTGTCCATAGTATTGGCCACTTGGGACACCTATTAAATTATTTAATCTGTAAGAGTCGACTAGTATTTTATAATATTCATTACATCATTATGAAATAGTTATGATGTCATTAAACATACCAAAAAACTAAAACAATGTTTTTATTATTCATGAAAAACTAAAGTATTTTATTAAATTCCCATAAATTCACGGTAATATAATATCGAAATTTTAAATTCAAAAATGGCCTTTATTTTAAAGACCCTAAAATTCAATGTAAATTTTTTTAAATTATTTGGGATTTTTACAAGTCTGTGAAAATTGACGATGCGTGATTTCGAGGCCCAGTGTGCCTGGAATGGATTTTTTTAACTTTTTTAAGGTATGTTTAGTAAAAGTGCGGGTGGAGTTTTCAATATTTTAAATCAGTGCTCAGAATTGACATTTTATAGCACAGTTGAAACCACAGTGTCGAGATTCACTTAAGGGAGGTTTCACTTCGATCGTAGTTTTTCGGTATAAAAAGATAGTTTTTTGAATTTTTAAAGAATAACAAAATAACATGTAATTGTTATTTTCTTTTCTTTTTCTCCAATGGATGAGCGGTGGTGGTGGGACTGGTGACTTTTCAAGCCATTTAATGGATTAACTCATCAACTTCATAACTCCACCATTTTTAATTAAAATAGGTTCATTAATTCAGTTAATGAACCTCATTAATTCTTTAACGCGTTACTCACCTTTCCCCATACTATTTAAATGGAGCTTGGGGTGGGGTTTTCGCATGGATTCTTCAAGCGAGGAAACTATGGTGGAGTTTTATGGAAACATCCACCGATGGAGGATGAAATCTTGGGCAGCAACGATCTGGGACTGACGAATGCCAACGACTCCATCCAACATGGACACTCCTCCTGCCACAACCGCGACACCTCCAACGGATCTCAAGGTAGGGTTTTTAAATTGTTTATGCATTTAAATGATTTTATCTCTTCATTCTTGATTAATATGAATAACGCGGATCAACCAACTAATGGGTTGATCTGTGACTCATTCGTTTTTACGGAAGGTAGTCGTAGGGATTCATTTTGAGGTTCTATCAAATCTTATGATGATTTTTGTTTGACCCATATGTTATAACACTAACGTGGAGGGCGCAGGCCAGTATAAACAAGGCTTGGACCCTCGACTAAACTTGTTCTTGATGTGTTCTTCATGGGTGAATGATGAACTTGTTGGAAACACGGAACCGAGGGCCACACAGTGAAGGTGGCATCCTGAGAGGCTTGTAGGCATGGACGACGCCAAGAACAGACCACCAGAGCACGTCTGGTAGCCTGCGTAAAGAACCACTGGCGTGCCATGCCGGTGGTGGCAGGAGGAGGCTCGCAGCAACTGTCCATAGGCGGTGGGAAGGCGGCGCGTCGTCGCACGCCGCGGTGGCCAGAGGCGGCCAACCCGAGACGGCCGTGCGGGAGAAGGGCAGTGCCCGTAGGCACCACCAGCGACAGCATCCACGGCCAGCAGGCTGCGGTAGGAAGGGGCGGCATGGCCCCACGCCGCGCCGCATCGGCTGGAGACTGGTCAGCCATCTAGCCGACCGTTGCACGCGGTGTGGCAGCGCCCCACCGGCTAGACGAAACGGCCCCACGTCCATGGGGCCAGCTGGAGAAATGGTCCTCCATCAGGAGGAATGGGTCAGACGTGGGCCGACCAAATGGGTTGGACATGGGCTGGCCGAATGGGCTGGACCCACCCAGCGGGCCGGAACCGCAGCCCAGTGAGATAATGCGGGTGGGTTGAGCCCCACCTAGCGGGTCGGGCCAACCGCGGCCTGGGACCACGAACCAGTCGGGCCAACCCCAAAGGTATGGACCCAATGAATTGGTCCGAACCTTAATGGTCTAGATGCGGGTGGGATTAGGTAGACCCCAGGACCCGTTGCGTCGGGTTGGCATGACCGAGACGGATGGGTCCCAGACCCAACCGACCCCCGAATAAAGAAACGCCCATAACTGACAAACTTGGTGTTTGTTTGAAATTCCTTCAGTGGTGTTGGGACCCCTTTTGGGAAGCGGTCCCTTGGGAATATTCCAACGGGCCCAATCAAGTTGGGCCAGACTGAGGTGTGATCACCCAGTTTCACAGAAAGGGGTGTAACTAACAGACCAGGTGTATGATCGATGCGCCGTCTATTTCATAAGGATCCTTGTGACAAGGCAGTCTTTTGAAGATACTCTAAGTGAGTTTTGATGGAGTTTGACGTGGGACCTAGTTTGGATCAGGCTTGAATCCAACTGGGCCCTTTTTACAAAAGTGCATATATCTCACAGACCGGGTGTCCGTTCGACGCGCCGTCTGTCACATTGGGATCCATATGACGGGGTTGTCCCTTGGGTATTCTTTTGTGGGACTTAATATTAGTTGAAATATGACCAATAGATTGAGGGGAAGAGTATTCCGGAGATCAAGCATGCTTCATGTGGGAATTCAGTGGCTGGCTGTGACATGAAGAAGAAGAAGAGCGATAAATACGGTTCAGCATCAGAAACTCCAGAGTGGAATGATCTAGCTGTATAACTAATCATACCAATCTTTGTACCAGCGACCAATATGGTTTAGAACTAGTGGCCAATATGGGTCTACACCAGCGACCAATACGGGTCAGCACCAGTGACCAATACGGGTCAGTACCAGTGACCAATACGGGTCAGCACCTGTGACTAATACGGGTCAGTATCTAACGACCAGTACGGGTCATCATACAATGACCTATACAGGTCAGTAGTATAGTTACTATAGATAGGATGATTTGGCTTTACGACTAGTCATCCCTATCCTAGTAACCTTGAATTTATTACCTTTGTGGTATTTCTTATGATGTTTTCATTTGTGGATTATTGAGAGACCTTCAGGGATCTCAAGGTCCCTTGCTGAGTTGTTATACTCACCCCTGCACAGGCTCCACCCACACATGTGTGTCTGGTGCAGACTACTGACGCTCTAAGGCAGACTTTGGAGGTTCAGGACTTGGTGGAGCTTGGTGCGATGGAAGAAGTCGAGATCCTCTTCTTTGACTTCATACTTATAGCTACTACCCTCTAGGTAGAGCTCTAGGGCATATGCAAAATCTTTTTACCTTATTTTCAGTTTCTAGGGATTGTATTCCTGCCTACTGTTTTAATTTTACAGTTGTACTTATGGTTGTACTTTACTCTTGTGGTTATACCTTACTTTTTTTGGTTCTTTACTTCAGTTTCCATTTTTGAGTGTGCACAGATCTCTAAGTCAATGCCTTGCCTATTTGGTAAAATCCTTCAGGTGATAGTCACCAACCCTTGGCCTATGGAAGGCGGGATTGGGGTAGTCATGTATGGGCCCCGTGGGATGGGTCGTGACAAAGTGGTATCAGAGGGAGGTCAGTTCTACCAGAAGAACTAAGAGTCTAATTTTAATGAGGCAAAGGTGTAAAGTGTTTTGAGTTCGGTTTTCAATACAAAGAGTATAGTGTTAGTGTAACGGAAAACGTATCCATACACCAGGACCTTGAATTCTGTTTTCTAACTCAGTACATGAAAACACTGGTTTCTAGTGTTTTGAAAAGTTCTCTTGATCTTTCTTGATTTAGCTCACCAGGTATAACTTATTGAATATGGCGCATCTGTTTCTTACAGGATGCCTCCACGAAGATAGCCAACCAAGATTCTAGTTACAGATCATGACAGTGGCACACTAATCAATGAGGTGTTGGTATAGGGACCACTCACATTGATGACACCTCCAGGTGGTGTACCAGCAGCACACCCACCCGTTGAGCAGCAGATGCTACCAGTGGATCATGCACGCTAGCTAAGCACATTTCATGAGTTCCAGAGACTAAGGCCTCTGATATTTCAAGGTGATACGGACCCCTGGTAAGTAGAGGACTAGATTGAGGTGGTTTCTTGGGTCTTTCTCTTAGTAGAGACATTGGTCGAGCAGATGGCGATCTTGGCTACTAGCCTTCTTCAGGGCACGGCAGGATGATGGTGGAGCTCAATGCTCCAGGTGCATGAGGAGACAACCCTCACTTGGTTGGAATTTGAGAGCCTTTTCTAGGTGTAGTTTGTGTCAGAGACACTATTCTATATGCATATTCAGGAGATGTTACATCTGTATCAGGGCAGCCAGATTGTGGCTCGGTACTCGTCAAGATTTACTAACCTCTCTTGATACTCCACCAACATGGTACAGGACCCTTACTTCAGGGAACAGACCTTTGAGCGGGGGCTTTGATGAGATATCATCGTTGTGATAGTTTCTCTCAGCATCCCGGCGTAGGCTGGGGTGCTAGAGAGAGCTTTGCTGATTGAGAGATTTCTTTCCAAGAATTCACCGACAGTGAGAGCCCCAATCAGACGACAGGTAGTAGAGACATCTGCATATGATAGTAGATAGACGACACATAATCCCAAGTGGTGTAGACCTTCTGGAGGGTGACCCCGAGATGCAGGTTCAGAGGTGCGAGGCTCAAGAGGATGAGGGAGCCCCCAATGAGGCATGATCTATTTTTCCTGTAGGGGATAGGGTCACAGAGCTTGTGACTATCCGACTCCCAACACTGATGATCAACAGACGGTGGAGGGGCCACCGAGGTAGCGGTAGCAGAAGGAGCATGAGTGTCAACCAGGAGTCAGACGAGGTAGGGGAGCCATACGTACAGCAGGAGGTGGTCGGGGTCACTAGGCACTACTACCACCACCCCTAGGCGGTCCCCCATGAGCTAAGGGAGTAGGTGGACGGGGACAAAACCAGCTACCAGTATTAGAGGATCACGATCCTGACATTCCTGAGATGATACAAGGTACGATCTGTATCTTCTCTAATTTAGTAGTGGTGCTTATCGACATAGGTGCTAGCCATTCTTTCCTTGCAGCAGACTTAGTTCGGGACTTTGAGATTCCGACTAAGCTTTTAACTCAACCTTTTCATTTGGATACTCCTATGGGAGGAGATTCAGCGGTCACACACTAGTACCGATAGTGTGATATTACTCTTGGAGGAGAGAGTTTCAGATGGGATTTTCTAGTAGCGATGTTGAAGCCTTACGACGTCATTCTAGGCATGGACTGGCTATCATCATTTCACACACAGATTGACTGCTTGAGACATACAGTGCGATGTACGCGTATAGATAGAGGCCAGTTTTCTTTTGTTGGTGAGAAGGAAAACAAAGTAACAAGAGATGGACTTGCACTTAGGAGGGTGTATCTGATTACATGCCATCTGGCTTACATGACCTTCAACACGGTGTATGAGGCGATTCCACAGTTCCCATCGGTGGTGGATGAGTTTGAGGATGTCTTTCCAGAAGATTTCCTAGTACTACCTTCTCATAGATAGGTAGACTTCCACATTGACTTCTACCTAGGAATAGCATAGATATCTACACCAGCATTTTGGATGGCCCCTATGGAGCTCTGGGAGCTGAGTTTAAAATTGAAGGACTTACATAGGAAGGGATTCGTAAGGCCCAGTGTTTCTCTATAGGTATCCCCGGTGTTGTTTTCCCATAAGTCAGATGTAAGTTTGAGTCTATGTGTGGACTTTCAGTGCCTAAACTAGGTGACCGTGAAGAACAAGAATCCTCTATAGAGGATTGATGATATATTTGATAAGTTTAAAGGAGTGAAGTGGTTCTCGAAGATAGACCTCAGATCAGGCTATCACCAGCTTCATGTGCGGGATGAGGACATACCGAAGATAGCCTTCAGATGTCATAATGGCCATTAAGACTTCTTGATGATTCCTTTTGGTGTGGCCAAAACTCTAGAAGTGTTCATGGGGCTCATGAATTGGATCTTCTAGACCTTCTTAGACCAGTTTGTAGTGGTCTTCATCGAAGAAATATTTGTGTACTCAGCATCTGAGGAAGAGCACGATGTACAATTGAGGATAGTTATGGACACACTCTAGGACCACCAGTTATATGGTAATCTCTCAAAGTGTTAGTTATGGATATGGAAGGTCCACTTCTTGGTACAAGTTATCTCATAGGATGGATTTTCAGTGGATCCCTTGAAGATCGAGGCAGTACTTGCTTGGTATCCACCAAGAAGTGTTACTGAGGTGTTGAGATTCCTTGGATTAGCAGGCTACTATTAGTGGTTCATGCCCAATTTCTCCAGAGTAGAAGCACCTATGATGACCTTGACAAAGAAGGGGAAAACCCTTCCTGTGGTCAGAGACATGTCAACAGAGCTTTTAACAGCTGAGGTAGAGCTTGACCAGTGCTCCCATCCTGAGGTTTTCGGAGGAGGGAACTGACTACATGGTTTACTGTGATGCATCAGGTATCAGTTGCGGTTGCATCCTGATGTAGGGTGATGCGGTGATTGCTTATGGATCACGACAGCTGAGGAATCATGAGCAGAATTATGTGACTCAAAACTTGGAGTTGGAAGCAGTAGTCTTTGCACTGAATATGTGGAAATACTACTTGATGGGTGATCACTTCATTGTTTACTCATACCACAAGAGACTTAGGTATATCTTCACACAAAAATATATGAATCTGAGACAGCAACATCTGTTATAGTTCTTCTAGGATTATGACATTGTGATATTCTATACTCCTAGGAAAGGGAACATATTGGCATATGCACTTAGCTGGAGATCGAGTTTGCAGCTACTGAACGAGGCTTCAGAGAAGTTATCCTCACTTAAGATATCATATGTGGATAGTGATGAGACAGTCTACCTCCAGTCAATGGTAGTATCCCCTCCACTTCTTCAGTGAGTCTGGGAGGAGCAACTCAAAGACAGTAACTATGAGACTACACATCCTTAGATATCCTCAGTCCATGCACCTAATGGATATTCTGAAGGTGGGTAGCATGTTATCCTTTTAAGAGGACGTACAGTTTTACCAGTGGCATTACGAGAGGAGGTTATGAGGGAGTTCCATACACCCCCCTTGGCAGTGCATCCAGGTGTGATGAAGATGTATCAGGACCTCCAACGTCAGTACTGGTGTCCAGGGATGAACAAAGTTATAGCAGAGTTTGTTTCTAGATTCCTCACTTGCCAGCAAGTGAAGACCGAGAACCAGGTACCAACAGGCTTGACCCAACCCCTTGAAATACCAGAGTGGAAGTTGGAAGGGATATCTATGGACTTCTTGATGGGGTTACCACATACGTCCAGAGGTCATGATACCATCTGGGTGATCATTGACCAACTCACCAAGTCGGACCACTTCCTTTATATTTAAGAGAAGGGTTCGGTAGAGAGCATGGGATGTATCTACGTTCAGAAGATTGTGCAACTTCATGGGGTTCCTTTGATGATAGTCTCAGACCGGGACACATGCTTCATATCCCGGTTGTATAAAGGATTTCAAGAGGCTTTCGGGACACAGATTTTCTTGGGCACATCTTTTCACCTGTAGACTGATGGTCAGACTAATCGGACCATCCATAAAATGGAGGAAATGCTTTGTGCATGTGTCCTATATTTTGGTTGTAGTTGGGAGAACCACTTACCCTTGGTGGATTTCACATACAACAACAGTTATCACTCCACTATTGGTATGTCCCCTTTTGAGGCGTTGTATGGATGACCATGCAGATCGCCCTTGTGTTGGACGGATCGAGGAGAGCCAGCACTCGTGGGCCCTGAGATGGTATGGGAAACCACTGAAAAGGTGTAGGTCATCCGAGAGTATATTAAGACTTCATAGAGCTGACAGAAGTCCTATGCTGATATGCGATGGAGACCACTGGAGTTCCAGGAGGGGGACCATGTATTCTTGCGAGTCTCCACGTGATGGGGACTATGGAGATTTGGTCGAGGCGGAAAAATATCATCAAGGTTTATGAGACCATTCTTGATACTACGGAGGATTGGCAATGTGGCGTACTGCTTGGCACTGCCACCGTAGTTGGAGAGGGTTCACGACATCTTCCACATATCCCAGTTTAGGAGATACATGCATGACCCAACTCACATCATCGACCATGGCGAGATGGAGATTGACGATGGGGAAAAATTTGGAGAGTACATGGTGGAGATAGAGGATCGATAGGAGTGGATCCTTCATGGGCAGTCGATACCTCTGGTGTATATTCTGTGGCAGCACGGGAATCTCTAAGAGAGAACATGGGAGTGAGAGGCTCATATGTGTGTTTAGTACTCCTCTTTGTTTGTGTAGCCTTGTTTGAATTTCAGGGACATAAATCCCTAAGGTGGGGAGAATGTAAAGACCTAAAAATTCAACGTAATTTTTTTAAAATTATTTGGGATTTTTATGAGTCTGCAAAAATTAACGGTGCGTTATTCTGAAGCCCAGTGTGGACGGAATGGATTTTTGAACTTTTTTTAAGGTGCGTTCAGTAAACGCGCGGGTGGCATTTTCTATATTTTGAACCGGTGCTTAGAATTGAAATCTCGGATCACCGTTGAATCTGTAGCATTGGGATTCACTTAAGGGAAGCTTCACATCGACCACAGTTGGTCAGGAGAAAAAGATATTTTTTTGACTTTTTAAAGAATAATAAAATAACATGTAATTATTATTTTATTTTCATTTTCTCCAACAGATGAGCGACGGTGGCATGACCGGTGACTTTTCAAGTCATTTAATGGATTGACACATAAACTGTGCAACTCCACCGTTGTGAATTAAAAGAGGTTCATTAATTCATTTAATGAACCTCATTAATTATTTAACACATTACTCACATTTCCTCAACCTATTTAAATGGAGCTCGGGGAGGGGTTTTGGCATGCCTTCTTCCAGTGAGGAAACTCTGGCAGAGTTTTGTGGCAACATCCACCGACGGAGGATGAAATCTCAGGAAGCAATGATCTGGGACCAACGAACTCCAACGACTCCATCTAATGTGGACGCTCCTCCTGCCGCAACTGTGACACCTCAAACGGATATCGGGGTAGGGTGTTTAAATTTTTTATGAATTTAAATGATTTTATCTCTTCGTTCTTGATTAATATGAAGAACTCAAATCAAAAAACTAATGGGTTGACCCATGAATAATTCTTTTTTACACAAGGTTTTCATGGGGATTCATTTTGGGGTTTTATCAAATCTTATAATGATTTTTGTTTCACTCATATGTTATAACGCTAACACGGAGGGCATGGGCCAATCTGAACAAGGCCCGGACCCTCGGCCAAACTTGTTCTTGATATGTTCTTCGTGGTTGAATGATGAACTAGTCGGAAATGTGGAACTGAGGGCCACGCAGTGAAGGTGGCATCCCGGGAGGCTCATAGGCGCAGACGACACCAAGAATGGACCACCGGAGCATGTCCGGTGGCCTACAGAAAGAACCATCGGTGCACCATGCTGGCAGCGGTAGCGGTGGCAGGAGGAGGCCCGCGGAAACTAGCTGTGAGCAGTGGGAAGGTGGTGCACCGTCACGTGCCCTGGTGGCCAAAGGTGGCCAACACGAGCTGGCCACGCAGGAGAATGGCAGTGCCCATAGGTGTCGTCAGTAGGCCGCAACAGGAGGGGGCGGCGCAGCCCCACGCCGTATCGACTGGAGACCGTTCGATCATCTGGTCGACCGTTGCACGTGGTGGGGTAGCGCCCCACCGGCCAGATGAAATAGCCTCACGTCCACGGGGACATCTGGAGAAATGTTCCACCATCATGCAGACCTGGCGGGACATAGGCCGGCCAAATGGGCGGGACCCGCCCAGCAGGCCAGGCCAAACTCACGGCCCAGCAGGCCATCACAGGTGGGTCGAGCCCCACCCAGCGGGTAGGGCCAACTGCGGCCCAGGCTAACGAACCAGTTGGGCCGAACCCAACGTCCCAGACCCAGTGAACAGGGCTGAACCTTAACGGGTCAGACCTGAGTGGGGTTAGGTTGACCCCAAGACCCGTTGTGTCGGGCCGGCCTAACCGAGACGGGTCGGGCCCAGACCCAACCGGCCCCTGAATAAAGAAATGAATGTAACTGACAAAATGGGTGTTTATTTGAAACGTCTCCAGTGGCGTTGGAACCCCTTTTTCAAAGTAGTCCCTTTGGTATATTCCGGCGGGCCTGACCAAGCGAGGCCGAACTGAGGTGTGATCACCCTGTTTCACAGAAAGGGGTGTAACTAACAAATAGGGCATCCAATCGGCGTGTCGTCTATGGTATAAGGACCCTTGTGACAAGGAGGTCTTTTGGAGATACTCTAAGTGAGTTTTTATGGAGTTTGACTAGCAACCTGGGTTGGATTAGACATGAATCCAACCGGGCCCTTTTTACAAAAGTGCCCATATCTCACAGACCGGGCATCTGATCGATGCGTTGTCTTTCATGTTAGGACCCCAATGACGGGGTGGTCTCTTGAGTATGATTTTTGTGGGACTTCATATTGGTGGAAATATGACCAATTTCTTGAGGATAAGAGTCTTTTGGAGATCAGGCATGCTTCGTGCGGGAATCCATTGGTTGGATGTGACATGGAGAAGAAGAGAGACCAATACGGGTCAGCATCAAAAACTCCAGAGTGGGATGATCTAGTTGTACGACTAATCATCCACACCTCTATACCAGCAACCAATACGGGTCAACACCAGCGACCAATATAGGTCAGCACCATCGACCAATATGGGTCAACACTAGCAACCAATACCGATCAGCATCTAGCGACCAATACGGGTCAGCATACAGTGACCTATACAGGTCAGGAGTAGAGTTACTACGGATAGGATGATCTGGATTTACGACTAGTTATCCCTATCCCAGTAACCTTGAAGTTATACCGTTATAGTGAGTTGTCTCTTTTTCTTGTGCTTCTTGATTTAGATCATGCTTGTGATATTACCTCTATGGTATTTCTTGTTATGTTTTCCTTTGTGGATTACTGAGAGACCTTTGGGGGTCTCGGGGTCCCCTACTGAGTTGTTATACTCACCCCTGCACGGGCTCTGCTTGCACGTGTGTGTCTGGTGCAGACTACTGATCCTATGAGGCATACTTTGGAGGTTCGGGACTTGGTGGATCTTGGAGCGATGAGAGCAGTCAAGATCCTATTCTTTGACTTCAGAATTATAGCTACTACCCTCTAGGTAGAGCTCCAGGGCAGATGCGACAACTGTTTACTTTCTTTTCAGTTTCTAGGGCTTGTATTCTGGCCCACTGTTTTTAGTTTACAATTGTACTTGTGGTTGTACTTTACTCTCATGGTTATACCTTACTTTTTTTGGTTTTTTACTTCAGTTGACCTTTTTGAGTATGTATAGATCTCTAAGGCAATGCCTTCCCTATTCGGGAAAAGCTTTCAGGTGTTAGTCACCAACCCTTGGCCTATGGATGGAGGGCTTGGGGTAGTCACATCCAGGCCCCGTGGGATGGGTCATGACATTTATTTTATCATAATAATTCTCTAAATATGTGAAATTTAACTTTTAACTATATAAATACTTATTTATTAAAAATAATAGTGGACAGAAAACACATAGTAAAATTTCTAACACTTGAAAAAAAATATTTTATCATTTGTAATTAAATAAGAGTGTTTTGATAATAATATTTCACTATAATACAAATTAATACAGCATTATTTTAATATTATAATTTATATCCCTCTAAAAAGTATAATTTTTACTAGAAAAATGAATTTATCAAATTCCATATCATTTTTTGAGAAAAACTATTCTTAAAACAGAAATGATGGAATAACAGTTTTAGTTATAAAAAATGGATTACACATTAAGTGACTAATGCCTTGACACGTTACCCCTTATAACACCCACATACAACCTAAGGGTAAGGTGTGTGATTGTGATAGACTCTTAGGGTGGCTCAGATAACATCTCCCAATTGGTGATCTCTACTAACTTGAACTTATCCCATATGCGGTTTCGTTCAAGCTTAACATGATGAAGTTTGGTCTGAGATTGGTCAGTAGCAAAACCCAAAGATTCTACCTACCACCCAAGTTATGAAAAATTGGCTTCGTACAGAATGAATCAACTGAATGAGGCCTCCAACTATTCTTTTTTTCATTAATTAATCATTATCATTTCTATTTATAAACAATAATCATAATGTTAAGAGTATAGTTTCCAATGGTCATATTGACAAACGATCATAATTGAACAACAGTCATATAACGGTCAAAACTCGATGGTTACATTAAAATATACTTACTTAATTATTAAATAGATATAGTTATGTTGTGTAATATAATATAACACACATTTTTAGAAATAAGTTATTATTAAAAAGTTCAGGTCGTTAAATTATTCCCCCATTAAGAAATCTTGTCCCTAAAATTTCAACTCATTCTATTAGTTGAGAAGAGATGTGGGTACTTCTACATCATTGTTTCCTTTGGTTTCCATGTCACTTTTTCTTATGTTTGGTTCCTCCACAACACTTTAATGAGGTGGGTAGTCTATTTGCATAGAACCTTGTCTCTATGGTCAAAGATCTTCACTGGTTACTCCTTATAAAAGAGGTCATGATTTAGTTGTACTATCTCAGGATTCAATACATTTGAAGGGTCAGGTATGTACTTCCTCAAGAGAGATATGTGGAAACATCATGAACATTTTCTTTTTTTAGAGGTAGTGCAAGATGATATTCCACTTCTCTTATGCGATCAAGGATTTCAAAAGGGCCATTGTACCTGGGGATGAGAATCCCCTTCTTTCCAAACCTCATGACTATCTTCCAAGGTGAAATTTGAAGGAAGACTGTGTCACTAATATCAAACTCCAAGTCCTTTCGATGGTTGTCATCATAACTCTTCTGCTGAATCTGAGCAGACTTTATGTGTTTTTGGATGGAATGAACCTTTTCTATCATATATTGCACAAGATTAGGACCAATAATATTTCTCTCACCAACTTCATCCCAACAAGTAGGAGTTCTATATTGCTTCCCATATAGAGATTCATAGGGTGCCATTTGAATGTTAGAATGGATGTTATTAATGTGTGAGAACTCAACTAATGGGATATTTTGATCCCATCCCCCTTTAAATTCCATTGATAATGTTCTCATAATGTCCCAGAGTATCTGAATAGTCCTTTTAGATTGTCCATCAGTTTGAGGGTGATTGGTTATACTAAAATTCAATTCAGTATTTAGTGCATGATGAATATTTCTCCATAATTTTGATGTGAACCTTGGATCATAACCAGATACAATAAAATATGGAACTCCATACATTCATAACACTTCCTTCAGGTATATCTTGGAGATTTGGTCAAGAGATAAATCTTCCTGAATAGAGATGAAATGGGAAATCTTGGTGAGATGGTCCACCATAACCCATATTACATTGTTTCATTTGGAAGTTTTCAGAAGACCGGTGAAAATTTACATAGTGATTTTGTCCCACTTTCATGATGGTATGGGTAGTGGTGGTAATACCCCTTTAGAAAGTTATTATTATGTCTTCACTTGTTGACTCACCAGGCACCGTTTTGTGTAGTTGTCAATATCCCTTTCCATTTTATCCCACCAATAATGATCACGAAGGTCCCTATACATTTTAGTGATTCCAAGATGTATAGAGAAACTAAAGTTATGAGTTTCATCCATCGGCACATTATTTATTTACAAAATAGATATAACACAAAACCTTGTGCAAAATTTTAGTACACCTTCTTGATCAATATTGAACTCAAGAAACTTCTCATTCTTCACATCCTCTATCTTATTATGTAATAAAGGACCTTCTCTTTGATATTTCTTGATCTTATCTAGTGATGATGGCTGATAAATTGTTTGGGATAGGTTTGATGATTTCCCTTCTCTTATGATTACCATGTCAAGTTTTACTAGGTCTTTGATCAAAGGATATCTTTGAATCCTCCCCATTTCCAGCATCACTACTGGAAAATGGACATATCCCCATGGTTTTGGGGAAAACCATGGGGATAGTTCTGGGATAAAATATGTATACACATGGTTATGAAAAACCATGGGTATATGTTTCCCGTGTGTGCACGGAAAAAAAATTCCCACAGGAAGAAAAAAAAATTTGGCGGGAGTCCTATACCCACGGTTCTTCCCTCTATACCCATGGTTTATATAACGATATTTAACTATATATATATATATATAGACACACATAGGTGATGTTAGGGGAGTGGTAATATGTTATGTTTGCAGCGAAGAGGTTGCGGGATCAAAACACACCACCCGCATTCTTTTAGGATTTATACCCACGGTTTTAAAACTGTGGGTAAAAGACTTTGACGGCATGGAAATTGTGTATGATGCTTTGACATGGTGGCAAAACAGCTATACCCACAGTTTTGGAAAACTGTGGGTATAGGCTGGGGACCTATACCGATGCCACTAATGACCACGGTTCCCAAAACCATGGGTATATGCTATACCCACGGTTTTAGGGGCTATACCAACGGTTTTGAATCGTGGGTATAGGCCGTTTTTCCAGTAGTAAGAGTCTTTCCTACTTAATGGAGTAGTAACTTTGTTTTCTCTTGTAGGATGATAATGAATTGAATAATCATATTATTTAAGAATTTCCAACCATCTCCTCTATCTCATGTTCAATTTATTTTGAAAGAAAATATACTTCAAACATTGATGGTCTGTGTATATATCACATTTCCCCCCATAAAGATAGTTCCTCCATATCTTCAGAGAAAAAATAACCACACCTAGCTCTAGGTCATGCATAGAATAGTTATGATCATGAGGTTTCTACTATCAAGATGCATAAACAATCACCTTGTCATTTTTTTATGAGTACACACCCAATCCCTTTTATAGATGCATTACTAAAAATAATGAATCCTTCTTTGATGGATGTTAGAGTTTACACGATTGTAGTAACTAATATCTTCTTCAGCTCTTGTGAACTTTCTTAATACTCCTTTTTCTAGATGAACTTGACCCCTTTTTGAGTTCTCTTGATTATTGGATTATAAAGTCATGAAAAGTTTTTCACAAACCTCCTATAATATCCTGTTAATCCAAGGAAACAATTAATCTCAGTTACTATTTTAGGATGAGGCCACTCCTCTACAACCTTTGTCTTTACATGGTCAACTGAGATTCATTCATTGTTTAAAATGTTCCCCAATAAAGTAACTTATTGTAACCAAATTTCACATTTTCTAAACATTACAAATATCCTCTCCTTCCTTATAGTTTTAAAGATAACCCTTAGATAATACTCATGCTCCTCACTACTTTTGTAATATATCATAATTTCATCAATAAAAACTACTAAAATTTATCAAGGTAGTTTTTAAAGACTCTATTCATCAAATCCATAAAAATAGTAGGATAATTAGTCAATATAAAGGGAATAACAACAAACTCACAATGCCTATATCTCTATTGGAATATGGTATTCGGAATATCTTCTTTCTTCACCCTCAACTGATGATAACCAGATCTTGGATCAATCTTAGAAAATAATTGATTCCCATGAAGTTGATCAAATAAATCCTCAATTCTTGGAATATGATACTTTTTCTTCACTGTGATCCTATTAAGTTCTATATAATAAATGTATAAACACATTGATCCATCCTTCTTCTTCATAAAGAGAATAGGCGCTCCATAAGGAGACACACCTGTCTGGATAAACCCCTTCTACAAAAGATCTCGAAGTTTATTTAATTCCTCCATCTCCACATTTTCCATTCTATATTGGGTCTCTGATATTGTCTTGGATCCAAGCATAATTTCAATAGATAAATTTACCTCTCTTTCAGTGGTGGTACTAGGTAACTCCTTATGAAATACGTAAATGTATTCCTAAATGATGGGGAAATTCTCTATTTGTATACTTTAATTTCCTTCTTTATATTCACCAATAATTTTCATAAATAAGGCTATAGGTGTTGCTTCTAGGAAAATATTAGGTTGATATATCGCTCCTTTGAAAAAAACTATTATTTTCCCATTTAATACTACTAATATTTCCTTGCTTCTGTATTTTATCTTAGCATTATAATTTATGAGTCGGTCCATCCCTAGTATAATGTTGAATTCTAGCATGGGAATGACTACTATATTTGCGATGATATTATGCTCACTAAAGTAAAAAAACTAGTGTTTATATACACTATTGATGATTTGATAATCCCTTTAGGATTCATGATAGACAACACTACTTCTAGATGTTCATGAATTGATTTTATATTCTTTTCAAACTTGGAGAAAATAAATGAATGTGTAGAATGAGAATCAAATAAATTACTTTCTAGCTTTGAGAGAACAATGATATTACCTACCACTTCATCATTTTGAGCTTCAACTTCATCCATTGTGATAGAAAAAGAATAGAGTTTCTCCCTTGGCCTATGTTGAGTCTGATGGTTATTCCCCTCTACAGCCCTTAGATTTGGATAGTGATTGGAAATGTGTACAAGCTATCCACACTTGAAGCATTAGACTTCAGGAAAAGCCTGTACCATATTCCCTTTATTATTTGTGTTGACAAGTTTAGGGTTCACTTCACTATGATAGTTTCGAGCAATATCGTCATCTCTTCCACACTTGTAACACTTCCCTCTATAGAGCAAGCAGTTCCCCGAATGTTTCATCCCACATTAGTTGCATGTGGAAAGTTTCACTTGCTTTCCTCCTCTTCCTTGGTCAAAGATCCTGCCCAAGTTTGGATCCAAATATCACTTCTTTTCATTTGATTTGTGATACCACTACATCACACCAAACTATAGTTCAACTTTCATATCACTTATCACTATCTCCTCGTAGCTGTTATAGTCTAGATTGAAAATATTATTCCATAGATAGGGTTTTAGACCACTGAAGAATATATCAACTTTCCCATTAGGATCCATGAAAAAGCTAGAGGTGTAGCAAGAAAGTATTGTGAGGTTCATCTCATAACTTCCCACATATTAATTTTCCTTCATTTTTAGCTTTAGGAATTCCTTCTCCATTTTCGTTCGCATTGAATGGGGGAAATATTTTTTGAAAAAGGTTCCCCTGAACTCATCACACTCCATAGATTCAATCTCCCCTCTTGGCTTTATATTTTTTATCAGTTCCCACAACTAATCAGGTTATTCCTCTAAACGGTAAATATCCAAGGTGAATTTATCTTAGTATAAACAACAGAGTACAAAAAATATATTTTTGCTGTATTTTATCTACTTTTCAGTAATCAATGGGTTAGTAGATCCACTTAAAGATGTCTGTCATTGACTTATAAATGACTCAATGGAAATTTATTCCATTCATGGTTAATCTGGTGTCTCAGCTTGGTTCATGTTATTTCCCATAACTCAAGTCAGTTGACTCATCATTCTCATGAAGGTTTCCATTCCAGCTTCCATCATAAGGTTTCCAGCACTTATTCCATTGCTCTCACTATTTATGCGGTTTCTCCTATTTCCTGGTATTTTCTAAAAGAATAAAACCTTAGTGAGAAACATGTTTCATTTAATAATATTATAATTATAAAGGAATTTCATGTCATGAAACATCTTTCTTAAACATGTTATTCTTTTACAATAATTATATTTTTTATAAATCCTTCATAATGGTTCATAAAAATATTTTGATTAACCAAACATATCCCTGAGAGTGTCAAACAAAGAGTATAGCAAGGCCTGTTGTTAGGAACCAATTCCCATTTGAGTCTAACTCAAAGAGGTGTTTTTAGGTTTTACCCCTAGATATATTTGTTCTAGAGCCACATCAACTTGTTCATATTCATACAGGGATATATTATTTTGGAAACCACTTACTAAATATTTCACCAAAATACTATAAAGTTTTCCTATATTTAAACTTTTATCTAGGGTTCTTCCTAAAGTGTTAAAATCCTAATTTATACAAATAACTAAATCATTCTATGATACCAACTATAGAATATTTCCTTTTTATTGTATAAACTTTTCATTACATTGTAAAAAACATAGGATCTTTTGGAAATTTAGAAGATCTTTTAGGTTTAGTGTCTTAGAAATTTGGTACATATTACATAAAAACTTAAAAACATTATTATATTATATGTGAAATTATTATTCAAGGTTCATCCTAAGTAAATTTATTTCATCTCATCACCTAGGTATATAAATCAAAGGAAAGGGGGATCATAAGGCCTAGTAAGGGAAAACATGGGAAATAGTTTACTTGTGACCTTGAGGAATATCATTAAAAACTTGAAGAATTACATAAAGATATTAGAAATGAAAAAAGAATCATATCATAATAAAAATAACATAATTAATAACATGTTAATTTGTCTATAACATTTAATTTATTCATTCATAAGTATATCACCAAGTGTTATCATCGAGGTGTCATAAAAATTACCAAGGTTATTCACCAAGGTATCGTAAAACTTATCATCTCTATATATTAAATTATTTACCCATTTAATTAGAGTAATATCAGGGAACACCATTAATATTTATTAATTAATATGATCCATATATACCATAATAAAACATTTCATCAATAACCTATGTAAAATAAAAGAAATGATTTTCATATCAAAATCTTGGTGTTTTAGAAAGTGCTTAAAAACAAGATCTTTTTTCATTTTAAACCCATGGAAAAGGAAGGAGGGTTTAATGCATGTTAATCCCAGAATAAAATATATAATTTTTCATCTATTTTAATACCCTTGGAGAAGAAATATATTTTGGTATTCACAAAATAAAATAAAATAAATTCTTGATAAAAAATGGTAAATTTTGAGAAGTAAAATCGGCAGCATAACGGGTATAAAACATGGTTTTAAAAAACATTAAAAAGAGAGGGGAAACGAGTATCCCATTCATAAAATAATCTTAATATAGTAAATGGGTATAATAAAATATAAATAATAACATATTATGGAAATTTTAAATACATACCACATAAAAAAGATAACTTTAAAGGAAAAGAGAAGTTGAGATTTTCCTTACCATGAAGAGTGACTACAAAACTCAAAGATCAAGACCTTTGGGACTTATGGACACCTTGGTAGGACTCCTTGGGAGGTAATAATATCATATATTCATGGAGTATGAATTTTAATGAAATTAAATGAATAAATGGGTGGGTATTTATATCAATAGTGAGGTAGTTTTTTATTAATTTCCTTAGACAACTCAGTACTGGTATTTTCAAAACCACGGGCTTGCCCATGGTATTTACCCATGGTATTGGACACTTGGTAAACCTAAACTTGTTCTTGTGTCACATAAAATTTATTATGTTTTTAAATATTATTTATAGTATAGGTCATACCCTAGGTCTTCTCTCAAAGATCTTTGGTGGTTTTTAGTGTGAATTTTTAATAAAAATTACTAAAAGAGGGCGGTGGTTTTTGAAAACAGCTTTAAAATAAAATGAATTAATTTCATGAGCTTAAAATTTTACAAAACAAGTGGATTTTTAATAATAAATTATTATTATGTGATCATTTATAAGTTACTACACCACTTTAAGAGTTCCTGGTTCTTAATTTATTATTAGGATTTGGTGTAATCCTTTGATTCAGGGTTAACCAAGATCTTGGGTACCCACAACCCCTAAAATGATGAAAATAAGAGTAAAAATTGACATAAAAATTATATAGTCAAGTTTTTCCCCATTATCATGAATTAAGTTTTGTAAAGGAACATTGAAATCTCAAATTTTTGGGAAATAATATGAGTCTTATGTTGTCCAATTGGAAAAACACAAGTCGCACAATTAAAATTGCATACCAATCAGTTATGAAATAAAAGCATGTTTCAATTAAATGAATCAAAACAAGTTAATATAAATATAAAATAAAAATTAAAAACTAAAATATGCACCAAAATATTAGATAATTATGTTCTATAACTCTTTATTCAATTGTGTATCTCCCTCATAATGATCACCCACCGTTTAGCCCTCCATCGAGAGGAGGAGGAAGCTCTAATGGAACTCATTATTCATTCTTGATACTTATATTAGGATAGTGGCCTCACAAACTTATAAGATGATGAGGATACTCCTCTAGGACCCTAAAATGATAAAGCTTTTCTTCTGGTTCGAACTTACAAATGAGGTACCCATGGTGCCCTTTTATAGCCAAAATGGGAAGTGATTTTGGTCACCCAGTTTTTGAGATACCACTTGTGTCTCAGTTTGGGGTTAGTAAACAGCTATATCACAACTTTAAAGAAATATGAGAGCTGTTGGAAGGCCTATTTACTATCCCCTTATCAAATATTCTGGCCATTAGACAAATTTACTGGGAGATATAGTCAGAATAACGAATTAAACTTTTGAACTCATACATATTCGGTTCCTTGGACAGATCGGTTTGGATGGCCCAACATATGGACAAATTGGGATTATGTTTATTTAGATTAGTTGTATCCCCCGTAGATATGGATAGGATCACAAAATTTAATCCCATTTGGATGCATGGATTTTGTGAAATGTGAAAAACATTTTATAGGTTTTCTTGGGCTTCAATACAGTTTGGACCATTTTCCTTCTAGATCATCTTCGGCCCTCTAAATCATCACCTCCTCCTACAATGAAATTGTCAAAAAAAAGTATAATTTATCCTTTTAACAGTGATACATATTAAATAATTTAATAAAACATTAAGTTAACTTTCTTATTATATTTTTAATTTACAATACAAAATTAGTTTAAAATAGTGGTGTAAGAGAGAAATAAAGAAGTGAATCACAGTGTGATCACACCCCCACACCTAAACATTTTCATTCCTAGTAAAAGTCACATTTCCAAAAATTATTCATGTACATATTCCCAACATCATAAATATTTAACATTTAATGAAAATTCAATTCATGATATAAATGTGATCAAATAAAAAATCACATCGAGGATTTATTCTTAGTGAACATGGGAAAAGATGTCACAAAAATTATATTAGAACAAAATTAAAAGAGATTCATGATACCAATCAAATAAAATAATTAAAAAGTTAATCATGTCGCTAATTCTATATGTTTTTTTGTGACAACAATTTCATATTATTCTTTCCACTTTATATCGAGTAAATATAGGTTATTTTAAAATTTGTCTACTTACATGATCATTTCCACTGATCCTACCCTACATCCTTTGTAATCAAATTTCAAGACCCGTTAACTTAATAATTCTCAGAAGTCAAACCATAATCTCCAAACCTAGATACCCCCATAGTTTTTACATTTCATCACTCCCATAAATGTTTATTTTTTCTTGTTTTTTGTTTTTTTAGGGCGTATAACAGTCGGATAACAAGTACACACGCATTGGTCAATCTGGTATAGTAATGAAATAGATCAAATAATGAATGAATGTATAGAAAAATCATTTTCAAAATTAGATAAAAATTAACCTAACTTATATTTACCTTCTATTAATTAAGAAATTTTCACACTTCATGGTTGGGTGCAAAGATGTGTTGGGAAATTAAGTGACACAATTTTCCCTTAAACTATTCACAGAAAGGGTACCATTATTATCAGAGGTTTGAAAATTATAAAACCACTTATATCATCAAAAAACAATCAAATTTCAATATAAAGTCACACCATTATGTTGAATTCATTCTAAAATTCACATTTCATCAAAAAATGAATGTTAAAAAATATATAAAATAGGGAAATTCCTCATGAATTTTCAATAAATTCCATGATTAATTGGGCATAATTTTTCATAATAAATTGGGCATAAAAATTATCATTATGGCCCAAAAGTGAGGGGGGGGGAAATTTATGATACAATCCAACAATCCAAAAATAGAAAAAGAAGACAGAAGATGAAAATTCATAACTAACCCAAGAATGTACCCCCCCCCCCCCACACACACACACACATAGAGCATGCAATGTCCTCACTGTAAAAAGATAATGTGGGAAAGAATGAAAAAAATTGGTGAATTTTATTGGTAGGATGCTTCTTGAACTTGGAGTTCCTCCATCAGGGACTCCAGAAGGGATTTATGGAAGTTCTTAATCCATTGCCTATTGAAAGTAAAGGTTTTTTTGGTTTCTTCATTATGAAGCTGGACAAGACCAAATGGATAAACCTTAGTAACAGTGTATGGTAAAAACCAATGGGAACAAAGCTTAACTAGATACAACTTCAGCCTTACATTATAAAGGAGGACCTTCTACCTAATGTGGAACTGACGATGAAGGATGAGTTAGTTGTGGGAATCCTTAGTTCTCTTTTTATAAATCTAGGATTTCTTATATGAATCTCTTATCATTTCCTCCAGATCTAGAATCAGTAACTTCCTTTGATCACCTACACCAGAATGATTAGAATTGCATTGTTTAATGGCCTGGTAGGCCCAGTGCTCAATCTCAATAGGGAGGTGAAAACTCTTTACAAAAACAAGACAGTAGGGTGACATTTCAATGGGAGTTTTGAAAGAAGTATGGTAATCCCATAATGAATCATCAAGTCTAAGACTCCAATTTTTTATATTGGGTTGAACCATTTTTTCAAGAATTTGTTTTACCTCTCTATTTGACAACTTGTCTTGACCATTGGTCTATAAGTGATATGTAGTGGACACTCAATGCCCAACCCCATATTGATGCAAAAGTGATTGCATTGTTCAGTTGAAGAAATGAGAACCCTGATCATTGATGATGAACCTAGGTAATCCAAACCTATAAAAAATTTGGGTTCCCAAAAATTCCACAACATTCTTGGAATCCTCAGTCCTTGTGGCACATGATTCTACCCATTTTGACAAATAATACACTTCCAGAAGAATGTACAAGTTTCCAAAGGAATTGGGGAATTGACCCATAAAATCAATGCCTCAAACATAAAAAATATCATGGAAGAGTAAGTTTTGCTATAGAATTTCATTTCTTTTAGATACATTCCCCATTCTTTGACAATAATGAAAAGATTTAAAAAATCATGGTAATCCCAAAATAATGTTGGCAAAAAGAGACTGTAATCAATAACCTTGAAAATGGTCCATTAAGGACTAAAGTGGCCCCAACAAGCAAGAGTGTGGAAGAACCTTAGGACAGATTGAAACTCACTATCAAGAACACAATTCCTAAGGACTTGATCATTGTATGTGCACCAAAGGTAGGGGTCATACCAAATGTACCAACATGGTTTATTTTTTAGAGGTTCAGCTTGGTTTGTGTTGAAATCAACAGGAATGAAAGATTCAACCAAATAATTTAGAATTTTAGCATACCAAGGAATAGAATCTTTCACTTGGTATATTTGATCATTAAGAAACATGTAATTTATGGGAATATAGAAGGATGATTCAATGTCTGAGGATGGTAGGATCCTACTGATATAGTCAGCCACCACATTTTATGCTCATTTTTTATCCCTAATTTCAAGATTAAATTCCTGAAGGAGGAGTATACAAAGAATTAGATATGGTTTGGCATTTGTTTTCTTAAGGACGTACCAGAGGAATTCATGGTCTGAGAACACAATGAATTTGTACCTTAAAAGGTATGACCTAAATTTATCCAAGGAAAACACAATGGAAAGGAATTTTTTTTAGTTTTGGTTTAGTTTTATTGGGTAGGTTCCATTGTACATGAGGCATAGGCTATGACATGTGGAGCTCAATCGGCCCATTGGGATAAGATAGCCCCAACTGCATAGTTAGAGGAATCACATATGAGATCAAATGGTAAATCACACCGAGGTGGTTGGATTATTGGGGGTGATGTGAGACTCAATTTAAATTTTTTAAAAGCTTCCTCACATTATTTATCAAAAAAATACTTTTCTTTTTGGATAAATCAAGATATGGGTATTATAATCTTACTAAATTCATGAATAAAACTATGGTAAAATCCAACATGACCTAGGAAATACCACACATCCCATACATTTTTTGGGAATGGTAGGGAAGAAATGACATCCACTTTTGATTTATCGACTTGGATTCCATCCCCGGAAATTAAATTCCCTAGTATTATACCTTGTCGTGCCATGAAATTTCATTTCTCATAATGTAATATGATATTATTTTCAATACAGTGAAATAGGAATTAACCAAGACTACTCAAACATTCATCAAAAGAGGATCCATATCTAGTGAAATCATCCATGAATACTTCCAGGTAATCCGAGAAAATACTTACCATGAATCATTGGAAAGTATCCGGAGCATTGCACAGAAAAAATGGCATCCTTCTATATGCAAATGTTTCAAAGGGGTAAGTGAAGGTTTTATTTTCCTAGTACTCATGGGTAATATGGATCTGAAAGTATCCATAATACCCATCAAGAAAATAGTAATGGGACTTCCCCGCTAGCCTCTATAGCATTTGGTCAATGAAAGGAAATGTGAAATGGTCTGTCCTACTATTTTGGTTTAGTCGAAGATAGTCTATATAGACACGCTAACTATTATGCACATGAGTTGGAACCAATTCATTGTTTTCATTTTTAATTACCATTATACTGGGTTTTTTAGGAACCATTTTTACTAGACTAACCCATTGGCTTTCATAGATGGGGTAAATGATTCCAGCAACTAATAATTTTGTTACCTCCATTTTAACAACATCTAATAGGTTTGGTTTCATTTGTTATTATGCATACCTCGTGGGTTTAGACTCATCAATTAAAAATATATGATGTGTAAAAATTAATGGGATAATTCTAGGAATGTCAGCAAGTTTCCATATCAAATATTGTTTATACTCCCTCAAAAGTTCAAGCAGTTGAAATTCATGCTTTGGATGGATTGAACTATCAATGATGAAAGGAATATTGTTTCCATTCCCAAGATAGAAATATTTTAAATCCTAAGTAATGTTTTTTTTGTTATAATTTAGGTGGATTTTGGATTTATGGGAGTGAATGTAATAGTGGGAGGTCAATGATATCATCTAACTTCTCAATGGTAACATCCTCAGATGAGGAATGATATTTTACAAGATTAAAAATATCATCAATGGTCATAGGATCCTTAATGTTCAAGAAATCATCAATTAACAAACATGCATGAAATTTGTCCAGACCGATAAAACATTAAATGCATTATTCATTACCTAACATTTCAATCAATGATAAAAACTCATAAAGGGGATCAAGGGAATGAAAAGAAGATTTTTCAAGGGAAAAGAGTACATCTATAGAGTTAATAGAGAGAGGGGAATGTTCTTCTGAGGGATGATTCATGGAATCAAGGATGTTGAAGTGGAAAATGTCACCACCAATCTCTATAGACAATGTACCATTATTTCCATTAATTTTATTTTATTTTTGTTTTCAAGAAAGGTCTCTCCAATATAATTAGGGAATTTACATTCATCCTATCATCTAATATTTTAATCACATAAAAATCAATAAGAAAAATTAAATCTTGCACCCTCATAAGAACATCCTCTAAAACCCTAGAAGGGTGTTTTATAATCCAATTTTCTAATTGAACAAAAATTCTAGTGGGATTCAGTTCCCCAGCCTGCAATGAAGATTAAATAGAGTGAGGCATCATATTTATATAATCACCCATATTAAGCATATCATTGGAAAAGGAATACTCCCCTATGGTTAATGGAATTGAGAATGTTACCATATTGTTGCATTCAGTGGGAAGTGATGGATCTATCAATACTGAGACATTCCTCCCTAATCTTTCATTCTCATCACCTCAAAGTCTCATTCGTTGTGTACACATCTTCTTTAGAAACTTAGCATATCTTGGAATTTGCTTCTCAACATCGATCAAGGGGATGTTAACCACAAATTTTTTGAAAGTTTCCAAGATTTATTTATTGAGTTTAGTTTATTTTTGTTTTATTGGTTGGGTGTCCCTTTGATGAAATGGAATAGGAATTGTTTTTCTAGGTGACTCGTCAACATAAACACTCTTTCCTTTGTAAGGTCTTCTCTCAAGATAAGTTTTTTCAACATTTTGACTAATTTCAGCGGTTGGTATGTTGTTTTACTTAGGAGTTTATAACTCTAAAGGAGGGGTCTTTTAGTTTTTAAGTTGAGTTCAACTCCTAAGGTTGATGGAACTGACATTTCCCTTATCCCTAGGGTTGACTAGTGGTTTAGAGGGTAGTTTACCTGACCCAAGACTTTGGATTTCTTCCATTGAGTTGGTTAGTTGGCCTAATTGGGTTTTTAGGTCTTGAATGGTAGATTGGGTGGTTTTTTGGAATTGGAGATTATTGGAAGCCATTTGTTTCATCATGTGTTCTAGGATAGGTTTGGGTTTTTGAGGGGGTTGTTGGAAAGGACTTTGTTGTGGTTGAGGATTTATGGGTGGTGGTGGATTACTACTCTGCCCTAATTGGTTCCTTGGTTGTTGAGGTTAGTTTGAATACCCCTCTCTTATAAGCTTGGTTTTATTTGTACATAGGGTTGCATGGGTAGTAAGGTTATTTACGAAAGGGTTGGTTAGAGGGGTGTCCTAGAAAGGTTTCCTCACAACTCTTAGAAGTTTCTATCAGTTAGGGGAATTGGTCAGAATAGTGGGTGTTAGAATAATATATACCACAATGAATGGGAGGAGAAGATTGTGATTTCCCTTGGGAAGGATAAAGTTTTAAAATAAGGTTACTTACCTCTTCAAACTTTGTGTCCAAATTCTTCTCAAAATAAAATAGCTACACCTCATGGACACCTAGAATGGGTAGATTGGATCTTAAAATAAAATTTTGAGTGTTATGCGCCATGTTATCAATTAGGGTTCTTGCAGAAATTAGGGTCTTATTAACTAGTGCACCACCTACAACAATATCAATCATATTTTGATCAATAGGAATTAAACCTTCATAAAAAACTGAATTAAAAGTTGATCACTTATTTTTCAGTGTGGGTAATTTAAACAAATCCTGGTAAATCTTTCCAAATATTCATGAAGTGTTTCCCCTTGAGATCTCCTTATACCACAAATTTATTTCCTTATTTTCCTGAATGGCCCGAAGGCCTTAATTTTTATTGATTTTTGATAACCCCCCTTTCAAGGGATGAGGGGGAACCCTTACAAGGCCTATAGGCTCAGAGATTACATGTCTTTTAGGCTTAGAAGATTACATGACCTGAAGTTCTTAGGGAATTCAACCAGACTATCTACAAGGAACTGCCCCTCCCCAGCATCTGCATTATGATAGTAGCTCTCCACCTTTGCATGGTTGTCTGGCTAGGATTATCGTGAAAGCATAGGCTGGTCCCGATGGCATAGTCATACCCTCTCATTTTGAAAAATCCATTTGGCTCTACTCTGGTGAGTGCACCTGCTCTGAATCCTCTTCTGGGGCTGCTCTTTTTTTTGTAGTGTGTTTGGGGCAACTACATGTGGCCCGAAGGCCTTGAGGTGACCCGAAGGCCTTAAAGGTGGCCCAAAAGCCCTACTGACTCAAAGGCCTGGGTGTCCCTAAGGCCTTAAGGACTCCAAGCCCAAACTGGTGGCCAAAGGTGAATAGTTCCAGCTACTGCAGTACCAAACAGTACCTGGTACAGTGCTGCTATAGTGACCCGAAAATATGCCTCTACCTGGTTTTGAACCTCGGTCTTGTGGATGCACTTAAGGATACCTCACCAACTGGGCTAAGGCTCATGTGTTATTTCCTTATTTATGTGGTTATAGAGGACAAGAATTATTTTTCAATAAAAAGGTGTTTCATGCCTGCACAGCCTCTTATAGCTGAATTAACATATTAAAGCCAATATTTTGTAGTGTCTTCTAATGAAAATGAGAATTGTTCTTCATCTGCATTATCAAGTTTTAATGTTGAACATGTAGTATGAAATTATTTTAAATTCTTATGAGGTTCATCACCATTCAATCCATGGAATCTTGGTAATAAGTGAATTAAGCCAGATTTAAGATCAAAATTGGGTGTCTGGCATTGCATTTGAATGTAAGTGGGTTGGAAATCAACATCAGGAGAGGATAGTTATTTTAATGTACATTTATTTTCATCAATTTTATACAAGTTTATTTTATTTTTTATGTTGGTTTCATAAGAAGAATAAGAAGGATGAAGAAGAGTGTCGATGTGTTGTGTGTCCTCCTTCAATGGATTGTTTGGTGCTTCTTGGTGTTGATGACGTGAGATCCTCTCCAGTTATTGTTTGAATGGAAGTAGTTCCTCTGATTAAAATAAAATCATTCAAAAGGCCTAAAAAATTATTATTTTAGAAATCAACTAAAAATAAAGGAAGAAAATAAGTGAACAAATAATTACAAAATACACAATATTTTTACAAAAAGAACACACTAAAAACAAAAGTGATCTCCAAAAATGAAACCAAAATTTGTACGTGTTTTCATGAAAAATAAAATTGAGTGTGTTTTTAAATATTACTATATTATATGGTATACCCTAGGTCATCCCTCAAGGAGCATTGGTGGTTTTTAGTGTGAATTTTTAATAAAATTTACTAAAAGAGGGGGGTGGTTTTGAAAACAGTTTTTAAATAAAATGACTTAATTTAATGAATTTAAAAGTTTACAGACAAGTGGATTTTGAAGAATAAATTATGATTATGTGATCATTGTTAATTTGATACACCACTTGAAGAGTTCCATGTTCTTAATTGATTATTAGGTTTTGGTTTAATCTTTTGATTGAGGGTTAACCAAGATTTGGGATACCCATAACCCCTAAAATGATGAAAATAGGACTAAACCTTGACATAACAATCATATAGTAAATCTATATACCCTTATCATGAATTAAGGTTTATCAAGGAACTTTAAAATCTAAAATTTTTGGGAAATAAGAGGAGTATTATATTTTTCAATCAAAATAACACAAGTTGCACACTTAAAATTACACATCGATCAGTTATGAAATAAAAAAGTGTTTTAATTAAATGAATTAAAAAAGATAAGATACATATAAAATAACAATTAAAAACCAAAAATATAGACCAATACAGTAGATAATTATGTTCTGGAACTCCCTCTTCAAGTGTGTAGCTCCATCGCAATGATCACCAACTGTTTATCCCGCCATCGAGAGGAGGAGGAAGCTCGAGTGGAACTCCTTCATTCTTGATCCCCATTTGAGGATAGGGGCCTCCAAAACTTATAGGATTATGAGTACACTACTATTTGTCTCCAAAATGGAATACATTTTCTTTTGGTTCGAACTTACAAATGAGGTACCCATGGTTCCCTTTTATAGCCAAAATGGGAAGTGGTTTTGGACACCCAGTTTTTGAGATACCATTTGTGTCTCATTTTGGTGTTGGTAAATGGTCATATCACAACTGGAAAAAAAGGAGAGTTTTTTTATGGCCTCTTTAATTTCCCCCTGTCAAATTTGGTGGCCATTTCACACCTTTATGGGGAGATATAGTCTGAATACCGAACCAAACTTTTGACTTCATACAAATTCGGTTCCCTAGATAGATTAGTTCAGATAGGCCACCAGATTGAAAAATTGGGCTTCAGTTTCTTAAGATGAGTTGTATCCCACATACTTATGGATCATATCCCAAAATTTTATCCCATTTGGATTCACTTATCTCACGAAATGTGTAAAATAGTGGACATGTGTCCTTGGTATTCATTGCAGTTTGGCCCATTTTCCTTCTAGATCATCTTCAACCCTCTAAATCACCTCCTCCTGTAATGAAATCATCAAAAGAGTATAATTGACCCTTTTAAAAATGATAAATATTAACGAATGGAATAAACCCTGATGTTCATTTTATTATTATATTTGGAATTTATAATACAAAATTAGTTAAAAACAGTGGTGTATGAGTGAAATAAAGTAGTGAATCACGGTTTGATCAACACCTATTTAATTATTTTAATCCACAAGAGTAGAATAGTATTTTATAATACTCATTACATAATTATGACATATTTATGATGTCATTAAACCTACCAAAAAACTCAAACTGTATTTTCCCTATTTCTGAAAAACTAAATTATTTTATTAAATTATCATAAATTCACTGAAACCTAATATCAACATTCTAATTTTAAAAATGACATTTACTTTATCATAATAATTCTATAAATATGAGAAATTTAACTTTTAACTATAAAAATACTTATTTATTAAAAATAATAGCGGACATAAAATGCATAGTAAAATTTTCAACACTTTAAAAAAATAAAATTATTTTATCATTTGTAATTAAATAAGAGTGTTTTGATAATAATTTTTCATTATAATAAACATTAATAAACCCTTAGTTTAATATAATAATTTATATCTCTATGAAAAGTACAATTTTTACCTGAAAAATGAATTTATCAAATTCCATCTCAATTTTTAAGCAAAACTATTCTTAAAATGGAAATGATGGAATAATAATTTTATTTTAAAAAAGGGATTACACATTAAGTAACTAATTCCTTGACACATAACCCCTTATAACACCATCATGTGACCTAAGGGTAAGGTGTGTGATGGTGATAGACTCTTGGGGTGGCTCAGATAAAATTTCCAGAGTGGTAATCTCCACTAACTTGAACTTCTCCTATAGGTGATTTTGTTCAAGCTTAAAATGTTGAATCTCATCTTGGGCTTGGTCAAGAGTGAAGCCCAAAGACGGTACCTTCCTTGCAAGTTTTGAAAAATGGGATTCATACAACACGACTCTACTCTATGAGGCCATCGATTCTTCTTTCTACATTAATTAATCATTATCATTTCTATTTATAAAAAATCATCATAACGTTAAGTGTATAGTTTCCAAAAGTCATATAATGGTCAAAACCAAATGGTCACATTAAAATATACTTAATTATTAATGAGATATATTTTTGTTGTGTAATATAATATAACACACATTTTCATGAAACGATTATTATTAAAAAGTTTGGGTCGTTACAAATTAGACCTTTATAGGATATATAATGGAAACAAGGGGATATTATCTATACAATCCCTCAAAAAAGAAGGTAATAGTGAAAATATAGGTTGAATTCCCTAAGATGGAGTGCATCTCTAAAAGATATGGTAGGAGAAATAGTTACTTCATTGAATTTGATTTTCAAGATACACAAGAGTTGGTGTATGAATAGATTTTATAGGACCCCATAGAAGAGGTTGTTCTAGAGACAAAAATTACTATGTATAAGCATCAGAGAAGTTATAGAACTATATAGATATGGTTTTCTAGTCATCGAGGATGTTGAATCATTATTAGCTATTAATAATGAATATATGTGATACAAACAAGAAGTAAGTAGCTCAAAAATTACAAGATGAAAATAATTCATGAATTTTGATATGGATTCCATATACCAGAACCAAGTTTGGGGTTTGATATATCCTATAATAAATTTAAATCCTATTAAGTTAATAAGGTTATTCAAGAAGAAACTGGAAATGAAAGGTAATGTTAATGCTTATAAATAATGACTAGTGTACAAATGGTTTAATCAACATCAATCCATAGACTGATGAAATATTATCACTATTTACATTCTAAAATCCATAAGAATTTTTCTTTCCATAATAGATTACCATGATTATTTGATTTGGAATATGTATTTCAAAACTTCTTTATTTAATGGAAGCCTTATGAAAGATGTCTATATGGAAAAACCAAATGGGTTTGTGAATCCAAAAGATTCCAATAAGGTATATTAGTTTAAAATATCCATTTATGGGTTGAATAAAACATCTAAATCATGGAAAATTATCTTTGATGAAGCTATAAGGGAACATGGTTTCATAAAGATCAAATACGAGTCCTATGTCTACAATTGGTTTAGTGGGAGCGAATTCATTTTCAGAGTAGTATATACTGATGAAAAATTATTGATTATAAATGAGATACTATTATTACAACTAGTTAAGACATAGTTGAACACATGCTTCTCCATAAAATACTTAGGTAAAGTTGTCAACATTCTTAAGAATAAGATCATTTGTGATAGATCTAATAGGATTCTTAGAAAAAGTCAAGTAAAATGCATTGAAAATATACAAAAGAGAATTAGTATCAAAAAATCCAAGAGGATACTATTTCTAGTGTCACGTGATATAAATCTATATAAGAAAATGTGTCCTCAGATGCAAGATGAGAGGTATAGGATGTTCGAGATTCCTTAGGCATCAACTATAGGATCATTCATGTATATCATACTACATATCAGGTTTGATGTTTCCAATTCCTTTTGCATGGTAGTAAAATATCAAACAGATCTAGGAAATAACCAATGGATGGTAATCAAGACTATCCTAATGTATCTAAAGAAAATTAAGGATATGTTTTTTGGTTTATGTGGGATGTGATGATCTATTCATCAGGGAATATAAAATATTTATAGTTTCTACACACATTAGGATGATCTGAATTCATATTCAGGATATATCTTATGTCTTAATAAAGGATCTATGAGCTGAAAGATCTCAAAGTAGCTGGTGGTCACAATTTTATAGTAGAATTTGAGTATATTATAGCTTGAGATGCAGCTAAAGAAGTTGTATATATACACAAATTCATTTAGGATAGTGATGTGGTGGCTAGAAGTAAAGGCCATATCACATTATATTTGATAATACTATAGTGGTGTACCTCACCAAGGAGACAATGTCACATTTATGGATAAATATATACATAGGATGTTTCACCTCTTAAGGTATTTTTCCCAGATGGGTGAGTTCACAGTAAGAAAAGATTCCATAGAGGAGAACGTGAAAACCCCATTGAATAAAGCTTGATCATAGTAGAATTATGAATATAATTATATGGATAGCATACTAAAATTAATTATTTGTTGGATCTAGTTTAAATGGGAGTCAGTTGGAGTTATTTCCCTAGAAATAACTAATTTGAACTTCTAATTACCAGTATATTCAGAATATTGAATATTAATATATATCTTATCAAATAATGAGTGTTCTTCTTTAAAAAATTAATTTAATAATTCTATTAGGTAATATGTTGCATCAAAATTTCCTAACAATAATCTTCTATGGTGAGAATCATAAAGTGATATGATGATATTATTAAATATATGTTCTATGGATATATTTTGTTGAGTGGATCCTTGAACCACTTTATGTTTTGATAATTACAAATAATTATGTGTTTTATTTCCCTTTCAAGTATTAATACTTTCAATTGTTTATTATTTAAATTATAATTGATCTTGATCATATCATTGTGTTCATTTCTTAATCTATCATTAGATTTCATGTTTTGATAGCTCGTAACATGTTCTAAAAGTTTTATTTTTATTTTATAAGATAAATAAGTCAATTGGGACCTTTAAAATAATGAGAAGAATAATTTTATTGAAGAAGAATAATCCTAGCCCCACAACCCGGGGCTAGGGAGGGGAAAATCATTGAACACTAGATAGTGGAAAACTGAAGTTAACATCACCCTGCCCAATGATCCATCTCACCTTGTTCTCCATCTCCATAATAAAAGAACTAACTGAACAACAGATAGTGGAAACCCTTCCCTTCATAGAACCTAAATTAATCCCATATTTTATTATAGTAAAACTTCCCTAGAGATTCTAACTCTCCATGCACTTCCAAACAATCTTAGCATGCATCCCATAAATTTTCTAAGAGATACTTTGAACTCCAATGCCTCCCTCCATCATTGTCCTTTCCAATTTTCCCCAATAGGACTAATGATGCTTCCCCTCGAGATGATCATCCCATAATAATGAACACATGATCCTTTCCAGATTTGATATAACTATTTTTGGAACACTTCCAACAGAAATAACGTGAATGAGAGAAGAAGATGATACATTATTAATCAGCATTATCCTTCCTCCAAAGGAAAAGTAATAACTCTTCCAGTTAGTGATTGGGATGGTAATATTATTCACTAATTTTTTAAAATGATGCACCCAGAACCAACCAGGTGAAATGGAGACATCTAAATACTCCATGGGTATACTTCTCATGTTAATACCTAAATTACCTTTCATGTACCTCATTCTCCTATCTGTGCACTGATTCGAAACCAGAACGCTTCTCTTCTCAGGATTAATATATTTCCCACTCCAATGATAGTAGACATAAATAATATTTTTTATACCATTAATTGTATTATTACTTCCATTTATACAAATAATTTTATCATCCATGTACCTGAGATGAGAGAGGCCTTGAAAGTGGTTTGTGCACCGATTTTGAATCCACATAGCCGATTTTTCACTTTCAGTTACCCTCAGTATTTCAACTATATCATGATCTATAGAACTCAAAATTGATTTATTCTTTTTTCAAAGGATAATAAGATTTCCAAAATTTCATTAGAAGACATAAACTTTTGAAGCAATCTATTTCAGGTCTGAAATTATATTTGAAATCACTGTATATTTTCAGTCTGATTTCTGTTATTTTCAGAATTGTTTTGATACTATTTTTTATGATAAATTAAGTTTTATAAATACAATTAAGGTGATTCTTGATTATTTTGAAAGATAATTAAATTTTATAAATATGATTAAAATGGAATAAAAGTATATTTATCCTTTAACTCGGTCTATTTTAGGTCGGAAACTTAAAAATACAATCTGTCTAAAGTTTTCAAGAAATACCTTATGTGAAATACCTATGTGAGGAATTAAGATACATGATTCTCTTACATAGTGAATCTCATATGTAATTTCCATATGTAAAATTTTATATAGTGAATCACTTATGTTAATTTCCTATGTGGTTAGTTCTATTAAGTAGATAAAAATGATTACATGAAATTCCAATACGTGAATTTAGATACGTAGAAATCCTATTTGAATAATAAACTATTTTATGTTGTATTTTTAAACATTTTTTTATAAATATTGAAGAGTGTTTTAGTTTCATACATGAAACATACAACTTGAAGACTCAAAAATAGGTTTTGTTATTTTATATTGTTTTCTTTTATTTCATTGTTTTTAATTTAATATTAGTTGATATTAAACTCATTAAAAATTATTTTAACATTTTAAATGCGGTGCTATTAAGTTTTTGATATCTATGAATATTTACTTCGTGCTTTAAATGTAATGTTTTTGAATTTATTATTTCAAATTCAAACTTTCTATTTTCATGGGATCTTTCATTGACTTATTATTTTTGAGATCATTTGTGTTATTTAAATAATGATTTAAAATTTTTTTTGAATCAATATGTATTGTTTAAATTTTAGGTCATGAGTTGAGAAATTATTATGCAATGATAATATGGTTTTCTCTCTCTCTCTCTCTAATAATCCAGTATTATCATTTTTATTATTTTTAATTGTTCTAACGATTTTCTAAAGTGTATAGTCCATATATATTTTCAATTAAAGGACTCAAGGATGCCTGTAAAAAACACAAAATAGTATAAAAGTGATATATTATTAATATGACACTTCTTCAATGAGATATTTCATTGTTTAAGTGATATGGTGTGAAGAATAAAGTGAAATGCTATACATTATTCCTTTGTAAAGAATTTTTAACTATTGTAGGATGATCACAAGGGATGAACAAAAATATCTTTAACTTATACTACCTTGATGAGACGATCTGATCCTTTTCTCAAGAACTGGTACATGTGCTCCCTTTATTTATCTATCTATTTCGTTCTATTCTCTTGAGTATGTAACACTTATTCCCATTTTTCATGTACAATTTTTTTCTATTTTTGATTTTACATAAAAAAATGTATTTTATTACTTCAGATTGTGAATCCTAGATTCTGAAGTAATGATTTAAGGTTTGTGACTCCCTGTATCTAAAGTTGGGTTTTTCGGTTTTTGACTCCTGAATTCAAAATTCTGGATCATTTGGGTTGTAACTCCTGTAGTATAAATTCATGATTTTAATTGGTTTGTGACTCCCCATATAGAAGGTAAGTGATTTGGTTTTTCTTCCACTAGAAAAATTAGTTTGTAATCAGGTTATGATTCCCCTTTAAAAATCAAGTAGTGTACGATATATCTCTTACTGAGTAGAGAGGTATAATACTGGACTGGGTCCACTTTGGACTGAACCAGTACAAAAATCCTTGTGTTCTTATTTTATTCAACTGCTAACTAACTCTAATAATTATCTTTCATAATTTATTTATATAATCAATTTATTTGTATAAATTTTATCATCTAGTCTATTCATCCCCCTCTAGACCATCCGTCATTACCCTTTGGGACCTAACAATTAGTATTAGGGCCTAACCCTTTTAAGAATTTTCTAGATTTGTTATTCTCTTTCTTGATACAAAACAATTGGTATCAAATCTTGTCCCATTTGGAATTTATCCAATCCTTTTATAGAGTCTGTTGTTTATATTTTATTGTTCTAACCATTTCCTATACCTCATAGTTTGAGGGAAGAATCTTTAAGATGGAAGGAGTGAATGTAAATGGTGCATGGATTCCCTAAAAACCACCTCACTTTGATGGAAATGACTATGGTTACTGGAAATACAGAATAGAGGCTTACCTCAAATAGTTAAGAATACAACACTATTTGAACATAGAAAGATTTTACACACTACCAAAAGTTGACCCAGATACACTTATAGGAAAAGATGCTACGAAATATGTTTTAAATTACAAATTTTTTAATATTTTATATTGTGATATTAACAAAAGTTATTTTAATCATGTGTTTGTATGTAAGACATCTCATGAGATTTGGAAGATTCTATAAGTTACTCACCTTAGCTTTGAAAAATTGATACAAACAAAGATTGTAATGCTTCAATCTGAGTACCAAAATTTCAAGATGGGTGAAGACGAAACTATAAATCAAATGTTCTATCAATTCATAGGTATTTTGAATGGGATGAATTCC
This sequence comes from Viscum album, assembly GCA_963277665.1. Lineage (NCBI taxonomy): Eukaryota > Viridiplantae > Streptophyta > Magnoliopsida > Santalales > Viscaceae > Viscum > Viscum album. The sequence goes on from OY728148.1 coordinate 1,926,746,508, forward strand.
CTTGTAGATGCTTTAGAAAACCCAGTACTAGTTGAAAGATTTTTAAGAGCTCTACCCAAGAAACAGAATGCAAATAAGGTTGAAATCAATGAAATTTAGAACTTTAGTGATTGAATATTGGATAAAATCATTGTATCTCTTCTCCAAGATGAACTTGAGTTGAAGAATAATTCAGAATAAGAGACTTCAAAGAAGAAAGGTGTCACTTTAAAATCTCATATAAATGTTTCCACCAACTCTTTTGAATCTAAACCTCGTTAAAGTGATAAAGGATAAATGGTAAATATAACCAAGTGAATCTATAAAATAATAAAGAGACATAAAAGGTATAATAAAATACCTAGTAAATATAAGAAGAATGATTGAAAAGAAACAAAGGGTACTAAATATGGTCTAGATGTAACCTTCTATGAATTTAGAAAGAAGGGTCACATCAAACACGATTGTCCAAAGTTGAAGCAAAAAAGTTGAGATAATAAATACAAAAAAGAATTTAAATGTTCTTATCATGCAGGATGGAGTTGAAATAAAGAATCTGATTCAAGTGATGAATTCATAAGTGATAAATAGGCAACTTACCTAGTTATTATTATAATAGTGGTGGTTATAGCTTTTATGAGTTATATAAATAAAATTAGAAGGTTCAAAAGGATGTTTTAAGAGTAATTGAATTATATAAATTTTTGAAATATGAGAATAAAATTATGATCAATTAAATTAAGAAAGTTAGTAAATATAATGATATTCTCAAAGAAGAAAAGAAAAATATATTTTTGGAAAATGAAAGTTTGAATTACATTGTTATTATGTTTGATAATTAAAAAATATAAAATAAATATTACAGAGAACAATCTCTCTATGCTTGAAATAGAGAATCTTGGTTTAAGAAATTTTGCTTCATCTACAAAAGATAAAGTCTGTGATGATCTTGAGATTTTTCAGAAAGAAAATATTAATCTAAAAAGGTAAATTTTAAATTTTAATGAAATGATATTTACCTTTTTTAAAGGAAAATAAAATTATGATAATATGGTATCTATGATTAAACCAAAAATAAGTAATTATGGTTTTTGTTATAATCATTACATTCCTAAAATATTAAAGACATAATCTGTTGAGAGTTCTAAAGGAAAGGTTTCTAATTTTACTTATTTCAAATTTTATTTGGAATTAAATAATACTGATTAGTGTTCTCTCAGGTTCCCTCAATCTCTTAGTTTCACTATATTTTCTATCTTTAAAAGTTTATCTTCTCATTTTCCTTACAATAAATGCTTTAAATCTTCTTGTGAACAAAAAAAAATTTGTTACTAACCCAACTTGAACCAAAATATCATGGATACCAAAAATTGTTTGAGTTTTATTGTTACAAGACCCCACCATATGTGATTCATTATCTAATCAAATTTTTGCTACTCTCAAAATAAAGTTTCATTTCATTGAGATATAGGGAGTATTTTAAAATCTTGTTTTATATGATTTAACCTTTTTATATGGGTGAAGATTCTTTTTGTGAAGCATAAATTGCAGGGGAGATTTCCTTCTGAATTTATTTTTTAGTCCTTATGGGGGAGATTTAAATTATATTTTTTATAGAATGTGATTTATAATTTTAGGTTTTTATATGTTTATAAGGATTTTTAATGTATTTGTATGCTGAAATTTTCAAATATTTAAAATCTATAATCTATTTTTCATATTACTATTGTTTAATTTTTTTACATATTTGATCATTATATAACTATTTTAAAACCTCTCATACATCCTATATGATGTTAATTTACTATTTAAACCTTTTGTTTTCATAAAATATTAATTTAAAATAGGTTTTTCATAATTTATCTCAAATCATTTTTTAAAAAATTCTACTCATTGCATCTAATTCTATGTTTTAACTCTGAATGGATTTATTTTGTCTCATTGTTATATATTTTAAAAAATTCATATTTAGAAAAATTTATATTTATATATGTATTTATGATATTACCTTAAAATATGAAATCAATATTTCTTTTTTAAAACCTTATATTTTTTATAATCTTAAAAGGGGGTGTTCTTTGAAATTTCAATTGGTTTTGTAATTATCAAAAAGGGGGATAATGTTGAGTGGATCCTTGAACCACTTTATTTTTTGATAATTACAAAGTCTTCTGTGATTTATTTTCCTTTCAAGTATTAATACTTTCAACTATTTATTATTTAAATTATACTTGATCTTGGTTATATAATTTTGTTCATTGATTAATTTATCTCTATATTTCATATTTTTATAGATCATAACATGTTCTACAAGTTTTATTTTGAGTTCCTTGTATAAATAATTAATTTGGGACATTTAAATTTCATTTATACTTTTTTCACTATTCTCATACAGCAAAACTATTGTACACTACGTAGCCAAATGGTTATCGATGTAGATAATTCAAAATTCACGTAACCGATTTTGAATCCACATAGTTGGTTTTTCAGTTTCATTTACCCTCTATATTTCGACTATATCATGATCCACAGAACTTTAAATTAAGTGATCTTTTTGTTGGAAATATAATAAGATTTACTATATTTCATTATAAGACATACTTCTTAATCAATCTCTATCATGTCTGAAATTGTGTTTTAAATCACTATATATTTTCAATATGATTTCTACAATTTTTCCGAACTATTTTTCTATTGTTTTCGGAGGATAACTTGAGTTTTATAAATTCAATTAAGGTGATTATTGATTATTTTAAAAGATAATGAAATTTTATAAATATAAGTAAAAAAGAAAAAAAATGTGATGCATCCTTTAACTAGGTCTATTTTAGGTCTAAAACTTGTAAAGACAATTTGTATATAGTTTTTATAAATTCCCTTACATGAATTTCCTACATGAGGAGTTTGGATACGTGACTCCCTTATATAGTGAATCACTTACGTGATTTCTATATGTGAAATTCTTACCTCTTGAATCACTTTATTATGTTTAAATTGTTCTAATGACTATAAATTTATATTAATTATGTAGAACCTATGAAAAGTGATTTTAATTATTTTAATCAAGTTTTTATAAAGATTAAAGGGTGTCTTAGTTTCACACATGAAACTTACAACTTGAAAACTTAAAAAAATATTTTTTTGTGTTTATGTTGTTTTATTTGATTTTATTGTTTCTAAATTAATATTAGTTGATGTTAACCTCATTCAAAGTTTTTTAAAAATTATTAATGTAGTGTTATTAATTTTTTAATATCTTTGTACATTTATTGCTCGTTTTAAATGAAATATTTGTGAATTTCATATCTCAAATTAAAACTTTTTATTTTCATGAGATCTTTCATTTACCTATTATTATAGATACCATTTGTGTTGTTTAATAAATGATTTCAAATTGGTTTGAATATATCTTTATTGTTTAAAATTTTGGTCTTGAGTTGATCAATTATTATGCAATGATAAAATAGTATACAAGTGAAAGATTATTCATAAGAAACTTGTTCGATGAGATATTTCATTGTTAAAGTGATACAGTTTAAAGATTAAAGTGAAGTGTTGTACATTATACCTCTTTGAAACATTTTTCACTACTACTGGATGATCTGAAGGGTTGAATAGAAACATATTTGACTTTTACTGCCTTGAAGAGATAATTTGGTCCTTTTCTCAAGAACTGGTACCTATGCTTCTTTCATTTATCTATCTCTTTCATTTTTGTCTCTTAAGTCTGTAAAACTTCTTCCCATATTTCATGTATAATCTATTTTATGTTTATGATTTTACATATAAAATCATTTTATTTCTCCAGGTTGTGACTCCTATATTCCAAAGTTAGGATCTGAGGGTTGTGACTCCCTATATCTAAAGTCAGGTTTTTTAGGTTATGACTCCCAAATTCTAAAGTGAGGATTATTCAGGTTATGAATTCCATGGTATAAAGTGAGGTTTGTAATTAGGTTGTGAATCCCCATATATAATTCAGGTGTCTGGTTATTCTTCCACTAAAAAAATTAGTTTGTAATTGGGCTATGATTTCCCCTTTAAAAATCAAGTAGTACACAACACATCTCTCACCGAGTATAATGGTATAAGACTGGACTAGGTCCCCTTTGGACTAAACCAGTATAAAAATCCTTATGTTATTATTTTATTCCATTCTAACTAAATATACTAATTAATTTTCATAATTAATCTAAATAATCAATTTATTCATTTAAATTTTTTAATTTGGTTTATTAACCCCCTCTAGACCATCTGTCATTTCCCTTAAGGACCTAACAGATGAAATATATCAGGCGAGAGACAAATGATATAGTCTATTATTAATTTATATCATGAATGATGTAATTTTATTCATTAATGAAAATCAAGATAACATATACTCTCAGTGAGGTAGGAAACGTTGGGTGTATCATAAGCGATATGACATTAATGAATAAGTTAAGAAAGGAGTTATCTCCTTCAAGTTAATAGAATTAAATATCGTAATCCCTTTTATTGAAATCGAACTATCTAATTAAGTTCATAGTCAGGGTGGTTTTATCGACAAGTTCATTTTAGTAAATTCAAAGAATGACATATCAAGTATATAGGTTGTTGACACTAGTAATGCAACATCCTTGATGATATATTGACACGAAGGGATTATAATACATAGTGAGTGTTCATAGGGGTTGTTTTCATTACAAAATTGACATAATTCTTTGTGGGTTACTTTATGTATTGTTAGATGATGATATTGGACTTTCTAGTTTGCCTAATTCCATTGAGAAAGAGGCCTAGAGGGATATATAATAAGTGTGTCAAACAAATCAATTAAATTCTATATGAATTCTATATTAGAATAAATATTATTTTCAAGTTCTGAGGAATAATAATTATTCAGGTTATATTGATGGAATGAATATTTATTGAACAAATGATACAAAGATATTTATTTAATTAAATAATTACTTATTATTCATGCTTTTATGAATGTAGAGGATTGACAGGCCGAGTTAAGGGTTTAGTGGAAATGATATTTTATATCTTTGAGTTTAGTACATGTCAAGGAAATAATATTATTATTTTAATTTTTATTATATTTATTCAATGTGGGGTTCACTTAGAATTAATATATTGGTTAAGGTCATTTGTGTAATAACTTATTATTTGACCGAAGTTTATATAACTGGTTATATCATGTATTGAAATAAGGATTTGTTGTGAAAAATATTTTTATCTAGATAATTATCTTAATCCCTAGAGAGAAATTTTTCTAGAAAGTTTTCAAGAATATATATCATCAATCATCCTCCTCCCCCTCGATTACCAAAGATAATTGGATAGAATCTTTCAAGAATAGAAGGGAAACTTGTTGTGATCAAAGATGGATGATGCAAGAGGTTTGGTTTTTTCATTCTAGAACCCAGATATCTGATTGAGATGTTTTGAGGTTCGTGGATCATGTGTGGATATTTTTATAGGGATTCTATCCTTGGATCCTTCATTGTGAAGACAATACAATAGGTTAGGTCAACTGATTCGATAATGAAGAAATAATTGAAAGTGAAGGAAATTCTCATTTATATAAATTAATTATATTTTATATGTGAAAGGATCATCTTCTTGAATCTTTCGGAGTTTCTATGATATTTTTTGGAGGATTTAATTAAAGAAATCAACAAAACCATTATTGATAAAAGGCACAACTACTTCTGTCATGGCCCTAGACCTTCGCATTCCACTTGATTCATGTATGTCGAAACTTCACAAGATTTTCACCTCGAGCGGAAAACTATCCATTTTTAGAGTGTATACAGCCTTATTTGATTGTGTTGTCTTTGATGTTTATGGTGAAAGATACTCAAAGGTAATACTAACTTTATTTTTTACTTTTCATCAATATATTTTCATTTCTCTTCATTTTTTTACTTAATATAATGCTTCATGAGTGATTTGGGTAGCAATCAATGTTCCTTTTGTAGAAAGGTTCATTAATTTTTATCATTTTATGATTTTTTGGTTTCAATGCTTGGGATTTTTAGTTTGTTCTTGGTTCATGACAGCATTTTATGATTTCATTTTTTTATAAAATTTATTATGAGTTTTGTAACTTCCTAATTATCTTTGAATGTGGAACATGGGGAAGAAAATACAATGAAAAAGAGATTAATTTTAAATATTTTTTTCATTTTTTAAATGTATTTTATCATTTCTATAATGCGTTAAAATTTTGTTAAATAAAACTGAAAATAGGTTATAACACTCAACACTTTTGATAAGTTCTTTTTTGCATGTATTTTTTTTAAAACATTATATTCTGATTATTGCTTCCAGTGTTTGGATTTGTGATATTGTGTTAGGTTCTTGGTTTTATGGTATTCTTTGACACAGGAAATCTAGAGAACACGTTGTGGGTGTTGGCATGTTGACATGCCCTCTTAGGTTGGCATTTTTTTGAGTGGCACAAGCAAAGGAAGCCACCAAGAAAACTTAGTTTGGATAGATTATTGGTTGAGAGGTTTTGACACCTTCTCATGGTAGTTGGGTGATGTTCTATCATAGAATGTTTGGTTTAGGGATATCTTTTAAAGTGTTTTTAATTTTTCTATTTGGTTGTTTGATTTGTTGTATTGAAATTTTACATGTTGACATTTTTTAATATGATATGAGAATTCTCGGTTTGTGGGTTTTTCTATTGCATTATAATCATGACATTTCTCTTCCAAAAGTGATTTTTTTAATAAGATTATATATTTTGGTAAAAAATAAAATAAAATATTTAATTTATAAAATAGTAGTTATTAAAAAAAGAGGATTAATTTTAAATTTTAGTATTTTAGCTACTTGTTTTTACATTATCTGTGTTTAAAAATATGGAAAATATCATTTCTTTCATTTTCAAATAGTGTGGGGAAATTTGGTGATATTAAATTAGCATGAAACTAATTGGACACATTTTCATAAATGTGACTAATTAGCGTTATTTTAAAAAAAACATTATTAAATAGCCATGTTTTTTAAAACACAACTATTTTACTATTTCCATATTTTTTGTCTTTTTTTAATGCTGATAATAACATTAGCAGTATTTTTAAATAGAGTTAATGTAGAAAAATGCAACAAAAATGTGTTCTCTGGAGTGGTTAAAAGATATAAGGTGGAGATTACCAACCATATAATTGATTTATATTTTGGGTCGTTAGATATTAGTCTATCGTTGAGATATATGTTTGATATGTATCAAATTCATTTTCATTTGATAGAGATTTTTATGATTTAAATTTTTTAGTGTGTTATTACTCAGATGGTGCTCTTTGTTGAATTTTTTATGTTGGCATTGCTATTATTCTCATGTATTTTTTTTCATGTTGTTGTTGATTTTTCTTTTTGAGTCAAGCATTCATTAAACCAAATTTAAAGAGAACACTATCTATATATAAATAACCATCATATATTGACACACACACACATGTGATAGTTATTTCTTATAACCATCATATATAGCCTATAAAAATGGCATGTATGACTGTTAATTTGAATAGTCATCTTATATGAAAAATATTTTATTTGATTATTATTTTATTAAAATTATTGTCATATATAGTAAAAATCAACAAAATATATGATTGTTAAAAAAAATTATATATATACATATAATGATAATATATATAACGTTGAAACACTACCAAATATTTAATTAGAAGGTTCGTAAGTCTGGAAAGTCTTCTCATAAAAAATTATTATAAAAATAAAGACAAAAAAGAGTCATTACAAAGTGTATTTATAAATTTGGGTATGAAAATAACCATGTGCATCCTATTCAACCAAGGCTGGACAGAAATCTGGCATCACAAAAGACCACCTAGAGTTGGATTCCATGTTATCCCTCTGGAAGAGAGCGTCAACAACCTGATTTGATTCCTTGTATGCATGTGTGCCATCAAAAACAATACATTCCACAATTTTAAGGAAAACAATCCAATACAAAAACATTATCCAAGGGACATTCCTTGAGAATTGTTTAGGCAGATCCATAGACAAGGTAGAGTCAGATTCAACCCACCAATAATGCCACCCAAATTAGACAACATACCTGACTACCTTAATAATAGCCCAAAGTTTATCCTCAATAGCATAACTGATTCCAATGAAGTGGTAGAAGAACCCTTTAATGAAGCCTCAGGGAGTACGGAAGACGCCACCGCAACCCGAGGGTCCTGGTGCACATGAAGCTACTCCGTCAACATTAACATTTAGCCACCATGAAATAGGCGGAATTCACCTAATTGATTTAGCCACCAAAGTTTTTTTCCATCCTATATTTAACACCAATTGATCTCAGAATTGATAAATCAGAGAAGTAATTATTCATATATCCAGTTTGAATCTTGGAAGTAGTAATAATGTCTCTGTCACAAACACCATCTTGGCTAGGGGGATTTAATTTTGATGGTATGGGCTTGATATTCATCCCATAGTCTTCATTTGAAAGTAATTGGAGCCCTATTGTTCTTATATTTCTAGGTGTCTGTCATCGTGTGTCATATTTTCTGATCAAATAGATCGCTTTCTGATGGGTTGGTTAATTGATAAAGGAGAATTAGATGTTTCCCCTCTCATTCATTTTTATCTCATAGAGGTGACCCAGTCCAGCACTCAGATGACTAGAAATACCTAAACTTGAGCTGACCATGATGCCTTCCACCTCCAAAGTTCAAGAATTGTGGTATCTATCAAACCCTGTTGTTTTATTCATTACTTAAAAAAGCTTATAAAATATATGGCATTTTTATGACATATCTGATGAGTCATTCCATCATCACATGAACTTAAATCTTATAAAAGTTTGTTATAAAATGAATGGATAAACAACCACTAAAAAGAAAAGAAACAAAAAAACAAGAACATTGGGATTTACATGAAAATCTCAAATCGTGGAGAAAACCCCTAACAAGGGATAACCAAAATACACTATGAGATTTGGAGTTACAAGTTTCCATTATAAGAAAAAAACAAAAAACAAAACCCTAACCTAATCAAACTATCCCCCATAAGATTTCATGAGTCACACTTCAAACTTTTCAAACTGGGTCAAAACCTATAAATATAGGGTAACTCCCTTACCCTAACCAATAACATATTAACCACACACAAACACACACTGTATCCAAAAATGTGGGAGAAGATACTCATATCACCGCGATCTTTTTTTGCTAAAAAATGAAAGGGGAATGAGATGTTTTATTTTTCATAGAAAACCTTTAAATTAATGTTTGACAACTCAAACACAACCCATAACATATGATTCACATGCACTAAATCCACCAACATGGGATATCATACTCACGCAAACCCATATCATATTCTTTGTTTTGAATAGTCCTTAACCCGGTTCAATGAAGAGATAAGTTTCATTTGAAATATTTCACAATTATCCCCTAATGCTCGGCTAGGGTGGTAAGTGTGGGGAGGGGTTTGGGGCATGGTTATAGGGTCAAGTTCCCGGGATAGTGGTTTAAATGTATTTTCTTCTTTGCATCATGTGCCGCTTTCGTGGTTGTAACCATTTTTTTATTTCACAATTAGAATATTGGATTGTCGACTATATATCATTCAACTTTAGTGAAGGTTTTATTTTAATACCAAAAGTCTTATGTTAACAATAAATGTATTTTTAGTATTATTTATTAGCGTGAAATGTGACGGGTTATGATTTGGAGTGTAAAACTTGTCCAATGTCTCGAAGCATGATAAAGTAGTTTTAAAAAACAATAATAATAAATTGGGTTGGTTCTGGGTGAGGACCCCTAACCCTGGATTTTGACCTTAGTTATGGTGTGATGCAAGTATTATTGAAGAATTTCCAAGATCAAGTTATCTTCTTTTCTCGAATTTTTTTAATGTGTTGTATGAAAAAAAAATTAAAAATTAATACGTTTAAAATATTTTTAAAAATGTGTGTAAAAGGCGGCATCGTCGATGCTACCTTTGGGATTATGTGTGGCGGCAGCGCTGCCCCCCCCCCCCCTCCCCCTTGCATTTGGCCTGGATTGATAACATGGAGAAAGCGGCAAGGGGGTGTCATGATTGAGGGTTTCTATCAGAATTCAGATCATTGTAATGACAGTAGTAATGGATATTAAATAGGAGATAAATTTTGTAGGAAAAATTTGTTTTATTTTTATATATATATTTATATATATATATAAACAAAACAAAACAAAATTAAATTAAATTAAATTAAATATATAAAAAATAATATTTAAAATTTTAAAAATATGTTTTAGGGGAAAGGCGGAAGCGGCGATGCTGCCTTTATTGTGAAAAATATTTTTATCTAGATAATTATATTAATCCCTAGAGAGAAATTTATCTAAAAATTTTTCAAGAATATATATCATAAATCCTACTCCTCCCCCTCGAGTACCAAAGATAACTAGATAGAATCTTTCAAGAACAGAAGGGAAACTTGTTGTGATCAATGATGGATGATGCAAGCGATTTGGTTTTTTCATGCTTTCACCCAAATATCTGATGAAGATGTTTTGAGGTTCGTGAAGCATGTGTGGATATTTTTATAGGGATTCTATCCTTGGGTCCTTCATTTTGAAGACAATACAATAGGTTTGGTCAACTGATTCGATAATGAAGAAAGAATTGAAAGTGAAGGAAATTATTATTTATATAAATTAATTATATTTTATATGTGAAAGGATCCTCTTCATGAATCTTTCGGAGTTTCTATTATCTTTTCTGGAGGATTTAATTGAATAAATCAACAAAACCATTGTTGGGAAAAGGCACAACTACTTCTTTTACCGTCGTATACCTTCACATGCCACTTGATTCATGTATGTCATAACTTCACAAGATTTTCACCTTGAGCTGAAAACTATCCATTTTTAGAGTGTCTACAAGCTTCTTTGATTGTGTTGTCTTTGATGTTTATGGTGGGATATACTCAATGCTAAAACTAACTTTATTTTTTACTTTTCATCAATATCTTTTCATTTCTCTTCATTTTTTTACTTAATATAATGCTTCATGAGTGATGTGGGTAGAAATCAATGTTCTTTTTGTAGAAATGTTCCTTAATTTTTATCATTTTATGATTTTTTGGTTTCAATGATTTGAGTTTTTAGTTTGTGCTTGGTTCATGAAAGCATTTTATGATTTTATTTTTTTATAAAATTTATTATGAGTTTTGTAACTTCCTCATTAGCTTTAAACGTGGAACATGGGGAAGAAAATACAATGCAAAAGAGATTAATTTTCAATATTTTTTCATTTTTTAAATGGATTTTCTCATTTCTATAATGCGTTAAATTTGTTTTAAATAAAATTGAAAATAGGTTATAACACACAACACTTTTGATAAGTTCTTTTTTGCATGTATTTTTTTTAAACATTATATTCTAATTATTGCTTCAAATGTTTGTATTTTTGAGATTGTGTTAGGTTATTGGTTTTATGGTATTTTTTGACACGTGGAATATAGAGAAAAAATTGTGGGAGTTGGGATGTTGACATGCCCTCTTAGGTTGGAATTTTGTTGAGTGGCATAGGCAAAGGAATCCACCAAGCAAGCTTAGTCTGGATAGATTGTTGGTTGATTAGTTTTGACACCTTCTCATGGTAGTTGGGTGATGTTCTATCATAAAATGTTTGGTTTGGGGATGTCTTTTTAAGTGTTTTTCATTTTTCTATTTGGTTGTTTGATTTGTTGTATTGAAATTTTACATGTTGAAATTTTTTAATATAATATGAGGATTCTTGGTTTGTGGGTTTTTCTATTGCATTATAATCATAAAATTTCACTTCCAAAAGTTATTTTTTTAATAATATTATATATTTTGGTAAAAAATATTATAAAAGATTTAATTTATAAAATGGTAGTTATTAAAAAAAGATGAATAATTTTAAATTTTAGTATTTTTGACACATTTGTTTACATTATATGTGTTTAAAAATATGGAAAATATCATTAATTTCATTTTAAAATAATGTGGGGAAATTTGGTGATATTAAATTAGCATGAAACTAATTGGCCACATTTTCAGAAATGTGACTAATTAGCGTTATTTAAAAAACATTGTTAATTAGCCTTGTTTTTTAAAACACAACTATTTTACTGTTGCCATATTTTTATGTCTTTTTTTTAATGAAGATAATAACATTAACTGTATTTTTAAATATAGGTAATGTAGAAAAATGCAAAAACAAATTTGTTCTTTGGAGTTGTTAAAAGATATAAGGTGGAGATTACCAACCATATGATTGATTTATATTTTGGATCTTCAGATATTAGTCTATCGTTGAGATATATGTTTGATATGTATCAAATTCAGTTTCATTTGATAGAGATTTTTATGATTTAAATTTTTTAGTATGTTATTACTCAGATGATGCTCTTTGTTGAATTTTTTATGTTTGCATTGCTATTATTCTCATGTATTTTTTTCCCTGCTGTTGTTGATTTTTCTTTTTGGGTCAATAATTCAGTAAACCAAATTTAAAGAGAAAACTATCTATATATAAATAACCATCATATATTTACACACTGTCACACCCCGACCTCACGGACTTTCTATTATTAATTACTTTAATTATTACTTTGGGTTTTAAGCCAATTTTCCACTGTTGCATGATCACACCGCGTGGTTAGAAGTAACAGCGCGATGCATGCACAGACTCCCGGGTGTGTCAGAGTTATGGCATGCGACTCACGCGTAATTTCTAGAACCGCGCGGTAAGCACGTGACATGACCCTGCAAGCGAGTAGTACTGGGTGGCACGGTCTGAGCGTGGTTTGCTCAAATGCGCGCTTAGCGGCACACGAGCCGTGCAATTGGCCAAATTTTAAAATGAATGAATTTGGTTTTTATTATTTACACTTGTTACTATTATCCTTTATATGTTAATATTTATATTATTTATATTGTTATTTATATTACTATTATAATTATTTTTAATATTATATTATTATCATTTATATTATCATTATTATTATTGTATGTTTATTTAGAATATTAATGATTTTAATGACATTAGTATTATTAATGAATTATTAGTGTTTTCATTGTTATTATTATCTTAATTTTTTTAATTTATATTATTATTATTATTCTCGTATGTTATTGTTATTATTATCTTATTGCTATTTTTATTATTTTATTATTATTATATTATAATGAAATGCAAAAAAACCCATCAAATCCTAATGCCCGTAGCCGGCTAGCCCCCACCCCCCATTCTCTCTTTCCTGTTCCGCCGCGGGCCGCCTCCCCTCTGTTCTCTGCGTGAATCGCCTCCCTCGCCCACCTTTCCAGCGCCCTCGCTGTTGCCTCCCTGCAGCGCGCTGCGCCTCAGCGCTCTCCTCCCTGCGAACCGGCCTCCCGTCCTTGTCGCTCCTAGCATCGCTCGCCGCCTCCTATCTTTGCTACCGGCTCCCACTCGCCCAGGCCTCTGCACAACCCCCGGCCTTCTTGCGGCGCCCGAGTCCCCTTGCCCCTATGTGCGTCGGCCTCGCAGCCCCCCTCTCCCTCAGCGATCCCAGCTCCGGCAGACCTCCTGTCCGGCTCCTCCCCTTTTTCCAGCCATTGTTCCCTTGCCCCCTCCGTCCGGCGCGGTCCCACCTCCGTCCAGCGACCGCCTCCGACACCCCCCCCCCCCCCGGCCGGCCTCCGTTTTTTTTCCCATCCCGACTTCGTCGCGCACTGGCTGCCCCTCTCCCCCTGACCCGGCGTCATTCGGCCAGCTTCGCTCCGGCCATCCGCGGTCTTCTCCGGTGGACTCGACCCCAATGACTCATTTCCATTTCCGTCGGACAACCCTCCTTGCGGTAGACTTCTTCCTCAGTTTTGGGGTTTTGGTTTCGAACACACACACACAATATTAGTTTTGGTATAAATTCTTGGTTATTTTCTTTTTTCTTGGTTTGTCTTAGGCCCCTTGCAGTGCGTTTGAAGTGCGGCGGAGTTTGCGCACTGCGTTTATGGTGTTTCGACATCGAAGGTAGGTGTTTCTGTGTATAACTTTTGTTTAACGAATTAATTTGTGAATTTAATTATTTTAGCATGTTATTTATTAGTTTCGTGGTGTGAATATGGTATTGTTTGATATTTAATATGTATTTGTTTTACTAAGTAGCATGTTTATGCGTTTAGTGATTGTTTATGAATTAATTTTCACCTTAAATTAGTTTAGCGATTATATTAATTAGTTTGTTTGATGCAGATAAAGTTTTTAATTGAAGTTAATATGTATTTATGGTATGTGCGTGTTTTCTGCGAACAACCATGCATAATTGTTTATTTGCATTTCACAAACATTGCAGTTGTGTTTTGGTTTAGCATCAATGTGCAGAGAGTCATAAAAGACATCTTTTTTTGAGCAGGTTTTGGTGTGTGTAAACTGAAAAGTGGTTTTCTGTAAAAAGCGGTGATGTTTTGTGTGTGAAAATGGGTGCGTTGTTTTATAAAATGTTTTATGGGTTGGTTGTTAGGTGTTGAGTCATGTTTTGGTGTGAAAATGTTGTGTGTTATTTTAAAGTGCTTTCTTATGTGAAACTGAGTATGATTTGATGTGAACCTTGGTTTCACCATCCGTGAATGTTTTATAAGTTATTCAAATGGTTTATTGCTTAAATCATGTGGTGTGTATGATATTTGAAAAGTGGTTAGTGTGTCTAAAGGTCGCGATTAGATTAAAATATAGAGTTTGGTCGTGTTTTGATACGTGCTTTGGATGTGATATTTTAAAAACGTGTCGAGCTGGTTATTTTGCGTTGTTTGTTCATTTGGATTGTTTTAAGTCGGTGTTTACGTATTTCGGTTATCTTTGCGGTTGCAGCGTGTTGGCAAGGTTTTTCCACACTCATTCGATCGTCATCTGGCGCGCACGCTTGCGCGCCCTTGCGAGGCGCGTTGCGCCGTTGTGTTTGGACAGCAAGCCGAGGTAGGTCCCCCATTGCACTCACCTTTAAATTTAGAATTTATTAATTGCTTTATGTTTTGTTAATTTTAATGAATTATAAATAATATTAGATAATAAAATTTTAAATGATTATTTAGTGTGAAAAGAGCCGTTTATTTTATACCGAACAATTGGAACATTTTCTTGACGGGCGGACACCCATCTTTGAAAGAATGCATGTTTGGCCTTTAAACATAATTCACAGAATTTCAAACATACTTCTAGTTTTAAAGATAAATAATTTCTTCTGAACAAGTGTTTTGAGCTTTTTGAGAAAATAGGTTTTACTTTAAAATTTGTGAAGGCCCGTTTGGCACTTTAATGAAATGGATTATCTTGGAAATCCCACTCGGGGGTGATCTTTGGTGTGCATTGTTTGCGTGAGCTGTATGTGATGTTTGTGCATCGTGACTGATTTATTTACATTGTAGACGCACCCCCTTTTTATTGCTTGTGTTGATATGGGAACCTGGCATATTGAGTGAATTTTTTGAGAACGATTGCTGCACTAGTTTAGACCACGAACTGGCTAGTGGCCCCATAGCAGGGGAATACTGAGTTATTGCTGCTATGGGGATTGGGCCCCTCGGTTAGGCCATGCAGGGCTATGCTGGGTAGTATTATGGGCGTTATGACGTCATCGAGTTATGGCATGCCTTCAGGATGAGTCACATGTATAGTATGTTCTGGATTGTTCACGATCTCCTAGGTTCGACCCATGTTTCTTTTAGTGTTTATTTGTGTGTGGCGGACGATTGAGAGGTCGAGTTCGGTTTCTGACCCTTGTGTGCCACTTTTACCATTGCCCTTAGTGTGTGTTGTGTGTGATTTTCCTTTTTGACTAACAACTGAAGTTTGAATTTCTAAATTGTTCGCAAAATGTTTTGAAAATGCAATGCACATGTTCTTTCAACATTAAACTTGTTCTAAATTAAAAAGGGAAATGGACAGTTACTTGTTTTAGAAATGAAAGTGTGTGGAAAACATATTTTATATAATTTAGTTCAAACCTGGAATTGATAAACTCTTTATTTATTGGTATGTGCATTGGGATAGAATTAGTCGGGCCTACCTACTGAGTTTTAATACTCACGCCTATAGTGTTTTCTTGTTTTTAGTTCTGTTGCAGGTTCCAGATTCAGTTGTTCTTCTGAGCGACGTTGGTTGTGGTATTGGAAGGTGACCCAAGGGGTCACATGGAGTTTTATTCGTGGTCAGGTTAGTGGCATTGTTGGTTTCTCTTTCCTTTTTGCTTTTGTTTCATTTATTTCCGCTGCTTAAATTTATTTATTTTTTCTTTTGGGCTAAATCGTTCCCGCCTGTTTACTTTTGATGCCCGACACTAGTTGCCAGCCCGTGGGGATCGGGAACGCCCTTCGGGCCATGTCGCAGACCAGCTCGGGTGACCGGTTCAGGGTCGACCCGGGTTGGTTCGTGACAAAATGGTATCAGAGGAGGCCCTTGTTATTTGGGATGTCCGGTAGATGGAGATTAGGATTGTCGGGACTCGAGAGGTAGGTACGGGAAGGATGTCATGAACCCTCGCCCATTCCGCACCTCGAGTCGCCAGGGATAGTCCGGGAATTGAGTCTTTGTTTCATTCTAGCTTGTTTTGGATTGAGGGATGACAACGGAGGTAAACCGATGTTACATCGTGATCTCACATGGAGTAGTGACCCATGTAGAGTCTGGGTACCCGGTTTGAATTCCTCCTAGTGGTTGATGCTTACTTGGGGCATGACCCACTATCATGTCGCCATGTTAAGTGTGACAACTGGTCCCTCACCCTGATGGTTTGATGCGAGTTGAGTGTCGTTTTCGTTTTGGTTAGTGTGAGTGCATTTTTGGAAGTGAAAAAGAGTTTTTGAAAAATGGGACTGATTTCTTTTAAATGACATTAAATTTATGAAATGAGTTTTTAAACTGAAAGCCTTTGGTTTGGAAAAACTGGTTTTTTCTTGAAAATTGGTCGAGAATGGTTTGGGGTGAAACCGCAGGTACCCCTTATGAACGTTTGCACATGTGAGAGAATGTATAGAATTGCGTGTTGGTGCGTGTATGAATGGAATGTGGATAATGACATGTGCAACGGGTCATGAGATTACCTGGGTGTTTATTTGAAATTAAAGGCTTGACCATGTTTTTCTAAATTGGCTTTTAAAGAGGAAAATGGTTTTGGAAAGTGATTTTGGTTTGAAAGGGATTTGGTATTTGGAAACTGGTCTTGAAACAAGAATTTAAAAAGAGGTGGTTTTGGAATCTAAAATGAAACGGGAATTTTGGACAGAGAATTTTGGGTTATGTTTGCGGTTGTTTGTTTCTTTTTAGCTGGTTTTTTTGGATGAAGCCACTTTGTTTGATGTTGCTTCGATTGATATTGGTTTTGTCTTGGTGTTATATATCTTGTTCAGAAATGCTGCCCAGAAAGATCCCTAGTGTTTTGATGAGTCCTGCCTAGTTTTTGGTATTTCTCGGACGTTGTCTGTCCTTCATGGTGATTGGAGTTTGTTAGAGACAGTGTAGTGGCTTGGTGAAGTCGAGCGTGTCTTCAGGGTATTGGGAACTCCCGAAGTGATCTGAGTGCGTATTGTTTTGGGTCTGTTTGAAGGTCCAGCTCTGGATGAGTAGGAGTTGTACGCCCGCTGTTTCTGCAATTTGGGATGATGTGGCACTTCTTTAATTTCGTCTTCATTCAATGGTTTATACTTTTGGAGGTGAGGATGAAGGAAATAGAAGAGCTCATGCGTGCTCAACATGGCTAGCAGACGATGAAAGCGTATGTCGACCATTTGAAGGATCTTGTGTCTCTTTTTCCAGGGGTAGAGTCGCAGGACTGGATGAAGACTCCTCCCTTCATCAGGGGTCCTCGTCCAGAGATCAAGGAATGATTCCTCTCTTTTTGGGAGCATCACTTTTGAGAAGTTGGTGCATGAGGTGTTCTTAGGTGAGTTGGTTTCTAAAGCGCAAACGGTTGACAATCCACCGTATCCAGTTGCTCGTGAAGGTCTCCCATCTGATGAGTAGAGTGTTTCAGGTAAAATTCTTTCTAAAGAGTTCTTTGTGGTGGCTCTAACTTTCACTTTCGTCGGACCGTCTAATGGTGTACCGTCAGTATGGACGGTTAGGGAATACGAGCCGCTATGTCACACCTCCTGAAGACGTGCCATCATTGTAGGTTTCTGGATCATCTAGAGAAGCTTTGCAGGAAGCGTCACCTGAGGAAGACACTATGACTAGAAGATTCTAGTGCCTGACTGTGAGGCAGGAGATGCTTCAACCATCAGATCCCCAACCACAGGACTTGGGGTGAAGCTCGTGAGTAGTCAGGAGTTGACGGGGGTGTGAAGCCTCAGTTCAGGTTTGGGTGTTTAGTGATTCCAACGAAACATTTAATGCCCTTCCGTTCTCGTTCTTTCACTGTTAAAGTTTTGGTATTGTTGTTGGTTCATTGTTTCGTCGTGAGGTTGGGATGAACGTATTCGTTTGTAATCCAAATATTCTCGCTTGTCGGATTATGGTGTTTAGGATCGTGCGCTTTCTTAGAGGTATGTTTGGACCTTGCATGGGCTAATCTTGGTTTGGCGATGTTTGTTTGGAGATATGCCTACAGAGGAGTCTAGATTTGCGGTTATGCTCAGGTTAAGTTCTTCATGGAGGTTTTTATCTAGTGTTCGAGCTTTCTTTGGTCTGAGCCGAGAATTCCAAGTTTTGGAGGAGGTGTTGTTTCGCTCGTGCTATAGAGGTTAGTCTGGATCGGTTGTGAGTTTCCGTGTCACCCCCCCTTCCTGAGGTGGTACGTTTAGGTGTTAATTTCCGCGCTAGTTGAGTTCTTGGGGTGGGGAGAACCCTCTTGTGTTCTCCCATTCTCTTATGTTGCGGTTTCTGTTAGTTTTATTTGGGCATGGATTCTTGTTTGGTCCATCGTTCGGCTGAGTGACTTTCTGGGGGCAGAAAGTGTCTGTGGTGGGGAGAATTGTCACACCCCGACCTCACGGACTTTCTATTATTAATTACTTTAATTATTACTTTGGGTTTTAAGCCAATTTTCCACTGTTGCATGATCACACCGCGTGGTTAGAAGTAACAGCGCGATGCCTGCACAGACTCCCGGGTGTGTCAGAGTTATGGCGCGTGACTCACGCGCAATTTCTAGAACCGTGCGGTAAGCACGTGACATGACCCTGCAAGCGAGTAGTACCGGGTGGCACGGTCTGAGCGTGGTTTCCTCAAATGCGTGCTTAGCGACACACGAGCCGTGCAATTGGCCAAATTTTAAAATGAATGAATTTGGTTTTTATTATTCACACTTGTTACTATTATCCTTTATATGTTAATATTTATATTATTTATATTGTTATTTATATTACTATTATAATTATTTTTAATATTATATTATTATCATTTATATTATCAATATTATTATTGTATGTTTATTTAGAATATTAATGATTTTAATGACATTAGTATTATTAATGAATTATTAGTGTTTTCATTGTTATTATTATCTTAATTTTTGTAATTTATATTATTATTATTATTATTCTCGTATGTTATTGTTATTATTATCTTATTGCTATTTTTATTATTTTATTATTATTATATTATAATGAAATGCAAAAAAAAAACCCATCAAACCCTAA
This sequence comes from Viscum album, assembly GCA_963277665.1. Classification (NCBI taxonomy): domain Eukaryota; kingdom Viridiplantae; phylum Streptophyta; class Magnoliopsida; order Santalales; family Viscaceae; genus Viscum; species Viscum album. Next base: position 1,926,766,085 of record OY728148.1, read on the forward strand.
TGCCCGTAGCCGGCTAGCCCCCACCCCCCATTATCTCTTTCCTGTTCCGCCGCGGGCCGCCTCCCCTCGGTTCTCTGCGTGAATCGCCTCCCTCGCCCACCTTTCCAGTGCCCTCGTTGTTGCCTCCCTGCAGTGCGCTGCGCCTCAGCGCTCTCCTCCCTGCGAACCGGCCTCCCGTCCTTGTCGCTCCTAGCATCGCTCGCCGCCTCCTCTCTCCGCTGCCGGCTCCCGCTCGCCCAGGCCTCTGCGCGTCCCCCGGCCTTCTTGCGGTGCCTGAGTCCCCTTGCCCCTGCGTGCGTCGGCCTCGCAGCCCCCCTCTCCCTCGGCGATCCCAGCTCCGGCAGACCTCATGTCCGACTCCTCCCCTTTTTCCAGCCATCGTTCCCTTGCCCCCTCCGTCCGGCGTGATCCCACCTCCGTCCAGCGACCGCCTCCGACACCCCCCCCCCCCCCGGCCGGCCTCCGTTTTTTTTCCCATCCCGACTTCGTCGCGCACTGGCTGCCCCTCTCCCCCTGACCCGGCGTCATTTGGCCAGCTTCGCTCCGGCCATCCGCGGTCTTCTCCGGTGGACTCGACCCCAATGACTCGTTTCCATTTCCGTCAGACAACCCTCCTTGCGGTAGACTTCTTCCTCAGTTTTGGGGTTTTGGTTTCGAACACACACACACAATATTAGTTTTGGTATAAATTCTTGGTTATTTTCTTTTTCCGTGGTTTGTCTTAGGCCCCTTGCAGTGCGTTTGAAGTGCGGCGGAGTTTGCGCACTGCGTTTATGGTGTTTCGACATCGAAGGTAGGTGTTTCTGTGTATAACTTTTGTTTAACGAATTAATTTGTGAATTTAATTATTTTAGCATGTTATTTATTAGTTGCGTGGTGTGAATATGGTATTGTTTGATATTTAATATGTATTTGTTTTCCTAAGTTGCATGTTTATGCGTTTAGTGATTGTTTATGAATTAATTTTCACCTTAAATTAGTTTAGCGATTATATTAATTAGTTTGTTTGATGCAGATAAAGTTTTTAATTGAAGTTAATTTGTATTTATGGTATGTGCGTGTTTTCTGCGAACAACCATGCATAATTGTTTATTTGCATTTCACAAACATTGCAGTTGTGTTTTGGTTTAGCATCAATGTGCAGAGAGTCATAAAAGACATCTTTTTTTTAGCAGGTTTTGGTGTGTGTAAACTGAAAAGTGGTTTTCTGTAAAAAGCGGTGATGTTTTGTGTGTGAAAATGGGTGCGTTGTTTTATAAAATGTTTTATGGTTTGGTTGTTAGGTGTTGAGTCGTGTTTTGGTGTGAAAATGTTGTGTGTTATTTTAAAGTGCTTTCTTATGTGAAACTGAGTATGATTTGATGTGAACCTTGGTTTCACCATCCGTGAATGTTTTATAAGTTATTCAAATGGTTTATTGCTTAAATCATGTGGTGTGTATGATATTTGAAAAGTGGTTAGTGTGTCTAAAGGTCGCGATTAGATTCAAATATAGATTTTGGTTGTGTTTTGATACGTGCTTTGGATGTGATATTTTCAAAACGTGTCGAGCTGGTTATTTTGCGTTGTTTGTTCATTTGGATTGTTTTAAGTCGGTGTTTACGTATTTCGGTTATCTTTGCGGTTGCAGCGTGTTGGCAAAGTTTTTCCACACTCATTCGATCGTCATCTGGCGCGCACGCTTGCGCGCCCTTGCGAGGCGCATTGCGCCGTTGTGTTTGGACAGCGAGTCGAGGTAGGTCCCCCATTGCACTCACCTTTAAATTTAGAATTTATTAATTTCTTGATGTTTTGTTAATTTTAATGAATTATAAATAATATTAGATAATAAAATTTTAAATGATTATTTAGTGTGAAAAGAGCCGTTTATTTTATACCGAACAATTGGAACATTTTCTTGACGGGCGGACACCCATCTTTGAAAGAATGCATGTTTGGCCTTTAAACATAATTCACAGAATTTCAAACGTACTTCTAGTTTTAAAGATAAATAATTTCTTCTGAACAAGTGTTTTGAGCTTTTTGAGAAAATAGGTTTTACTTTAAAATTGGTGAAGGCCCGTTTGACACTTTAATGAAATGGATTATCTTGGAAATCCCACTCGGGGGTGGTCTTTGGTGTGCGTTGTTTGCGTGAGCTATATGTGATGTTTGTGCATCGTGACTGATTTATTTACATTGTAGACGCACCCCCTTTTTATTTCTTGTGTTGACATGGGAACCTGGCATATTGAGTGAATTTTTTGAGAACGATTGTTGCACTAGTTTAGACCACGCACTGGCTAGTGGCCCCATAGCAGGGGAATACTGAGTTATTGCTACTATGGGAATTGGGCCCCTCGGTTAGGCCATGCAGGGCTATGCCGGGTAGTATTATGGGCGTTATGACGTCATCGAGTTATGGCATGCCTTCAGGATGAGTCACATGTATAGTACGTTCTGGATTGTTCACGATCTCCTAGGTTCGACCCATGTTTCTTTTAGTGTTTATTTGTGTGTGGCGGACGATTGGGAGGTCGAGTTCGGTTGCTGACCCTTGTGTGCCACTTTTACCATTGCCCTTAGTGTGTGTTGTGTGTGATTTTCCTTTTTGACTAACAACTGAAGTTTGAATTTCTAAATTGTTCACAAAATGTTTTGAAAATGAAATGCACATGTTCTTTCAACATTAAAATTGTTCTAAATTAAAAAGGGCAATGGATGGTTACTTGTTTTAGAAATGAAAGTGTGTGGAAAACATATTTTATATAATTTAGTTCAAACCTGGAATTGATAAACTCTTTATTTATTGGTATGTGCATTGGGATAGAATTAGTCGGGCCTACCTACTGAGTTTTAATACTCACGCCTATAGTGTTTTCTTGTTTTTAGTTCTGTTGCAGGTTCCAGATTCAGTTGTTCTTCTGAGCGATGTTGGTTGTGGTATTGGAAGGTGACCCAAGGGGTCACATGGAGTTTTGATGCCCGGCACTAGTTGCCAGCCCGTGGGGATCGGGAACGCCCTTCGGGCCATGTCGCAGACCAGCTCGGGTGACCGGTTCAGGGTCGACCCGGGTTGGTTTGTGACACACACACACACATGTGATGGTTATTTCCTATAACCATTATATATTGCCTACAAAAATGACATGTGTGACAGTTAATTTTAATAGTCATCTTATATGAAAAATCTTTTATTGGATGATTCTTTTATTAAAATTACTGTCATATATAGTAAAAATCAACAAAATATATGATGTTTAAAAAAATTATATATATACATATAATGATAATATATATAACATTGAAAAACTATCATATATTTAATTACAAGGTTCATGAGATGGGAAATTCTTCTCATAAAAAATTATTATAAAAATAAAGACAACAAAGAGTCATTACAAAGTGGATTTATAAATTTGGGTGTGAAAATAACCATGTCTATCCTATTTAATCAAGGCTGGACAGAAATCTGGTATCACAAAATACCACCTAGAGTTGGCTTCCATGTCAGCCCTCTGGGAGTGAGCGTCAACAACATGATTTGATTCCCTGTATGCATGTGTGACATCAAAAACAATACATTCCACAAGTTAGAGGAAATCAATCCAATAAAGAGACATTATCCAAGGGACATTCCTTGAGCATTTTTTAAGAAGATCCATAGCCAAGGTAGAGTCATATTCAACCCCCAAATACTGCCACCCAAATTAGACAGCATACCTGACCGCCTTGATAATAGACCAAATTTTATCCACAATAGCATAATTAATTCCAATGAAGTGGTAGAAGCACCCTTTAATGAATCCTCAGGGAGTACAGAAGACACCACTACAACCCAAGGGTCCTGGTGCACATAAATCTACTCCATCAACATTGACATTTAGAAACTTTGAAATAGGGGGAATCCACCTAATTGATTTAGCAACAAAAGTTTTTTTCATCCTGCATTTAACACAAATTTATCTCAGAATTGATAAATCATAGAATTCATTATTCATGTATCCATTTTGAATCTTGGAAGCAGTAATAAGGTCTCTGTGAATTGCACGAACACCAGCTTGGCTGGGGGGCTTGAATTTTGACGGTATGGGCTTGAGATTCATCCCATAGTCTTCATTTGAAGTAATGAGAGCCCTACTATGCTCATATTTCTAGGTGTTTGTCATTGTGTGTCATATTTTCCGATCAAATATATCAATTTATGATGGGTTGGTTAACTGATAAAGGATAATTAGATGTTTCCCCTCTCACTCATTTTTATCTCATAGATGTGACCCAGTCCAGCACTCGGATGACTAGAAATACCTAAACATAAGCTGACCATGACGCCTTCCACCTCCAAAGTTCAATAATTGTGGTATCTATCAAACCCTGTTGTTTTATTCATTACTTATAAAAGATTGTAAAATATATGGTGTTTTTATGACATATCTCACTAGTCATTCCAGCATAACATGCACTTAAATCTTATAAAAGTTTGTTATAAAATGAATGGATAAACAACCACTAAAAAGAAGAGAAACAAAAAACAAGAACATCAGGATTTACATGAAAATCTCAAATCGTGGAGAAAAACCCTGATAAGGGATAACCAAAATACACTATGAGATTTGGAGTTACAAGTTTCCATTATAAGAAAAAAATAAAAAACAAAACCCTAACCTAACCGAACTAGCCCCCATAAGATTTCATGAGTCACACATAGAACTTTTCAAACTAGGTCAAAACCTATAAATTTAGGGTAACTCCCTTACCCTAACCAATAACATATTAATCACACACACACTATATCCACAAATGTGGGAGAAGAGACTCATATCACCACGATCTATTTTTTCTAAAAAATGAAAGGGTAATGATATGTTTTATTTTTCATAGAAAAACTTTAAATTAATGTTTGATAACTCAAACACAACCCATAACATCTGATTCCCATGCATTAAATCCACCAACATGGGACATCATACTCACACCAACCCATATCATATTCTTTGTTTTGAATAGTACTTAACCCAGTTCAATGAAGAGATAAGTTTCATTTGAAATATTTTACAATTATTCCCTCATGCTCGGCTAGGGTGGTAAGTGTGGGGAGGGGTTTGGGGCATGTTCGTGGGGTCAAGTTCCCGGGCCAGCGGTTTAAATGTATTTTCTTCTTTGCATCGTGTGCCGCTTTCGTGGTTGTACCCAATTTTTTTATTTCACAATTAGAATATTGGATTTTCCACTATATATCATTCAACTTTAGTGAAGGATTTATTTTAATACCAAAAGTCTTATGTTAACTATAAATGTACATTTGGTATTATTTAGTAGCTTGAAATGTGACGGGTTATGATTTGGAGTGTAAAACTAGTCCAATGTCTCGAAGCATGATAAATTAGTTTTAAAAAACAATAATAATAAATTGGGTTGGGTCCAGGTAAGGACCCCCAACCCTAGATTTTGACCCTAGTTATGGTGTGATACAAGTATTATTAAAGAAGTTCCAAGATCAAGTTATCTTATTTTCTCAAGTTTTTTTAATGTGTTGTATGAAAAAAATTTAAAATGCATAGGTTTAAAATATATTTAAAAATGTGTGTAAAATGCGGCATCGTCCATGATACCTTTGGGATTATATGTGGCCGCAGCGCTGCCCCCCCCCCCACATTTGGCCCAAATTGATGATATGGAAAAGGCGGCAATGGGGGTTCCACCTTTCGCCTTTGCATGAGGTAAAAGGCAGTATCGGCGGTGCTTCCTTTCACCTAACATAAAGGCAAAAGGCAGTACCACTGATGATGCCTTTCCTTCACCAACCTATAAAAGGGAACCCCCCCCCCCCCTCTCCTCACTTCCATTTTCTCTCATATCTCTTCATTCAACTATTTCTCTCTCTCTCTAAAAAAATCCTTTTTGCGTGCGGTGGATTCAGTGGTCCAAAAGAAGGCCCGGTTTTTTGAAAATCATCATTTAGAGGTATTTTTCTATTTAATTTAAATTTATTTATTTATTTAATTGAATTATTTTTAGTTCTGAATATTTCATTTTTTAAGTAGTTTAGTTAGTTTAAAATATTTTGTTTATTAAGTAGTTTAATTAGTTATATGTAGTTTGAAATAATAATAATTATTATTAATGATTAAGTATAGATTAAGTATAGAATAACTTAGGAATAAATATTGTAAAATTTTGGTAAAATAAATATTATATGGTTATTTGAGCAATCAAATCCCTATCTGGATACAAACTAGTGGATGTGGCTCTAGTACAGATGTACCTAGGGGTAAAACCTGAAAACACTACTTTGAGTTAAACTCGAACAGGAACTGGTGCATGACAACGGGCCTTGATGCACTCCTGGTTTGACACTCTTGAGGGATATGCTTTAGATGATTCATATGTTCTTTATAAACTACTAAAATTCATAAGAAAAGAAAAAACAAATTAGTATATTTATCAATGATAAAATGATAATTATGATGATATAAAATGAAATGGACAAGTACAAAGGCATTGAAGAATAAGATTTATTATTATTAATTGAATTATTTTTAGTTAGTTTTAAAGATATTATTTATTAAGTAGTTTAATTAGTTATATGTAGTTTATAAATAATACTTATTATTAGTAATGTTTAATTATATATTAATCAATGAATAACTTTGGATTGAAAAATGAACACATACAATGATAAGCTAATAATAATTAACTAATAAATATCATATGATTAATGATTGAATAAGGAATGATTATAGAGTGATTGAAGAATGATTAACAAATTAATAACATAGTAATGATTAACTAGTGATTAAAGAATGATTAACTTAGTAAAAACTATACTAAGAAACATTAGTATCATAGTTTAGGATATAAGAAAATGTTTTAAAATTTTAGTATCATAAAGATTATATAGTTTAGAAATAATAGTTATTATTAGTAATGATTAATTATAGATTAATTAATGGATAAAATATGATTAAAAAATGAATACATATAATTATTAGATAATGATACTGAGGATCATGTAAAGTGAAATGAAGAATAACAAACAGAAGAAATAACACATGAATGGTTTGCAATATATAAGAAATACCTTGAAATTTTTCAATAGAATGTGGTTTGGATGAGATGAGTCTCACTTTGGACATGAGGTAAAATCCATCTTATTTTTAATTGATAGTTTAATAACATCTTTGAAGGATATGTACTTCACTTTTATAGGCTTTCAAAGTCACATGCTCGAAGCATTTTTAAGTTTCAAGTAGATGGTTTTGAAAGCTTATAAATTACTTTTCATCAACATTTTTTAAAAAATTATTTTTATTTTCAAGTATTTTTATATTTTTAATCCCTGTTTTATTTTTCATTTATATTTTTCTTATAGTTTATATTTTATAGGCTAGCAAAGTCACATACTTATGACATTTTTAAGTTTCAAGTTAGTGGCTTTGAAATCTTATAAATTATTTCTCATTGACATTTTTTACGAAATTATTTTTATTTTCAAATATTTATTATATGTTTAATACATGTTTTAATTTTAATTTATATAGGTCTTATAGTTTATATTTTATAGGATTTCAAAGTCACATGTTTGAAACATTTTTAAGTTTCAAGTTGGTGGCTTTGAAAGCTTATAAATTATTTTTTATCAATATTTATTATGAAATTTTTTTATTTTAGAATATTTATTATATTTTTAATCCATATTTTAAATTTCATTTATATTGGTCTTATAGTTTATATTTTATAGTCTTTTAAAACCACGCACTTCAAACATTTTTGAATCCCGCATCGGAAATGCAGAATGTTCTGTACAGGAAAGGGAGAACTTGAATCTCACATTGAAAATACAGAATGATTTCCAGGGAAAGACCTTTTATAAATTGGAGACATGTGATGTTATTAATATTTTCATGACTTATTATATACTCCCTTTACTTATTTTTTATGAAATGTGCATAATTAGTGTGAAATATTAATGTTTTAATACTAAGTATAATTTTTGAGCATTTTTAGAAGTAGTCCAATTGAGTCAGTTTACTATTTTATTTATAACTATCACCCTAATGATTAAAATTGTGTGGATTCTGTTATTTAGTATTCCTTATTCAATTTATCACATATCATTAGAAGGAATCATGGGACAATTCTTCCATTTGAAGGCTCATATGGACCACACAAGATGACCCAAAGAATTTGTGAAGAAAATGGACCAGTCTTGATGATTGAGTTATTGGTCTCACTAACAAAGCCCATATTTTTTAAAACTCCTCCATGGGTTCTTGATTATCCAAAATAATCATGGGTAAAAATATCAGGCCCCAAATCTAATAACAAGGGGCCCAAATGAAGCTTTGAAGTCCAGCCCACCATTCTGGACGAGAATTAAAATCCAAACACTATTCATGACATATCTCATGTTGTAATCATAAAATAGAGCTGAGATTTTTCAGTGTGAAATAGGATATATAGGTGGGAGACTTTTTTGAATAAATCATTTGGTTTTGAAGGCATCTTCTTATTCAAAAACCCTTTCACATTTTGGACATCAAAAAGACTGGATTGAAATGGACAGATTAAAATTGTTTAATCATCCGGCCATAACTTTGGATAAATAGGTCCAAATGACTCAAAATTTTTAGAGATGTAGGAAAACTTTATTATATTAAAATTTTAAGAAGGATAGTTCTCAAGATTTGTCTTTCCGAATATCTAACCTGGCGATGCAAGTGGAGAGACAGATTAGGAATGAAAACAGTCCACTTCCTTGGGCTATAAATGCATCCCCCTCCCTCCTTACAAGGGGTTAGAATTTCAAAAGAGAGGAGTACATATTGGCACGAACAAAGTCTTGGAAGGACCTTTGTTACTCATGATTTCACTTGAGATACCCTTCCTCCTCTCTTTTTTTCCTTTCACTTTTGTGTTGTTCTTTGTTTATAATCATGTAAGTTTGTGTTTTGTAATTCTGTTGTAATGAAAGTTTCTTCTTCAATTTCTCTTATTCTCATCCAAATTCTATAGATTAATATTAATGTTCTTAAAATATTTTAAATACATTTGAATCCCCTTCCCTTCTTTTGCTTCCTCATTCAATCAAAAGTCTGTATTTTTTAATTCTCATCATTGTTCGTGTGTGTGTGTGTTCGACGTACCACTCTTTTCTTATACCTATATTTTTCTTCTCTTGTTAATTCATCATCATAAATATATAAAACATATTAATATTAATATCAATGGCTGAGTAAATATATTATTTGGGTGAGTCAAAATTTAGGGATGTTAAGTGATTAAGAGTATTTGCTCGATGAATATTCTTTAATTTAACATTGTGTATGTTGGACTTAACATGTCATGGATTAATGACTTCTTTTGTTAAACGTGTGGTTTCCATGGATTATTGGAACCATAAATACACTACCATAAACAATATATGATTGAGATTATAACCCTAAGTTAATTTAAGGCTTGGATTAAAGCCTTAACACTTAGTAATTCCAATCAACATTATCTTGTGAAGTGGGTGTTAAATTAACTGCAATATAAAGCAAAGCTCCAGGATATCACAAGCTTAACTCCCTAAAAATGAACTCACCCCAATATTTATCAAATTTTTAAATAAAACACCAATCATTAATCACTTCATTTAATCTCTGCAAACAAACCCCCCCAATCAGAATACAATCAACTAAAAACAAACGACTATTACAAAGTATCATCTCTGAGGATTCGACCCGAGTGCTACTATACACATTAGCAGAGCACCGGAACCTTGACTGGTCGATAGGTGACAATCGGCCGTGTGTTTTAAATGGCATCATTTCTGGGGATGGTGCTTTAAGTAGTCATTAGTTTCTGGTTATTGTAAAAAAACAAAACAAAATTTTAAAAAAAATGAAAAAAAAAACACAAAGAAAAACTCGTCTTCTCATAAAAATTTTAAACTGAAAAAAATAAAAATAAAAACTTGTCTTCCTCTTTCTTCCAAAATATCTCTGAATGCCCCGTAGCCTTCCAAAAAATCCCTTAGATTTTTTTGACCCTGAAATTGAGCGAACACTTCACCAACTTAGGAGGAACATAAGAGATAATCAAATAATTCAAGAATCAGTCCTTGTCCAACCAATTGAATTAGATATGGCCAATCCTAGGGAACAAACACTTAAAGAACTTGCTGCCCCTGATATGAATTATCAACTTCTTGGTATTCAATATCCAAACATAGAGGCTGACTTTGAACTCAAATCGGGTTTGATTCATCTTCTCCCTCATTTCCACGGGCTAGCTGGTGAGGATCCACATCTCCACCTTAAAGAGTTTCAAGTAGTGTGCTCTACCATGAAGCCTCAAGGGGTTTCTGAATAATAAATCAAGATTCAAGCATTCCCTTTCTCCCTAGCTAACACTACTAATTAATGGATTTACTACTTACCTCCTGGTTCCATAACCACATGGAATGACAAGAAGCGACTCTTCTTAGAGAAATTCTTTCCTGTTTCTTGTACTACTTCTATCCGAAAGGAAATAAGAGGTATCTGCTAGTTCCCAGGTGAATCACTCTGTGAATACTGGGAGAGGTTCAAAAAGCTTGTTGTAACCTACCCACATCACCAAATCCCTGATCAACTCTTGATCCAATACTTCTATGAGGGGTTATTGGATATGGAGAGAACTCTCATTGATGCCGCAAGTGGTGGTGCTCTTATTGATAAAACTCCCGCAGCTGCAAGAGATCTCATAATTAACATGGCTGCAAACACAACAATTCCATACTCGAGCACATGATCAAGTAAAACAATCCCAAGATAATCAATCCATAGAGCAGAACAATATTACCAAGTGGATGAGTGAACTTATAGGTTTTGTACAACAACTAGTTGTGGCATCCCAATCCCCAACCTCGTCTTCTCCACAATAAATGTTTCCAGGACCTGTCAAAAACTGTGGAATCATTAACTCTTCATCTCATCCAACAGACACATGTCCACAACTTCAAGAGGATAAATCTGATTCATCTGGACCAATGGAGATCAATGCAGCATATGCTCAGTGGAACACCAACCCTCAACTATCAGGTCAGTCTGTTAGAAACTTCAACCAACCTCACTCTGAGCCCTTCTCTTCTTCCTATAACCAAGGCCTAAGGTATGGTAATCTCATCTCTCATCCCCCTCAATTACCTCCTCAAAACCCAAACCAGTTTCAATATGGTCAAGGTGTTGGTAATTTCAAACAACCTTATCCTTTTATTCCTCAACCTCAAAGGAAAAATCCTCCCCCCAGATTCTATTATCCTAGTGAGCCTTCCCAATTCCAAAACCAATACAATCGATTTCCCAAGAACCAAAATCTAGGTAATCCTAATCCAGGACAAGCATCTTCTTCCAAGAAACCATGGGAAAGTGTAGTGGAAGATCTTGCCTCCTTCACCCATTCCAACCTCAAGAACATTGAAACCCAAATCGGTTAACTTGCATCCCACCTTAGTCAGCAGCAACCATCCAATTCTTCCCAACTTCCAGCTCAACCATTACCCAACCCATGGGTAATGTAAGTGCAATTTCACTTAGATCAGGAAAGAAAATTTTTATACCTCAGGATAAGTCATATAAACACCTTTAAATGTTGACCTAAAAAATGAAAAGAAAATGAAACTTGAAAATGAACTTGAAACCATTCCCTCACCTCCTTCCATTCCACTTAGGAATCCAATTACTTTTCCTCAAGTTGTTTCTAAACCAATGAATTCCTTTGAACCTGATCCTGAAATGCTCGACATGTTTAGACGTGTTGAAGTCAACATTCCCCTCTTAGATGCCATAAAACAAATTCCTAAGTATGCCAAGTTTCTCAAGGAGTTGTGTACCCACAAGAGTCAACTTAGGACCTTCAAAAATGTTTCAACCCAAGAGTACATACCCATTAAGTGAAAAGATCCAGGGACCTTTATGGTTCCATGCCAAATTGGAATTTCCAACTTTGATGATGCACTCATAGACCTAGGAGACTCAATTAATTTCATGCCCAAATCTATATTCTCCAACCTTGGTATAGGTCGCTTAAAACCAACGGGTGTTGTCATTCAATTAGCCAATTAAAGCACAACCAGTCCTGAGGGAATAATTGAGGATGTCCTTGTCTGAGTCAATGATCTTATCTTCCCTGCTGATCTCTATGTCCTTGACATGGAAGATGAGAAGAACTCTTCTCTATCTCCCCTAATTCTAGGAAGACCATTCCACATGACTGTGAGAACCAAGATTGATGTCCATTCTGAGATCTTATCCATGGAATTAGGTGACCAACTGGTCAGGTTCAAAATTTTCCAAGCCATGTGATACCCATTTGAGGATCACTCTGCATTCTCAATCCATGCTTCTGATGACACTTCTAAGAGTCAATCGAACCCCAATCCAACATGTTCTTCGTGTTCTAATGACAAAGGATCTTGTGAAATCTACACTATGATTAACCAAGTCATAAATGGTGAAGTTGATTTGGACCTTGCATTCATAGACTCCATCAATCTAGATGAACTTGAAAACTCTCTTGAATCCCACATAAACTCTAATCTCTACTGCTCCACCTTGCAAAGTATTAAGGAGGATGAATCTGAAGCAAATGAAGTCCCTTCCTCCATTCCTGAGTTTTCTAACCCACAAATAAAAGATGAGACTGATCTAAAACCTCTTCTTGAACACCTGAAATATGCATTCCTTTTCCATGATCACTTATATCCTGTCATTATCTCTTCTTAACTTACCGAAACTGAGGATTCCAAACTTGTTCAAGTGTTAGAGGAAAACAAAAAGGCCTTAGGGTGGACCCTAGATGACATACCAGGAATCAACCCTTCTCTTTGCATGCATCACATCCATCTTGAGGAATCATCCAAACCAATTAGACAACCACAAAGAAGACTCAATCCACTCATCCTTGAGGTAGTTAGGGAAGAGATCACCAAGATTCTTCAAGCTGGTATTATCTACCCAATTTTTGATAGTGAATGGGTTAGTCCAATTCAATTTGTACCTAAGAAGGGTGGGATAACTATTGTCACAAATGAACATAGAGAGGTAGTCACAACTCAAGTAAAGAACAAATGGAGTGTGTGTGTCGACTATAGGAAATCGAATGTTGAAACAAGAAAAGATCACTACCCTCTTCCATTCCTTGATCAAATGCTAGAACGGTTAGCCGAAAAGTCACACTATTGCTTTCTTGATGGATACACCGGCTACTTCCAAATCCCAATCACACCTCAGGACCAAGAAAAGACTACTTTGACATGCCCTTTTGGAACAGATGCATATAGAAGAATGCCTTTTGGACTTTTCAATGCTTCTGCAACATTCCAGAGGTGTATGATGAGTATCTTTTCTGAATTCATTGAACACTGCATGGAAGTCTTCATGGATGACTTCACCATTTATGGTGATTCATTTGAATCTTGTTTGAATTCACTCTCTCTAGTCCTCCAAAAGTGTGTCAAGTGTAACCTTGTGTTAAATTTTGAAAAATGTCACCTCATGGTTGCAAATGGGATTGTTCTAGGGAACATAGTTTCAAAATATGGAATTGAAGTTGATCCTGCCAAAATTGAAGTGATCCAATCACTTCCTCAACCCACTTCTGTTTGAGACATCCGTTCATTCCTCGGTCATACCGGTTTCTATCGGCGATTCATCCATAACTTCAGTAAAATTTCCCTCCCACTCAATCGGTTTCTCTAAAATGATGTCCCTTTCCATTTTGATGAGGTTTTCAAGAGATCCTTTGTTGAACTCAAAACTTCTCTAACATCCACCCCAATAATCCAACCCCTAGATTGGTCCTTACCATTTGAGTTGATGTGTGATGCTTCTAATAGAGCCGTTGGGTCTGTTCTTGTTTAAAGAAGAGAAAAGATTCCTCATGTCATCTATTATGTCTCAAAAACATTGGATGAAACTCAATCTCACTACACTGTCACAGAAAAGGAACTTTTAGCAGTGGTTTTTTCCTTAGATAAATTCTGGCCCTATCTCTTAGGTGCCAAAATCATCATCTTCACAGACCATTCTGCTATAAAGTTCTTACTCAAGAAAAGTGATTCCAAACCAAGGCTAATAAGATGGATCCTAATGCTCCAAGAGTTTGATCTTTAAATCAAAGATAGACCAGGAAAAGAAAACCCTGTGGCTGATCACTTGAGTAGAATTTCTAATTCTTCTCATTCTGAAATCATTGATCCCGAATTCCCTACTGATCACCTTTCATCTCTCACTCCAAAAATACCATGGTATTCCCCAATTGTAAATTACTTGTTTTCTAGTGTTTTTCCTAAAAAAATTTCAAAAGAACAAAAAATGAAGTTGAAAAGTGATTCAAAATACTATTTTTGGGAAGAAAATAAACTTTGGAAAACTGGGGCTGACATGGTAATAAGGAGATGTGTCGATGAAAATGAAAATTCTTTCATATTATAATTATGTCACTCACTTTCCGAAGGTGGCCACTTTGGACCACAAAGGACCTCCTGAAAGGTTCTAGACTCTGGATTTTTTTGGCATTCAATTTTCAAGGACTCACATGAGTTCTTTCAATCATGTCCCACTTTCCAAAAGATTGGCACAATTTCCAAGAGAAATGAAATTCCCCAAAACTTTTAATTTTCTGTGAAATATTCAATGTTTGGGGTATCGATTTCATGGGACCATTCCCCCCTTCCAATGGATTTTCATACATTCTTCTTGTGGTTGATTATGTTTCTAGGTTGGTCGAGGCCAAACCCACTAGAAAGGATGATTCACATACTGTTAGTGAGTTCCTAAAGACACACATCTTCCATAGATTTGGCATGCCTCATTCCTTGATCAGTGACTTAGGAACCCATTTTTGTAATAGAACCATGGAATCACTTTTGAAAAAGACTAGGGTTGTACATAAAACTTCAACTACATATCACCCCCAAACAAATGGCATGGATGAACTTTCTAATAGAGAAGTGAAAAGAGTGCTTGAGTGAATTGTAAAACCCACCAGAACAGATTGGCCTGAAAGACTTGGTGAAGCACTTTGGGCTTATCAAACTGCCTACAAAACACCCATTGGGATGTCTCCTTTTAGGCTAGTTTTTGGTAAATCATGTCATTTTCCATTTTAAATCCAACATAAGTCATTTTGGGCAGTGAAAACTTGTAATTTTGATCTTGAAAAATCTGGTGAAGAAATATTGTTGCAATTGGTTGAACTAAAGGAGATTCGACTTGATTCTTATGAGAATTCTAATATCTACAAAGAAAAATCCAAGGAACTCCATGATAAACACATCCTGAGAAAGGTATTTCATGAATTTGAAAAGGTAATGCTCTTCAATTCTAGATTTCAGCTTCACCCAGGTAAGCTTAATTATCATTGGGAAGGTCCTTTTTTATTACTAATGTTTACCCATTTGGTGCAGTGCAAGTCCAACAGCCCTCTTCCAAAAGGACATTCACAATTAATGGACATCGGTTAAAGCACCACCAAGAGAGGACGAACAATTCCGGATTAACATCGACTTCCACTAGATCCCCACCTTCTCCAGTCAACCTACCACTAGATGGAGATGGGACCCGCCAAATCCAAACCAGGGGCACCTCTTTCCCTTTAACTCTCTCTATCTCTTCCTCTCTCTACCTCTTTCTTCTTCTTCCTCTCTCTTTCATTTTGTTTACCACTTTCTTCATCAAAACCTTTCTTTTTCTCTTTCTCTTTTGTGTTGGTGTGTATTTTATAGAACATGAAAAAAACTAAAAAAAAATGTAAAACAAAAACCAAAAGAGTCATACTTACTCACCTTCAATTATCAAATTTTTTTCAACCATTTTGGGGAGTCAAAATACATGGTTCCATCTCAAATTTTTTTTTCATCATATATTTGGATAAAGAATTTTGTGTCAAGAATAATACATTTTGAATGCTCAGTTATTGATTTGGAAAATGCTTTTCCCCAACCGTGAGAACTAACATTTTCTTTCATGCCAAGGCTACATATGGCCATCTTTTCAAAATGTGTGTTTTCACCCTCATTTTTGAGTCTTGATTTTGTGGACCTTCGAGCATAATTTCCTACTTTAGTGTGCATTAATATGATAGAGGCATTTTCTGAACCACATGAGAATCACAATAGCCAAATAGCCTCCCATTTCCCTTACAATAATCCTCCTTTTGAAATCCCCTTCAAGCCTATGAAAACCTTTTATTTGATAGCCACATTACAAGAACAATACCTTTTCCCACCCAATATCAACATGGATTTTCAGTGCATTTTTTTGAAATTTAATTGTGAGGGGAACGGAATTCATTATGGGTACCCTTTGTTGATTTCACCATGTTATCATATGCTTGAGAGAAAGCATCCATTTTGGTGTGGGGAAGAGGTTGTCATTCAGTGTGTTTTGGGGAATGTAATGTACTTTCATTTATGTAATTTTGTAAATGTTATTGACAAGTGTTCAAAAATAATAAAAAATAAATAAATAAAAACAAGAACAAAAAAAATGGGTTGTTTCTTGGGTAGGTCAAAAATCACTCTTCCTCAACCTTTGATCTTGTTATAACTATTAAAATTAGTGTCATGAGGAGATCAATCATAGGTTGGGATATGAGTGTGAGATATTTTCCAAGTTCAACTTTTGAAAAAAGAGAAAAAGACAAAATAAAAAAAGAACACTTGCATTATTTTCTTATGTCATTGGTAGAAGTTTTGTGGTTTGTAAATATTTCATCTTCTCATCCCCTTAAAATTTTCATCCTCTATTGTGTATTTCTACCGTCCCATAGCCACAGAAAAACCCCTTAAAAAGACCTCTTGATTCTTGTGCACTTTGGATAGGGGTTGGAAGCTGAGAGCTCTTTCAAACTCTAAGATTTTCACTTTTGGTTGGTGAAAGAGTGAACCTCCACAAATGAATTTTATCATCTTGAGAGGTGTGAGTTTTGAGTGTCCACATTTTCTATTTCTAAATTTGAGCATGAAAAAATTAATTAGTTTTGGAACATTGTTTCTGTAACAACTTGTGGTGGAATTCAAAATGGATAAGTGAAATAGTCTAAACCTCCCCTGATTGGAGAAAACAAAATTTTAAAATTTGTTGGTGAGTGAAAATGATTTTGTTATGTTTTTATATTTGTTGCACATGAGGACATGCACAAGACCAAGTGTGAGGGAGTTGATGTTATTAATATTTTCATTACTTATTATATACTCCCTTCACTTATTTTATATGAAATGTGCATAATTTGTGTGAAATATTAATGTTTTAATACTAAGTATAATTTTTGAGCATTTTTAGAAGTAGTCCAATTGAGTAAGTTTACTATTTTATTTATAACTATCACCCTAATGATTAAAATTCTGTGGTTCTTATTTTTTAGGATTCCTTATTCAATTTCTCACATATCATTAGAAGGAATCATGGGCCAATTCTATCATTTTAAGGCTCATGTGGACCACACAAGATGACCCAAAGAATTTGTGAAGAAATTGGATCAGCCATGATGATTGAGTTACTCGTCTCACTCATGAAGCCCATATTTTGTGAAACTCCACCATGTGTTCATTATTATCCAAAATAATCATGGGTAAAAATTTCAGGGCCCAACTCTAAGAACAAGGGGCCCAAATGAAGCATTGAAGTCCATCCCACCATTCTGGCAGATAATTAAAATCCGGATACTATTCATGACATATCTCATGATTTAATCATCAAATCAATCTGAGATTTTTCAGTGTGAAAGAGGAGATATAGGAGGCCGACTTTGTTGAAGAAATCATTCTGTTTTGAAGGCATATTCCTATTTAAAAACCCTTTCACATTTTAGACTTCAAAAAGACTAGATTGAAATGGACAGATTAAAATTGTTTAATCAGTCGGCCATAACATTGGCTACATAGGTCCAACTAACTCCAAAATTATGAAAGAGGTTGGCCAACTTAATTATCTACAACTTTTAAGAATGATATTTCTTGATATTTGGTTGTCTGAATAGCCAACTTGGCTATGAAAGTGGAGGGACAGATTGGGAATGAAAACAGTCCACTTCCTTGGGCTATAAATACATCCTCCTCCACTCCTTCAAAGGGGTTGGCATTTCAGAAGAGAGGAGCACATATTGGCACGACCAAAGACTTGTAAAAGGCTTGGGAGGACCTTCCATACTCAAGTTTTTACTTGAGATACCCTTCATCCTCTCTTTGTTTCCTTTCACTTTTGTGTTGTTCTTTGTTTATAATCTTGTAAGTTTGTGTTTTGTAATTCTGTTTTAATGCAAGTTTCTTCTTCAATTTCTCTTATTCTCATCCACCTTCTGTAGATTAATATTAATATTCTTAAAATAGTTTAAATACAGTTGAATCCCCTTCCCTTCTTTTGCTTCCTCATTCAATCAAAAGTCCGTTTTTTTTATTCTCGTCATTGTTCGTGTGTGTGTGTTCGACGTACCAATCTTTTCTTATCCTTTTATTTTTCTTCTCTTGTTAATTCATCATCATAAATATATAAACCATATTAATTTTAATATCAATGGTTGAGTAAATATATTATTGGGGTGAGTCAAAATTTTGGGATGTTAAGTAATTGAGAGTATTTGCTCGATGAATATTTTTTAATTTAACATTGTGTATGTTGGACTTAACATGTCATGGATTAATGACTTGTTCTGTTTAACGTGTGGTTTCCATGGATTATTGGAACCATAAATACACTACCATCAAAAAGCTCTGATTGAGATTAGAACCCTAAGTTAAAGTTTGGATTAAAGCCTTAACACTAACTCCCTAAAAATGAACTCACCCCAATATTTATCAAATTGTTAAATCAAACACCAATCATTAATCACTTCATTTAAGCTCTGTAAACAAATCCTCAATCAGAATACAATCAACTAAAAACAAACGTCTATTACAAAGTATCATTGCCGAGGATTCGACCCGAGTGCTGCTATACACATTAGCAGAGCACCGGAACCTTGACCGAGTCGATCGGCGACAATTGGCCGTGCGTCGCACCATGACTGAGAGTTTCTGTCAGAATCCATATTGTTGTAATATTGTTGTAATGACAGTAGTAATGGGTATTAAATAGAAGAGAAATTCTGTAGAAAAAAATTGTTTTATTTATATATATATATATATATATATATATAAACAAAACAAAATTAAATTAAATAAAACAAAATTAAATTAAATTAAATATATAAAAAAGAATATTTAAAATAGTAAAAAAAATGTTTTAGAGAAAGGCGGCTGCGACAATGCTGCCTTTGGGCATAATCCCAGAGGCAGCATCGGCGATGCCGCCTTTGACGCATATTTTTTTAAAAAAAAATTAAACCCATACATTTAAAAAAAAAAACTCTATTTTCTCACATGTCTTTTACAAACTTGTAAAATCTAACGGTGAACAATGTAATGAATCTAAAAATCAATTAATATTATAAAAGTATAAAAAATGTCAAAAATAATTTGGAATTTGAGAAGATATATACGAACTTTGAAGCAATTGTTATTTGTGTTGATTCAATATGCATATCATTGGAACTTTCAAACAATAAATCACAAAATTTCATTTCATTGTTTGCCCTTTAATTCCATTTAATTATATTCTATTTTACGAAACTTTAAAACAGACCCTAAACAGCATGCATGGAGGGTTATGCATGTTATATATATAAATCATGCTGCCAACAGAGTGTTCATGCATGGAGGAATCATCTCTCCCTCAGATTTCAGGAGATTGTGCCACTGAGCGCAGGAAGCGTTCTGGTGGTAGAAGTCAACGAACCAGCAGCCAAATGGCTGGTCCTCGTCGGCCAAGCCCTCAACTAACACCAATCCGCAGGATCGTACCCCGTCAACATTGCAAAGGACTCCAAGAATTTAATTCAACGGTCAAGTGATCAAAGTTGGTCAAAACTAAAGAATTGAATACATGTTAAATAACATATATTAAACTTGAATCATTTTTAATTTACCATCTAATATCATTCTGTCCACCAAAAAACATACAGTACAAATAAATTTAATGAGGGATGCCACGTGTCTTCCGAAGTTCGTTGCATGCCGTTATCTTGGATGATCGGTTGCGTCGCCTCGAACGGTGTCGTTTGAGTCGTCGTCTCCGTCTCGGATAAAACCGCGATTCGTGTGAGGCGTCTGCAGGCGGAGGGAACCATATGCCGCCGGAAATAGAGGCAGCCGCCGCATCCATTCATGGAACCGCCGCAACCTTTGGAAAGGAACCCCGCCGTGGAAACCGAGAACCGGCGAGGGCATTATATACCCCCGCCCATCGCCATTACCGGCAATGGTGCAGCACTGACTCGGAAAAATGAGTGACAACGGAGAAGACCCCCTGCGTGATCTTAATATTACAGCGACTGCAGAGGACACCAGCGGCGGCTCTTCCTCTTCCTCATCCATTAATGCTCCGGTGCACCATGGCGCCCCTGTCGATGCCGGCGGCGAAGTTGAGCGCCCCCCGAGTCCGCAAGAAAGTACCGTCGGACGCAGCGCGCCTCCGCCGACCCCGCCGCGGGCGGCGGAAGGGAGCGTGGTGGTGGCCGTGGAAACTGGGAAGCGAAAGAGGGGGAGACGCAGTGATCCCGGTGGTGGAAGCTCGAGGGGGAAATTGGATGCTCCGGAGGTGCCCGGGCCATGCAGCGTGTGCGGAAAACAATTCGGTTCGTGGAAAGCGCTGTTCGGGCACATGAGGAGCCACCCGGAGAGGGGGTGGCGGGGCGTCTTCCCCCCGCCCACCTTCAACCGAGGGGGCTCCCCGGTGGCGCAGCCGTGTGCGGACGAGGCTGCTGGTCTTCTGTTGAGGTTGGCGACGGAGGCGAAGGCGAATCTGGATGCGGCGGCGGGAGATTCTCAGGCGAGGGCAGGGAGGGGGCTGGACGTGGATCTCAATCAGCCGTGGGAGGAGGAGCCCACTTCATCCGACGGCGATGGGCAGAGTATTGACCTGAACTTGCCGCCACCGCCGCCGCCGCAAGGTTGATGAAGGTGCAGTGGAGGGGATGTATTCGTCGGCTATTTATGCCGCTGGTCGTGTATGCGCTTACTAAACGTTGGCTTGAAGTGGTGGGATATTATTCACCACCGTAATAAATAAAATTAATAATGGGTTTTGTCGAAGGCGAAGCCAAATGCGTGAAATGGCTAATTATATTATTAGTTATTAATTAAATCATTTATTAATATTTATTTTTTTAGTTATTAATTTGATCATTTGTTATTAATTATATTATTTATTCAAATATCATTTATTATTATTATTATTATTTTATTTATTTATTTATTTATTTATTTTTTATTTTTTTTATTTTTTTTTATTTTTTTATTTTTTTTATTTTTTTTATTTTTTTTTTATTTTTTTTATTTTTTTAATATCATTTATTAACTATTAATTGCCTTAATAATATTATTCTTAATTTACTAATTAAATTATTAACAATTATATATTATTAATTATTTAATTATTATTATTTTTAAATTAGTTTTAATTTAATTTAACTGTAAATTATTAATTAATGGACTCCAACAAGTAATAAGAGTCACCATGTTTAACAGTGTTGATAAAGACCCTCAATCAATGTTTTTTTATTTTTATTTTTATTTATTTTATTTATTTTTTTAATATCATTTATTAACTATTAATTGCCTTAATAATATTATTCTTAATTTACTAATTAAATTATTAACAATTATATATTATTAATTATTTAATTATTATTATTTTTAAACTAGTTTTAATTTAATTTAACTATAAATTATTAATTAATAGACTCCAACAAGTAATAAGAGTCGCCATGTTTAACAATGTTGATAAAGACCCTCAATCAATGTTGAAAAAAGCTCTAATGTGTGTATATCGACAATTTTTAAAAATTATTTAAAAATGTCCACTTACTCATTTCTCAGGGCTTTCCTGTCAAGATACTCCCCTTGCCAACACTCCACCCCAAGACGCTACCCCTTTATCAGAACCCAAACACCACTCCAAATCCATCGGTGCCCACACCGGAACAACCTATAGAGATTCAAACCTGGGACCTTTTTCTACATATAGGGAACATTTCCATCCAGATTTTTTCAATATTTTACTAATTATCTTTATATATTATATATATATACATAATTAATTTTTATTTATATATTCATATAATTATGTATATACACTATGTATTGTAAATACATTTTTGTGTGTTTGTATATTTGTAAATGTGTCGGTGTGTAAACTCTCCCTCTCCCTATCTATTTGTAAGAAAAGACGATCTCTTTTATCAACATAAAAAACGTTAATAAAAGCCTCCTTTATCAACACTAAAAAACACAAATTCCTTTATCAGCATTTTTTTAGCACTGCACTACTGCAGATCCGTAGCGCACAAAAAGGGTTTTATGAGCACTAAAAAAACACTGATATTATAAGCACCCTTAAAAATCTACGACTTTTATCAGTGCTAAAATTAGTTTTGATAAATGACCTCTTTATCGATGCTAAAAAAGCACTCATAAAGAAAATCTTTTATCAGTGCTAAAAATAACGTTGATAAAAGTAATATTACTGCAGTGCAATGCTAAAATTACAATACACTGAAACAACAAATATAGAGAATTTAATTGAAATTAAATTTAAATCACAAATGCATGAAAAAACACTATATTATGTTTAACATTTAAAAGCATAAATATTCCATTGTCTTAGGTCTCTGACCTCCTCTCAATAGAGCTCAATCATGCAACCAGTTGTCGAACAAACCACTTCATCTCAAGCAAAAAGAGTGCATGTGTATAAAAAAACAATTCTTATCTTAGTAATACTATAAAGAAATAAATTAAACCTAAATATAAAACAATACATTAATAGAATGCCATTTTTAAACCGAAATCACACATTTTGAGTCATATTGATCACACCATGTATCAGATTGAGGTGTGACTGGTTCATACAAATCATAAATAACTTATGGATCATTGTCCTAAAGTATCAAAACAATCAAAATGCGTACCAGACACACAATGTATCAACTTGAGGCATGACAATTCCTACATGTCAAAAATGACTTAGGGATAGTTTTCTTGAAGCATCAAAACACACCCTTGGAGTCATATCGATCACACTGTGTGTCAGATTGAAGTGCAGTTGATTTCTACACATCATAAATGACTTGTATGTGACGTGTCTTTTTTACTAAAATATCAATTTAAATTAAAAACACACACTTTGAGTCATACAAATCACATCGTATGTCGGTTCGACGTACGACTGATTCATACACGTCACAAATGACATATGAATCATTGTCCCAATGTATCAAAACAATCTAAGCACGTTTGCTCGGTTTTCATTGAGTGACACAAACTTTGAACTAAAATATCAATTTTAAACTAATAACATACACTTTGAGTCATACCAGGCACATCGTGTATCAAATTAAGGTGCATATGATTTCTCAAAATAATCTGAATGTGTTTTCTCATTTTTTAGAATGTTATGCATGTATATCAACATTTTTTTAAAATTATTTGAGCTGCCCACCTGCCCCGTTTTCAGGGCTTCCCCCTCCTCACGACAACCCCCTTTATTGGCACTCACCCCTACCACCACTCCTGTGAATTTCATTCATATAATTTGAAAATTTAAATGGTTTTTCTATTTAGTTTAATTATTTTATGATTTTTTTATTTGATATATTTGGTGGGCATTTTTTGGCGGGCCTCCCTGCTATTGGGCCACCCACACCTTGTCCTTATTGGTGACCCCTTTCTATTTCTGCTTTTGTGTTATCCCTAATCGGATTTAGGTGTGATCCTTGCCTTATTGTTCCTACTAATATCTAAGCCCTGCATGCCCTAGTTTGTTCAACGGTTCAACTTGAATGATTTGTGGTAGTCCACATAGGTGTATTTGGTGCTTGGTGAGTAGCTCTGATGAGTTACTGGTGTTTCTTGGTGTTCCTTGTGCTCGGATGATGACGACAAGAATGAAGCACAACATTCTTGATGATATTGGGCAACACTGGTTGCGTGGAGGCTCTCCGTCAACGACCAAGAGGTGAGATCGAGCCCTAATAAGGGGGCCTCGATCCATTGTTTGTGACTTTTTTAATTCTTGAGGGCTTACACTTATTTGTTTATTTGGTTATCCTTAGTTTTGTCGATTGAGTTCGTCCAAGGTGTGTGGTATATGAACCTCCCTTGTCTTGGTTTCATCCTGAGTCCTGGGGGCGTTGAAACCCAAACTTCAGATAGTTTCCTTGTATCTTCCTTTTCTTTGGTCCTGTTCATTATGCTTATATTTTTTGTACTCTTTATATTTTCGTAGTGAAACCCTAGTGCCCTTGCCCCGTGCACGTAGGACAATTGGCTGAATCACATATAAATCCTAATGTCATATTTTCTTTCTTTCTTAACTACTTTATATCGACTGGTTGATGTTGATGTATGCTTCCATTAATTCTGATGTTTAGAATTGATTTTGAGTTAATCAATCTATTACCTTTTTCCATTGATAATTCAATGAAATTTGTATTGTATTCTTTATAGTTTCTTTTATCCACTGTTTATAGAATTATTTATCATGTTTTATATTTTTTTCTAATCTTGTGATCCAAAATTATATTACATACGTTTCCTTGGGCTATTTAATGGAGACTTCCCCACAATGCAACCCTCGACAAGTGCTATCCGATCCAATTTGGAATTAATTTTTCATCCCAAAATTTGATATTTGTTATTATGTTTTGGGGTGTTATTTTTATAGTATGATTGTTTATTTCCTTTGATCAACATGGGAATATGTTTTTATTTTTATATATCCTTATTTGTTTTCTTTTCTGATTGATAGACATATATGTATGCTTATTCTTGCTCCCTATTTTTCCTCATTGTGATTTGAGGGCCTAGGTGTCTTGTGTAGCTATTGGCCTAGTAGTAGTTTGGTTGAGAGCTAGTGAGGTGTTTCCTAGATGTTGTATTCCTTGTATACCTTTCCATTAGAGTTGGCATTGAGCTCCTAGAGTTGTTCCTCAGGGTACCCGTTTTTTGTTGGAACATCCCTTTAGGTAGTGTGTAGTTTTGGCAGGGTGTTCTCTTTAGGCGAAGATGTTTCTAAATCAGAATCATTGAGGATTCTTGTGGGATTTGATTTGGGACTCAATGTGGATTTAGGTTTTCCCCTTTTATGATAGAGGTTTATAAGGCCTTATACCCAGATCAATGTGGATTTAGGGACTTCCTCGGGGGGTGCTTTCTGAACCAGTCTCATATAGGATCCATGATGATGGATGGGCCTATATGGTTTCAGGGGGAGTGTCTAGGTGGTTTAGATGCTCAGATCTGTGTTGTTTTGGCTATTAGTTTGCTATGTTGTTCCATTCTATAGTGTTTTATTTTTTTATTGTTGTTGAATTAGAACGACTTCTTGTTTTGATATTTTTCATAACTTATATTTTTATCCTACCATGTTTTTTTTCCTATTTGAGGAATGACATTGTTGTTTTTGAAGGTTTCGGGCACATCGGAAGCATGGTTTGGAATGGTACCCAACTTTGATTTTTACCATGATCAATGATTATTTCGGGATCAATACGACGATAAATTCCAGTCTCCATGGAATATAATCAAAGATTTAGATAAATAAGAAAGAGGCCTGAAACCTTAGAGAGGATCTTTCACATCATGTTTATAATTAATTTAATTAATTTCATAAAGAAAAATAATACTTGTATCTTTGGTATTTTTCTTCGTTGATGATGTTGATCGTCCGGAATGACCCTTCTGGATTATCTCGTTGTGCTTGTAAGGATCCAAACTAGAATCCCTCTAGCGGTGATCCACATGTGCTCCGATGGCCTCCGATAGACACCGCTCGTTCTCCGGGTGCTAGTGTGGCGAAGCGAGTGTCTTGTGTCGGTCATTCTGGATCGTTTGTTCTTCAACCTTGAATAACTTCTCTCGTTCTTAAGAGGGGAGAGAAGAGGATTCAAGAGAATTTTTTTTAGCTCAACAATTCTCCATTCACTAGGCGTGTGGTGTGGTATATGGCACAATAGGCGTACTTGCCTATTTAAATACATGGAATTTCAGTTACAATATTTAATTGCATAGCAACAATTAAATACATTCATGAACTTAGAGAAAACTCATGCATTTAATAATAATACCGCGTCATTATTTATGATGTGCCAACTTGCGCAAAACAGAATTAAAAATAAAATTACGCGTCATAAAATAATAGCAACGTTATTTTAATTTGTGCCAACTAGTTAAATAATTATTTACCATCTTGCAAATAATTATTTTTCTACTAAACTGACCTTGGTCCGCTCGAAATCCACTTCCATTTATTGAACACCCAAATAAATAATTTATTCTCTTAAATAAATATTTTATTTACAAATTAGTAAATAAATATTTATTAAATGTTCAATAAAATAAATAAATATATTTTATTTAATTTATGCAATCATTGTAACTTGAATAAAATTATTCAATGGTCTTGAGAATAATATTTATTTCCTTAATTAAATTCAAATAGAATTTAACCGAGACCACCAAAAACACTTCTTGTGTGACCCTCTAGGATTCTTTCTCGTTGGCATTAGACGGGCTTGCCTAAAGTTCAAGAGTACTGTCTAGCAACGGTTCAAGGCACCTAAGAGAAAGAACTTAAATTCGCAATAACGAGATCCATATACAAACACTCACTGTGTAATATAATCCCTTTGTTGCAATATCTCATCAAGCAGGTTTCATGACCGTGTCATCAATTTTTTTGATTGAAACATCATTCTTTGACTACCTGAAATAAAATCGTCGTTACACCATGACCATGGAATTTCACACGGCGGTTATATTTCAATCAAAGGGCCAAGATATCAACTTCCATAAATGGAAGGGACAAATCCTTCCTCGACTTATCCATTAATAACATGTCACTCATGACACACCCAACATACCCTACTTCCCGCTAACTGTCTGCGTGATGGTTTTCGTCAGTAAATCAAAGTGCGTAAGTCATGACATGTATTAATTATAATCTTAAAGTCTAAGGATCATTACACATGCTCGCAGATAGAAATACCCGATGACACCAAAACATGCGGAATTTCTACTAGCGGGTCTATTCTCATAATCTCCTATCTTGGAGATTACCAAGTGCGAACTTCATGAGAGGAAGTCTCATCTGCTTACGAGTACTCACACCTGACGGTCTGCATGCTATGTGTCCCATCATAGCATGACATCCAACCAAAGAACTATATTTAAGAATATTGTTATAGCATTTCAAGTTTCTCATCATAGCGGGGAACTGCCATGATCTTATCAATGCAACAAATAATCAGGACATTATTACATCCTAGTCATACAGAATAATGAACAATATGTAATAATACATTAAATATCCATGCATTCAAAGTAAAACCAGTTGGTTCTAGGACACCAACTCTTAAAAACTCCCACTTGAACTAGAGCCAACTGCCTACGATTTTCAGTCCACTAGACCTCACATGATGATCATGTTTCTTCCAAGTCAAGGCTTTAGTCAAGGGGTCCGCCATGTTGTCTTATATGGAAATACTACTCACTGTAACTTCACCTCTCTGAGAAAAATACCTCAAGAGATGATAGTTCTAAAGTATGTGCTTCATCCACTGATGTGACCTTGTCTCTTTTGTGAGAGCCACCACTGCAGTATTATCACAGTACAGTGTGATGGGATCTTTACTGCTAGGTATCACATCGAGCTCCTGAACAAAGCTTCACATCCAAACTAGTTCTTTAGCTACCTCAGAAGCTGTGATATACTCTGTAACATCCCGGATCCGGGTGCCACTCCATGGGTGCCCCGAAACTGGTTGGTCACATGACCTTAAGCGCATTTCCCCAAATGCCAGAGGCTGCTGACTAGCAGTGAGGGCCCAGGTCTGATAGTGGGGAAACTATGCCCTCATTTGTCAAAGTGTAGCGCAGCGGAATACAACATACTACAACAGCGGAAGCAATAAACCATACACATTTAAAATAAACAACTGTAGTAAAAGATAACCAAAAATTATATACAACATGTCTCAAGTTCTAAGAAAACAGCCAGAACATGTTACACAACAATACATTACAGTACAATACAGAGTACAATAAAACAAAACAAAACAGCTGGTAGCATCGCGAGCCTAAGCCCGGTCCCATGCTCCCCTACCCCTCACCAGCAATCATGTACCTGTATAGGGACCCTTTCCCTTATCCACACTTGCAGCAACATATTCTATTTGGGCCGAAGACATGACCCAAATAGGTTGTGAGAAATAAATCCTAGTAGGCACCCACCAAAGGCCCGTGTCCAACTGTGTGAAAACATGCAACAATAGTGTGCAGTAGTAAAATGAAATAAACTAAGCAGTACTCAGAAGTAACTAACTTTACCAGTTATATTTACATTTTATTATTCATTTAACCATTTTAATTTAATAACATTCTGTGCTCATCAGAACCATGCCCTCAGGCCAAACAGAATCTTTCCCTTAGGCTAATATAGTAAAACCACGCCCTCAGGCTATATAACATCCACGCCCTCAGGCTATATAATATCTCTCCCTCAGGCCTTTCCCTCAGGCCACATAATATCTCTCCCTCTGGCATAATAAGTAACCACTCCCTCAGGCATATAAAGTAACCACTCCCTCAGGCATATAAAGTAACCGCACCCTCAGGCATATAAAGTAACCACGCCATCAGACATATAAAGTAACCACACCCTCAGGAATATAAAGTAACCAGGCCATGCCCAACATATAAACATGCAATTATTTAAAAATCCTCTCAAGGAAAAATTAATGCATAAAGTAAACATGGCATACCCTCAGGTATCCTGGCCAAATGGCTAAATAGAGGAACGCACCCCCGGGGTGGTCCTGGATCCAAGAAGCGATCCCAAAAAACAATTTAATATCACATTTAATTACCTATACAATTCTAGGTATTTAAAACAGTCAAGGCCTCAGCGACACAACACCCCAACATGGGTTTGTATCACAATGGAACACAAAACGCATAACAGTTGGAATTTAAACACCAAGCCACCAACCTTAAACGCCCCTGAACGGTATACATGAATGATGATCCTCAAATGGTCCAAGAATGATGTAGATCTTACGTGAAATAAAACCTCGTTCAAACTCAAATAACTTCCCTTAGAGGAATAATTGGCAAGAACTACGCAAGGAGGAGGAAGAACTCACCCGTGCGGTTCCAGGGAGATCGACGGTGCAGAAAACGAATTCCCAGTACTCGATTGGGGGATCTCCAAAGGTCTGGCCCTCTCTTTTGACTCCTTCCTCTAGTTCTAAGCCAATCCTGTGAACAGGGTTGGCTACTGCCCATTTTAAGCGAAAAAAACTACACGGCGTGTACTTCTTAAGTACATGGCTTGTACTTTTTCATTTAACTGTTCCTTTGGCGGCTACCCGGCACTGTTCATCAGTCGACATGAGTACACGACGTGTAATACATGAGTACACGGCGTGTAATACATGAGTACACGGCATGTAATGATGCTCAGCTGGCGGCTGCCTCCACCGCCTTACTGTATGCCTGCCGACTGACTACACGACATGTACATACCCACTATATGGCGTGTAGTCATTTTTACACCCTTCATCGCCAACATGGATACACACCCTGTGTACTCAGTCCACACGACCAAAGTACATGGCGTGTGGAATAGTACATGGCATGTAGTCCCAAAATTTAGGATTTTCCCCACTTCCCTTATTTTCTTAAAAACACTTAAGGAAAAGAGAAAAGAAGAAACCCGTAGCTCAAAAATAAGAACCGGGTTCTTAAAAACTCCCCCTTAAAGAAATTCGTCCTCGAATTACCCTTCCAAGGGTGGTGAAGATAAATCTCAGAACAGTTCTGGCCACTGAGCACATACGTCGGTCTCCCGCTCCCAGGTTTCATCCTGCACTCGGCCATTATGCCATAACACTTGTATGAGAGGAATTGACTGTCCTTAGAGAACCTTTGTGCTCCTATCCACGATAAAAATCAGATGCTCCTCAAGGGATGCTTCGACCTGAAGCTCAACCTCCTCTGGCTGAAAGATGTGAGATGGGTATGAATGATAGCGATGCAAATGAGATACATGTAAGACATCGTGCATGGCCCGATACCTCTGTGGTAACTGCAACTGATAGGTAACCAGCCTGACTCTCTTCAGAATCTCAAATGGCCCCACATACCTCGGTGAAATTTTACCCTGTCTCCTGGTCCGTCTGTGTCCCAAACTCGGAGAAACACGCAAGAAAACCTGATCCCCGACCACGAACTCCAATGGTCATCTATGGCGATCAGCATAAGATTTCTGACAAGACTGTGCGGTAGCCATCTGCTTCTGAATCAACTGGATCTTCTCAGAGGTCTCCTGCACGAGACGTAGTCCCAGTAAATCTTCCTCACCCGCTTCTAACCAGCACAAGGGTGAACGGAATGGCCTACCATATAAACCCTCATAAGGTGCCATATCAATAGTCGCCTAAAAACTATTATTATAGGAAAACTTGACCAGGGGTATATGCTTCTCCCAAGATCCCCCAAAGTCCAGGATGCATGCACGCATCATGCCCTCATGCACCTGTATCGTACACTCTGACTGGCCATCGGTCTGAGGGTGGTAAGCTGTGCTCAGAAGCACCTGTATACCCAGTTCCCTCTGAAAACTCTTCCAGAAATGACACATAAAATGGGAATCCCTATCTGAAACGATAGAACGAGGAACCCCATGAAGACACATGACCTCTCAGATATAAAGCTTCCCGAGCTCGTCAACACCGAAGGTCTCCTTGATTGGAAAAAAGTGAGCTACCTTTGTGAGTCTGTCCACAACAACCCACACAAAATCATTTCCTCAAGGTGACCTTGGCAATCCAATCACAAAGTCCATCGTGACATCATCCCATTTCCACTCCGGAATGCGTAACTGCTGTAATAGTCATGCTGGCCTTTGATGCTCTGCCTTCACCTGCTGACAGGTGGAACATATCATAACAAAACCAGCTACTTCTCTCTTCATACCTGACCACCAGTACTGACGTCTCAAGTCACGGTACATCTTGGTAACTCCAGGGTGAACTCCCCAAGCTGAAGCATGAAACTCCCACATCAGATACTCACGTATATCCCTTGGAACCCATACTCGTCCATGGAAACACAATACCTCATCATCGTCTATCATCCAACCAGAAGGAGGGTACTCACTTGCCACCAACTCCCGTAGAACTAGGCCTTCTGAATCAGATAGCTGTCTCATCCTCACTCTATCTAGGAGGGTAGAAGTCATAGATAAAGAATAAAGATAGGTTTTCCCTTGACTATCGTGCACCTCCAAATGCATCTTAGAGAACAAAGCCATAAGCTGCCACTTACCACTGGCCTCCTGCACTGCCTGCATCTGAGTCCTCCTGCTTAGTGCATCGGCTACTACATTACCTTTACCAGGTGTATAGGCAAGCTCAAAGTCGAAGGACTGAAGGTATTCGACCCACCTTCACTATCTCAGATTCAAGTCACGCTGAGTAAAGATGTACTTGACTCTTTTGTGATCGGTGAAAACCACAAAATGCTCTCTCAAGAGATAATGTCTCCAACAGTGAAATGCATGAACAACTGTAGCCAACTCGAGATTATGTGTCAGGTAATTCCTCTCATGTGGCCTCAATTGCTGAGAATTGTACGCAACAACTCGATCGCCCTGCATTAACATTGCTCTCAGTCCAATACCTGATGCATCATAGTAAACTGTATAGCTCTTCCCTTGCTCTGAAAGTATCAGGACTGGTGCTGATGTCAATCTTCCTTTCAGATCTCGAAAGGCTGTCTCGCAAGCTTCTGACCAAACAAACTTCACACCCTTTATAGTCAAACCTGTCAACGGCGCTGCCAAGCAGGAGAAGTCCTGGATAAAGTGTCTGTAGTAACCAACCAACCCCAAGAAACTCCGTATCTCAAACACGTTCTTAGGATGCTCCCAGGAAACTACTGCTCTCACCTTCTCTGGGTCCACGAAAACTCCTGCCTCTGAGATGATATAACCCAGGAAGTGAATCTGGTCCATACAAAAGTGGCACTTTGAGAGCTTAGCATATAGATTATGCTCTCTCAGTGTACTCAGTACGATCTCAAGATGGGTGGTATGGTCGTGTCGAGTGTGAGAGTACACCAAAATATCGTCCACGAATACTACCACAAAAGAATCTAGATACGGATGGAACACACGATTCCTCAGATCTATGAAAACTGATGGCGAGTTCGTGAGTCCAAATGACATAACCAAGTACTCGTACATACCATATCTTCTCCAAAAATATGTAAGCGATATATACGATGGTCTCACGCGTAACTGATGATATCCTAGTCTCAAGTAAATCTTCAAGATCACTCGTGATCCATGAAGTTGATCAAAAATATCATCAATCCTCGGCAAGGGATATCAGTTCTTGACCGTCAAATGGTTCAGCTTTCGATAATATACACAGAGTCTGAGGGTACCGTATACCTTCTTAGAAAATAGGACAGACGAACCCCAAGGATAAGTACTGGGTCAGATAAAACCCTTTGACTGTAACTCCTCTAACTGCCTCTAGAGTTCCTACCACAAAGGTGTATCCATCCTATAAGGAGGAATAGACATCGGCGCTGCTCCTGGCTTAAGCTCAATAGAGAAGTCCACCTCACGCTCCGGAGGTAGACCTAAAAAGTCGTCTGAGAAGACATCCCTGAAACGATCAACCAATGGAGGGAATTCCTTATGACAAGTTTCCTGATAATCTAGATATAAGCTCGCAATCTAGGCTATCACACCACCTCACCCACGATGCTCTGGTCTAGCTCGACTTGCCTGAACATCACATTCACCTTTGTATAGAAACTCTCTGTGCTCTGGAGATGTGAAACTCATCCTACGATGATAGCAATCCAAAAAGGCTCGAAAGGGAACCAACCAATCCATCCTGAGAATGACATCATATCTCATCATCTCTAAGACATAGAGGTACCATAGAAAGTGACACCCACCAACCTCAAGGGGGAACTCCTTGCACTGACGCACACCAGCCATTCTAGCTCCCAATGGAGTTTCTAGCATCATAACAGTAGAAGAAGAAGAAACATAGAGCCCAAGGCTCTCCAAAACAGGCACAGATATGAAACTATGTGTAGCACCCGTATCAAAAAGTACTGAAGATAAGACAGAAGATACTAGAATAGTACCCCTAATAGTAGAAGGTCCGAGATCCTGCTCCTATTAGGTCTTTTGAACTGCATATGTCTGCCCAGTGCCACGGCCCTGCGACACAACCTCGCTACCCTGAGCTGTACTGCCCTGTTGCCTCTGAGATCCTGGTGTCTGGCTACCATGTCCCCAACCACCACCTCTGCCTGTACATCCTAATATATCCCAGTTGCCCAACTGGTAAGAAGCTGCGGGTCCTACCCCCGCACGCGGAGTCTGCACGAAACCCCTCTCACTAGCCACTAGTAGTAACGCCCTGCAAAAGCGCGTAGATGTCCCATTTTTCCGCAATCTCGACACTCCACTGGGTCACATGGACACTACGGCCTCTTGTGCCCCTCTTTACCACATTGGTAGCACCTGACCGGGCCACCTGAAGTAATAGCCTGGCTAGTACTGCCACCGTGAGAGAAACCCATCTGTCGCTTCCTATTCCCGGTAGAAATGGTACTAGAAACTGGTGATGAACCACCCTGGCCCACACCACTAGCCTCCCAAAGGTTCCTCTATGTAATTAGCGCCTGGTTCGCAATTGCATGTACTGTAGGCAACTTGAAAACATTCACCAGTACTCGGATGTCGTATCGAAGACCATCCTCAAAGCATCTGGACCTCAACGTCTCATCAGCCACCATAAAGGGTGAAAAACGCTGAAGCTCAGTAAAGCAAGTAGAGTAGTCCATCACCGACATAGCGCCCTACTGTAGGTTCATGAAATCTCGAGCTCTATCTTCCCTCAGCATCTATGGAAAGAAGAAGTCATAGAAGAATATCTGAAAATCTTCCCACTCCATGTCTCTATGATGCTCTATCTAATTGGTAACATCCCACCACCTCTTGGCGGAATCACGCAACATATAAGTCACGATCTTGACCCTCCACCCTGGAGGCGTCTCAAGATGCTCGAAAATAGTCTGTAGAGAATCCAGCCAAGACTCCGTAGCCTGTGGTCCTCCATCCCCTGAAAACGTAGGCAGATGCTGCTGCTGGAATATACGAGTCAGCTTAGCTATAGATGTGGCAGTTGGCGGTGCTCCATGAAAGGTCTGCATGAACCACATGAAGCCTTCACGGAACTATGCATCCACGCTTGTATCCAGTATAACGGCTGGCACCACATCTGGCTCTGCTGGAGGATCCATTGGTAGCCCATGGACCACCATCTCTGGAGTATACTCGTTGCTGCTCTCCTGGGGAACAGCATGTGGTCGTCTCGGTGGCATGATTCTAAAAGGTCAAATGCACACCTTAGATCAAGATTATCAAAGACTGAAATGAGGGGACCAAAAAGGGAACAGGAGGAAGAAGGCATTTCAATATTTTCAAAGCATATCTATATGGCGTGTATACTGACTACACGGTGTGTACTCGACTTTTCTTCCCATGCCCGGGTCCTCTTACACGGATAAGCCACACGACTCCTGTTGAACAAGACTACACGTCATGTATAAAATCTACACGGCGTGTATGGTGTAAATTCCAACTACCCATGTTGTTCGTGACACGGCCGACTACTCGGCTTAAACTACACGGCGTGTTACACCCGAACACGGCCTGTACACCACCCTGTTTCTCCCAGACACATGGCTAAATCCACCCGGTCTATCCTCGGTCAAGACTACATGGCATGTCCCACAGGTACACGATGTGTACTAGATGAGCTTTGTCGACCCGTGTTGTTAGTTACACGATCGGATACACGGATCACACTACATGACGTATTCCAGATGGACATGGCATGTACACGAAAGGATTACACTGACCCGTGTTGTTAGTTACATAGCTGGATCCCAGGTCAGACTACACGGTGTGTGCTATAGTGGACACGACGTGTATGTCTTAAGGTCCCCTCTATCCGTGTTGTTTGTTACACGGCCGGACTCCGGGTCGACACTACACGGCGTGTACATCCAGTACACGAAATGTTTTTTCCCAAGCATTTCCCTTCCCCGTGTCCTCGCCCACATGGTCCTTGACATGGGAGGCGACTACACGGCGTGTACTGAGGGTACACGACGTGTACTCAAAAAGTTCTCTTTTCTTCCTGAACATAAGAACACACGACGTGTGTCTGAGGAACTACAGGACGTGTATACTGGTTTTTCCAGATAGTACGCCTCTAAAAATATTCCGGAACCCAAAAAATACTGAAAACAACACCTAAGTGCCATATTCCAACCCGTGAGGGCCCATACTCCACGCGAATCAAAGTTTGATATCTTATATGTGTTATAACAAGATAAACAATTAATGATCCACCAAATTCCAGTCAATGAGGGCCCATACTCCCCAAAAAACCAAAGTTTGGTGTCCATTCCATCAACCGACTCGCACAAAAATACCCTATCACATAACAGGTATTTATCAAAGCAACTATCACAACAGCATGCTTTTCTAGCACAACAACTATCGCAACAACATGCAATTTCTAATGCTCCTAAATGGCATGGAACTATGCATGACATGTGATTTCTAGCATGTGCCTAAATGATGCACGAGACGGCATACCCACATCTCATCGGGTTGCAACTAAATAGAACATAAAATATAAATAACACAATCACAAGTGCGTCACCCAATGGTGAAATCAAATCAACTGTAAAATTTTCAAAATCAGAATAATTGCAAAAATATGAGGTAGACTGGATTTTACCTGTACACGGGTTAGCTACGCCCGGGCACAACTTATTTCCAACTACCGTTCCCATCCTATCCCTGACTAAGGATCCAAATAGTAAGTCAAAGAAAAGAAACTCTTTGATACCACTTTGTAACGTCCCAAATCCGGATGCCACTCCACGGGTGCCCCGAACCTGGTTGGTCACATGACCTCAAGAACATTTCCCCGAACGCCAGAGGCTGCTGACTAGCAATGAGGGCCCAGGTCTGATAGCGGAGAAACTATTCCCTCATTTGTCAAAGTGTAGCGCATCAGAATACAACATACAACAATAGAAGAAGCAATAAACCATACACATTTAAAATAAACAACTGCAGTAAAAGATAACCAACAATTATATAAATAATGATGCAACATGTCTCAAGTTCTAAGAAAACATCCAGAACATGTTACACAACAATACAGTACAATACAATACAGAGTACAACAAAACAAAACAAAACAGCCGGTAGCATCACGAGCCTAAGCCCGGTCCCATGCTCCCCTACTCCTCAGTGGAAATCATGTACCTGTATAGGGACCCTTGCCCTTATCCAAACCTACAAAAACATAGTCTGTTTGGGCCGAAGACATGACCTAAACAGGGTGTGAGAAATAAATCCCAGTAGGCACCCACCAAAGGCCCGTGTCCAACTGCGTGAAAACATGAAACAACAGTGTGCAGTAGTAAAATTCAATAAACTAATCAGTACTCAGAAGTAACTAACTTTACTAGTTATATTTTCATTTTATTATTCATTTAACCATTTTAATTTAATAACATTCTGTTCTCATCAGAACCATGCCCTCAGGCCAAACAAAATCTCGCCCTCAGGATAATATAGTAAAACCACGCCCTCAGGATATATAATATCTCACCCTCAGGACACATAATATCTCGCCCTCATGCATAATAAACAACCACACCCTCAGGCATATAAAGTAACCACGCCCTCAGGCATATAAAGTAACCACGCCCTCATGCATATAAAGTAACCACGCCCTCAGGCATATAAAGTAACCAGGCCATGCCCAACATATAAACATGCAATTATTTACAAATCCTCTCAAGGAAAAATTAATTCATAAAGTAATCATGGCATACCCTTGGGTATCCTGGCCAAACGGCTAAACAGAGGAACACACCCCCAGGGTGGTCCTGGATCCAAGAAGCGATCCCAAACAACAATTTAATATCACATTTAATTACCTATACAATTCTAGGTATTTAAAACAGTCAAGTCCTCAACCACACGACACCCTAACATGGGTTCGTATCACAACGGAACACAAAACACACAAAAGTTGGAATTTAAACACCAAGACACCTACCTTAAATGCCCTTGAACAGTATACGCGAACGACGATCCTCGAATCGTCCAAGAACGACGTAGATCTAACGTGAAAGAAAACCTATTTCAAACTCAAATAACTTCCCTTAGAGGAAGAATTGGCAATAACTACACAAGGAGGAGGAAGAACTCACCCGTGCGGTTTCAGGTAGATCGACGGTGCAAAAAACGGATTCCCGGTACTCGATCGGGGGATCTCCAAAGGTCTGACCCTATCTTTCAACTCCTTCCTCTGGTTCTAAGCCAATACTGTGAACAAGGTTGGCTACTTCTCATTTTAAGCGAAAAAAAACTACACTGCGTGTACTTCTTAAGTACACGATGTGTACTTTTCATTTAACTATTCCTCTGGCGGCTACCCAGTACTGTTCATCAGTCGACATAATTACATGATGTGTAATACATGAGTACACAGTGTGTAATGATGCTCAGCTGGCGGCTGCCTCCACCGCCTTATTGTATGCCTGCCAACTGACTACACGGTGTGTACATACCCACTACACGACGTGTAGTCAGTTTTTATACCCTTCATCACCAACATGGCTACACACCCTGTGTACTCATTCCATATGGCCAAAGTACACGGCGTGTGGAATAGTACATGATGTGTAGTCTCAAAATTTAGGATTTTCCCCCACTTTCCTTATTTTCTTAAAAACACTCAAGGAAAAGAGAAAAGAAGAAACCCATACCTCAAAAATAAGAACCGGGTTCTTATATACTCAAATGCTACTGTAGAATCTGCGACCACACTCTGCTTTGAGCTCTTCCAGCTCACTGCACCTCCATTCAAAGTGAAGATGTATCTCGTTTGCGACTTCATATAATCTTGATCAGTATGGAAACTAGAATATGAATATCCTTTGATGAATAATTCCTCATATCCTCCATAAACCAGGAACATATCCTTTGTATGCCTCAGATACTTTAGGATAGTCTTGACTACCATCCAATGGCGGTCACCTGGGTCAGCTTGATATCTTCCCACTGCACTCAATGCTTAGGCGACATCCAGCCTAGTACATAGTATGACATACATGACTGACCCAATCGTTGATGCGTATGGAGTCCTTGCCATTATCTTTCTTTCCTAATGTGTCTGAGGGAACATTTTCTTGGAAAGATGAATTCCATGTGACACTGGTAACAATACCCTCTTGGATTATTCCACACTGAATTTCTTTAGTATCATATCAATGTATGTACTTTGACTCAGGCCCATAAATCTCTTGGATCTATCACGATGTATCTTTATCCCAATAATATACAATGTCTCACCCAAGTCTTTTATAGAGAAGCATTGATTCAACCATTCCTTACCAGAATGTAATACTGGTATCTCGTTTCCAATAAGTAATATGTCTTGAACATATACTATTAGGAAAAAGACTTCACTCCCACTAAACCGTTTGTAGACACAAGGCTCACATTCATTCTTGATAAAACCAAATTCTTTTATGGCTTCATCAAAATGAATGTTCCATGACCTGAATGCTTGCTTTAATCTATAAATGGATTTTTGCAACTTGCATACCTTATTGGCATCCATTGGAGTCATAAACCCTTCAGGTTGTGTCATGTATACATCTTCCTGAAGGTTCCCATTAAGGAATGAAGTTTTGACATCCATTTTCTAAATCTCATGCTCATGGTAAGCCACAATGGAAAGTAGAATTCTGATGGATTTCAACATTGCAACTAATGAGAAGGTTTCATTGTAGTCAATTTCTTAACACTGTTTAAAACCTTTTGCAACCAGTCATGCCTTATAGGTACTGAATTTTCCTTCCATGTCCAGTTTCTTCTTGAATACCCAATTGTAACCAACATGCTTTACATCAACTGGCGGATCTACCAAAATCCAAACTTGGTTTTGGTATATGGAATCCATTTCAGAATTCATGGCTTCTTGCCACTTGGCAATGTCTATGCCACTTACTGCTTCCTTGTAGGTTAGAGGATCATTATTATCAACTAATAACGAGTCACCATCCTCAGTAACTAGAAAACCGTACTATTCGGGTTCTCTAACCTCTCTTGTACTCCTACACAGTACTTGTGTCTCTGGAACAGATTCTTCTTCCATGGGGATTTGTGGAATCTGTTCATGTACCAACTCTTGTGTACCTTGATCCTCGACTTCATCGAAGTCTATCACACTCCCACTATATATTTTGGATATGTGATCCCTCTCAAGGAATATAACATGTCTTTCCACTATAAACTTTTTGTCTAAGGGGTTTTATAGGTAATATCCCCTTATTTCCTTAGGGTGTCCTATAAAGGTACACTTTGTGCCTCTGGGTGAGAGTTTGTTACTTGAAGAGGCCTTGAAAAATGCTTTTCTACCCCACACATGTAAATTCGATAACATGGATTTCATTCCACTCTAGAACTCGTATGGAATACCATTTATTGATTTAGTTGGTACTTGGTTTAGTATGTGTGATGCTGTTTCTAACGCATATCCCCAAAAGGATAATGGAAGAATCGCATGACTCATCATTGATCTCACCATGTTCAACAAGGTGCAGTTCCTCATTTCACTCACACCATTCCACTAGGGCATGTTTGGAGGAGTGAGTTGGGATAGGATTCCAAACCCCCATAAGTAATCAATGAAGTCTTGATTAAGATATTCTCCACCTCAGTCTGATTGGAGTTTCTTAATCTTCTTACCAAGCTGGTTCTCAACTTCATTCTTGTATTATTTGAAATTATCCAAAGAATCCAACTTATACTTCATTAAGTAGATATATCCATATCCACTAAAATCATTAGTAAAAGTTATGAAGTAGGAGTACCATCCCCTTGATTCAACTAGAAATGTTCCACACACATTGGTATGAACCGATTCAAGAATTTATTTAGCCCTTTCACCTTTCCAACTAAATGGGGATTTGGTCATTTTGCCTTGTAAACATGCATGGCATATGCCAAGTGGTTTTTGTTCGAAAGAATCTAAATATCCATCTTGATGTAACTTTGTCAAGCGTTTCTCATTTACATGACCTGTCCAATAATGCCAAAGTTGGGTGTGGTATGAGTCATATGAAGTATCTTTGTTATCAATTTCCATTACTTGGTTTGTGTAATCTAACACGTAAAGTATGTTGTATAAATGTGACCTACTATAACAAATGCTATCTTTGTAAAAGAAGAAACATTCATTTACAAACTTGAAAAAAAATCCATATGTATCTAATATGGATACATAAATAAAGTTTCTAGTAGCATAAGGCACATAATAAAAACCCTTTAACACCAATATCATCCCAGTTGGCAATGTGAGGTGGTAGTCCCCGACAGCTACAATAGAAAGTCTGGCTCTGTTGGCTGCTCATAGATCTACCTCCCCTTGATCAATCTTTCTGAATCTACATGGTTCTTGTATTTAGATACATATGTGATCACCAAAAACTATATCTAATACCCAATTTGTATAAATAGATAAGTTGAATTCAATAAAAACGCACCCAAAGCTTCCCCTTGTTTCTTAGGCTGGGTGCAGTTTTTCTTCCAGTGGCCCTTCTTGCCACATGTGAAACAAACAAACTTCTATTCTATTTCCTCACCTTTGATCTTCCTTTTCTTAGAAGGCCATGAAGAAGATTTGGGATTAAATCTTTTCGCCTCCCCTTTCCTCTTATTCACCATAAGGACAGAAGGATTTTCATGCTTCATATCTTTGTCCACTTGGTGAATAGAATAAGAAGATCAGATAGAGACTTCTCAATGTTGTTCATATTTAAATTGACAACAAAGTTAGAGAAGCTCTAAGGGAGTGATGTGAGAATGAGATCGATTCCTAGTTCTTCAGGGAGTTTGAACCCTAGAACCTCCAGCCACTCAATGTAGCCAATGAGCTTGACTACATGAGGCCCAAATAGGGCACCTTCTCCAAGATTACTCTGAAAGAGTGTCTTAGAGATCTCAAACCTTTCCTATCTTCCTCTCTCCTGGTAAAGACCATAGAGGTGCTAAAGCATGCTATAAGCATCCATGTTTTCATGATACTTCATGAGCTCACTAGATATTGATGATAGCATCAAACATAGAACATAGACTACGTCATTCATATGTTTCTCATAGACCAATAAATCCCCATCACTCGCCTCTTTGGAAGGTGGGTCAGGTAATGCTGAGTCCAGCACACAAGACTTCCGTTCATGGCGTAGGATAACCCGAAGGCGTCTAAACCATTCCTGGAAGTTACTACCAGTGAGGATGTTGTCTTTATCCAGAATTGATCATAGTGATAGTGTGGTTGACGAGTTTGTCATTTTTATTCTACAATTAAAAGAGCAGATCATTAGTACTTTCTTGATTACATTTTATAGGAAATAATAAATTTTATTAAGTCTCCCACTATTTTATCAAGTCCCAATAGCCCTCACCATTGAACTCGGAATATCCAGTTTCTATGACATTCTAGTGGAAATTATCCATATTACCCTTCGAATAACCCCAACAAGGGTTGTTTAATCTATTAGAAGGTATTTAGGTAGGTAGGTCTTTTCCAACTATGGGCTTGCAGCTCCTTGATATGCTGAGTGGACTCCCCAATCCTGAAATCTTGACTTTGGATTTCCTCAACTCTTGCCTCTAATATAACACCAAGTCTAGCAAGGGCTACTCCTCTTGATGTAATATGATTAATTCAACCTGAAACCTTTCAAAAGGGCTTCCTATATAAAAGTAAGTGTCCCAACAAGGGTTGGTCAAACACATAGTTTTATTGAGTTTTTCCCTTAATCAAGTAATAGAAGGATTATTCTGACTTAATATTTTATTTGATGGATTTTTATCTCTTATGCGTGAATTTATTATTATAATTATCAAAAACTTGTTAATGTTAAGTGGAACTTAATTAAGTGATTAACCATGTCTTGATAATATTTATGCATAATCCTGGTTTATTTTAGTTCCATATTGCATGCTTGTTTAATTCATTAATTATGTGATCGTGACAACACATCCATAATGATAAACCATGTAACTGACAGAAATAAAATAAAGTAAATGGAATGATCATGAGATTTTCTAATGGTTAGTTTATCTAGTGGTTGATAAAATAACCCTGACCTAGGGGAGAAACACCTTGAACCTTTTGGGTTCATGTTTACAACTTCCACCTGTCCACGTCTGTATCTCCTGGGATTGTTTTCGTCTCGACTCCAGCTTGAACCGCCTCTACTAGCTTGGGAGTTCCATCCATTACATATGCCTTTTTTTGAACTCACATATAGGTGAGGGGTAAAAAGGGGTTTTATATAAAAGAAACCTTGGTCATGCAAACCCTACATATTAATGAGGAGAAGGCTCGCAGGCCAAAAAATTTAATTCAAATAAATAAATTAAAAGAAACCATCCATATACAAAGGTCTTGGTCTAGCTCATGATCATCCATACATGCAACGATATTTACACATAAATAAAACTAGTAATAAATTTTTTAATTGTTCTTGTTTAAGATAAATCACGCTTGAATCAATTAATTATCATCTTTAATTAATCAATCCTTTTATTTTAAACCCTTCTCTAAATTTCCTTGAGATTCTCATCTATCATAATTTTTAAAAAATAAATTCATTTAAAATTATATTTGTATGTAACTTGTACCTTGGAGGCAACTTGATGAATTACTATTCATAACTACCCAATGAGTAAAAATGAACATTACACAGATGTTAAATTAAACACATATATATAAAACACATATCACGTTTTGTGCCTTAGCTTTATGCCCGCACGATGGTACACATCTCAAGGGTTTGTATAATATAATAATAAATTTTAATAAACCTGCATAATTTGGATGAGTAAATGATGTATAGTTCCAACTACACAGCATGTACTATTTTTCACCGTCTATCCGAAGTACACGCCTGGGGAAACGGTGTGTGAGTATACTTTAGAAATCTTCAGAGTACACGGTGTGTCCAGTGGGACACACGCCATGTAGTTCCTCGTTACACAGTCTCCAGCCGGGAAAACCGTGTACGTGTTACACGGTCCAACCCTAACCCGAAGGGACTACACACCGTGTCCATTGGGACACATGGCATGTAATCCGAAAACCCCATGCCACCTATTCCTGGTCAACACACAAAGTCATTTAAGACATAGAAAGACTCCAATACACGGCTTGGTTTGGAAGACCGTTCTGATGCATTGAATCTTTAATACATGGCATGTAATACCAAATACATACCGTGTGTTCTGGTGTTGTATGACCAGGAAGCTTTGGAACCTCCAGATGAGATCCTCTATTTTATTTTAATCAAAATTAAAAGAAAATATCATTTCTATAAGGTGAACGAGAAATGAAAGAGGATGAATAGATCTCGAGATTCAGATTTCCAGAATGATTAACTTGAATTGAAACAACTAAATTATTAAATGCGCAAGTCATCAACAAAATATTTAAATAATTATAAACTATGATATAACCTCCCTCTGATACCACTTGAAATTTCCAGGCATAGTAGAAGTTTGGTTTGGAATGGTACCCAAATTTGATTTTTACCATGATCAATGATTTCTTTTGGGATCAATACGATGATGAATTCTAGTCTCCACAGAATATAATTAAACATTTAGATAAAGAAGAAAGAGGCCCAAAACATTAGAGATAATCTTTCACATCATGTTTATAATTAATTTAATTAATTTTATAAATAAAAATAATACATGTATCTTTAGTATTTTTTTTCATTGATGATGTTGATCGTCCGAAATGACCCTTTTGGATTATCTCATTGTGCTTGTAAGGATCCAAACTAGAATCCCTCTAGTGGTGATTCACACGTGCTCCAATGGATTCTGATAGACACTTCTCATTCTCTAGGTGCTAGCGTGGAGAAGCGAGTGTCCTGTGCCGGTCATTCTTGATCACTTGTTCTTCATCCTTGAAGAACGTATCTCGTTCTTGAGAGGGGAGAGAAGAGGATTTGAGAGAGAAATTTTTTGGCTCAACAATTCTCCATTCACCAGGCGTGTGGAGTGGTATATGGCACAATAGGCATACTTGCCTATTTATATACCTGGAATTTCAGTTACAATATTTAATTACATAGCAACAATTAAATACATTCATGAAATTAGAGAAAACCCATGCATTTGATAATAATACCGCGTCATTATTTATGGTGTGCCAAATTGAGAAAAACA
The DNA here is from genome assembly GCA_963277665.1 of Viscum album. Taxonomy (NCBI): domain Eukaryota; kingdom Viridiplantae; phylum Streptophyta; class Magnoliopsida; order Santalales; family Viscaceae; genus Viscum; species Viscum album. The sequence goes on from OY728148.1 coordinate 1,926,810,559, forward strand.
GAATTATAAATAAAATTCCGCATCATAAAATAATAACAGTGTTATTTTAATTTGTGCCAACTAGTTAAATAATTATTTACCATCTTGTAAATAATTATTTTACTACCAAACTGACCTTGGTCCGCTCGAACTCCACTTCCATTTATTGAACACTCAAATAAATAATTTATTCTCTTAAATAAATATTTTATTTAAAAACAAGTAAATAAATATTTATTAAATTTTCAATAAAATAAATAAATATATTTTATTTAATTTATGCGATCATTTTAACTTGAATAAAATTATTCCACGGTCTTAAGAATAATATTTATTTCATTAATTAAATTCAAATAGAATTTTATCGAGACCACCAAAAATAGTTAGTGTGTGACCCTTTAGGATTCTTTCTTGTTGGCATTAGGCAGGATTGCCTAAAGTCCAAGAGTACTATCTAACAAAAGGTCAAGGCACCCAAGAGAAATAATGTAAAGTATCTAGAATGACATCCACATATGAACACTCACTATGTAATATAATCCCTTTGTCGTAATATCTCATCAAGAAAATTTCATGATTGTGTCATCAACTTTTATGCTTGATACGTCGTTCTTTGACTACCTAAAATAAACTTTTTGTTAAACCATGGCCATAGAATTTTACGTGACAGTTCTATTTCAATCAAAGGGCCGAGATATCAACTTCCATAAATGGAAGGGACAAATCCTTCCTTGACTTATCCATTAATAACATGCCACTCGTGACGCACCCAACGTAACCTACTTCCTGCCAACTGTCTGAATGATAGTTTTCATCAGTAAATCAAAGTGCGTAAGTCATGACATGTATTAATGATAATATTAAAGTATAAGGATCGTTACACACGCTCGCAGATAAAAATATCCGATGACACTAAAACATGCGGAATTTCTACTAGCGAGTCTGTTCTCATAATCTCCTATCTTGGAGATTACCAAGTGCGAACTTCATGAGAGGAAGTCTCATATGCTTATGAGTACTCGCACCTGATGGTCTGCATGCTATGTGTCCCATAATAACATGTCATCCAACTACAAAACTATATTTAAGAATATTGTTATAGCATTTCAAGGTTTTAATCATAGTGGGGAACTTCCATGATCTTATCAATACAACAAATACTCTAGGACATTATTACATCATAGTCATGCAGAACAATGAACAATATTTAATAATACACTAAATATTCATGTAATCAAAGTAAAACCCTTTGGTTCTAGGAAACCAACTCTTAAAAATTTCTATTGTATTCTTGCAGGAGTAGGTGAGCTATCCAAACCTATGATGACATGAGTTCCACTAGATATTGGGTATGTGATGATGGAAAGCTTATATAAGTGAATAAATGCATTCTTTTAATGTTTTTACTTAGTTCATCATGTTATTTTAAGCATGTTTTAGTAATTATCATTAAATTTTATTGCATTTGGGAAAGTGTTTTTCACTGTGATGCACATAGAGGACACACTGATGTACTCTTAGAATTGATTAGGATCACATGTTCTTTTGAGCCAATGTGATAGGATAGGTGGAGAAAGGAAATATGGGGCTTTAGGATTGTACATTTAATTTTCAAGGTGGATATTTTTTAATTTTATTCCGATAATTTTTAAATTTAAATGGATTTTTGATGTAGTTTAATTCCCTTATTTAATTTTTTATTTGATATATTTGCTGGGAATTTTCAGGCAGGACTCCCTGTTTTGGGGCCACACATTAGACCTGCTAGTAGCCACCTTATGTTTCCTATTTTGTGTTTTACCTAGATGGATTTAGGTGTGATCCTCACCTTTCTGTTCCTTCCAATATCTAAGCCCCATGTGCCCTGGTTTGTTCAACAGTTCGGCTTGGATGATTTGCAGTCATCTATGTGTAGTTGTGTTCTCAGGTTTTTGAAACAGATCTTCTTTGGTATTATTACCCCTCTACAGAGGCTCCTCAATCTTCACTTTTGGTGTGCACATTTCTCTATTAAGGTGTGGCTGTTTTTAGGGGCAATCAGATTTGGGGGTTATGACTTTAGTGAGAGGGAGGTATGGAGAAGGACTATCATGGAATTGCGCCAAGCTAACTGTTGAATCATAAACCCTATAAATTATAAGAGGTGACCATATTCGGTGTTTGGTGAGTATATTCGATGAGATTCTAGTGTTCTATTGGTGTTCCTTGTACCCAAACGATGATGATGAGGATGATGCAATATGTTCTTGATGATATCGGGCAACACCGGTTGCCTAGAGGCTCTATGTCAATGAAAAATAGGTGAGACTGAGCCCAGGTAAGGGGGTATTGGTCCGTTGTTTATCTATTTTTTAATTCTTGTGGGATTTAACTTGTTTGTTTCTTCAGTTATACTTGGTTGTGTCGATTGAGTTCACTTAAGGTGTGTGGTATATGACCCTCCCTTAGCATGGTTTCATCCCAAGTCTTGGGGGTTCTATAACCCAACCATTCAGATAGTTTCCTTGCATATTTCTTTTCTTTGATCCTATAACATCCCTTTACCTGATTTTAGGTACTCCTTGACTATTGTTTTGAATCCCTTTTTATTAGGGTGCATTTTGGGCCTTTGGAGGATGGATAACATTTTTTAGGGGAAATGACCTTATGTTTTAGAATGTATGTTTATTTAAATAAATGGATTTTGGGTATAAATGTTTCAAAGTATTTGGAGGGTGTCATAATGTTGCTGAGATTTTTTTCTAAGGTTCTATACTTAGTATTTCCTATATGAGATATTTAAACCACAAATGTTTGGATTTCAATGTAAGTTTAGTGCTGGGAACAAGTTGTAGAAACTCTTTAGGCCATAAAACCTTTGAGACTGTAAATTGGTTTTACACCCTAAAAACCATTCTTACAACATAAAATCATCACTTAGGATAATTTAAGTCGAGGCGATGTGTTTTTTGATGTATATAAGTTATCAGGAATTTACGGTGTATGATTGAGATTTATGTCGTAAACCCCTAATGGCCAGTGGGTTTTATTTTCTTCTCATGTAACACCCTTTTTGTCTCATTATTTAGTGGTTCCCCTCAAGACCTAGTTTTACCCCATGAATTTTAGGTGTATCTTCTTCGTTTGGATCACTTGGCTTAGTACGATTTATCATCAAGTGCAATGTGTGGTCTTCCTTCAGGAATATGTGATCTCCCTCCCCCTTTTTAGCTTTGTTGATCTTGGGTGGGAAGCAACGTGTACTTCATTTTTCAGTGGTTTAATGATTGGGATGTGATCTTGGTCGATACTTTGCAGTTTTCCCTCATGCCTTGTCATTCAGAGGTTGATCTTCTTGTTTCCAATCTTCGTCGTTGGGGGTTCTTAGCTTTTCTCTATTCTTGAGGTTGGCGTCTCTATAAAAGGGTTTAATTATTAAATTACTATATATTTTTTTCAATTACTTTAGAGTTATTAAATTAAAATGCATGATTTGAAATTGGAATGGTTTTATTGACTGAGATTCATGTTTTTAAAGGGGTTTTCTTTAAAAATAGACTTGCACACACCATGTGTTTGATTAAATGATTTAATTAGTGGTTTTGGTTTCGAAACGGGCCTTCAAGCCGAGAACATGAAAGGATTTGATATGAAAATGTCTTATTAAATGTGATCATGGTTTTGAAATAGATTTTAACAAACTTAGCACAATGGATAACCTTGAGTGCTCTGGGAATAGACTTATCACTCTTTGTGTGTGTAATGCCACAAGAGGTTTTATGTCACTTTAGTGTGTGTAATGCCACTAGAGTTTACATTGGTTGGATCCAACTTAGGCCTTGATTGGGTATTTTATTTCATGTTTAGTATGTATACCCCTAGGATATATCCCAAATGGTGTTCTTTTTTATTAACGATTAGTTTATCACACGATATCATATCTCATGGTTATTTTATCACATGCTTATTATATGGTGTATTCATGGTTGTTTACCTATTTTATTTCTTATTGGACATATTCTTGTATTTATTGAGTATGGTATGATTTTATGAAAACCTAAGGATTTTTTTTATAAAATGGTTTTAATTTATGTTAATACTTTAAAAACTGTTGTTTAAGCTAAAACTATTGAATTCCTGATATTAGAACTTGTATATATTCTTAGGTGGTAACCTACTAGGATTTGTACTCACACCCTACTATTACCTTTAGGTTATTATAGATTTTGTTTTGTAGGACTCAGGGAAAGGGAAGGGAATTATGTAGTATTTTTCTTTCTCTTATTTTCATCGTCTTCATAGCAGGATGGTTTGGTAGTTACAGATGGTCACACAAGGACTTGTTTAAACTTTTTGTGTTTTATCTTTATAGTGTTTTTCCTATTTGGATTGAATTTATATATCTCGTGGATTTATCTCTTTCTTCTTCATTATACCTGATTGGTTTTCCTTGTTTAGGTTTATTATAAGGCATGTTTCTTTTACTTTTTTGTTCTTCACCACATGGTGAAACTTCTTGGGTGACTTTTCTAACTAACTTGGGTTGGTTCATTATGAATTGTTATCAAAGGGATTTACCATCCTGAAGTGTTGTGATGTTTCCTGGGTTTAGTTTGTTGTCTCAGTAGATTGGAGTTAGGACCGTTGGAATTCAGATAGTAAGTGTGAAAAGGGCCCCTGACCAGCCCACTTCCATTACTGAACCCAAGTCACCAAGGGTTCTCAAGGATTTAATCTAATCTCGAGACTTGGAATTTGAGATTATTTGAGTAAACTATATTTGGGGTTTATTTAAATGAACCTTTTCATTCCTAAAGTGTTATATTTCACTCGTAGAATTCATAAATTCTTTATATTGTTGTCATTTAGAATCATTGATGTGGATACCTAAAGTTTCTCTAATGATTTTGGAATTTGATCTTAATATGATCAGTTTTTTTTCTTATGGTTATTAGAAAATTCTGCCTAAAATAGCTCTTAAAAATATAAGAGAGGAAGCTGTGAGGTAGGTTCCATAGGCGAATCCTCTGGTGGACCCTTCTTTAGTAGAAGCTATTATCCACACTGTTCAGACTCTGGATCAAGAGGGTGTTGGGAACCCAGGATGAATTATGTATCATGGATTAGAATTTACTAAGAAAAATCTACCCATATTCCATGGTGATAAATGACCCTAGGAATCTAAGGAGTGAATTGAGTGGATCGAGGAGATCTTCAAATTTCTGAATATTCCTAGGAATCTAAGGTGGATTTTTCCATGTATATGATTGAGGGACCGAGAAGAAAATAGTGGGACTCAAAGTTGCATGATGATATTAGCTGAGCTTCTTTTAAGAAAATATTTAACCAATAGTTTTATCCTGAGATTTTACATGGGAAAAAGACCTAGAAGTTTCTAATTTTAGAGCAAGGGGAGCATACCTTTCTATAGTATTCTACCTGTTTTACTGAGTTGGTGAACTTGGAATTAGATACAGTCATGAATGATTACTAGAAGGTGTAGAGGTTTGAGTGATGATATTTGGTCGATGCTAATTATCATGTGCCTTCTGAACTTTGTGGAGGTAGTCGATAATGTGGTTTGGAAGAGGAAAATACAGTTGGGAAAATAGGTTTGGGAAGAACTTCGGTTGGTGCTATTGTTATTCAAGGTGTATCTACTAGCCAGAAAAGGAAGCACATGGGTAGACAATTTTATTTAAGACCAGTTTTAGGGGCTTAGTTAGGAAAATAGTATGTTGTCTGCTATCAGTGTGGATGGTCTGGACATAACAACACTAATTGTACTATGGTTCCCAATAATTTTCATTATTGTAGAAATTTCGGTCATCTGAGGCATTTTTTTGAAAGGGTGTCCCAAGATAGTAAGGCTGGATCCACTCTCATAGAGGGTTTGTTGGTTTGCACTGATGCTTCCAAGGGTGGTGTGTATTATCCTCAGTCTAAGGGGTATGTTCATGTGTCTAAGAAATATCAGTGAGGAGATAATAATATATCTTTTTATGCGGTGGAGTATATACCAGAGGAATCTAAACCAGGGCCAACTACTGTTATAGGTACAACATTTATTTAATCTTCTATGGTGATAGCTTTATTTGATACAAGTGATTATCATTATTTTATATCATCAAAATTATTTGACATGATGGTATTACATTTGGTGCTTATTCCACTCTTGTTGGATCATTCCATGGATTTGGGAAAGAGGTATAAACAAGGTTTCATATGTCCTTCATGTCAGGTGATGATAATCGATCTTGAGGTGGAGTGGGAATTCTTGTTGATTGGTCTTGATATATTTGACATGATTATTGACATATATTAGATTATTTGAACTAAGGTCTAGATTTAATATTATCATCATCAGATTTAGTTTTTATCTCCTGATAGAGTCAATCATTTATTCTAGGGTGAGTGGGATTCTAGGTCTGGGAGATAGTGGTCTGTTGTTCCTTCTGCTAGGGTGATCTCATGTCAGTTTTTGGTGATATTTCTTGATGTTGTTGATCCTTATTTGAGAAGTACACTTCCTATGGTGATGTTTGCATACCCCAATGTATTTTTTGATGATTTTTCTAGTTTACCACCACACAAAGAGATCAAGTTTACCATTGATCTAATACCTGGTACGATTCCCATTTCTATTCCATCTTATCATATGACACTTGCTAAGTTGGTGGAACTTAACGTACAGCTTTCGGACCTTGAGGATAATGGATTTATTCATCCAAGAAGTTCACTATGGAATTTTCTAGTACTCATTGATAAGAAGGAACAAAGGAGCCTTAAACTTTGCGTAGATTATCAAAAGTTAAATCTGGTGATTTTCAAGAAAAAATAACTTTTACCTAGGATTGATGACCTCTTTGATCAGCTTACAGGGGATCATTGGTTTTCAAAGATTAACCTTCAAATAGGGTACCACCAATTTAGAGTCTGATAAGAGGATATACCTAGGACAACATTTAGATGATGGCATGGGAATTTTGAGTTTTTGTTTATGCCATTTGGTCTCACCAATGCTCCGACAATATTTATGGATTTGTTGAACCAAATATTTCATCGTTTCTTGGAATATATTTTTTGTGCTCATTAATGGTATTTTGGTGTACTCCAATTCATAGGAGGATCACATGGACCATTTAGATATCATTATTATAACTTTAAGGGAACATAATTTGTATGGTAAGATTTCTAAGTGTGAATTCTAGATCTAGGAATTGAAGTTTATGGGGAATGTTATATCTGAGATAGGCATCTTAGTAGAACCTGAAAAGATATAGGTGGTTATTTCCAAGTATTATCCCGTAAATACGTTTGAGATCCAAAGTTTCTTAGGTTTATCTAGTTATTACAATTAGTTTTTTAGGACTTCTCCAAGATTTAATCTTTGATGATAGCTTTAACCCATATGGGTATAAAGTTTTATTGGAATAAAAAATCTCAGATATATTTTGAGGATCATAAGAAGCGGTTGACTTTATCCCTAGTTTTGATTCTTTTGAAACTAAGTTCTAGTTGTGATGTTTTCTATGGTGCTTCTAGTATGGGTTTGGGGTGTGTTTATGCAGGGGAAATAGGTGGCACCCTATAGCTCTCACCAATTATGACCTCATGAGAAGAACTACCCTATGCATGATCTTGAGATGAAAGCAGTTATGGAGGCACTCAGAATGTGGTTTCACTACCTCTTTGGGGAGTGATTTACTATATATTCTAAACATAATATTATGAAGTATATTTTTCACTCAAAGGGATTTGAACTTGCGATAGAGATGTCAGATTTAGTATCTCTAAAATTTTGATTTTGATATTTCTTATACTTTATGGAAAGGGAATATGGTTTCCGATGCGTTGAGTAGGAAATTACCAAAAAAAGCCTTGAAGGAATTAGTGGAAGAGTGGTCTTAGATGAGTTTGTTTGTCGAGATGATCTTGGGAGTGGAAGAAGCTTGTGGGCAGATTTACATGGCTTCAATAAGGCCTGACTCATAATTTTATGAGCAGGTTTGGCTTGAGAAAGTACTTGACACAAAATTCTATTACTTTAGTGAAAAACTAAATGGTGGGAATACCTTAGGTGAGTGGTCTCGATCTCCCAGTGGTTATTTGTGTTTCTAAAGTGGGTTGGTTGTTCCTTTTTCTATGAGGTAAGAGTTGATGGATAGTGGAAAAAATTCTTGATGGTCTGTGTACCTTGGGACTACCAAGATATTTCATGACTTGAGGCATCAGTATTTGTGTTCGGGGATGAGACATTCGATTGCAGATTTTGTATCATGGTGTCTTATGTGTTAAATAATTAAAGTGGAGTTCTAGAGACCTACTAGTTTATTACATCCCATACCCATTCTGATATGAATGTGTGATGAAATTTCCATGGACTTCATCATTATTTTACCTTGGGCTCCTAGTGGGAAGGATACGATTTGGGTGATCATTGATCGACTCAAAAAATCAACGTATTTCCTCCCTATTAAGGAGACAAAAAAGTGTAAAAAATAGAGTACTTATATGTCAGAGAGGTTGTGAGACTTTATGGGGTTCCCTCTACAATTTTTTTTATAGGGACTCTAGGTTGACATCTAGGTTTTGGAATTTTTTTCAAGAGGTGATGGGTTCCCAATTGAAATTGAGCATGGATTATCATCTACAAATGGATGGATAGATAGAAAGAGTTATCCTAGTTCTTGAGGATATGATTCGGGCATGTGTGCTTGATTTAGGTGGTTCTTGGGAAACTTATTTTCCTCTAGTCTATTTTCCTATAAAAATAGTTAACATTCCTAGATTAGGATTTCCATTTTAAGGCATTGAATGAGAGGCCTTGTAGATCTATCTTGTGAATAAAAGAGTTGGGAGAGAAATTCTTGGTTGCGATGAGTCTTATTCAGGGGATGATGGAAAAGGTGCAATTGATTCAGAAGAGATCAATCTCATCACAGAGTCATCATAAATCCTATCCAGACTATCGTCATCAATCATTGGATTTTAAGGTTGGTGATTGGGGTTTTTTCTAGAGGTTCACTCACTTGGGACATCATCAGTTGGGTAGATAGGGTAAGTTGTCACCGAGGTTAACCCCTCTGAGATTGTGGAGCATCTTGGAAAGGTGTTGTATTGGTTGGAATTTCTATCTTATTTGACTTCCATTCATGAAGTGTTTCATGCTTCCTAGATGAGGAGGTATCAAATGGATCCTTCCCATGTGATTGAATGGGAGGATACTGATCCTAATCCCAACACCACTATGATTGAGAAACCAGTTTAGATTATGGATCACTAAGAGAAGGTACTACATAGTAAAATAATTACATTAGTATGTGTACTTTATTAGTACAGATGGGATATCCATGAGATTTGGGAGCATGAATTGTTGATCAAACATTAGTGGTATTTACTTTTTGAAAGTATAGGATCTTGAGGACTTTTTAGGAATTTTTTTTTATAGTGGGGTGATTTTAACATTCTGTTACCTACTTTCAGGTACTCCTTGAATATTGTTTTGATTCCGTTTTTGTTTGGGTGTGTTTTGATCCATTAAAGGATGGATAGAATTTGTCAGGTGAAATGAACTAAAGTTCATGGATGTATGTTTGTTTGAATTAATGGATTCCAAGATTAAATTTGTCAAAGGATTTGGTGGGAGTGAAGATATTATTGGGAGTTTTATATAGGGGTTTATATTTGGAACAACCTGTAGGATATATTTACATCGTAAATTTCTTGATTACATCATAATTCCAATGTTGGGAACAATATGGAAACAATTTAGGCCATAAAACCTTTTGGGATGTAAAATGGTTTTATGTCATAAAACCCATTCTTGTGGTGTAAAATCATTTCCTATTATAATTTAACCTAAGGTGACATGTTTTTCAGCATACATGAGTTATGGAATATTTACAGTGTAAGACTGATATTTACACTATAAACCCCTCATCCTTAGTGGGTTTTATTCACCACTCACGTAACTCCATTTTTTCTTATCATGCAGAATTTCCCCTCAAGTCCTAGTGTTCTTCTAATAATTTTGAGTGTCTCTTCTTCCTCTAGATCACTTACATTAGTGTGGTTAATTTCCAATGTGGTGGGTGGTCTTATTTTAGGTATGTGTGATATCCCTCTACCTATTTAGCTTTGTTGATCTTGGTTGGGAAATGGTGTGTGATGCATTTTGTGATGTCATAATGTTTGGGATGTGATCTCGATCGATCCTTTGCATCCACACGACTTGTCTTTAAGAGGCATATCTTCTTATTTCCAATATTTTTTGTCAATCACTACACCAAAATCATTATTTATCAGTGGTTAACTAAACCAAAACTAAAAAAAATTCTAGGATTTCACTGTGGTTTTTTAAAAACTGCTGCTAAATATTCAGTGTTTAAAAAAAAAATACACTCCCCCAACCTCACCTCCTTCTCCCTCAACCCCCCTCCTCCTCCCATGACTCCCCCGACCCTGAACCCTAGCTAACCCCCCATTGGTGTCGCTCGAGATCATTCCCTCCAAGACATCATTGGTGGATCCTAAGCCCGAGCCCTCTAAGCCCTCGTCGACATCTTCTGAGCCCGAGCCCTCCAATCCCTCGATGGCCAAGCTCAAGCCATCATATCTCGAGCCCTCATATCCCGATCCCTTGCACCCATCATTAGAATCACCTGATCCGGGGCCCACCAAGCCATCATTGGCCAAGCCCTCGCCAATCAATCCCTCTCCGGCCAAGACCCAACCCGAGCCCTCAGATCCTGACCCCCCCGATCCCTTGTCTGTGCAGCTCTACGCTACGATCAAAACTTCCCAATTGAGGTAGATTTACATATGGTTTGATCAATAATAAAAAATGGTAGTTATAATCTTTAATTATATATCTACGCCATTATTTGTTATGGAATCTTAAGTTAAACTTTGGATAATGTTTTTTAGGATATTTATTTTATAAGAAACCATGAATTAGTGATAGGAATGACATAATCTATAAGAATTATAATTAAGGAACATGATTCATTTATATAAACTATATGTACAGACCATGGTATTTCTATTTTTTTCACCATCAATATAGGTCTCTACCAAGGTATCATGGGAGTTATCAATGACCATACTAGTTCCCCTTGAATAAATGAGTAGAGGAGATCCTTATTGTAAAATTATAATTGTACTCTATTATAATTGATTTCAAGTTCATTCGGTATGTTTCACCTTTTCTCATTGATATGTTCAAATTAATTAAGTAATATATGAAACAATTCTTCCTTTTCCATAACTAGTTATACTATAGAGATGGGTAATTTCCTAATTCCATGATGGTTTCATTTATATCTCTCACCATAGCATCCATATATTTCTCTCTTTTCCCCCTCTATATAAATCAGATCTGTATAGGGGGATTATATATCAAGAAAAATGTGCGTATTGATTCCCATAACAATGGGATTCATTTTGATTCTAATATATCACCTCTAATACAAAAAATTTAGAATCTATCATTATGTTAGACCTCTTCCAGGAGGTGAGATCTACACTAACTCATGTCAGGAATTCCCTGTGTTGTTTTGAAGGATGGAACTACTAAGGTCATCTTAGAATTGAAAATCCATTTATGTTAGGTTTCCTCTATTCTCAAACTAGGATATTCATTCACTTCATTATCATTCCCCACTTTACCATATTTTACCATTATATATTTTTTTCTATTTAGTAATATTTATGTGTTTTATTTTTTTAATAATGTGTAGCCACATTTTTATATATATATGGATAAAATATAGATCACATTACTAAGGAACATACCTCAGTATGCTAAGGGTTTGGAGGAGTTTTTAGAATTTTCAATTTCCAATCGATCCATTGATGGGAGAATAATATGTCCATGTCCTCAATGTAAATTTAGAAGATGGTTGAAGAGAGATGAAATTTATGAACACTTGATATTGAATACATTACTTGATCAATATTTATTTTGGATTTTTCATGGAAAATCGAACATTACAGAAACTTTGAGCACTGAAATCAATCGATAGAATGATCTCCCAACTTCTTCAACAATGTACAATGAAATGAAAAACCTTATTAATGATGCATTAGGTGTTTCAAGACAATAACATCAACATCAAACATATCAGGACAACTAGTTTAGGGTGATACAAATAGAAATGTGACGAATGATGTTTTTGATACTATAGGACAACCAGATTAATATTGTAACATATCATTGGATCCTCCTCTTGATTCTGGGGAGACTAATTTAAGAGAAAAATTTTCCGAGCAGAAAGATGAGTTTCATGGTTTAGTTGACGATGGAAATCAAGAGTTGTATAGTGGATGTTTGAAATATTCAAAACTTTCTTTTACACTAAAGTTGTTCCATATCAAATTTCTATGTGGAATTACAAATAAGGAAATGTCCATGATATTTGAATTTTTGTGTGATGCATTTTCTGAAGCAAATATTTCTAAGTTTTTTTATGATATGAAAAAAGTTGTTAACAAGCTTGGTCTGAATTATAAAAAAATAAATGCATGTCCCAATGATTTTATGCTTTATTGGGAAGAGGATTCAAGCATACATGATTGAAAAAAACGTTATTCTTATATATGAAAGTCAATGAATGATGTTGGAAGTCTAATTAAACATGCTACTATAAATAAGAAGAGAAGGAACACACCTGAAAAGGTTTTGTGTTACTTTCCTTTAAAGCCTCGATTGCAAAGATTATTTATGTCATCAAAAACCACTGAACACATGAAGTGGAATTCTGTAGATAATAAAAATGATGAGTTAATACGACATCAAAGAGATTCAAAATCATGGAAGAAATTTGATTCATTACATCTAGATTTCTCATATGATACTAGGAATGTTTTATTGGGATTGGTTGATAATGGATTCAACCCATTTGGGACTTTGAGAACTAGTTATAGCATTTGGATGGTTGTTTTGATCCATTATAATCTACCTATGTGGATGTGTATCCAAAAAAAATATTTTTTCATTTTGATGATTATTTATGAAACAAAACCTAAACATGATATTGATTTATACTTTTAGCCTTTAATTGAATAATTACTTGAGTTATGGAGAAACAATGTAGAGACATATGATGCATCTTCTAGAACAATGTTCAAAATGCAACTATCTATAATGTGAACCATTAGTGACTTCCCTAGAATTAGGGATTTATTTGGTTGAAACACTTACATGGGTTTGGCTTGTCCTATTTGTAACTTTGATTTTGAGCCCGAACGACTACCTTACAGTAGAAAATGGTGCTTCTTTTGTAATTGAAGATTTTTCAATGCATCTCATATATTTTAGTTAAATAAGTCAAAATTCAATGGTTCTATTAATCATATATCACCTAAAAATTTGTTGATAGGTTCTGAAATATTGGCACAAAAGGGAAATGTTGAAATAGAATTTAGGAAGGTGTATCATTTTAATGATAGAGGGAAATGATTTATAAGTGCATCATCAAGTGAAATCAGAACATAATAACGGAATAAAAAAAGTATATTCTCTAAACTTTCATATTGGGAATTTAATTTGTTGTGGTATAATATTGATGTGATGCATATTGAGAAGAATGATTATGAAAATTTGATCTTCACATTTCTTAATGAGCATGGAAAATAAAAGGATCATCTTAATTATCCAAAATACTTACAAGAAATGAATATAAAGCATGATCTCTGACCAGATGAGAATGGAAAGTATGCTCAAGAAATTTTTTGCAATGAAAAATAGGGATAAAGACACATTCTTTTGAATTTTAAAACATGTAAAGGTATCTGATGGATATTAAAGTAACATCTCAAGGTGTGTTGACATAAATCATTATAAGTTACATGGATTGAAATGTCATGATTTACATATTTTGTTACAACAGTTTCTACCATTGGAATTGCGTACATTATTACCTAAAAAGGTTACTGATATTGTACACCAATTTTACACATTCTGAAGACAATATGTGAGAAAACTCTACAACCATTTGAGCTCAACAACCTTCAGGATAGATTTGTATTGAAACTTTGTGAAATGGATATGATCTTTCCTCCATGATTTTTTACTGTCATAATGCATTTAACTATGAATTTGGTTAAGGAAGTTAAATTAGGAGGCCCTGTACATTATCGATGGATGTATCCAATTGAGATGTACTTTATTTGTATGTTTTTCATTTAAGTAAACAATTCTTGGCACATCATTAAATACACAATTATATTTTTTTCTTTTATTTCACAGATATCTTGGGTATTTGAAATCATACATGAAAACTAAATTTCAACTTGAAGGCTCTATTTCTAAAGGCTATTTGGAAGAGGAGTGTATTACCTTTTTTTCTAGATACCTCGATGATATTGAGACAAGATTCAATTGATTTGGACATGTTGAAGACACATCAAATCAATCTCAAACTCAAAAGAAATAAAAAATATTTCCTGCTATTGTCCGATCAATTGGGAGGAGCTCAAATGTTACACTTATAGAAATGGAATTATCACAGGTATATAGATATGTGCTTCTAAATAGTGAAATTACAGATCCATTTATTGAATAGTTGAGGATACAAAAAAGTATATGAATGAGAGTATGAACACAAAATGAGAAAGTTATAACAAAAGTAGTTAATAAAGAGCTCGTAGAATGGTTTGCATGACGTGTAAGTTCATAAATATTGCAATTAATACAGATATTAGGTTGACACATATATTTTTTAAATCTAATAATGTATATTGCTTTTTATAGATCATGAATACTGATACTCAAGATGATTTGTTAAAAGATTTGAAGTTTCTTGCTCGAGGTCCTCTAAAACAGGCTAGAAAGTTCAATGCCTACAATGTGAATGGATTTAAATTTCATATAGTTGATCAAGAAGAGGGTTTAAAAATACAGAATAATGGTATATTTACATTTGGAGAAGTGGGATACTATGTAAAGTTGACTGATATTATCGAATTAAACTACTGTGGACATTTTTCTGTTGTTTTATTCAAATGAAACTGAGTCGATTTTATTCAGGGTGTTAAAATAGATTCATTGTAATTTACTTCTTTGAACCTATCTCGCTTGATGGATGTTGGTGACCATGAATTATAAGATCTGTATATCTTATCATCACAAGAGAAAATGGTATATTATGTGGAAAATGTCATAAATGAAGGGTGAAGTGTAGTTTTTCATTTAAAACAAATAGACTTATATGATATGGGTGATGAAGTGGAAGATTTGACCTCTAACATTGAATCCCATCAACAGTAAGAAGTGACCTTATTTTTCCATCATGATATTAAAAATATTATTCTTGAAATTAGGGATGAAATAGATGAAGTAATTATGGAGTAATAAGGAGAAAATGATTGTATGAGCAATCATCCATTCATTTATCAACCACTAATGTCATTTGTGCAGTTATTCATTACCATAGTTATGTATAATTTGTTTGTCAGTACTGCAAATCTGTTATCATTTTTTTTTGCATGAATTTTTTTAATATATGTTCTAAAGTTACTTTTATTTGATTAAATGATAGAAATTCCATGGAGGAAGTGTTATGTTGATACCAGTCGACCCTTAGCTGTGAGGCAACAATCCACTCCTAGTTCTTCATGAGGATACTGGAGGGTGACTGCTATAGGTACAAATTTTAATATAAATAAATTTATTGTAGTTTTTTATACTACTAACTATTTTTTTTATAAAATATGTAAACTTTTCTACTAAGGATAAAAATATTTAAAGTTTAGATGATTGGAATCTAAACAGACTAAAGATTGTTGTCCCATTTGACTTCTATGGGGTCCCTACAGATGAATCTGTGGGATTATTTGGATATATTCTAGGGAAGCGGGTGGTAGAGATAGTTACCCTTTTGATTACATATGATGATTGGAGATATATTCCTTAATCTTAGAAAAATGAAGTTTTTTTTTTCATAGATAAAGGAAATTTTAATACATTATGGTGTAATTTAATGTCATTATGTTATGAATATCTTTGTATAGATTTTTTCTAATTTCTCATTGCTGATGTTATGCATGAACATGGATATTGAAAGCGTTGGGTGATTTATATCATAAGATGAGCAGATCTATCCCAAGTGATATTGCATCAACGACTAATCTTTTCAATGTTTTGGACTAATATGGAATGAGAGGGTTTGTTGATGTATTATTTGTGACATAAGCCTTAAACACTTTATAGTTGGATGTGAACTAATATACTTGTTTATTGATTCCATATTTATTATATGTGTGTGATTTCTTGTGCTTGTGATAGGGATTTTGTGTGCTACTAATAGGTGATACACTTGCTTTTCATTTATTTTTTTAGGGTAGTTTTGGGGCTCTAGAATATACAGTTAGCATATGTTTTGTTAATCAATATTGAGTGGTGGTTTAAATAGCTTCTATATATGGCACATTTTTATTCACAGTAGTTAAAACCACCACTATAAGAGGAATTTTTTCTTTTTTTCCGTGCTTAAAACCATTGATAAATATGATGCACTATTATTTAGTAGTAGTTGTAATCAGTTTAGCAGTGTTTTGTGGGGGATTATTTTTTGGATTTAATGGCCATTTTAACCACCGCTAAATCCTCATTTTTTTGCCTCCTAGAAAACCTCAGAAATAACTACAAATAAATATGCTTTCTATGATGCTTACCAGAAACCACTGCTAAATGCAAAAAACCACCATGTATTGGATGCCGACACATAATTTAGTGATGGTTTTTTGAAACCATCACAGAACTATGAATTGATGGTTTAAACCACCACCAAATAAAAAAAACCTCATCGTTACTTGACCCTTTTCTGGTAGTGGATGGCGGTTATGTTTCCTCCATTCTTGAGGTAGGTATCTCTATATAAGGGTTTAATTCTTGAATTACTATATGTTCTTTTCAATTACTTTGGGTTTATTAAATGGAAATGAATGATTTGAAATTGGAATGGTTTTTTGGATGAGATTAGTGTTTTTAAAGGGGTTTTCTTTAAAAACAGACTTGCGCACACCAAGCATTTGATTAAATTCTGTAAATAGAGTGTTTGGTTTTGAAATGGGTCTTCAAGCCCAGAGTGGAAAGGATTTGACATGAAAATGTTTTATTAAATTTGATAATGGGTTTTAAATGTATTTTTATAAAATTAGCACAATGGGTAACCTTGGGTGTGTCGGGAATAGACTTATCATTCTCTATGCATGTAATTCCACAAGATGTTTTGTGTCACTTTAGTGTGTGTGATTCCACTAGATTTTATATTGGTTGGATCCACCTTAGGCATGGATTTGGGATTTTATTTTATTTCGAGTACATATACCTATATGTTAGAGCCTAGATGGTGCGCTTTTTCATTTATTATTGGTTTATCACATGATGGTATATCTCATGGTTATTTTCTCACATGATTATTATATAGTGTATCCATGGTTGTTTACCTGTTTTATTTCTTATTTTACATATTTCTAGATTTGGTGAGTATGATATAATTTTATGAAAATCTAAGTAGTGTTTTATAAAATGGTTCTACTTTATGTTAATTCTTGGTAAACTCGATTTGTTTTAAAGATTAAACTTATGCGTTCCTGATATTATAACTTGTATAGATTCTTTATTGGCATCATACTGGGATTTGTACTCACACCCTACTATTTTCCTTTGGAAGGTTTTAGATGTTGTTTTGTAGGTCTTAGGGAAAGGGAAGGGAAATATGTAGCATTCCAGTTTCTCTTATTATTACCATCTTCATAGTGGGATGGATTGGTAGTTATAGATGGACACACGGGGAATTGTTTAGACTTATTGTATTGTATCTTTATGGTGTTTGGCTTGTTTGGTTTAACTTTGTATGGCTCAAGAATTGTTCTCTTTCTTCTGTGTTGTACCCTACTGGTTTTCCTTGTTTAGGGTTATTATGATACATGTTTCCTCTTCTTTGTTGTGCTTCACCACATGGCCTAGCTTTTGGGTGACTTGTCTAGCTGACTTGGGTTGGTTTGTTATAGGACATGTTCACTATTTCTTATATTTTTTGTACTTTTATATTTTCATGGTGGAACCCCTATGCCCCAAGCCCATGCACATAGGCCAATTGGACGAAGCACATAAAAATTCCAGTGTCCTATTTTCTTGATTTATTTAATTATTTATGTCAATATATTGATGCTGATGTACACTATCATTGATTAAAATGTTTAGAATTGATTTCATGTTAAGAAATTTAATTTTTTTTTGCTTCTGTCATGGATTTGGTGTTTTTGTAAGAGATTATACACGAATCTGGTTTTTTTCTCTTATTTCTTTGATTCATGATTGATGGAATCATTTGTATTGCCTTCTTCTGTTGAGAATACAATGAAAGCTATATTGTATTCATGTATTGTTGCTGATATCCACTTTTTAAATAATTTTTTTAACATGTTTTATTTTTTCATTTTGAATCTTGTGATCCAAAATTATATTCCATACATATCATTGGGCTGTTGAATGAGGATTGATCTGCAAAGTAGCCCCCAACAACTCCAGCCTATGAACCTTCCCTTTATCAATGCTCAGACCTACCAGATACCACTGTTAATCTCCCAGTGCACGCACTTGAACCTATATGGATTTGAACTTGTGACCTCCTTCTATATCGAGAACATCATTACCATTGGACCATCTATATTTCTTTAATATTTTATGAATTATCTACCTATTTATATATTTATTCATATAATTATCTTTACTTATATAATTAGTTTTAAATACATTTATAAAACATATTTTTATATTTTTATATTTTTATATATATTTTTATATTTAAGTATAATTATATATTTATAAATATCTATATTTATATTTTTACATATTTAAATATATATATATATATATATATTCACGTATATATTTAAATATTTATGTATAATTTTATATATACCTATAATTTTTTATAATGTATTTATAAATTGTATATTTATTGTAAGTACATTTATATGTGTGTGTATTTGTATATGTGTCTGTGTGTGAACTCTCTCTCTCTATCCCTCCCTCTCTCTCTCACTATATATATATATTTGTAATAAAATTCGGCCACTTTTATCAGCACTAGAAAAGTGTTGATAAGACCCTTTTTATCGGTGATAAAAAAAGTGCTGATAAAGTTCTCATTTATCAGCACTTCTTTTAGAGCTGATAAAGGGATCCTTTATCAGTGCTTATTTTAGAAGTGATAAAAGTACCCTTTATCAGTATTAAAAAAAGCACAAATAAAGAGTGTGTATATCATCTATTTTTTTAAAATTATTTAAGCTGACCTTCTGCCCCTTTTCAAGCCCCCTTCTCATGACAACCCATTATATCAGTTCTCACCTTTGTCACTACTATAGCCCACAAACCTTCTCTTTATCAGCACTCATCCTTTCCAAACACCACTGTTAATCCACCTACATGCACATCTGAACCAATAGGGGTTAGAACATGGGACCTCCTTCTATATAGGGAACGTCATTACCACAACACCATCTAGATTTCTTCAATATTTTATTAATTATCTATATATATATATATACATAATTAATTTTTATTTATATATTTATTTATATGATTAAATGTACTTATATAATTAGTTATAAATTAATTTATAAAATATGTTTTTATAATTATATATTTACGTATAATTGTATATTTAATATTATATTTATATATTTACATATTTAAATATTTACATATATAATTATACATTCATGTATATATTTATATATTTAAGTACAATTGTATATTTACATATAAATTATTTATAAAGTATTAATAAATTTCATATTTATTGTAAATACATTTGTGGCTATGTGTATTTGTATACGTGTATTTGTGTGAACTCTCTCTCTCTCTATATTTGTGTTTGTATCTATATATATGAATGTATATATATTTTAATATATATTTGTTGTAATGTATAAAGACACATACATATCATGTACACTTACCACTAGCCTAAAAGATTTTACTTGTTATATATCGACATATTTATATATATGTATATATATCTTGAAATATATATTTATTTTATTATATATATAATAATATTTATTTACACATATTATTAGAATATACAGATAAATATATATTTGTTTATAAATACACACATAGACACACACACACACACACATCTATCCAACGACCTGAAGGCCTTCAATTTTTTTATTATATGATAGAGCCCCCTTTTAAGGGAAGAAGGGGGAAACCCAAATAGACTTCATCGACATAGGAAAAATCACGTCGGAAAGGAAAAAGAGTAAAAATCAGAATGACAAGATGAAACTGCCCCTCCCCAGCATGTGATCATGAAGAAACACTCCATCGTTGCAAGGATATTTGGCAAGCAAGTCTCCCATGTCAAATCACAGGTCTGATCCGATGGCTAACACTATACCCTCTCAAACAACAAAATCCAACAAACTTTGAAAATATGAACTACCAGCTCTGAATCCTCCTATGGAGCTCGTTCCATGAAGTCAATCCCAATTGCACATCCTTTACTCATTCGTAAATAAACCAACCACACAAATAACTTCCACCAGTTCACAATTTGATAATTTACTAATTCACAAATTCAACCAAATCAACCTATTCAAAACTAGAGAATAAACACTGCAAAACCTTCATAGCAATCAACAAGTACCTCCACCACGAATCCATCACAAAACCATTCCACCGTCACCAACAAACCCGCTCGCAAAGACCATAACAATCCAACCCTAAACACCATCCAAAGCACAATGCAGCCAACGGGTCACAATCCCTTCGTCGCAGAATAGAATCACGACCCAGACACAGAGGAGACAAGGACGCAACCCCACACCTTGGAAGAGAAGATTTGAGCCCCACGCCATAGTAGAAGGGTGCACAACCCCGAGAGGATGACCAGAGCTTAACCCTAACCCTCAGACGAACAAGTCCTGAACTTGACGCCACACCTGGTCTTGACGCTATGCCGTACTGGATCACAATCCCAAAATAGCACTAGAGCACACCCCAAATGTCACGAAAGAAACAGATCTCACCCTAACACACCTAGATCAAAACCCCTATGCCATAGGGAACAATAACTCAACCCTGATGCCATGCGAGATCCTAGCCACGACACACCAGATCGAAACCCCTTCACTGCACCATATCCTGACTAAAAATCGAGTTTCAGAGGCTTTCCAGATCTTTTTAACCTCAAAAAATAGTGTTCGAGGTTCTCTCAGTTAGCAAGACATATATCTCTTTAAAATCTTTGATTTTATTTTTGTTAGAGCTCAAACAATCACCTAGATCAAAATTATGACCATTTGAAGTTTAAGTCATGTTTTCAACTTATCTTAATATATTAATTATTTTTAAAATTTATCCTATCAATTTTTTTTATTAAATATTTACTACTTAATAATAATCAAAACATTATTAATTAATATTAATTATTAATTATTTTTAATGAATTTTCACTAAATATATTATATAGTTATTGAAAATAAATATTTCACATTATATAAATCATATTTATGAAAATATTATATATATATATCAATAGAAATATATTTATGTATTAAAATACTATTTTTAATTATATATATATATGTATATATATTTTGAAGGGTATCATTTATCAGTGTTAAGAAAAGCACTGATAAATCCCCCTTTTATCAATGTTACAAAAGTGTTGATAAATGCACCCTTTATCAGGGCTAATAAAAAGAAATGATAAAGGGTAGTGCTGAATAGGCATGATTCTATAGTAGTGATTATTTCTGAGGCTCCACAACACTTGCTTTTCCACATGAACTCAACGAATCATCCCAAAATATATTTAAGAATTATACACAAGGTTCGAACATCAAAAACCAGGGTCTTCTCACCTCTATTGAGCTCGTGGGATATTTATTTATTTTTCAATATTAAAAATGAAATATCTCATAATACTATTCATCCTTTGAGATTCACTTAAATCCCACCTCGGGATAAACACCACCTCCTGAGGTCAACATAAACATTGGAAAATTGTTCTGAGGCTATCTTCAAGTGTAATTTTTCCATTTTATACCAAGAAAAGTCGCAAGACTCAGAAATCTAAAAATTAAGTTGTCTCTATTGAGAAATTTCTAGATCACCACATACTCCCCACCTTAAAAACTTTTATCCTTGAAAATAATATTATTAATAGATGATAACAATGACTTCACAAATGAAATTGTTCAGTAGAAAACACACCATAATTCAAACTTCTTTCATCTTTAAAGGTCCAAGATCTGAGAGAACTCAATTCACTACTGTCTAGGAAGAGAATATCCTCTTTTTCTCAAGAAGATAACAGCTCCATCCCAACTCAAGAGTAAGAACTAAGTGGAACCATGCATCCAATTTGTGCGAACCCTATCATGAATCATCACCCAAAAATATTTTCTCATCCAAATGTCATTCCAACTCATAGAATGAAATAGAACCATGAACCATTGACACTCCTCAAAAAAGGGTTCATCAGCAAGGTCAACACTGGTGGGATCTCCTCACACCCCACCATTAAAGAGAGTCTAAGATAGTTTCTGTATGAGAGATACCCATCTATGGTGTACACTACTACTGAGCACCTTACTAGCTTCCACTCTTCCATGAAAAAAATCTATAAGGACTCATGTTCTATGGAAAACAAGCTAATCCATCTACCCCCATATTTTGAAAATGCAAAATCCCATATTTTATTGCTTGTGGAACAATAACAACATTGAACTTCTTGATTTCCATCACAACATCTGTAAGAATTCTCGTTCATATCATGTTCTCAAACAGATCTACACCTACTGTCAAAGATATGCCAGTTGGGTTGTTATTAGTCGATTGTGAAATCTAAAGATGAGAATTTCAGACACTACACCATCCTCTATTAAGGGTTAAATCCCATACTACTACCTAGCAGGTGACCCAATCCACTATAATCCAAATAAAATGGTCCTAATCATTTAGATAACCATTCTATATAGGTTCAATATCCCAATAAAGAACATGAATAAGCAACCAACACACATAACCCCATAAGAAAAACCTTATCCTCCGCCACATAATATGGGTTTCCAAGTGATGGGTAAATCCCACAAAGAACCACTGGTCATATTACACTGAGGGCCACACCCCACTAGGGTGGTCTCTACTCAGTATTTCCATCTTGATATCCACTATGAAAACTAAGGAAAATACACTATCCATCCAAGGAAAGTTGGGAACATTCTCTCCAACTTCAAGAAAACCCTTCCAGTCTATTGCATGATAGAATTCGATCACACTAGACCACTAAATCGACATCACCATTGTGGTCCTCTCACACAAGGTAAGAGTGTGGGACCACCACCATCGATCGAAGGTGATCACCCTCTCTTTATGTCTCTCAACATAAGTATCAACTAATACAAATATATCTACCTAAGATCCACATATAATATTTGGACAAAAAGTCCCCCATAAAGGGAATTTGTTACCACACCACTTTTGTGCCACTTAGATCTCATTAGATGCCATGAATTTAATATCACAAAGTCTAACACTACTCTATAAATCCATATCTTACACCATGAGATCTTACCCCACATCCAATACTCTCATGGTGAGATTAGGGAAGTTTCTAGAACACCTAAAATGATCTTCCACAGACCGAAACCAAGAAATATTTGGGCCATTACTTTACTTAATAATACTTGGACTCCATCATCAGAATGAGATCTATTGAATAAGTCAATCCTCCATAAAGGGGAAACCATGGGTCTTCCTTGATTGTCCTTGAAACTACTACAGAATAGTTGTTGGGTAGAAAACTTGACCTATTACAAGGTGTCCCTAGATCTCAATGTTATCTCCCATGCTAAGGTCCATTTAAGACACTATAAAACTCAAACAATATCTACCACAAAACATGCATAGGAAACAAATCATGAGTATAGTGGGCCTCAACACATACCCAATATCGATCATACTTTCCTAGAGAGGATTCAATATCCATGGTTTACAACATCATCCTGAACAACAACACAAACTCCAACAATGGTAGAGTAGTCATGTCATGAGTTTTAGAAAAAAAATCATCTGCTATTGGCTCCCTATGTTTTGTAGGGGGGTCAATGAAAATTATTCATCTTGTTAATGAGAGTATAATATGGATGAAAAAACAAGTCATAGACTCCAAAAAATCCTTAGTCACTCAGGGATTAGTCTCTCCTTGTAAAACCCATGATGTCTCTTTTATCGAAACAAACACAGTGCAAAAAAAGGTAGTCTTGTCAACCTAATGGGAATTACCATATACCCTACAATAAATATTTATAGTAATAAAAAATAGAGAGAGTCTACCTCAAATCACATTTCAAAAAAATCTCTCAATTGAGACTCAGAAAACAATGCATCATTACTCACTAATCAGTGGTGAGAATCCCATCTACCGACATAAGCTTGTCACAACCCTTACTTTTCACAATATCTAGCCATAAATAGGTAGCATCCTAATTGAATAGGATGGACCCATATGGAATATGTAATCTTGGGATTATCTAACGTAGGAATAACATGAATAATACCAACTGACTACTACATGATGCATTTACCAACTCAATTGTACCTTGCAACAATGTTTTAAATCTTTGGGTCAACTCTCAGGTTATTAGAGTCTTGAAGAAAGGATACATCATCCACCACACCTACATTGTATTGTGAGTGGGTTCCCTAGACCCAACTCCTCGGTTTACTATGATTACCATTACATGTATACATTTTGATATACACGTGTTTTCATCTTACTATAGTTGTATTGATACTTCTACATCTGCTATTTTTATGGTAATTCCCTTTTATTACATTTCATATAAAAAAGGTTATAGAAGTTCCTAGACTGCAGTAGTTACTATATGGTACTGTAGCAACTGGAACTATTCATCCGTTTGGGCTTTCGGGCCATTGGTTTGTGCCTCAGGTCCTTTAATGCCTTCAGTCCACCCAAGGACTTCGGGATAGTAAGGCTTTAGAGCCATGTCAAGGACTTTGAGCCACCTAAAGGCCTTTGGGCCACCAGAAATTGTGCTTAAAATGACCAGACAGACTCTACAAGGAGAAGAATCCAGATGGGGATTCAAAGTAGGCTCATTCACCTGAGAAAAATCTAAGAGGATTTGTTAGAAAGAGAGGGTATGGAATTTCTATCGGTACCAACCTATGATTTCACAAGAATCCTAGATGAACAACCATGTGAAGGTGGAGAGCTGATATCAAGATGAAGAAGATAGGAGGGGGAGTTCCAAGTATAGTCTGTATATTTCCTAAGACCTACGGGTCATGTAATCTCGAAGCCTATGGGCCTTGTAAGGGTTCCCCCTCATCCCTTGAAAGGGGGGTTATCAAAAATCAATAAAAAAAGAAGGCATTTGGACCATTTGGGAAAAGATACAATTATAGTAATATTAAACTTATGTCATATGGTTTATACACATCATTCTCACATGACACATATGATGTTTGACTATCAAGTGATGGGGGCTCATAAGAATTGGTAATTCTTCTCATGAATTTTACACTTGATGATCTCGAGTAAATGAGATCTTGTGGGATGACACTCTAATTGAAACACCATATATTTCAGGTATCATTGTCAGTTACTATATATAAACACATGTAATGGTCTCATGAATTGATATTATTATCAGTGTATAACTTTTTATTACGTTCCTTGATGAAATATGAAAAAAATTAAATTTATGTCGTGGATATTTAGATTTCCTCAGGAGAACTATTGGTGGTATGTCATTGATTTAATAATCAATATATAATTTTTCACTTTTTAAAGTAAGTGATATCTCTGACCCAGTTGACCAGGATGGTTGTACCTTTACTAAATAAATTATCATGGAAGAAGAAGGTAAGTTCGTCCAGTGAGGTCAATGAATAATAAAGTAATAATGGATGATGAAACAAAGTGTGCATCCTGATTTATGATATATCATAATTTTTTTTGGTACAACCACGAAAGTGGCACACACACAAGGAATAACATACATTAAACTACTGGCCTAGGGACTTGACCCCACAACCACACCCCAAACCCCTCCCCACCCTTACCACCCACCCCAGTGTGGGTTTATAGGAAATGTTTTCTATACTATAACCATTCATTAACACCTTAGGGGCCTTAATGAGTTGCTAGAATCCACTCCTATTTTGTTAATAATATCTAGTGTTATCAAGATAAGGGCCTAGAGGGTTACACATTTAGTGTATTCAAAAGTATGGAATATTATAATGAATAAGAGTATAGGGAATGGAGAGACCCACCACAAGGACCAAGTGATGTTTGAGTATAAATGATATCCACATAATAAATAAATTCATTATTATTTTAGTATAGAATAATTGGAGTTGAGTTTATTTATTTAATGTATTTATTAGTATTTAAGTGAACACATGAGAAAATATTTAATGAACGAATATTATTTTTATATTCAAGGTTTATTTAATATTTGTGAGAAAAACAAGTTGAGTTAATTCCTCACTTTTATAATGTAATATATTTATTATATTATAAGTGATAAAAATATAAATGATGTTTATAGAACATTTAGTTGGACATAACATGTCGTTTATGGTGTATTTAGTAGTTAATTTATATTTAGGATTTGGGGATCCTTTTATGGGCATATTATAACTCACTATATAAGTAAGAGGAGGATATCATTTGATATTCTATTAACCACTAGAACTTGAAAGCCTCTATCCCATCTCTCCCACACACAAGATAGATAAGCACCCGATCCAAGTGATCGATCCAAGTTCTTTTTCACAGATTGAAGGATCAGTGTTGTGATGATTGTCAGGACATCAAAGGCATCATCATATCTTCAAGATAACACTCAGATACCGACAATTTAAATTCCTGTAGACTTTTGAAGCATGTGTGGATGATCTAGAGGGATCTGACCTATGTTCCTTCAAGAAAAGTTCATCGGTGTGGACTGATTTTTAAACACACCTTAAAATCAAAAGAGGTAATTATTCATTTTAAAGTTTGTGCTAAAATCAATTCATGCAAGATAGTTCTCCTTTTACTGGTTCTTTCACTACAAGATATGACATTATTACATCGATCTGATGATGGAAAATTTTAAATCCCCAACCCATTTACTTATACTCCATGCCCCAGTATTATCAATTGGTATCAGAGTAATCACATTATGGTTAAATTCTAGAAGAAAAAAATATTCATTAAATTCATGTAGAGGGAGTTGTCATAATCCTATCTCACTAAACAAGGCTTCAATCCAATCACGGATGGCCAGGTTATGGCCATCTGAAGATTGAAATCAGATCAAAAACATTTTAATTATGGGTTTAAAATAAATAAAACACACACACACACACACAGATACACACACACACACACACAGACACAGACACACACACACACACACACATCTCTGTGTGTGTGTGTGTTTATGTGTGTGTGTGTGTCATAATTATTCCAGCCAGTTTCTGGGGGTTAGAATAGTATTTTTAGGTTGGCAGGTATAATTCCACCAATTGTGGAATTAAACAAAGAGAATGAAATTTCTCAAAACCCTAAAGGAAATAGTCTTGAAAAAAAAGAGAAATAAACATAAGAAAACATAAAAAAACAAGGGTGTGGGGGAACTGATCTACACAAAACATAGGTCAAACAACAAAATATGAGGGGGTTGAAGGTCCCGGGAGTAGAGGAAGTTCGTGGGTGGATGTGACCACTTGGATTTTTTTCATTAGCAATGATCAATCTAGGATCAATATGGAGGTAAATGCCAGACTCCATGGATCGAATCATAGAAATAGACAAATAAGAAGAATAGTCCCAGAACCATAAAAGGAGGATCGTCACAAGTTGATTATAATTAATTCAATTAATTGAAAAGAAGTACCTTTTATGACATTCTTTATTCATTGATATTTCTGATCACGTTTTGATGTGATTCATCATTGCATCATAGAAGCCAAGTGTAGACTTCCTCTAGCGATGTTCCGCACATGCACCCCGTATCTCTGGACGTCGCCAAAGGAATCTCTGGGTGCAAGCGTGGAGAAGCCTTTTCTTGCGTTGTCCACCTTAGATCGCTTTGATCCGATGGAGGAGGATCTCTCTCGGTCTTGAGAGCGTTCTTAGAGGAAGGAGTTTTTTTGGCCTTGAGTGAATTCTCCAGATTTGCTGTGCACAACCATTGGAGAAAAGTGTTGGGGTTGTGAGTATATTTATAATCGGGTTTGAGGTTATAGAGTTATGACAATAAATAAACATGTTATGCATTTTATTTATTTCATTAACTCTTATTAAAAACCCCCATGTCAAATCATTAATTCCTTGAAATGTTCCCACACTAATTATAATAAATATCATTTAATAAAACAATATTATTTCCTCAAAATCCTGACTAGAAAACTACACGGTGTGCAATCATTAATAAATGGCGTGTAATAATTAATACATGGCATGTACCTGTTTTTCATTTCCTTTCCAAAACAAAAACTACATGGCGTGTACATTCAATGTACATGGTGTGTATATCTTGTTTTCATTTTATTCTTCCTCCAATATTAAGATGATTTAGGATTCCTTGAATAATTATTAAACCACATATGAGAATAATCTTTATTATACTTGAGATACTAGGATACACTTAGTGTGTGACCCTCTAGGCCTCTTTCTCGTTGACATTAGGCGTTCTTTCCTAAAGTCCAAGATTACTGTCTAGCAACGGGTCAAGGCACCCAAGATAAAGAAGTTGAAACCGCATTGACGTGTCACCTCATATGAATGCTTACCTTGTAATTTAATCCCTTTGTCTCAATATCTCATCAAGCAGGTTTCATGACAGTGTCATAAACCTATATTCTTGATCCATCATTCTTTTACTTCTAGAAATAAACTCGTCGTAACACCATGGCCATGGAATTTGGGTGACAGTTCTATTTCAATCAAAGGGCCAGAGATATCTACTTCCATAAATATGGAAGGGAAAAATTATTCCTCGACATATCCATTAACAACATGTCATTCGTGACGCACCCAACGTACCCTACTTCCCGCTAACTGTCTTCGTGATGGTTTTCGTCAGGAAATATAAGTGAACGAGTCATGACATGAGTTAATGATTATCTTCTAGTCTAAGGACCATTACACACACTCATAGATAGAAATGTATGATGACACCAAGACATGCATAATTACTACTGGTGGATCTATTCTCATAATCTCCCATCTTGGAGATTACCAAGTGCGAACTCCATGAGAGAGAGTCTCATCTTCTTATGAGTACTCACACATGACGGTCTGTATACTATGTGTCCTATCATAGTATGTCATATAGCTATAGAACTTTATTTAAGAATATTGTTATATCATTTCAAGGTTCTCATCATAACGAGGATCTGCCATAACCTTATTAATGCAATAAATATTCCAGGAAATTATTATACTATAGTCATGAAGAACAATGAACAATATATAATAAGTGTACATTCATTTAATAAAAGTATAAACAGTTGGTTCTCAGGATACCAACTCTAACAAACTCCCACTTGTACTAGAGCCAACTACCTACGACTTTTAGTCTGCTAGACCTCACATGATGATCATGTTTCTACTGAGTCAAGGCTTTAGTCAAGGGGTCCTCCATGTTGTCTTTTGTGGAAATAATGCTCACTAAAACTTCACCTCTCTGAGAAAAATACCTCAAGAGATGATACTTCCAAAGTATGTTCTTTTTCCACTGACGTGACCTTGGCTTTTTTTCAAGTGCCACCGCTACAGTATTATCATAATAGTGTGTGATTGGATCTTTACTTCTAGGTACTTCATCCAGCTATTGGATGAATATTTGCATCCATACTACTTCTTTAGCTGCCTCAAAAGCTGCGATATACTCAAACTCTACTATAGAATCTATGACCACACCTTGCTTTGAGCTCTTCTAGCTCACTGTACCTCCATTCAAACTGAATATGTATCCAGTCTGCGACTTCATTTCATCTTGATTAGTCTAGAAACTAGCATCTACATGTCCTATGATAAAAAGTTCATCATCTCCTCCATAAACCAGGAACATATCCTTACTACGCCTCAGATACTTAAGGATAGTTTTGACTACCATCCAATGGTGGTCTCTTGGATCATCTTGATATCTGCCTAACACACTTAATGCGTAAGAAACATCTAGCCTTGTACATATCATATCATACATGACTGAACCAATCGCGGATGTGTAAGGGATCCTTTCCATTTTTGTTTCCTCATGTGTCTAAGGACTCATTTTCTTGGAAAGATGAATGCCATGTGACACTGGTAACAATCCCCTCTTGGAATGTTCCATACTGAATCTCTTCAGTATCTTGTCAATGTATGTACTTTGACTCAGGCCCAACATTCTCTTGGATCTATCATGATGGATCTTGATCCCAAGAATATATGCTTCCTCTCCCAAGTCTTTCATAGAGACACATTTATCCAACCATGTCTTAATGGACTGTAAGACAAGTACTTCTTTTCCAATTAGTAATATGTCATCAACATATACTATTAGGAAAACAACTGCACTTCCTCTAAACCTTTTGTAGACACATGGCTCACATTCGTTCTTAACAAATCCAAATTCCATTACAGCTTCATCAAGATGAATGTTCCATGAACTTGATGCTTGATTTAATCTATAAATGGATTTTTTCAACTTGCATACCTTGTTGGCATCCTTTGGAGTCACAAACCCCTCAGGTTGTGTCATGTAGACATCTTCCTGGAGGTTCCCATTAAGGAATGATGTTTTGACATCCATTTTCCAAATTTCATAGTCATGGTAAGTGGAAATGGCCAATAGGATTCTGATAGATTTCAGCATCGCAACCGGTGAAAAGGTTTCATCATAGTCAATTCCTTGACGCTGTCTAAAAGCTTTTGCAACCATCCATGCCTTATATGTGCTGAATTGTCCCTCTATGTCCAATTTCTTCTTGAATACCCATTTATTACCAATAGTCTTTACATAAACTAGAGGATCTACCAAAATCCAGAATTGGTTTTGGTACATGGAATCCATTTCAGAATTCATGGCATCTTTCCACTTGGAAACATCTGTGCCTTCAACTACTTCCTTGTAGGTAAGAGGATCATCATTTTCAACCAATAATGAGTCACCATCCTTAGTGACAAGAAAACCATATCGTTCTGGTTCTCTCACCTCTATCGTGCTCTTATGTAGTTCTTGTGTCTCTGGAATAGATTGTTCTTCCACAGGGCTTTGTGGAATCTGTTCTTGTACCAACTCCTGTGTATCTTGAGCCTCGACTTCATCGAAGTCTATCTCACTCCCACTATCTCTTTTGGAGATGTGATCCCTTCCAAGGAATATAGCGTGTCTTTCCACTATAACCTTTTTATCTGAGGGGTTGTATAGGTAATATCCCCTTATTTCCTTGGGATATCCTATAAAGGTACACTTTGTTCCTCGGGGTGCAAGTTTGTTACCTAAAGAGGTCTTAACAAATGCTTCGCTACCCCACACATGTAAATTTGATAACATGGATTTACATCCACTCCATAACTCATATGGAATACCATTTATCGATTTAGTTGGTACTTGGTTTAGTATGTGTGCTGCTGTTTGTAATTCATATCCCCAAAAGGATAATGGAAGACTCATATGACTCATCATTGATCTCACCATGTCCAACAGTGTACGGTTCCTCCTTTCACTTACACCATTCCACTGAGGCATGTAAAGAAGAGTGAGTTGAGATAGAATCACAAACTCCCATAATAAATCAATGACTTCCGGATTAAGATATTATCCTCCTCTATCTGAGCAGAGTTTCTTAATCTTCTTACCAAGCTTGTTCTCAACTTCATTCTTGTATTCTTTTAACCGATCAAAAGAATCTGACTTATACCTCATTAAGTAAATATGTCCATATCTACTAAAATCATTAGTAAAAGTTATGAAGTACAAGAACCCACCCCTTGATTCAACTGGAAATAGTCCACACACATCTATGTGAACTAATTCTAGAAGCTCTTTAGACCTTTCACCTTTCCCACTAAATGGGGCTTTGGTCATTTTTCCTTGTAGACATGCATGACATACACCAAGTGGTTTTAGTTTGAAAGAATCTAAATACCCATCTTGATGTAATTTTGTCAAACGTTTCTCATTGACATGAGCTAGCCGGTGATGCCAAATTTGGGTGTGGTATGAATCATGTGAATTAACTTTGTCATCGATTTTCATTACTTGGTTTTTGCAGTCTAACACATAAAGGTCGTTATATAAATGTTCCCTACCAAAACAAATGATATATTTATAAAAGTAGAAATATTCATTTCCAAACTTAAAGATGAATCCATTAGTATCTAATATGGATACTGAAATAATGTTTTTGGTTACAGAGGGTACATAATAACATCCTTTTAATACCAAGACCATCCTAGTAGACAATGTGTGGTGGTATTCTCTGACAACTACAACATTGAGTCTGGCTACGTTGGATGCTCACAGATCCACCTCACCTCAGTCAATCTTTTTGAATATACTTGGTTCCTGTATTTGGATACATATATGAGCACCACAAGAAGTATCTAATACCCAATTGGTAGAAATGGATAGATTGCATTAGATAACAAATGCACATGAAGCTTCCCCTTGCTTCCTTGTCTGGGTGCATTTTTTCTTCCAGTGGCCCTTCTTGCCACATGCGAAACAAACAATCTCCTATTCTCTTGCCTCCCCTTTGATCTTCCTTTTTTTGGAAGGCCTTGAAGAAGCTTTGGGCTTAAATCTCTCCTCCTTACCTTTCCTTTTCTTCACCATAAGGACATAAGGATTTTCACACATCATATCATTGTCCACTTGGTGAATGAGGATAAGAAGATTAGATAGAGACTTATCAATGTTTTTCATATTGAAATTTACAACAAAGTTGGAGAATCTCTGGGCGAGTGATGCAAGAATGATATCGGTACCCAGTTCTTCGGGGAGTTTAAACCTTAGAACCTCCAATCGCTTGATGTAGCCAATGATCTTGACTACATGAGGCCCAGCTAGGGAACCCTCTCCAAGTTTGCTCTGAAATAGAGCCTTGGAGATCTCAAACCTTTCCTGTCTTGCTCTTTCCTGGTATAGACCATGGAGGTGCTTGAGCATGCTATAGGCATCCATGTCTTCATGAGACTTCATGAGCTCACTAGACCTTTATGAGAAAATCAAACATTGAACGTCGAGTGCATCGCTCAAATATTGATCATAGACCAGAAAATCTTCATCACTCACCCCTTGGGAAGGCGAATCGGGAAGTGAGGACTCCAGCACGTAAAAATTTCATTCATGGCATATGATAACCCAGAGGTGCCTAAACCATTCCTAAAAGTTACTACCAGTGAGGATATTGTCTTTATCTAGAATTGATCGCAGAGAAAATGTGGTTGATGAGTTTTTCAAATTGATTCTACAAATTAAAAGAGAAGATTTATCAGTACTTTCTTGATTACATTTTATGAGAAATAATAAATTTTATTAAGTCTCCCACTATTTTATCAAGTCCCAATAGCCCTCACCATTGAACTCTGAATGTCTAGTCTCCATGATATTCTATTGTAAAGGATCCATATTCCCCTTCGCATAACCCCCAAAAGGGTTGGTCAAGATATTTAAAGGTATTTAGGTAGGAAGGTCTTTGCAAACTGTGAGCTTACAGTTCCTTGATCTATTGAGTGAACTCCCCAATCCTGAAATCCTAACTTGTATTTCCTCAACACTTGCCTCCATTTTACAACAATTCTAGCAAGGGCTACTCCTCTTGATGTAAAATGTTTAAGTTAACTCAAAACTTTCATAAGAGCTTCCTTTATAAAAGTAAGTTTCCCAACAAGGGTTGGTCATACACATAGTTTTATTGAGTCTTTCCCTTAATCAAGTAACATAAGGCTTGGTCTGACTTAATATGGTATTTGAGGGATTTTAATTCTTTATGAATAGTTTCACATTATCACATGATTGTTAATATTAAGTGATTCTTGCTTAAGTGATTAACCATGTTCTGATAATGTTTACGCATAGTCCGGTTTTTATTTTATTCCATCTTTGCATGCTTGTTTATTTCATTAACTATGTGATCGTGAAAATACATAAATAATAAATAAACCATGAAATCAGATAGATATAAAATAATATGGCACGATCATGAGATTCTATTAGTTAGCTTATCTAGCAGTTTTGATAAGCTAACCCTGACCTAGGGAAAAACACCTTAAACCTGATGGTTCATGTTTTACAGCTCCCACATGTCCACCTTTGTATCTTATTGGGTTTGTTTTTCCTCAACTTCATATTTTGAACCATCTCCTCTGGCTTGCGGGATCCTCTATTACATGGGGTTTACATTAAAGAAACCATGGGCACGTATGCCCTACATTTTATTAGAAGAAGGCTTGCTGGCCAACGAATTTAATTTAAACCATACACACACAAAGGGTATTTGGTCTAGATCATGATTATCCATAGCATAAAATAACATTTATGAATATTTAGTATTCAAATTCTTTTAATCGTTCTTTTATTAAAGATAATTCGTACTTGAATTGAATTAATTATGATCTTATAATTAATCAATTCTTTATCTTAAATTCCTTTATGAATTTCCTTGAGATTCTTCTCATCCATATTCCTTGTATGAGTCTTTGTACTTTGAAGGAAACCTGGTGAAATTACATTTTTTGGAAAGTACACGACGTGTAGGCTATATTACATGACGTGTATTTATTTTCACCCTTTATCCAAAGTACACACTGGGGTATTTGGTATGTTTTCAATACTTTGTAAATTTTGGAGTACACGGTGTGTAGATTAATCTAACATGGTGTGTACTTCCTTGTTATGTGGTTACCTGCCTAGAAATATCGTGTACACGGTACACGACTTCTTCTTGTACACAGTTTCACTTGGGCCGGATCAGACTACACGGTGTGTTAATTCAACAGACACACCGTGTATTTCGGTTTCCATGCACTGTTCAGTTCTGGTCAACATGGTGTAATAAAAACTTAAGTATTATTAATTCACACGGCGTGGTTTGGCGGACCAGTACCGGTTCATTGAACCTAAGTACACGGTGTGTAGATTTCACTACATGTCGTGTATTCCTATGTTGTACAGACAGAATGAGCGGCTCCTCTAGATGAGTTCCTCGTCTTTATTTTAATTAAAATTAAAATTAAATGGATGTTTCTGTGATGTGAATCGAGAAACTAAGGAGGAAGAACAGATCTTGTTCATTCGGTTTTATAGAATGATTTATCTTGAATTGAATCAAATATAAATTTGTAAATTATCAACGAAAATTAAATAACTATAATCAACATTGTAACCTCCCTCTGATACCAATTGAAGGTCCCAGGCATAGTAGAAGCTCATGGGTGTATGTAACCACTTGGATTTTTGTCATTAGTAATGATCAATCCGGGATCAATACGACGGTAAATTCCAGACTCCACAGATCGAATAACATAAACAGACAAAGAAGAATAATAGTCCCAGAACCATAAAAGAAGGATTTTCAGAGGTTGATTATAATTAATTTAATTAATTGACAAGAAGTACCTTTTATGACATTCTTTATTTGTTGATATTTCTGATCACGTTCCGATGTGATTCGTCATTGCGTCGTAGAAGCCAAGTGTAGAATTACTCTAGCAGTGATCCACATGTGCACCCCATATCTCTGGATGTCGCCAAAGGAATCTTCGGGTGCTAGCGTGGAGAAACCTTTGCTTGCATTGTCCACCTTAGATCACCTTGATCCGATGGAGGTGGATCTCTCTTAGTCTTGAGAGCATTCTTGGAGGAAGGAGTTCTTTCGGCCTTGAGAGAATTCTCCAGATTTGTTCTGCACAACCATTAGTGAAAAGTGTTGGGGTTGTGAGGATATTTATAATTGGGTTTGAGGTTATAGATTTATGATAATAAATAAACACGTTACACATTTTATTTATTTCATTAAATCTTATTGAAAACCCCCACGTTGAATCATTAATTCCTTGACATTCACCCACACATATTATAATAAGTATCATTTAATAAAACAATATTATTTCCTCAAAATCCTGACTGGAAAACTACATGGCATGTAATCATTAATACACGGTGTGTACTTGTTTTTCATTTCCTTTCCAAAACTAAAACTACACGGCGTGTACATTCAATGTACATGACATGTATATCTTCTTTCATTTTATTCTTCCTCCAATATTAAAATGATTTAGGCTTCCTTGAATAATGATTAAACCACATGTGTGAATAATATTTATTCTACTTGAGATACTTGGATACACTTAGTGTGTGACCCTCTAGGCCTCTTTCTCGTTGGTATTAGGCAGGCTTGCCTAAAGTCCAAGATTACTGTCTAGCAACGGGTCAAGGCACCCAAGAGAAAGAAGTTGACGTCGCATTGACGTGTCACCTCATACGAACACTTACCGTGTAATTTAATCCCTTTGTCTCAATATATCATCAAGTAGGTTTCACGGTAGTGTCATAAACCTATATTCTTGATCCGCCATTCTTTGACTTCTAGAAATAAACTCGTCGTAACACCATGGACATTGAATTTGGATGAAAATTCTATTTCAATCAAAGGGACTGATATATCTACTTCCATAAATATGGAAGGGACAAATTATTCCTTAACTTATCCATTAAAAACATGTCATTCATGACGCACCCAACACACCCTACTTCCTGCCAACTGTCTTCGTGACAGTTTTAGTCAGCAAATCTAAGTGCGTGAGTCATGACATGAGTTAATGATAATATTCCAGTCTAAGGACCATTACACACACTCGTAGATAGAAATGTCCGATGACACCAAGACATGCAGAATTACTACTGGCGGGTCTGTTCTCATAATTTCCCATCTTAGAGATTACCAAGTGCGAACTCCAAGAGAGAGAGTCTCATCTTCTTACGAGTACTCTCACATGACGGTCTGTATACTATGTGTCCTATCATAGTATGTCATCCAATTTTAGAACTTTATTTAAGAATATTGTTACAACATTTCAAGGTTCTCATCATAATAGGGATCTTCCATGACCTTATTAATGCAACAAATATTCTTGAACATTATTATATTATAGTCATGCAGAACAATGAACTATATATAATAAGTGTACATTTATGTAATCAAAGTATAAACAGTTGGTTCTCAGGACACCAACTCTAACAGGCGGGTACATGGTGGGGAGGTGGGGGCATGGGACTTCACATGAGACAAAACATGTGTTTGTGGGGTGGCTAATGTAGCCCCTATACATAAACCTACAACCCCATTTGTGGGGGAAACACATGAAGCTAACCCGTTACATTATGGAACGAGGGTTATATTTATAATTTTTTATTAAAGGGAGTGTGTTTCCCTTTCCCCTTCCCATTTATTTCATTGTACATAGGAGTCATGCACTCATCCGAACTAGTGATCAGATTTGGTCGGGCTCTACCTGACCCCATCCGAACTAAAAAAATGCTCGAAACCGCTTTTAAGGTGTTTTCAGGTCACATAGGGGCCGTATTTTTTTTTATAAAAAATCCAAAAAAAAGTTTTTTTGGAATGCATTAAATTTTTTATGGGGATCGTGCAATTATTATTTTATGAATTAAAATTAGATAAAAAATATTTTAATTCATTTAAATTGATCTTGAATAGAATTTATTACAAAATTAAATTATATCACATGTATATTATGTGCCGAATGATCTTGAACATTGATCAATCAATCCATGTCTAGAATTTAATTTATTAAATTTAATTATTTCTATGCATGTGATGTATGTAATAATTAATTTATTTTTAGTGGTTTGTGCATTGTCTTTCCCTAATTTATATGTATAAGGACCTATGCATTCATGATAGTTATTATGCATGTATTTTATGAATTCCCAAGTCATTATGTATAATGTTAAGGCAAATGCAAGACACATACCACATCAAGACAAGAAAATATTCCAAACGTTGCATAAATACATTGGAAAGGGGTGTGAGCTACAATACAAGTCATTCACGACTTAGGTATTAAACCCCTAGGGTCATGGTTGATTTATTTATGCTAAATGGATAAACTAATAGTAAATGATTAAGATCAGTCACATTTATTTAATTTATGCATTGTTTATTATTGTTTTTTGAATATGTATGTTTATGTGATCACATAAAATAATAAACTAAAATGGATAAATTAAAACAAATAAATACGCAAAGGAATTTTTCTATTTATGCATTGTCAAATTGTGAGTGCAATAATATTGTATCCCATGGGGTGTTACTCGAGCAGTACCAACTGGTTGTACCCCTCACTCTCCACGAGAACTGGCACAAACAGACTTAGACACTATTTGTATTATGAATAAGGAGATTAAAAGCCATTGCTTATCTAGGGAATGAGTGTCATGCTATAACCTTGGCTGGGCCTCGCACTGGGAGTTGAGTGTAACC
This sequence comes from Viscum album, assembly GCA_963277665.1. Classification (NCBI taxonomy): domain Eukaryota; kingdom Viridiplantae; phylum Streptophyta; class Magnoliopsida; order Santalales; family Viscaceae; genus Viscum; species Viscum album. Next base: position 1,926,849,068 of record OY728148.1, read on the forward strand.
TATACACACATTTTTTCCATGGGGTGTTAGTAGAGTGATACCCACTAGTTATACCCCTCACTCTCTGTGGGAACTAATGCAGGCTCGAGTATTGACCTCAACTTTCCACTGCCACTGCAAGTTGGGTGATCATTGATCGATGTCAGTCAACCATGGGAGGAGGAGCCGACTTCATCTTATGGTGACGGGAAGAGTATTTACCTCAACTTTCCACCACCACTACAAGGTTCATGAAGGTTCACCGGAGGGGATGGTGAGAATGAGGATGCTTTCATAAGCTATTTATGCCACTGGTTGTGTATTTTTTTACTAAACGTTGGATTAAAGTGGTGGGAAATTATTCACCACCATTTTAAATATAAATTAATAATGAATTTTATACAGATATATCCTATTATAATAGATCCATGAGGGGTAGAGACATCATCACTATGATTAGTGGTTGCCTTATGGAGAAGGTAATTCCCTCCAAGATGAAGCCAAAAGCATGAAATGGCTAATTACTTTATTAGTTATTAATTATATCATTATTAATAATTATATTATTATTTATAAATTTTATCATTTGGTAATAATAATATAATTTATTAACAATTAATTTCATTAATAATAATAATAATAATGATTCTTAATTTTACTAAGTATATATTATTAAAAATTATATGTATATATAAATTAATAATTGTTATTATTAATTATTTAATAATTATTATCCTTAAATATATATTAATAATATTATTAGTTAATAAATTGTTAATTAATTTTTAATTATTATATTATTAATTATATATTATTAATTATTAATTATATTTTCACTTAAACTCTAAATTGTTATTTATATTATTAATTATCAAATAATTAATTACTTTATTATTATCTAAAGAGCCATTAGGGTTTTTTGTTATATTTTGGAATTATTTAAATACAAAATTCTCAATAAAATAAAAATATTTCAAAAAAAATTTAAAATTTTATTTTACTATAAAAAAAATTTAAAGTTAAAGTTTAAAAACCAAAAGCATGAAATTGTTAAATGTCATGGCTCAATCACAACGTGAAAACCATGAAATCATTTCACACTTTTTTAACACCACTACTACATATTTGGATTTTATCATCACTAAAAATGGATCTTATCGGTGCTAAAAAAGTGCTAATGTTGTAACAAGCACTGGTCATACTTATCAACGCTGATAAAAACATACTGAAAAAGTGCTATTATGTGTATATATTAGCACTTTTTTAAAATTATATGAGGCTTCCACCTTCCCCTTTTTTAGGTATTCCCCCTCCTTAAGACAACTCCATTTATCATGTCTTCCCCCTCCTCAAGAAAACCCCCTTTATCATCACTCACCCTCACCAAAACATCAACCCACATCACTACCCCTTTATCAATGGTCATCCCTACTAGACACCACTACTAATCCACCCATGCGCACACCTAAACATGTGCTAAAAAAGAATTGATAAAGGTGGTCTTTTATCAATGCTAAACTATCGCTAATAAAAACCATACTACTACAGTGCGTTTCTAAAATCACAACACACTCAAGAAGCAAATAGAGAATTTAATTGAAATTAAATTTAAATCACAAATACAAGAAAACACACTATATTATAGAAATTTGAAACATATTGGTTTGTTCAATTACAATTGTAAGAACAATTTATTACAAATATTAAAAATCAGAAATATTTCATTGTCATTGGTCTTTGACCCCTCTCAAAAGAGCTCAATCATGATACCTGTTTTCGAACAAACCATCCCTAATCAAGAAAAAGAGTGTACCTATATAAAAAAATTCTTATTTTGGTAATACTAAAATAAATACATTAAACATAAATATGAAACAATACATTAATAAAAATTCATTTTTAAACCAAAATCACATATCTTGAGTCATACTGGTCACACTACGTATCAGATTATTGTGTGACTGGTTCCTACACATCAAAAATGAATTATGGATTATTTCCCTAAAGTATCAAAAAAATCTGAATGTGTTTTCTTGGTTTTCAGTATGTGATGCGTGTTCTAAAATAAAGTGTCAATTTTAAACTAAAAACATACACATCGAGTCATATCGAGCACAACGTGTATCAGATTGACATGCAACTAATTCCTACATGTCAAAAATGACTTAAGATTCATTGTCCCAAAATATCCAAAAAATAGAAATGTGTTCAGATTAATATGTGGCTGATTCCAACACATAAAAAATAAATTAGGGATCATTTTCTTAAATTATAAAAAAATTATAATGTGTTTGATCAGTTTTGAGTATGTGACGTGTGTTTTAAACATAAATGTCAATTTTAAATAAAAGCACACACTTGGAGTCATGTCGATCACACCATGCATCAAATTAATGTGAAATTTATTCCTACACATAAAAAATGGATTAAGAATATTTTTCATAAATTATCAAAACAATATGAATGTGTTTTCTCAATTTTGAGTATATCATGTGTCTTTTTTATAAAATGTCAATTTAAACTGAAAACATGCACTTTGAGTCATACCAGTCACATCGTGTGTTGGTTTGATATATTATTGATTCATAAATGTCACAAATGACTTATGAATCACTTTCTTAATCTATAAAGACAATTTGTGTGTGTGTTTTTGGTTTTCTATGAGTGACACATGATTTGAACTGAAATGTCAATTTTAAACTGATAATATACACTTTGAGTCATACCATGTACACTGTGTATCAGATTGATATGAAGATGATTCTTACACACCAAAAATAACTTAAGGATCATTGTCTTAAATCATTAAAACAATCCAAATTCATTTTATCATTTTTTAGTATGTTATGTGTGTATATCAGTTCTTTTAAAAAATTATTTAAGCTAACCACCAGCCCCTTTTTTAGGGATTCCCCCTCCTTAAGACACCCCCCTTTATCAATTCTCACCCCCACCACCAATTTTGTGAATTTTATTCATGTAATCATGAAATTTATATAGGTTTTATATGTTGTTTAATTGTTTTTATTCATTTTTTATCAAATATATTTGCTGGGTAATTTTGGGTGGGCCTCCTTGCAGTTGGGATGCACCTTGTCCCTTCTGGTGGCCCCTTTCAGTTTCCTCTTTTTGTGATTTCCCTGGATGGATTTAGGTGTGATCCTTGTCTTGCTTTTTCTACTAATATCTAATACCTGCTTACTATGGTTTGTTCTATGGTCCAACTTGGATGATTTGTGGCCATCCATGTGTAGCTGTGATCTCAAGTTATTGTAAAATAATTTCTCTGGTATTATTACCCATCAATGGTAGATCCTTGATCTTCACTTTTGTGGTGTATGATGCTCTATTTGGATTGTTTGTAGGGGTGATCAGATTTAGGGGTTCTAGATTTGGTGAGAGGGAAGTGTGAATAAGGATCATCACAGGCCTGAACTTGGCTCGCCATTGAAGAAGCATCCTGATGGAGGATCAAAGGTGACTGTATCAATACTTTGTGAGTAGCTCCTGTAAAGACCCATAAATTTCAAGGAATTTTTTTTCTTAAATTCTTTGGAATTTTACGCATACATATTTTCTGACGGCACCTGATTCCGAAGCCTGGTGTGCTTGGAATAACTTTTTGAAGTTTTGTTGAGGTACGTTCAGTAGATTTACAAATGAGATTTTCTATCTTTTGAACTGGTTCTCGGAATTAAAATCCTAGGAAACCGATGAACTCGCAGCGCCAGTATTCTCTTAAGGAGACCTTTACCGCAGTTGTGTTTGGTCGAGAGTAGAAGTTATAATTTGGGGATTCGTAACAAATTAAATAAAATTGTTGTGTTACACAATTTTATTTTTAAGTGGTGGTTTTCCTCTAAAGGGAAGTTGGGGTGGGGCCCACACCCCATATAACCTCCCATGAGAGGATAATGTGTGGTGGGGCCCAAATGAGCACCTAACTCTTCACCTCCCCTTTAAATCCCATGAACCCCCTTTTAACTTTTGAACTTCCACTTAATGGAGGAGCCTCTCCACCATCCTCCATTAATTGTGCCAACCCCATCAATTTAATTAATTAAGCTCAACAACTTCAACGAAGAATGACATATTCCTCTCGATGAAGAACATTCTCTCCACTTCTTTAACCGGGGAAAGAAAGAAGGTGACACCCATGAGGAACAAGCGTCTTCATTCTTCTTTCTCCACATCAAGGGAGAAGACGCCGTCCGCTAAGAGCGCCGCCAACGACTACATCATTCCCTCCGACGTTGACAGGATGACATCCGTCTTCCGTGATGCTCGTCTTCCATGGCTCGTTGACGTGCAACGTTCTTGAGATCGAGGTAGGGGGTTTTCTTGTTTAAATTAAATCCTCATTCCTCATTTTTATATGGTTTGACGTTGGTTTCTTGTTACCACCTTACGAGGAGGGCGCAATCCAAATAAACATGGCCCAAAGACCCTCTGTTGTTTCTCTTGAGTTGATGACTGTGGCAGAACTGGTAGGGCGCGGTGCCTTCACACTGCGCCAGATGAAGGAAGGGGCCGCAACGGATGGAAGAAGCGGAAACCGTGCGGCGACCGAGAAGAATCACGGCCCACATCCGTGGTCCGCTCGGACAAAACGAACCAGCCGGGCTGGAGGACTGCTACGCCCCGTTGGCACCGCGCTGCGGGAAGACCGTGACCCGCTATGCGGGCCGCTTGATGGACGAACTGGCCGGGCAGAAGACCGCGGCACCATGAGGCACCGCGCTGCGGAGGGACCGCGGCCCGCACTGGGCGGCCAGCTTCAGTGGGTGCACCGTCCGGCCGCCTGCCGGCCGGGTAGAAGAAACCGCGACACCTAAGGGTGCCGCGTGTAGAGGATCCATGGCCCGAAACTGCGGGCCGCTCACACCAGAATATCCAGCCGGCTTTTGCCGGTCGGGCAGGAGAGGCGGTGTCGCTTGGCGCTGCCGTTGTAAGAAACCGGGGGGCGACGCCCCCCCGCTACGTTCGGCCAGCCGTGGGCCGGGCATCCCTTCCGCGGGCTGGGCCACAACGCCGGTTCGGTCCGCACCCCACTGGGCCGGGCCGCCCCACCCCCCAGCCGGGTCAGACCCGCCGAGCCAGGACGAGCTGAACCGCCAGCCCACTGGGCTTGACGGGCCGTGCCCGTTTCGCTTAAACGTGGATAACTTCAAGACCGTGCGTCCGAACGATGTGCCATCTGCGACACTGGAACCCTTGCGATGAGGCAGTCCTTTTGCAATAATCTAAGAGAGTTTTGGGAAACTTTGAAAAACATCCGGGTTTGGAACGAGCATAATTCTAACCGGGCCCCTAGAACAGAAAATCCAATAACTCTCAGACCAGGCATCCGATTGACGTGCCATCTGTCAAGTTGGGTTCCTTTTGATGAGACAGAACTTCGGTATACATAAAATCTGGACTTCGTGAGTTGATGTATCGACCCCTTTGCTCAAGGAGCGGACCCTCCCAGAATCGAGCGTGCTGTGTCCGAGAACCCTAGAGCTAGCTATGACTGCGATGACTACTGTACTAGAATCCTCTGTGGGTTCGACAGCGATGACTACTGTACTAGAATCCTCTATGGGTTTGATAGTGATTACTACTATACTAGAATCCTCCGTGGGTTCGACAATGATGAATACTGTTCTTGTATCCTGTGTGGGTCCGGTAGTTTGACCTCTGTACTTGTATCCTGTGTGGGTCTGACAGAGTAGCTGGTCTTGTATCCTGTGTGGGTCCGACAGCTTAGTTGGTCTTGTATCCTGTGTGGGTATGACATCTTAGATGAATCCGTGACTCCATCTGATCATCTCTATCGCTATACGAAAGGTGTATACCTGTGTGAGCTGAGTCTTGACTTTCAATCATTATCATTGATGTGATTGACTTTACTTCCTGTGTGGACTGGGTTGTGCTTGGGCTCCAGAGTTGGAGCCAAACTGAGATTGATAACTTAGGTATATGTATGGTTATATACCTAAGTAGGGTTGGTTGATACTTTTTGGTTGTATATTTCTTTTGTGGTTATCCTTTGTGGATTCTGGGAGACCTTCGGGGGTCTCGTGGTCCCTACTGAGTATCGTTATACTCACTCCTGCATAGGCTATGCCCGCACCTCTTTGTGTTGGATGCAAACGACGGACAACGTTGACGGAGGCCGAGAGTGAGCTAGGACTGGACGGTAAGCAGAGGTGGACCACACGACGAGATAGTACATGGAGCAGGACGATAGACGTGGAGTGCAGAGGTGGACATATGTACCTACCCTTCAGGTAGGATACTCGGCAGACGTTCCAGGAGATTCCATTTTTAGTTATTGTCCCTTTTTCAGTTTTACTAGCTTTCCTTTGTACCTGTACTTTACTTTTGGGCATGTATTTCTGGCCTCTTTACTTTCAGCATCACTTTTTGTATACAGTATTCACTTAGTGTTTACTTCCTATTGCATACTCTGTTGTGTTCCTTTACTTTCATAAGGGAAATGCCTTCTCAGCTTAGGGATTTATACCTTTGGTGCTAGCCTCCAGCCCCTGGCCTATGGAAGGTGGGCTTGAGGTAGTCACGACACGGGCCCCGAGGATAGGTCATGAAAAATTGGTATCATAGGAGTCAGTTCTACCGCAGAACTCAGGACTCTGATCGTTCTTTCTATGAAGCAATAGTGTTAAGAGTATTGAGTGTGGTTTTCAGTCTAGGGAGTCCAGTGTTGGTGCGGCAGCCGACGTATCCATACACCAAGACCCTGACCTCTGATTTCTGACTCAGTGCACGGAAACACTGATTGCATGTGTGTTTATTTTGAAGAGTTTCCTTTGTGGTCTCTTTGAGTCAGCTCACCAGGTATAACTTATTGACCGTGGTGCACCTGTTCCTTATCAGGATGTCAGTGTGAAGACAACCAGCTAGGGTTCTCGAGAGAGAGTACACGATGACGGCCCACTGAGCGATGAGGCTCCGATGTAGGTCCCTCTTACTATATTGGCACCTTCGGGTGGTGTACCAGCACCACCACCACCCGTTGGGCAGCAGATGCCACCAGCCGTACTGGCGGACGGTGCACACCGACTGAGCGCATTGCATGAGTTCCAGCAGCAGTGGCCTCCGAGGTTTGGGGTGAGATAGATTCCTAGGCAGCAGAGGACTGGATGGAGGCGATTACTGGAATTTTCCACCTAGTTGAGACACTAGTAGAGCATATGTTGATCTTAGATACTAATCTTTTTCAGTGAGTGACCATGAGGATGATCCTCTTAATGATGAAGTTTCAGTACTTGGACCATTTTATGAGATGGTACCTTCGGACAGTGTGCCAACTATATCCCTGCTTGTTGATCAACAGACACTACTAGCGGTATCAGTAGAGGAAACTTGTAGGATTAGTGCCTTACATGTGTTTCAACACTAGATATCCCTCAAGTTCTGAGGCGAGCCCTACCCACAGGCGGCTAAGGACTGGCTTGAGGAGGTGGATGAGGGTTTTCTAGAGCTTATACAACTTCGGCAGGATTACGTGTCAGTAGATGAGTATTCATCGAGGTATACCGATCTATCTTGGTACTCGATGAATATGATTCAATCAGTGCTTTAGATCTCGGACCTCTGAGCGAGGTGTGTTTAAGGATATCCGAGCTAGCATTTTTTCCTCTATGCATTCCTACTTATGTTAGGGTGCTAAAGAGAACCTTTGTGGTTGAATGTTCATTGGATGAGTGGATACAGCCAGTTAATGTTAATAGTTGGAAATCCTGAAACTGGCGTCATTCTTAGAGACTTGAGCGTATAAAATGTTTCGTGAAGAGGAAGTGTTAAGGAAAGATGAATCTTCAAGGCAGTAGATGTGGAACTAGAGCTAGGGGAGCAACATGAGGTGGTGAACATTTTGACATGTTACAACCACCCACCTTTGTAGTCCCCACTAGGCTCATGGAGCTGGAGGGCAGGGGAAGAGAGTAGCTGCATGCAGTCAAGGAGTGTGACCTAAGGGCTCTAAGAATGATTTGAGGTACAGTCTGTGTCTACTACTAGCTTCCGTATCAATAGAAATAGGTACCAATTACTCCTTCCTTCCACGAATCTTGTTCCAGACCTAGAGTTTCCAGTTAAGACGTTAACTTTACCCTCACATCTGTAGATACCTTTGGGAGGAGACTTGATAATCACACTTATGCCGATGGTGTGATATGACCCTTGAGGCGAGAGTTTTGGTTGGAACCTCTTGGTGGAAGCATCAAGGCCTTACGATGTTAATTTGGGTATGGACTGGGCAACCACAGTTCATACACAGATTTAATGTATTAGGAAAAAAGGTTGTGGTTTATCTACAACGTTGGGATGGGGTTTTCCTTGGTCGGCGAAAAGGAAAAACCAGATAGCACAGGATGGAATAATGCATAAGAGGGTGCAGTTGATCACTCAGGAGTCGCCCCGACTTACCTTTGTGTCATACTTCTCAAGTGTTGCAGAACCACTTTCAGCTTTGACAAAGAAGGGAAAACCCTTCGTGTGGTCAGAGAGATGCCATCAGGGATTTTAGGAGATGAGGCAGAGGTTGACTAATGCACCCATCTTGAGGCTACCAGAGGAGGAAGTTGGGTACGTAGTTTACTACGATGCATCCGGGATCAGACACTGGGTGTGTCCTGATGCTGGAGCGAGCAGTGATCACGTATGGTTCACGGTAGTTGAGATAGCATGAGCAGAACTATGCTACCCATGACCTGGAGTCAGCAGCAGTGGTCTTCACCTTGAATATGTGGCGAAAATATTTGATGGATGAGCGTTTTACAGTCTACTCTGACCACCAGTGTCTCAGGTACATCTTCTCACAGAAGGACCTGAACCTGAGACAACGTCGATGGATCGAGTTCCTCCAAGACTATGACTTCGAGATAGTCTATACTTATGGGAAGGGAAACGTTGTAGCGGATGCTCTCAGCAAGAGATCGGGCATTTAGCTGATTGGAGAGGCGATAGAGAAGTTGGCCGCATTACAGATATCCTTTGTGGATAGAGATAGAGAAGCCTTTCTGCAGTCTCTTACAGTCACTCTTCCACTCCTTCAGCGAGTCAGGGAGGCACACCATGGAGACGTTGACTGTGATACACGACGTGCTCAGATATCCTCAGGGTAGGCACCTAATGGGTTTTCTAAAGGTGGGGAGCATGACATCTTCTTCAGAGGATGTACCATTGTACCAGTTTCACTATAGGAGGAAGTTATAAGGGAGTTTCACACTTCCCCTCTAGTGGTACATCCAGGAGTGGCGAAGATGTATCAGGACCTCAGACGATAGTAATGGTGGCCGGGTATGAAGAAGACAATAGCAAAGTTTGTCTCACGGTGCTTCACTTTTCAGCAGGCGAAGGCGAAGCACCAGGTACCAGCAGGCTTGGTACAACCCTTAGAGTTCCCAGAGTGGAAGTGAGATGGGATATCCATGGATTTCGTGATGGGACTTCCGCGTACATCCAGAGGACACGAATCTATCTCGGTGATCGTCGACCGACTCACCAAGTTGTCCCACTTCCTACCGATTAGAGAGTAGGGCTCAGTAAAGATCTTGGGATGCCTCTACGTACAGGAGATCGTACAACTTCATGGTGTGCCACTGACTATCATCTCCGAGCGGGATGTACGATTTACCTCCCGGCTTTGGAAGGGGTTGCAGGAGGAATTTGGGATGCAACTATGTCTAAGCACCACCTTCCATCCTCAGATGGATGGCCAGACTGAGAGGACCATTCAGACTCTCGAGGACATGCTTTGTGTATGTGTCCTAAACTTTGGTCATAGCTGGGAGGATCACTTACCCTTGGTGGAGTTTGCATACAACAATAGTTACCACTCCACCATCAGGATGACCCCTTATGAGGTACTGTACGACCGACCTTGCAGACCACCTCTGTGCTGGACTGACCCAGGGGAGTCAGCACTTGTAGGACCAGAGATGGTTCAGGCTATGATGGAGAAGGTGCAGATCATCCAGGAGTGGATGAAGACTGCACAGAGCAGACAGAAGTCCTATGCTGATAGGAGACAGATACCACTGGAGTTTGGGGATAGTGACCACATCTTCCTACACGTCTCACCTCGACGGGGTCTACAGATATTTGGCTGAGGCAACAAGTTATCTCCACGATTCATCGGACCTTTCCAAGTCCTCAGCAGAGTAGGTGAGGTGGCTTACTGCCTGACCCTTCCACCTCAGATGCATCGGGTGCACGACGTCTTCCACGTATCTCAGCTGAGGAGATACGTGCACGACCTGTCCCACATCATCGACCATGGGGAGATGGACATCGATGATGGGGTGACATTCACGGAGGTCCCAGTGGAGATCGATGATCGACATGAGTGGGTCCTACATGGATTTTCAATTCCTCTGGTGCGCATTCGCTGGCAGCACGAGAACCTCCAGGAGAGCACATGGGAGCGGGAGGCTCAGATGCGTGCTCAGTAGCCCCATTTGTTTCCCTAGTGTGTGTTGTAGCTTTACGGGGACATAAATCCCTAAGGTGGGGGTAATGTAAAGACCCAAAAATTTCAAGGATTTTTTTCTTAAATTCTTTGGAATTTTACGAGTACGTAGTTTCTGACAGCACCTGATTTCGAGGCCCGGTGTTCCCGGAATAATTTTCTGAAGTTTTGTTCGGGTACGTTCAATAGACCTACGAGCGAGATTTTCTATCTTTTGAACCAGTGCTCGGAATTGAAATCTGAGGACACCGATGAACTCGTAGCGCCGGTATTCACTTAAGGAGACCTTTACCGTAATTGGTTTTGGTCAAGAGTAGAAGTTATAATTTGGGGATTCGTAACAAATTAAATAAAATTGTTGTGTTACACAATTTTATTTTTAAATGGTGGTTTTCCTCCAAAGGGAAGTTGGGGTGGGGCCCACACCCCACATAAAATCCCATGAGAGGATAATATGTGGTGGGGCCCACACGAGCACCTAACTCTTCACCTCTACTTTAACTCCCATAAACCCCCCTTTTAACTTTTGAACTTCCACTTAATGGAGGGGCCTCTCCACCTTCCTCCATTAATTGTTCCAACCCCATCAATTTAATTAATTAAACTCCCTTAATTAATTGGTTAGTTTGAATTGTTTTGAAATGCGTGGAATTATTAAATTGGGAATCCTTTTATTTTATTTACATTGGAAAATAATTTATTGGGGAGGCTATGGAGAATTAGAAGAAAAGTGTTCCTCTCCATGAAGAACAACTTCAACGAAGAACGAAATCTTCCCCTCGATGAAGAACGTTCTCTCCACTTCTTCAATAGGGGAAAGAAAGAAGGCGACAACCATGAGGAACGACCGTCTTCCTTCTTCTTTCTCTGCATCAAGGGAGAAGACACCGTCCGCTAAGAGCACCGCCAACGAATACGTCATTCCCTCCGTCATTGACGGGATGACATCCATCTTCCGCGACGCTCGTCTTTCGCAGCTCGTTGACATGCAACGTTTTTGAAATCGAGGTAGGGGTTTGTATTGTTTAAATTAAATCCTCGTTCCTCATTTTTATATGGTTCGACGTTGGCCTCTTGTTACCACCTTACACGGAGGGCGCGGGCCAAACAAACACGGCCCGACGACCCTCTGTTGTATCTCTTGAGTTGATGACGATGGCGGAATCTGTAGGGCATGGTGCCGTCACACTGCGCCGGAGGAAGGAATGGGCCGAAACCATGAGGTCCGTGGCGGACGAAAGAAGCGGCAGCCATGCACCGGCCGTGTAGAGAAGAACCGCGACCTCCATCCGCGGGCCACTCAGACAAAGCGAACCGGCTAGCCGTAGCCGGCCGGGATGGAGGACCACGACGCCCCCTTGGCACCGTACTGCGGGAAGATCGTAGCCCACTATGCGGGCTGCTTGTCGGACGAACAAGACAGCCATAACTGGTCGGGCAGAAGACCACGACGCCATGAGGTGCCGTGCTACAGAGGGACCGTGGCCCACACTGGGCGGGCCACTTCGGTGGGCGAATCGTCGAGCCGCCTGCCGGCCGGGTGGAAGAAACCGCGGCGCCTAAGGGCGCCGCATTCGAAGGATCCGCGGCCCGCAACCGTGGGCCTCTCGCATCGAAAAAGCCGGCTGGGCAGGAGAGGTGCCGCCGCTCGGCACCTCCATTGCAAGAAAATGCCCCCCCCGCTACACTCGGCCAGCCGCGGGCCGGACCGCCTGCCGTGCGGGCCGGGCTGCCCCCGCGCGGGTCGAACCACCCACGCATGGGCTGGGCCATCCTCACGCGGGCCGGGCCACAGCGCCAGGCCGAGCCACGCCCCACCGGGCCGGGCCGACCCGTCAGCCCACTAGGCTTGACGGGCTGGGCCCGTTTTGCTTAAACGCAGATAACTTCAAGACCACGCGCCCGAACGACACGCCGTCTGTGGCACTGGGACCCTTGCGACGAGGCGGTACTTTTGCGATACTCTAAGTGAGTTTTGGACAACTTTGGAAAACAAATGGGTTTGAAATGAGTGTAATTCCCACCGGGCCCCTGGAACGGAAAAGCCAATAACTTTCAGACCGGGCGTCCGATTGACGCGCCATCTGTCGCGTTTGGTTCCTTTTGATGAGGCGGAACTTCGGGATGCATCAAATCTGGACTTCATGATAGTTTATGTATCGACTCCATTGCTCGAGGAGCGGACCCTTCTGGAATCGAGCATGCTGTGTGCTGGAACCCTATAGCTGGCTGCGACTGCGACGACTACTGTACTGGAATCCTCTTTGGGTTTGACAGCGGCGACTACAGTACTGTAATCCTCTGTGGGTTCGACAACGACGACTAATATACTAGAATCCTCTATGGGTTTGACAGTGATGACTACTGTTCTTGTATCCAGTGTGGGTCCAATAGTTTGAGCTCTATACTTGTATCCTGTGTGGGTCTGACAACTTAGCTGGTCTTGTATCCTGTGTGGGTTAGACAACTTAGATGAATCGGTGACTACATATGATCATCTCTATCTCTATATGAAAGATGTATACCTGTGTGAGCTGAGTCTTGACTTTCAATCATTATCATTGATGTGATTGACTTTACTTCCTGTGTGGACTGGGTTGTGCTTGGGCTCAAGAGTTAGAGCCGAACTGAGATTTATAACTTAGGTATATGTATGGGCATATACCTAAGTAGGGTTGGTTGATACTTTGTGGTTGTATATTTCTTCTATGGTTATCCTTTGTGGATTTTGGGAGACCTTCTAGGGTCTCGGGGTCCCTACTGAGTATCGTTATACTCACCCCTGCAAGGGCTATGCCTGCACTTCGTTGTGTTGGATGTAGATGACGGACAATGTTGACAAAGGCCGAGAGCGAGCCAGGACCAGACGGTACCCAGATGTGGACCACACGGCGAGACGGTACACGGAGTAGACCGATAGACATGGAGTGAAGAGGTGGACATATGTACCTACCCTTCAGGTAGGATACTCGGCGGATGTTCCAGGAGCTGCCATTTTTAGTTGTTGTCCCTTTTTCAATTGTACTAGCTTTCCGTTGTACCTGTACTTTACTTTTGGGCTTGTATTTCCATCCCCTTTACTTTCAGCACTACTTTTTGTATACAGTATTCACTTAGTGTTTACTTCCTGTTGCGTACTCTGCTGTGTTCCTTTACTTTCATAAATGAAATGCCTTCCCAGCTTAGGGATTTATGCCTTTGGTGCTAGTTGCTAGCCCCTGGCCTATGGAAGGCGGGCTTGGGGTAGTCACGACATGAGCCCCGAGGATGGGTCGTGACAGCTCCAATGATCAGCTGGTGTTTCTTGGTGATATCGAACAACACTGATTCCATGAAGGCTCTCCATAAACAACAAAGAGGTGAGAGCAAGCCCCAATAAGGGGGTATTGATCCATTATTTATCTATTTTTTAATTCTTGAGGGATTACACTTGTTTTTTTCTTAGGTTATACTTAGTTGTATCAATTGAGTTCCTCATAGGTGTATGGTATATGATCTTCCCTTGGCTTGGTTTGATCCCATGTTCTGGGGGTATTATAACCTGGCCTTCAAATAGTATCCTTGTGTCTTCTTTTTCTTTAGTCCTATTCATTGTTTCTTGAATTTTTTGTACTATTTATATTTTCATATTGTATCCTTGATTACCCTAACCTGTGCACATTGTCCAATTGGACAAAGAAATTAAAAATCACAGTGTCCTTTTTTTGCTTTCTTTAATACTTTATGTTGATTGGTTGATGTTGATGTATGCTGCCATTGATTTTTATGTTTATAATTGATTTTGAGTTAATAAATTTTAATTTTTTTCTTACTTATGGCTTGGATTTGGAACTATTGTAAGAGATTATACATGAAACTATTTTTGTTTCCTCATATTTATTTTATTCTTGTTTGATGGAATCAATTGTATTAACTTATTCTGTTGATAATTCATTGAAAGTTGTATTGAATTAATGTATTTTTGTTGTTTTACAATGTTTAAAGAATTATTTAACATGTTTTATATTTTATTTTGGAATATTAAAATCCAAAATTATATTACATACATCTCCTTGGTCTATTGAATGGGAACTACACCACAATGAATCGCCCCAAAATTGGTATCAGATCCAATTTTGGAATTAATCCTGCACCTCAAAATTCGATATTTATTATTCTATTTTGTGACCTTATTTTTACAACATGCTTATTTATTGCCTTTGATCAACATGGAACATTTTTATTTTATTCTATGGACTTCTTTGTTTTCTTTTATAATTGATATAAATAAATGTATTCTTGTTCTTTCTCCCTATTTTTCCTCGTTGTGATCTAAGGGCCTGGGTAGCTTCTATAGGTGTTGGTCTTGTAGTAGTTTGGTTGAGAGAGAGTGAGGTGTTTCCTATGTGTTATCTTCCTTGTCGACCTTAAAGTTAGATATGGCATTGAGCTCTCGGAGTTGTTCCTTAGGGTACTCATTTTTTTGTAGGGTGTTCTCCTTAGGAGGATATGTGTCTAAATCGAACTCATTGAGGATTATTATGGGATTTAAATTGGGACTCAATGTGGATTTAGGTTATCCCTATTTTTCAGTGCTAGTGTGTGTTATTAGCACTTTTTAAAAATTATTTGAGTCTTGAACCTGCCCCCTTTTTAGGGCCCCCTCCTCAATATGGACCCATTTATCAGTGCTCACCCCTACCACCACTCCACCCCATGACACTGCCCCTTCATTAGCACCTGACCTTGCTAGACACCACTACTAATCCACCGATGCACACACCTGCACCTATAGGGATTTGAACCTGGGAGAATTTTCTACACAGGGAACATTATTACCACTACACCATTTGGATTTATTAAACATTTTATGAATTATATACATATATACATGATTAATTTTTATTTATAAATTTATTCATATAATTATATATAATTATATAATTAGTTTCAAATATATTTATAAAATATGATTATATTTATATATATTTAAAAATTTAAGCATATTTTTATATTTATATATTAGCATATATAAATATATAAATATATATTAATGTATATATTTATATATTTACATATAATTTTATTATAAAACATATAGATTTTTTATAATGTATTTATAAATTTAATATGTATTGTAAATACATTTGTGTGTGTGTATATATTTGTATATGTGTATGTATATGAACTATCTCTCTCTATACCTCTCTCCCTCTCCCTCCCTCCCTCTCTCTCTCTATATATATATATTTAACAAAAGATAGTTGCTTTTATCAACACTAAAAAAAGTGCTGATATATATATATATATAACAAAAGATAGTTGCTTTTATCAACACTAAAAAAAGTGCTGATAAAGTACTCTATTATCAGAGTTTTTTTAGCACTGCACTACTACAAATTCACCCATTACCAACATAAAAAAAGGGTTTTATTAGAATTAAAAAATTGTTGATACTATAAGCTCCCTTAAATTTCTACAACTTTTTCCAGGAATAAAAATAGTGCTGATAAATGATCCCTTTATTAGCGCAAAAAAGCACAGATAATGGGGGTCTTTTATCATTGTTAAACTAGAGATGATAAAAGCCATACTGCTACAGTGGAGTGCTAACATTACACCACACTAAATCATAAAATAGATAATTTAATTGTAATTAAATTTAAATCACAAATACAATAAAAAAATATATTATATACATTTCAAACATACTAGTTTGTACAATTACATTTGTAAGTATAATTTATTACACACATTCAATATCATAAATATTCCATTATCTTTAGTCTCCGACCCCTCTCAAAAGAGCTTAATAATGCAACCAATTACTGAAAAAACTACTCCAAATTGAGAAAAAGAGTGTACCTGTATAAAAAAAATTCTTATGTTAGTAATACTATAAATAAATAAATTAAACATAAATATGAAATAATACATTAATAAAACTGGTACCCAAACCATAAATTTTCATGAAATAATCATTTAATTATAAAATCACATACACAAACTCATAATTTGAAGATATTAAAATCTTTATATGGATGGAATATAAAAAATAAAGAAATATAAGAGTGAATAATAGTAGATACATAAAACAAAACTGAATCACAAATAAACATATAAACATAGTTAGGATTATACTCAATCTATTTATTCTTTATTTTTATCTTTAATTGATGTTAATTGAACTACCTATGATCCTTTAAAGTTGAAAATATATGCTAAATTAATTGTTAAATTCCTCACCTATATCAAATCTTTCTTGATTGAATTTATGTTCTAAATGTCTCTACATATAACATGTTAAGTAAAATGTCATACAAAAGTTGAAATAGTTTCAAGTTCCTAATTCATATCCTATCCATCAATAAAATGAATAATTTAATGTCATATTTTATTGGAAAGTAATTAAATTTAATTTGAAATGAATCTACATACATTTTTTTAATTATACATAATAAGTTATGTAGAGCAGATATCAATGCATGATATATGCACATTACTATAGAAAAGTACACTATGAAATTGTAATCCAATCTTCATAATATATTTAATAGTATTTAATGATCATAGGGGTATATGCACTATAATAGATACCACTGTGATTAATTGATTGTTAACAAACTGTGATTGCTTGTGGGAGGACAACATGATTCCAACATAAACCCATATAACCAACTTTGATTTCTTGCCACTATGATTGAATGATCATAGGGGTATATGCACTATGAAATATGACAATATAAAATCTAATCTGCAATCCAATCTATGATTGATTGAATATAGAATGAAAATCTATAGAATATATTTAATAAAGGTATGTGCGCTATGATCAAACAGAAACACATGGTTTAAAAATGTACAGTTGGGTTAAAAAAATCATTTAAACCAACTTAAGTAAAGGAAAATAAAATTTTCAGTTGGTTTAAAGAATGAGTTAAAACCAACATAAATAAATGGAATTAAAATGTAAAACAAAACTTTCAATATATCAATTATACATGTTAAATAATAGACATGAAAGATTTTAATCTTTGTTTTGTAAATAATATACACAAGTTGGTCAAAAAAGAGTTTAAAATAACTTTACTATAATGCATTGAATGTACTTGTACAAATAGAAATACATGGTGAGTGACATCTTTGTATATGTGTTTTCAATATAGAACTGAAACATATAGAAAATTTGGAAAGTTTTCTAGTATGCTTCTAGGAGTTCATATATGCTTCTAAGAGTACATATATGCTTCCAAGATTACATATATACATAATTAACATGCTTCTAAGAGTACATATATATATAATAGAAAAATATTAGAATATATACATTATAATATATATTCAAAAAATATACACAATTTATATAAATATTATATAATATGTTGATTACATCCACCACTGTGGAACATGTGTGTGTGTCAGAATAAGAACATATATGTATAGAACACACAAAAACACACACATAATTACACACAATCGAGGAGGGGGGAATTAAAAATATACAAAGAAAATACACCACACACACATGAAAAAAGATGGGGAGACTCAAACTCAAGACCTCCCCAAAACCCCACAAGGGTGCTCCCACTAAGCTACACCCTGAGGGTATATATATATATATGGACTTCTAAAATAAATATCAGTTGACTATATAATGATTATAGTAGTAAAATAGTAGCTGGAAATAAGTGGATAAAATACTAACCTATAAAGGGAGTGAAATGATGATATGGGTATCTTGTAATTGCAACCAATTTATTTGAAAATTATGAAGTCCTTAACCAATATATTCCATTTCTTCAAGAATTGTTATTACTCCAACTATTTATATATATATATATATTGTAAGAAATATTAGAACATGAAATATATGTAAGATTTATTTAATATAAAAAATAATAGAGAAAAAAAGTTATTTAATGAAAAATATGTGACTCTATAGGCTTAAGTAGCAAGGATAATCACTTGGATAATATGTTAATAACAAATATTTATTTCTATGCATATATGTTGTAGCGTATGCCTCCATATTTAACATATTACTGAATACTAAATCACACATTTGTGCATAACATGTATGGTAGCGTGTGTGTGTATATATATATTGTAGTGTATGCATATAGACTATCAACGTAACATGTAAATATTACATATGGAATAATTTTACTCATTGAAGTGTATGTATATTGATAAATATTATATATTTCAGTGAATCCACTACATGCATTTACAGTGTGTATATTTCATTGTATGCATGGGACACAATAACTACTGAAACAAATTTTCTAATTAAGAATTGTAAATATGAATATATACAATATTGAAAAGATATATTAAGAATGAAAATGAAACAAAAGTGTCAAGTTTGGACTAAATAGAAAAGGGACTATCTGTCTAGTGGGAAAATACATTCTTGGAAAGGTTCAAATAAACTGTAATTTAGTTTGGTTTGGATTGTCATTTCATCTTGAAGTTCCATGTCTGAAATGAAAGACACCTTTAAATGGAAAATATTTTTCATTATAGTAAATTTATTTGTAATAAACATAACAATCAAATAGTTTGGGATAGTCAGTACAATAAAGAATGATATTTTTATTCTAAAATGTCACCATGAATATATGTAAAAATAACTGTATACAACTATCATTCATATGAAATTTCACACTTTTTGAGTGGATTACATATGTGATATCAAAAAAATTTGTAAGGTATTAGTTTTTGTTATAGTTTTATTTAATATTAATATTTATGAAATGTTGAAACTGTTGTGAAATGATTTTTCTAGTCACATACCTTTGAAATAAAAAATTAATGAACCGAAAATATATGTGAATTTAGTAGTATAAAATGTATTTGGATGTAATTTATGTAGTTAATAAGGGAAAAAACATGAAAACAATGGAATCTATTTTAATTTGTAAACTCAAGTAATGAATTTGGTAGTTTTATAGTTGGAAATATGTAAATACAATTATGATACTTTTTTACCATTGTTCAAGGTAAAGGAATATTAAAAGATAAATCATGAATTGTATGTAATATAAAATCTAATGTATCATAGAACATAGTTGTGTACTGTTGAATAAATTGACAATGATTCTATATTGATGAAGTCCCTTAATTAGGAATTTGAATCTGAACAAAAATATTATAAGGAAACAAAGGGAAAAATGTGGGAAATAATGATTTGTCATAAATATGTAAAGAATTATTTAAAGGATTTAAAGAGAAATTTAATGTTATTGAATTTAATATATAAAATACATATAGTGTATGTAATTTTAATTTTTTAGGATAATTATTGAAATCTCCAATTTATCGGTTATTTCCTATAATAAAGATAAAATTGAATATATTTTTCTCACATAATCAGTGACAATTTTGAATGAATTTTGAAATTTCCAAATTAATCAACAATATTTTAGAATTTTTGGTATTCAGATCCATTGGTAACCCAAATTCATCATTTTCCTATAAGATAGATATTTATTTCATTTATACCTTCTAAAACATATTCAAAATTATTTTATATTAAGTATGAATATAAATCATGTTCATGGAGGAATGATGAAAATAATAATTCATAGTATCAAATTACCTAAAGTATAAGTAAATGATGAAATAAAAAAGTTATAAGCCTTGACGTGTGAGAGAGTTTTCCCTAGAAAGAACTGAAAATTGGAAGAATCTCATTTTAATTTTTAATTTTAATTTTATCAAAACAAATGTGAATGTCACATGACCTATAAAATTGTATAGAATGAGATTCAAGAAAGAAACCAAACCTGTAGAGTGATTTCAAATGAACAAACTCCAATGACCACTAATTTAGATATTTAGATATCACAGGGACCAAGATTAGGATATGAAATTGGTTTGTAATCATCCTGACAAACTTAATAAGGCAGGCCACATGTAATATGTCCATTAAAGAGTCTGAAGAAAAACTTATGAGACTTGATTACATTGAAAGTTTATGAAGATAAGAAATGATTTAAATAAGGAAAATAATATTTCCAAATGAAAAAAGATACATAATAATTATAATTAGCGATAATGAATATGTAGTAGTAGAAAAAGAATTCAAAGAAAAAGTAACACCAATAAAATGGTTAAAAACATGCACAAATATAGAAAACATATACACACAAAACATATAAAAAACACATGATTTCATTAAGTGATAAGAAATAAAAGTGGAAAAATTGAACTTTTGAAATTTAAATTGAGATGAACCCCTAGATAAATCACATGGGATGGAATGAACAATCAATTATCAATTATATATAGATTGTATAGATACATAAATTAAATGGATATTGATTGTGAGTAAAAACATATTATAACAACATTAGATGGAAATTTGAAAGAAAAATTAAATATATAACACATTTTTCATTAATTGTACGCACTTAATTGATGAAACAAGTAACTAAACACTAATATTCAAAACCTAATAGTTTGTGTACAAAAATTTATTAGAGTAAATTCAAAGAAAATATAGAAACAAACCACTCATGATACATTAATAATCTATCGATTTGGAATGAATCTACCAAAAACATCATGGTATAGATGTATTAAAAGAAAAATAAAACTATGGGAACAAAGATAGCCTAAAAAAATTAGTAATTATGGTACTTTGAATCCTAAATCCAATTATAATTTATTCAGTATATCAGAAAACTAAAAGTTAGTGTCTTAAGAATATATAATAAGAAAAAATACAATTCACTAAAAGCATGGAGAATAGTTTTATAAAAGAAATTATAGAAGATACAAATAACCATCCACCCAAAAAGAAGTTGATTTTACAAATAAAATAAAAAGATATGTTTCATGATTCAAGGGAAGAAAGAATATAATACTTTATATATACATTAGATGAATAAAATAAATAAAGGTATTCTTAAAGAAAACCTAAAATTCATCCCCAATGTACTCTTTGTAGATGATTAACTATAGGCCACATCTATTTTCTGAAATTTAGTTTAAGATCATAATCAATAATTTAATCCACATATAGTTAATTAGAACTCAATATTCAGGATAAACCATAAAATCACTACAAGGAGTAGAAGTCTAGTGGAAGAGGGATAACCAAGAATTTATGTGAAGATTCACTATCACTGGTGGGCATAAAAACATGGTCTGATATGGGAAGGAGATTTTATAAAATTATCGTATGTAAAATACACAATTAAATATAAATTTATTATGATATTAATAAAAAAATGTCTAAAATATCATGAACCCACTCTGAGTTAAATTAACCCCCGACAACACCTTCACCACCAACTATCAGAAGAATGAAAATGTACTTTATAATCAAACATGATTATGCATTGAACTATGTGAATATAAATAAAAAAATAACACAATTACATGAGAATATGAAATTTATTATATAAAATATGTCCCATAAAAATGCTATTATTTGCTAAAATAATAATAAAATAAGAGATTAAAATATGGAGAAATTGGTAAAATATCAAACACAAATTTATCATTACAACATAAATATTATTGCATTATACCATATAAATAAAAAATAAAACTTAAAATATAATATTAAATGGCGATTTTCCATGTGATAATTAATGTTTTTCATAAATTATTAGAAGGGAACACTACCTAGATGAAATAATATATTTATATGTAATATATTATGGTGGATCAAATAATAAATTTATATATAATATATCTAATTGAGTGAATGAAAAATTCATAATGCACATGACTACAGAATTGAAATATATGATTAAAAATCAATAAATAGAAATGGTATTGTGTAATGAAAACCACAAAAATTAGAAATTGATTCTTAATTTTTAATTAATAATGAACAAAAATGTAATAACTGATTTATAATTCTATTTTTCTTGTGAATAGATCTAATAAATTGAATATTATGAATGATAAGAAATTATTTTAGAGTAGGAAAACATGATAGATCATTAAAACCAAAATTTATAGATCATACAAGTGTGTATAAAAATATACACTATTAATTTAAAAATATTAAACATTAAATTTAACTGTACTTAAGAAATACAGAGTAATTATGATATAAGATCATGTATATTGTACCACTATAGTATATGAATAAAACTTCTAATAGCAATTAAAATTAATATTATTAAAAAAATAACATACCTTCATAAGATATGAATACATATACCTGCTAGAGACGTAGAAAATTAGAACATTATATTTATTTTAGTTTATAGTAATCATTGTGATCAATGAGAAGATATAATTAGATTATTATATTCACAAATAAAAAAAATTAATTTACAAAGTGATAAGAAAAATTAAACAAAAAATAGAAATTTGATATTTAGTTAAGGAGACATGCTTGGAAATTTTGATATTAAGTTAAGGAGGTGATTTTGTGAGTGAATGAAGAAAGAGAAAAATCATGACATGAAGTAGAAAAGGAAATCTGTGTTCTATAAATGATGGGATAACCTGATGCATACCAAATGTTCTATACTGATTTGGACATGGATAGCCTGAAATAGGGACATGGGTTTGGGTTTCACAGAAGTGATGAATTGAAGTAGGGTTCTCAGTTTGCTATTCATGAAAGAAGTTCCTCACTGATATGAATAGGTAAATCCTAAAATGATAAAAAAATTAGAATGTGATGATGATAGATGAAGGATAAGTTTATTAAAAAAATATTTGAAAGAGATAAAGCCTGATGTGAAGTAAAAAAGACCATATAGATACATATGAAAACAAAATTATAGTTGGGATGAAATGTCACAGATATATGATATGTCAAGAAGGAAGATGTGTATAGGGAATCATTGAGGTATTAGGTGCTAAAAACAAATAATATTTAGTCAAGGTAAAATAAGAAAACTTGTAAAATAATAAATGAACCCAATAACAAGAATTCAGGGTTTATGGAAATTAGTAAAACATATAAAATAATAACTTTGAACCTTTGACATCGACATCAGGACTGAATTAGAGGAGAAGGATAGGAGTAGGTAGAGGTGGAGACCGAGGCGAAGACCGATTCAGAGGTGAAGGAGATGAAGTCATAAGATATGGAGTCAGAGATAGAGGTAGTGGAAAAGCTGGAGTTGGAGGCTGAGGAAGAGGAGGAGGCAGAGGTGGATATTGAGGTGGAGGAGGAGATGAAGGTGGAAGAGGAATATTTGGAGGAAAAGGGCGGGATGAAAAGAGGAATAGGAAATGTTAGGGATTTAGAGATCATGGAGGGGAGGGAACATAAGGAAACCTTTATGGTGATGACATGCGTAAGGAGGGGGAATGTGATTTATTATATATAATAGATATCATTTTAAACCAAAATCACACATTTTGAGTCATATTGGTCACACCATGTGTTATATTGAGGTGTGGCTTGTTCCAATATATCATAAATGACTTATGGATCGTTTTATTAAATTAACAAAATAATATGAATATGTTATCTTAGTTTTGAGTATGTGTTGTGTGTTTTGAAATAAAGTATCAATTTTAAACTAAAAACATACACATCAAGTCATACTGGACACACCATGTATTAGATTGAGGTGAGGATGATTCCTACACAACACAAATGACTTAATAATTATTTTCCCAGAATATCAAAATAATTGGAATGCATTTTATTTGTTTTGAGTATGTGACATGTGTTTTGAACTAAAGTGTCACTTTTAAAATCAAAACATACACTTCAAGTCATACCAGATACACCGCGTATCAGATTATGGCACAATTGATTTTTATATGTCTCAAATAACTTATGAATCATTGTTTTAAATTATCAAAACAATACGAATGTGTTTGATCAATTTTGAGTATGTGACATGTGTTTTAAACTAAAATGTCAATTTTAAATAAAAACACACAATTAGAGTCATACCGGTCACACTATGCATCAGATTGATGTAAGGTTGATTCCTACACACCAAAAATGAATTAAGGATAATCATCCTAAATTATCAAAATAGTCTAAATTATTTTTTCCATTTTTGAGTATTTAAAATTTATTTTTTACTAAAATGTAAAATTAAACTAAAAACACATATTTTGAGTCATACTGGTCACATCATGTGTTGTTTTGATGTATGATTGATTCATACATGTCAAAAAAGGACTTATGAACCATTATCCTAAATTATTACAACAATCAGAGTGTATTTTATCATTTTTTATTGAGTGAAATATTCTTTGAACTAAAATGTTAATTTTAAACTGAGAATATAAATTTTGATTCATACCAAGTACATCATGAATTAGATTAAGGTGTGGTTGATTTCTACACGTTACAAATGACTTATAGATCACTTTCCTAAAATATCAAAACAATTTGAATACATTTTCTTTATTTTTTAGTATGTTATGTGTGTATATTAGCACTTTTTTAAAATTATATAAGCCACCCACCTACCCTTATTTTAGGTATTCCCCCTCCTCACAATAGCCCCCTTTATCAGTGCTCACCCTTTCCACCAGTCTTATGAATTTTATTCATGAAATTTTGAAATTTAAATTGGTTTTATATATAGTTTAATTGTTTTTATGCCTTTTTTATTTGATATATTTTCCAGGTATTTTTGTGTGGGTATACCTATTTTTGGGCCACAACTTGGCCCTATTGGTGACCCCTTTCTGTTTACTCTTTTTTGTTTCCCCCGAATAGATTTAGGTATGATCCTCAACTTTCCATTCCTTCCAATCACTAAGACCAGTGTGCCCTAGTTTGTTTGAAGGTTCAACATGGATGATTTGTGTCCATCCATATGTATCTATGATCTTAGGTTGTTGAAAAAAATATTCTTTAGTATTATTACACCTCTATTGTAGCTCCTATATCTTCAATTTTGGAGTGCATGTTTCTCTATTCAATTATGATTGTTTTCAAGGGAAATAATGTAGGTTCTAGGTGTTGTGGAAGTATGTGATGGGAAGTGACCAACATTGATTTTTTTTCATGATTGATGACCAATCCAAGATCTACAGGATGATAAATACCATGATCTACGAAATTGGATCAATGAAATCAGACAAGGGTAATCATGATAGAACTAGAGAGTGAGAGAGGATCATCACATATTACTTATAATTAATTTTATTAAATAAGAATTAACTTGATGGAATTATTTCTTCATTGATAGATATGGTAATAGATCTGTAGTGCATTATTGTTGCGTTGTAGGATTCAAGTGCAAATTCACTCTAACGGTGATCCACACGTGTTCCATGAATCTCCAGACATCACCGAAATAATCTTTGGGTGTTAGCATGATAGATCCTTACACTTTCATTATCCTCCTATGATAGCCATGGGAATTGATTCTAAAGCATTCTCCTTGATCTCTCTTGACTTGAGAGGATTTAGTGGAGGAAGATTTCACTACATTCTTGGGATAATTTTTGGATATGATAGATCTCTAGGGATTGATAGGATTCTCTAAATCCATTTTTCACAACCAAAACAACTGGCTTCTTGAGAAAATAACATAATTGGGTTTATATATTTCTAGGGTTAAAATAAAATAATTTCACAAGTTCCCTTATTTATTTATTTAATCATATATAAACCCATATCAAATAATAATAATAATATCATTATTTATCAACATTCACTTAACTTGAGAATTATAATTAAATATTATTTAATCAAATAATATTCAATATTTATTATTTCTCACCGGACCTAAAATCTCGGTCCACCATTCCCCCATAATATTTATCAGACCTTGAATAATGTCTATTTATTTATTAAATAAATACCCCTACATTATTCTCCAATAAATAAATAAATATTATCTTCACTTAAATAGAAAATAAATATTTATTAAATATTCCACTCACATTATATTCTTTCAAATAACTGGTGACATGATATATTCAATCATTCATAAATGAATAATTATTAAACCACACATGAGATTAATATTTA
Organism: Viscum album; assembly: GCA_963277665.1. Lineage (NCBI taxonomy): Eukaryota > Viridiplantae > Streptophyta > Magnoliopsida > Santalales > Viscaceae > Viscum > Viscum album. Next base: position 1,926,875,434 of record OY728148.1, read on the forward strand.
TTCAACTTATTAAATAATAAATAATAATATATTATTTAACTCAAATTCTGGATACAGTTAATGTGTGACCTTCTAAGACTCTTTCTGAGTGGCATTAGGCAAAGCAGCCTAAATTTCAAGGTTATCGTCTATCAATACGCCAAGCCAACCCTAGAGAAAGAATTTTATGCCACAATGATATGATAACTCATATTGAAACTTATTGTGTAATATATTCCCTTTATCGTGATATCTCAAATCAAGTAGGTTTCATGCCAATTCCGTCAACCTATGTGCTCAATTTATCTTTCTTTGACTTTCTAGAAATAGGACCTACCTATAGAACACCGTGGACATAGATTTATTTAGTCTATATCATTTCCATCAAAGGGAATGATATATCAACTTATAATAAAGAACAGAAGGTACAAATACTTTATCAAATTATTTATTAATTCAATATTAATCATGACATACCCTATGTATCCTACCTCACCGCAAACATCTATCATCATTGTTTTCATAAATACATCAAAGTATTCAACTAATAATACTCATTAATAATAATCTTAAAGTATAAGGAAAAATACACACATCTACAAATAGGAATATCTAATGACACATATAAATATGGATTTCCTACTGGTGGGTCTTGTTCTCATAATATCCAACTGGATATTACCAAGGGATTACATCATGAGAAGTTGTCTCAAAGTCTTATGAGTCTCCACCCCTAATAGCCTATATTATTTTTGTCCCTTAAATGATATCATCTGGCTAAAGAACATATATTCAAGAATAGTATCATAGCACTTCTGGGTTCCCATCATAGCAGAAAACTGCTATGAACTTTTAGTGTGACAGTTAATCATAGGACATTATCACATACTATGTTATTCATTAGAACAAGAATGATGTGATAAGGAGTTTATTAATATTACAAAACTATGAATAAGGTTTATAATAAAGTAAAAAGAAGTTGGTTCTAGGTAATCAACTCCAACAGAATCCCGTTTTCACTAGAGACAACTGCTAATAACCTTCATACTACTAGCTATCACATGATACTCATTCTTCTAATGAGATAAGCCTTTATTTAACGGGTTCACCAAATTTTCCATGGGTACTCTCCTTACTAAAACTTCACCTATTTGATAAAAATCCTTCAAGATGTGATACTTCTAGAGTATATACTTTTTTCCATTAGTGTGGCCTTGGATCTTTTTCAAGATCCAATACTTAATTATTATCAAAATACAATGTTATAGGGTCTTTGCTGCTAGGTACCACATCAAGTTCCCAGACAACGTTCTTGTAATGACTCAATGTTTTATCTATGGAAATTAATTTCTTATAATTACATCATATAATCACATGAAATCACAACATAATGAACTACTAAGTACTATGTGACCTTTAAACATAATTTATACACTTTTGTGATTTGAATTTCAAAAATATGACATACACGGTTGCGATCAGTAAGCTTTCTGGGGTCTGATGGAACAAAATTAATTTTTAGTGAATATTAACCTAACCTTATTAATATTAACCCACCCTTATGAACAGTAATATTCCCCTTATTAATAGTAAATTGACCAAAATAATAGTAACCTCACCCTTGAATGTATAAATAAAATTTAGGCATCTTATAAGTGATAATATGATTATAGTAAAAGTATTGGTATTTTTTTAAGTCATAAAAAATTAATTACAATTAATTAATTAATTTAAAAGAAAATGTATTTCCTAAAATGTTTTCATAAATTAAAAATTTTATGTCTTCCATTTTTAATATAATTTTATAAGACCTTGTGTAATTTATGAAAGTATTATAAAATCAGTTATAGTTTTAAAATATGTATTTTTCAAGTAAATTATGATTTTAATTAAAAATAAAATTAATCATATTTATAAAATTATTTTTGAAAAATGGAGTTAATTTTTGGATTCTACACATCAAAAAATAATTAAGATAGATTTTTTGGGGATTTTTCTAAAATACTTGAATTTTTGATGAATAGTTAAATATGGTAATTTACGGTATATGTACACTATAAGCTAAATGGACTATTCCTAGCATAATGGATGATGTAAGAAACCTTAGTTTGAATTAACATGCACTTATTATTTTTTTTGTTCATGGAATCATCACTATTTTTGGTCTTGATGGAAATTAATAAACTAAGGAATTAACTATTATGAAAACCCTCCTCCCCTCCACTATAAAAAACCACCCTCACTCCCCTCTTATCTTCAGTCCTCTCAAGACTTGTTACTTCCCTAAATTATGCCCAAATCTCTCCCAATCTCCTCATCTATGACCAAAGCCCTTGGTCTCCTCAAAAGACGAAATCATCTCCCTTTAAGAGGCTCTCAAAGAATATTGATTCAAGAGGTAAATTCCTCTTCTCAATTCTTTTACTTTCTTTTCAAGTTCATTTTTTTCTTTTATATCCTTACCTATCCCCATAAAAATGTTATGAAAAATCCAGTAATTTACTTGTACATTAATTTTGTTATGATAATGGATTATTATCATCTCTTCTTTACTCTTCTTTTATACCAGTAGTAAATACACCATCCGAGATGTGCTAATTTACCAAATTCAAGGACGATGAGTTTTCAATTTCCATTACTAGATTCAATTATGGTCATGAAACCATTTTAATGGATGAAAAAAGACCATAAAATTTGTATTATTTATCATATATGGTTCTAGAATCTTTTTGTACACATGTTTTTGATTTATAAAACAAAACGTGTTCATTGTGGTCAAAACTACCAATTAACCCAAAAGGTTGTCACTAAAGTTTTATATAATGATTCAAATTCACTCCAAGTAACAAAATTAAATTTAAAAAAATGTAACCTTGTGTATGATAAATAATAAAATATAACTCCAATTCTGTACAACCACTCTCTTCATACACGTGTTTCCGAACATGAATAAGTGAACCAATCATTAAAACCAAGGAAGCAAACATGCCTGAACAATGAAATTGAACCTCATAACCAATCAAAAAGGTCATGAATGAACGTAAAAAGGTAATAATAAATCTTTTAAATATATAATAGGTTTTTTAATTAGTAATTAATTAAACTAATTTTATTATTCAGGTCATTACTATCCAGTGGGGAACACGATCATACTTAAGGTAAGGGATCCTCTCTATTTCACTTTTATTCAACAATGTCCTCTATGTTATGCCCATTTATGTGTAATAACTAATGATGGAGTATGATTTATCACCTCCCCCATACTTATATCATGATTTATAAGTCATGATAAACCCATTTCTATCTCATTAATCCCTCTTAAGTACACCCGATACCATGCCGATAATCCTTAAGGGATTCTACCCGAACCACCTTTGTTTCTTCAGGTTTCCTTATCTTCCTTTCAATAAAATGAAGTTATATTATCTTGTGTATGTTCATATTATAAATTATTTTTAAACATACCAAATTTATTTATCAAGACCCATTCATCATTCTATTTTTGGGATATACATGTTTTAAGTGATTCCCTCCTCAATACTTCCCAATAAGAAAACCTGTTTTGAGAGAACTTCCTGAATTATTACCTGATTTCAAGGGCACTCTATATTCTGTCTTAATAAAACATTTTATTTATAAAATAATTTTATTTTGTTATTAAAATATTCTTGGTTCAATTTTGGTTTTATATAAAGTATTGTTCCCTTTTTTATTTTAAAGGCTTTATAGTATTTTCCTTAAAACCGCACAAAAATGTTTTAATGATAAAATTTCTTAAATAATTTTATTAAATGTTTTCACTTATACTTGACATAACTTATCATTATACATGCATATTCTCCCTTATGAATTTCCATGTATATTTTAGTTTCTTTCTTTCATGGACACTTTTATGATACGCCCATTTGTTATGCTTTGTGTCATGATTGTGGTACCCAATTTTTTATGGGTAACAGTTATGTTTATATACAATTGATTATGTATGATTATTTATATGGAAAAAATATTAATGATAATTTAATATGGGTGCGCCCAGATAGCGCCCCAATGCATTGGGTAAATTTGAGTCTCATGAGATGTTATGTGCGACGGTCTTAGAGGTTAGCCTTGGCTTGTGCTACCATGTGCGACAGTCTTGGAAGTTAGCCTTGGATTGTGCTACCATGTGAAACGGTCTTGGAAGTTAGCCTTGAATTGTGATAAAGTCATGTTTTATGTTTTTTACACATTATTATGACTCCATGTTTATATGATTCCATGTTTATATGTTATGATTCTATATGTTACATACATTTTTATGTCATCATGTTATGCCTTCTAACCCATGTGATAAAGCTTTATTCTTATGTTTATTCTCTTTCTAAGATTTTAGCTCATCCATTTGTTCATGTTATCCCCAAGTTATCCTATGTATATTTAAGGGATCAAAGTATGTTAGGATCTCTTTATGAAGATTAAATAAAGAAGTATTTTTTTAGTCCCATGTTTTATGTTTTATGTACCTAGTATTCAGAGACACTAGAATTCATGATCCTTAGCTCGTACTCTGATGTTTATTTATGCCTAAAATCATATAATGTTATATGTAAAAGGATAGGGTTTCAATCGTTGGTATCAGAGGATGGTCTATTTATTTTTAGAGATTAGGAATAGAGAACTTTATTAAGAACCTTAAGGATGGGGCTAAGTATATGAAAACACCCCTAAATTTTGGTAAGTATAGAGTAAGTGGTTTATTAAGAAAATACCTCCCCATATAGATACAAATAGGTAGTGGTGGCTATGAAACAAATGTATCTAGGGATCAAACCAAAAAACACCACTTTGAGCGAGACTCGAATGAGAACTGATACACAACAACGAGCCTTGCTGCACTCTTGGTTTGACACTCCCAAGGGATATGCTTTGGTAAATTAATGAGTTTAGTACAAACCATTATTAAAGAAAAAAAAAATACCATAAGAATATATGTTAATAAATAGATCAAGGATAACCTAGACTGAAACATAGGGAATCACAAGTTAGGATATACTTCTCCTTTACAAGTTAATCCTTTTATGTTCAAAGTTTCTTTTTTATGCTCAATAGTTTAGTATTCAATCCCTATAATTGTATGTTATTTTTCTTAGATAATGGTAGGAAATAGAATAACACATGACAACAATCAATGTGATTGGGAATGTGAAGACTTCCCTAATGATATGCCTGATATAATGGGAATGGGTTCTCACAATTTCATGACAGTACTTTCTCAGCTCGATCAAGTACTGAATAATAAATTGAATCATGTGGAATACCTTCCTCATCCAAGTAAAGAGAATGTTTCTGTTGAATCATTCATAAGGAAAAGGCCTCCCATGTTCAGTGGATCTTCTGATCCCCTACTCATGGAATAGTGGATTAACTCCATTGGAAAGATATTCTTGGTCCTCCAGTGCTCAGAAGAAGATAAAGTTTTACTAGCAGTCTATCATTTTTATGGGTAAGTTGATCAGTGGTGGACACTAATCAAGAATATGAATCCCCAAGAGGAAATTTATTCCATGGATTGGGAGGAATTCGAGATAATTTTTTCAATAAATATTTTCCCTGAAACCTCCATCTCAAGATGAAAAGAGAGTTCCTCAGACTCATGTAGAAGGAAGATGAGTCAATTGGGGAATATGAAGAAAACATTACAAGGCTTTCAAGGTACACCTCTAGCTTTGTCATAAAAACCAAAAGCAAGGTGGATCAATTCTTTAGCAGACTAAAGCCGAGTCTATGAAAAGCGTTGGTGATTCAAGAATTTGATAGCTATGAAGAGATTTTCCATTATGCCCATAAGGTTGAAATGGAGATCAGAGACTCTTAGTGGTATCACGGTCCCAATGATAAAAAGAGGAAAATGAAATCTAATATGGGTGGTTTCACAAATAAATTCCATGATGGAAAAAAGCTTGACCATCCCACGTGTAAAAATTGTGGGAAGAAGTATATTGGGAATTGCCTAAAGGGAACTACGAATTGCTTCAAATGTGGAAGGTTGGGACATATATCTAAAAACATCTGATGGGATATGAAGAATCCTGCTAATTTTGAAGAAGAACGGAAGGTTCATATCAACCCTTATCCTGTAGTGTAGTGTGACAACTACAAGTATCATGATCATTATGCAAAAAATTTACCTAAGTCGAGGGTTGTTGGAGTCAATCAATAACAACCTCCAAGGAAATAAGGAAGGGATTATGCTATCACTACTAATGAGGTGGAGCTAGAAAATGATGCAGTGATAGGTACGCTAGTTTTTCATTCAAGAATAGAAAACATACTATTTGATTCTAGTTCTATACATTATTTCATATCTTTCAAGTTTAGTAAAACTATTCAAAAGCCACCTCAAAATCTTGAGGATAAGTTATCTGTGAGAATAGAGAATGGAGGAATTATTACATTTGTGGTTTATAAATCCTCCCTAGTTAACGTTTGTGTAATGGAACTTATAGAAAATCCTGTCATACTTCCTTTAGTAGAGTTCGATGTTATCTTGGGCATAGATTGACTATCTTTATATAAAGCCAACATCAACCATAGGGAAAGGGAGATCACCCTTCACATCCCAAAGAATCATCCAATTCTTTACAAGTGTAAGGAGGAAGTTTAATCTCCATTATAATCATCATCTCAAGTGTGGATATTTCTTCCTTATGGGCAAGAATATCTAGCTCAAATGACTGAGACAAAAGAGAGAATCATGCTTGAAGACATGCCCATCATGAGGGATTACACTAATGTATTTACTGAAGAGTTTTCTGGTCTTCCTCATGATCGAGAGGTTGAGTTATCAATTGAAATTATTGTTGGATCTCTTCCTATATCAAATACACCTTATAGAATGGCCACCATAGAGCTGGAAGATCTGAAGAAGCAGTTATTAATGATTCTAGAGAAGGGTTTTATACACCCAAGTGCTTCACTGTGGTGAGCGCCAGTCCTCTCTGTCAAGAATAAGGATGGTTCAATGTGCCTCTACATTTATTATCATGAGATAAATAAAATCATGATAAAGAATAAATATCCCCCACCTCAGATAGATGAATTGTTTGATCAGCTTCATGGGGCCAGTTATTTCCCTAAGGCGGACCTTCAGTTGGGATATAACTAATTAAATGCGAGGAAGGAATATATTCCCAATAATTAATTTTTAATGAGGTATGGACACTATGAGTTCATAGTTATTCCATTCAGACCCACTAATTCTCTAGTAATTTTCATGGATTTAATGAATAGAGTCTTTAGAGATTACCTCGAAAAATTTGTGGTAGTCTTTATCAATGATATTTTGATATAGTCTAAGAGTAAGGAGGAACATGTGGAACATTTGAATACCGTGTTAAATACTTTAAGAAGGGAGAAGATGTATGAAAAGTATAGTAAATGTGATTTATAGATGAAGGAAGTATCATTCTTGGGTCATGTTATCACCAATAAAAGGATATATGTGGACCCTTCCAAGATAAAGGAACCAGGACAACATTTGTAATGGATATCTGCAGATTTCTGGGTCTAGCTGGGTATTATCGATGATTTGTGAAGAACTTATCATGATTTTTGAACCCAATGAGCAAGCTAACACAAAAGGGAGTAAAGTTTTTCTGGATTCATGAATGTGAATATTTTTTTAAGGAGTTGAAAAAGAGGCTAATCTCTATGCCAGTACTCACACTCCCAAAAAGTGGAGAACTATTTGTGGTGTACATTGATGTTTCAAAGAAGGGATTAGGATGTGTGATGACGGAAAATGATAAAGTGATAGCCTACACCTCAAGGAAACTGAAAATCCATGAGAAAAACTATCGTACGCATGATCTAGAGTTGGCGGCTGTAATCTGTACGTTAAAAATCTGAGGGAATGATCTCTATGGGGAGAAGTGTGTGATATATAATGATCACAAGAGTCTCAAATATATATTCACATAGAAATAGCTTAATATGTGCCAGTGAATATGGATAGATCTCATCAAGGATTATTACTGCTCAATCCACTACCATCCCGGTAAGGCAAATAAGGTGGCAGATGCTCTGAGTAAAAAAGATCCTGTATCTTTATCAATGATGATAATTAAAAAGGATTAGATCTTCTTATATTTGAAGAGGATGGACATGGGAATCATTAAGATAGGAACATAATCAATCCTTTCTCAAATGATTCCTCAACCATCCCTCATGGATAATATAAATGATTCTAAAAGAAAAGATGTGAAAATTTTGAAAAGGATGGAAGCCATTAAAAATGGAAAATCCTCAGAGTTCAAGATTAATGAGGAAGGAGTTGTAAGATTTGGGTCATGATTATGTGTAACATCTAATCCAGAGATAAATAAGGAGATTTTAAATGACACACAAAGATCAACCTTCTACATCCACATAGGGAGAAAAAAGATGTATCGAGATCTCGGAGAGAACATTTGGTGGGATAATATGAAGGATATTTCTGAGTATACAACAAAGTGACTAATATATCAACAAGTGAAGGATGAAAGACATAAGTACAAGAGGATGATTAAACCACTAACCATACCAACATGGAAGTGTGGGAACACCACCATGGTCATTTCCACTTGACTTCCAAAGACATCCAAAGGAAACATTGCTATATGGGTCATTATGGATCATCTTACAAAGATAGATCACTTTATCACAATTCAAGAGGACTTATCATTGTATCAACTTGCACAAATATATATCAAAGAAGTGTTAAGGATGCATGGAGTACCACAATCTATTGTATCTGATAGAGATGCAAGATTCACCTTGAAGTTCTGGAAAAGTCTCCAACATGCACTAAGCACTGAACTGAACTTCAGTAATGCCTATAATCCTCAAAATAATGGATAATCTAAGTGAAATATTCAGATACTAGAAGATATGTTGAGAGATTGTTATATGGAATTCAAAGGAGGATGAGATCAATATCTTCCACTGGTTGTATTCTCATATAATAACAGTTTCCACTCGAGCATCCGAATAGAACCATACAAAGTCATTTATGGGAAAAGGTGCAGAACATCAGCATGTTGGGATGAATTCAGTGAGCGTAAGATGCTAGGACCTGAAATGGTCAAAGAAATGGTAAAAAATGTGTAAACCATTTAGCATCAAATCAAGGAATCTCAAAGTTGACAGAAGAGTTTTTCAAACAAGCATCGATGAGACCTTGAGTTCAAAGTTAGATACATGGTATTTCTATGAATATCTATATGGTAGAAGGTCATGAGGTTTGGGAAGAAAGGAAAGCTAAGTCCTAGGTACATCGGCCACTTATAGATTTCTAATCGTGTTGGAGATGTGGCCTATCGAATAACACTTCCACCTACCATGGCTAAATTACATTATGTCTTCCAAGAATCCCTATTAAGGAAGTACATACCAGACCCTTCACATGTACTCTCTTCAGAGGTGGTATAATTGGAGGATGATCTTTCTTACGAGGAGAAGCCAGTGAATATCTTGGATCGTAGAGATAAAGTGATACATAACAAGACTACTCACCTAGTCAAAGTAATGTGGAAAAACCATAAGTATGAAGAAAAAACATGGGAACTGGAGGAGGTAATGAAAGAAAAGTACCCACACCTGTTTATGGATTAGAATTCAAAACAAATTGAGAGAGAAATTTTATAAGGGGGGAATAATGTAACAACCTAATGATTTATCAATTGAAATTAATTTTTTATAATTATGTCATATAATCACATGAAATCCCAAAACAATGAACTACTAAGTACTATGTGACCTTTAAATATAATTTTGACACATCTGTGATTTGAATTTCAAAAATCTGAAACATACGGTTGCAATTAGTAAGCTGTTTAGGGTCTGATGGAACAAAATTAATTTTTGATTAATAGTAACCTACCCTTATAAATATCAACCCACCCTTATGAATAGTAATATAACCCTTATGAATAGTAAATCGACCAAAATAATAATATCCGCACCCTTGAATGTTTAAATAAAATTTAGGCATCTTATAAGTGATAATATGATCATTGTAAAAGTATTGGTATTTTTATAAGTCATAAATAATTAATTACAATTATTAAATAAATTTAAAATAAAATATATTTTCCTAAATGGTTTTCATAAATTAACAATTTTATGTCTTCTAGTTTTAAGATAATTTTATAAGACTTTATGTAATTTATGAAAGCATTATAAAATCAGTTATAGTTTTAAAATATGCATTTTTCAAGTAAATTATGATTTTAATTAAAAATTTATTTAATCATATTTATAAAACTATTTTTGAAAAATGGAGTTCATTTTTTGATTCTACATGTCAAAAAATGGTTAGGGTGAACTTTTTTGGGATTTTTCTAAAATACTTGATTTTTTGATGAATAGTGAAATACGGCAATTTACCATATATGTACACTATAATCTAAATGGACTATTCCTAGAATCATGGATGATGTAATCAACCTTATTTAGAATTCACATGCATTTATTAGTATTTTTTTCATTTAATCATCACTATTTCTGATCTTGTGGGAAATTAATAAACTAAGGAATTACATATTATGAAAACCCTCCTCCGCTCCACTATAAAAACCACCCACACTTCCCTTTTCTCTTCACTCCTCTCAAGCCTTGTGCCTTACCTAAATGCTACCCAAATATATCCCCAGGATCCTCCCCACTAAAAAATATCCCTTGTTCTCCTCAAAATGCCAAATCCCCTACCATTAAGAGGCTCTCAAGGAAGATTGATTCAAGAGGTAAATTCCTCTTTTCAATTCTTTTACTTTCTTTTCAAATTCATTTGTTTTATTTTCTATCCTTACCTCTCTGCATAAAAATGTTATGAAAAAATACAGTGATTTAAATGTAATGGAATGTTGTTATGATAATGGAATATGTTATTATCATCTCTTCTTTACTCTTCTTTTATACTAGTAGTAAAGACACCATCTAAGATGTGCTAATTTACCACATTCAAGGATGATGGGTTTCAATTTACATTACCATATTCAATTATGGTCATGAAACAATTTTCATGGTTGAACTATAACATAATATATTTATTATTTCTCATATATGGTTTTGGAATATTTTTTTACACATGGTTTTGATTTATAAAAAAAAATGTTCATTGTGGTAAAAACCCACGAATTAACCCAATAGGTTGTCACTAATGTTTTATATAATGATTCAACTTCACTCCAAGCAACCAAATTAAATTTAAACCCATGTAACCTTATATATGTTCAATAATAAAATATAACTCTAATTCTGGACAACCACTCTCATCATACATGTGTGTCCGAACATGAATAAGTGAACCGATCATTAAAACCAAGGACACAAACGGACCCGTACAATGAAATTGAACCTCATAACCAATCAAAAAGTTCATAAATTAACTTAAAAAGGTTATAATAAATATATTAAAGATATAATAGGTTCTATAATTATTAATTAATGAACCTAATTTGAGTATTCAGGTCATTAATATCAAGTGGAGAACACCATCAGATTTAAGGTAAGGGATCCTCTCTATTTTAGTTTTATTCTACAATGTCCTCTATGTTATTCCCTGTTATGTGTAATACAGAATGATGGGGTATGATTTAGAAAATCTCCCATAATTACCTAATGATTTATAAGTGATGAGAAACCTATTTCTCTCTCATTAATCTCTTTTAAGTACACCTGATACTATGTCGATAATCCTTAAGGGATTCTACTCGAACCACCTTTGTTTCTTCGGGTTGCCTTATCTTTCTTTTACCAAAACGAAGTTATCTTATAGTTTTATTTTAATATAATAAATTATGTGTACATGCACAAAATTCATTTATAAATACCCTTTCATCATTCTCTTTCAGGTATATGCATGTTTTTAAGTGATTCCCTCCTCAATACTTCCCGATAAGCAAACCTGTTTTGAGGGAACTTCCCGAATTCTTACCCGATTTCAAGTTCACTATAGGTTTTGTCTTAAAAAACCATTTTATAAAATCAGTATTTTTTATTATGAAAACCTTATTGGTTAAATTCTTGTTTTATATAAAGTATTGTTCCCTTTTCTACTGTAAATGCTCTATAGTATTTTCACTAAAACTGCACAAAAATGTTTTAATGCTAAAATTTCTTAAATACTTTTCTTACATGTTGTCACTTATACTTGAAATAAATTAACATTATACATGCCTATTCTCACTTATGAATGTACATTTATATTTTAGTTTCTTTCTTTTAGGGACACTTTTATGATACACCCATTTTTTATGCTTTATGTCATTATTGTGGTACCCAATTTTTTTCATGGGTAACCCTTATGTTTATGTATGATTGATTATGTATTATTATTTATGTGGAAAATATATTAATGATAAGTTAAGATGGGTTCACCTAGATAGAGCTCCAATTCATTGGGTAAAGTTGAGTCTCATGAGACTTTATGTGTGACGGTCTTGGCGGTTAGCCTTGGCTTGTACTACTATATGCGACGGTCTTGGCGCTTAGCCTTGGCTTGTGCTACCATGTGAAACGGTCTTGGCGGTTAGCCTTGAATCATGATAGAGTCATGTTTTTATGTTTCTTCCACATTATTATGACTCCATGTTTATATGATTCCATGTTTATATGTTATGATTTCATATGTTACATGCCTTTTTATGTCATCACGTTACGCCTTCTAACCCATGTGCTAAATATTTATTCTTATGTTTATTCCCTTGCTAGGATTTTATCCCATCCCCTTGTTCATGTTATCCCCAGGTTATCCAATGCAGATGTAAGAGATCAAAGAAAGTTATGAGCTCTTTATTAATATTAAATAAAGAAGTGTTTTTTTAGTCCCATGTTTTAAGTTTTATGTACCTAGTCTTCAAAGACACTAGAATTCATGATCCTTGGATTGTACTCTGATGTTTATTTATGACTAAAATCATGTAATGTTATATATAAAATTACAGGTTAACTATAGTTATGAATCCAAACTTCTTCCTTAACTACATTAGAATCCTTTATATACTTGGACTCCACTGTAGAATCAACCACAACTAGCTTCTTTGAAATCTTATAGCTCATAGCTCCCCCATTGAGACAGAAAACATATCCTAACTATGACTTTAGATCATTATGATCTATCTAAAAACTAGCATCAGTATAACCCATGATGACCAGATCCTCTTCTCCTCAACACACTAGGAACATATACTTAGTTCTTCTCAGATACTAAAGGATATCCTTAATATTAGACCAATGGTGTTCTCTTAGATTTGATCGATATTTTCCTACCATGATCATTGCATAGGAAACATCAAGTATATTACATAACATGAAATACATTATTGATCCTATCACTAAATCATATGGGATATTACTCATTCTCTCTTTCTCTTGTTGTGTATGAGGAAACATTTTATTATAAAGATTCAAACCGTGTTACACTGGAACCAATCCCATCTTAGATTATTCCATACTAAATATATTTAGTATTAGGTCAATATATATACTTTGACTTAGTCCAAGTAGCCTATTGAATCTATCGTGAATGATCTTGATCCCTAGAATATAGGCCACTTCACCTAAGTCTTTAATATAGAAACATTTGTTTAACCATTCCTTAACTGAATAAAATAATGGTATGTCATTTCCAATAAGTAATATATCATATAAATATACTACCAGTATAATGACCGCATTCCCACTAAACTTATTATAAACACATGGCTAACATTAATTCTTAATTAAACCAAATTATTTTATAGATTCATCAAATTGAATGTTCTATGACCTAGATTCTTGTTTCAATCCATAAATGGATATCTGCAACCTGAAAATCCTTTTGGAATCACCAAAAGTCACAAAACCTTGTGGTTGTGTTATATAGACATCTTCATGAAGGTTCCAATCAAGGAATGAAATTTTGAAATCCATCTTCCAAATCTCAAAGTCAAGGTAAGATATTATAGAAAGTATAATTCTGATGGATTTAAACATGGAAATTCGTGAAAATTTTTCATCATAGTCAATTACTTGATGCTATTTAAACCCTTTATCCACTAGTATTACTTTATATGTATTTAATTTACCTTCCATGTTTAATTCCATCTTGAATACCCATTTTCATCCAATAGGATTTACATTAACTGGTGCATCGAATGGAACCCAAACATGGTTCTAATATAAAGAATCCATTTCAGAATTAAGGGATTCTTTCCATCTTGAAGCTTCTGATATCACTACTACCTCCTTTTAGGATAGAGGTTCATTGTTTTCAACCAATAATGAGTTACCATCTTCAGTGACTAGAAAACTGTATCTCTCTAGTTTTCTTACCTCTCTAATTCTCCTATGAAATACTTTTATTTATAAAACTAATTATTATTCAGGGATTTTTGGAACCTTTTCCCACTTTAACTATTATATATCTTGAGCATAAACTTCCTCAAAACTAATCTTACTACCACTATCCTTTTTGAGGATGTGATCCTTCTCAAGAAATATATCTTGTCTTGTGACAATATATTTCTTATATGAGGGGATATATATGTAGTATCCCTTTGTTTCCTTGGGATACCCTATAAAGATACACTTTGTGCCCCAGGGTGATGATTTTTTTCCTTAAAAGGCCTTAACAAACACCTCACAACCCCATATATGTATATGTGACAAAACAGGTTTCTTTCCACTCCATAACTCGAAGGGTATTCCATTTTCCACTTTAGTTGGAACTCATTTTAATGTGTATGCCACAGTTTGTAATGCATATCCCCAAAAGGATAATGGAAGATCTACATGACTCATCATCAAACTTACCATTTCCAATAAGGTATGGTTCTTCCTTTAACTAAAACCATTCCATTGTGATGTGTATGGTGGAGTGAGTTGAGATAGAATCCCAAACTCTTGTAAAAAGTTGATGAACTCTTGGTTAAAAATTTCACTACCTCTAACCAATCAAAACTTCTTTATCTTCTTTACAAGTTGATTATATACTTCATTGTTGAATTACTTGAATTTCGCAAAGGACTCAGAATTATACCTAATTAAGTAGATATTTCCATATATACTCAAGTCATTAGTAAAAGTTATGAAGTAAGAATATACACCTCTAGATTCTACTGGAAATGGTCTGCACACATCAATGTGTACCAATCATAGAAGCTCTGTGACCCTTTCTCCCTGTCCACAAAAAGAAGGTTTTGTCATTTTTCCTTGTAAACAAGCATGAAATATTTCAAGTGGTTTTACCTCATAAGAGTCCAAATAACCATCTTGATAGACATTTGTCAAAATCTTCTCATTTACATGACCGATATGGTGATTCCATAGATGGGTGTTATATGAGTCATGTGAACATGATTCGTTATCAATTTACAACACCTGGTTTTCATAATTTAATACATAAAGATCATTTTTAAATGTTCCATACCATAACATATGTTGTCATTATAGATGAAATAACTTTTGTTTCCAAACTTGAAAATAAACCCATATGTATCTAGAAATGATACTAAAATTATGTTCTTGGTAACCATAGGTATATAATAAAAATCTTTTTAAACTAAAATCATTCCTGTTGTCAATGAAAGGTGGTAGTCACCAATGGCTAGAGTAGCCGACCTTATACCATTGATAGCTCTCAGATCCACCTCTCCTCTAGAAATATTCTAGAATCTACTTGGTTATGGCATTTGGATATAGATGTGAGAAACATAAGCCATATCTAATACCCAATGTGTAGATATTGAAAGATTACATTTGATAACAAATGC
The DNA here is from genome assembly GCA_963277665.1 of Viscum album. Classification (NCBI taxonomy): domain Eukaryota; kingdom Viridiplantae; phylum Streptophyta; class Magnoliopsida; order Santalales; family Viscaceae; genus Viscum; species Viscum album. Next base: position 1,926,891,183 of record OY728148.1, read on the forward strand.
AACTTTATAATCCCCTTACTTTTAGGTGCAGTTCCTCTTCCAATGGCATGACTTTCCATATACAAAACATACTAGAACCTTTTCTTTACCCTGCATTTGGATATTCCTCTTCTTGGAAGGACAGTGCTCGGGAGATTTTGACTATTTATAGGTATTGGTCCCCTTTTCATTGTTCTTCCTTTTCTTATTCACTATAAGGACCATGGGTTTATCATGCCCCATGTCCTTACCAAATTGGAGAATTAAAGTAAGAAGTTACGAAAGACTCTTCTCATTATTACTCATATTATAGTTGAAAATTAAACTGGATAAGGTATTGGGTAGTAATGAAATTATGAGATCTATATGCAACTCATCCAGGAATTTAATCCCTAAGATGTACAAGAATTCAATGTAGCTGATAATCTTGACTATATGAAGCCCAAATAGCACTGAATCTCCGGGCTTAGTTGTAAACAAATCATTGGAGATCTCATTCCTATCTTGTATCTCCTTCTCTTGATAGAGATCCTGAAGGTGATAGATCATGATATAGGCATCCATATCATCACATTGCTTCAAAATATCATTAGACATGGATGATAGCATGAAAAATTGAATATCTGTAGCATCATTCAGATGTTTCTCATAGAGAGATGTCTCTTTATCACTTACCACATTACCAGGTGCTCCGGGAAAAGGTTCTTCTAGCACATATAATTTCCTTTCATGGTGAAGGATGACATGTAGGTTCATTTTCCATTCTTGGAAATTTGTGCCAATTATAAGGTTGTCCTTATTAAGTATGGATTTCAATGATATGTTTGATGTATTTTTTATTTCTATATATACAAATAAGATAAGAATAATTTTATAACTTTATATAATAAAATTTAGACGAATAAATAAATAAATATTATATTTACTAGTCTCCCACTATTTTATCTAAAACTAATAACCCTCACCATTGGATTTGTAATATCCTATTGCTTGGATATTCTGGTGTCAAGGATCCATATTCCCCTTATCATTACCCCAAATTTGGTTGGTCAGAAAACTCGAATGGTTTTAGGTAGGCATTCTAAATTTCAACTGCATTAACTCACAATTCCTTGATATGTTGAGTGGACTCCCCAATCCTAAAACCATTAATTTTGATTTACTCAACCCTTTACTCTTAGTTACACCAAGTAATACTTTGGTATTCAACTCTTAATGTAAACTAAGTTAAGTCAACCCAAAACATCATGTTAGAATTCCCCAATAATTGAAAGCACCCTAACTTTGGCTGATCAAGAACTTTGAACTATGGTTCGATTTTAACTGAAGTAGTGGAGGACTATACCGACTTCATATATATAATTGAGGTATTTTATCCTTTATGCATAAATTTACAATTATTATATTTATAACATGAATTTTAATATTAAGTGGATTTACTTAAGTGATTAACCATGTCTTAGATAATATTTACGCATAAGACAATTTATTTTAGTTCTATCTTTCATGCTCATTAATTTCATTAATTATGTGATCGCGATAAGAAATCCATAATGAAATAACCATGAAACTTGATAGAAATAAAATAATAAAGTGTATGATCATGATCTTATACTAATGGTTAGTTTATCTAGTAGTTGATAAACAAACCACTAACCTAGGGGAAAACACCTTGAACCAATTAAGGTTTGTGTTTACAGCTTTCCGCCTATCCACCAATATATCTCTCTTGGATTGGTATCACCTTAGCTCCAAAATTGAACTTCCTCCACTATCTTGGGAGCACCATCCATTACATATTATTTTATCCACATGCATGTGAGGGAAAAAGGTTTACCAAAAATAAACCATGGCCATATTGGCTCTATATAATAAGAGGAGAGAAGGAATGGAAGCCCACAATTTAATTTAATAATACATTAAATGAAAATAATCACATACAAAGGTCTCATCCAAAGTTCCTTGATATTATCATACATTAAAATTTTAAACAAATTAAACAAATTCATTTAAAATTAGTTGTGTACATAAATGTACCTTGGAGGAAATATGGTGAATACCCGTCTGATTCTACCCAGCATGTATTATACTTGTATACTGTTTTACTCTTGTGAAATTTGGCATACATGACTTATCACGTAATTTCACGATGTGTACACCACATATGATTACATTAATTACATGATTTTTTGTCACGTGTTATGATTCAATGCACATAGAGTAACAACTTTTAATACAACTCATTCATGACATGAAAATATAAACATTACACAGATATTGATTAAACACACACACACACACACACACATATATATATTAAAACCTATCATAGTACGTGTTTTATATTTATAACCACATGTAAGTACATGTCTCAAGGTTTACACAGTATAATAAATAAATTTTAAATCTATGTAATTTGGTATTAGTACATGACATGTGAATTTGAGATACATGACATGTATATCTCTCATAGTCTATATAAGGTACATGCCTAGGGCTTTGACATGTAAATCATACCTCATAAACTAGAATACACGGTGTGTCCAATTGGCTGTATGCCATATGATCTCCGAATTACATGGTCACCGGTCAGGTAGACCATATATGGTAATACACAACCCATCTCTAACTTAAAGGGACGACATGCATGTACGTGGGATAAATGTTATGTACTTCGGTTGACCATGTGCCACCCTATCTTGGTCAAGACGTGGTGAGAGGTAATAACTACATCATGTGTCATCAATTCATAAGACCAAATTAATTTCTGAATTAATTCTTGATGCATTAAACACAACTATATGGCATGTAACTCTAGTTACACAACTTGTACTGCTGTGTTATCCATCCAAAATCCTTGGCACCTTCAGATAACATCATTGATTTTATTTTAATAATAAAATTTATCATTTAGATTAGATCTATGAGAAATAAAGGAGGAAAAACAAATCACACAATTCAGATTAAAAGAATGATTAAACTTGAATTGAAAAACTAAATTAAAAAAGGCATAAATCACCAATGATATTTAAATAATTATAAATAATTATTTGACCACTCTGATACCACTTTTATGTTTTGGGCGCAATGGAAGCGTGAAATGGGTGGTTCCCAACATTGTTTTTTGTCATCATTGATGACCAATTCGAGATCTAAATGATAATAAACCCCATGATATACAGAATTTGATCAAAAAAATTAGACAAGGGTAATCACGCTAGAACTAGAGAGAGAGAGAGGATCACCACCTATTATTTATAATTAATTTAATTAAATAAGAATCACCTTGATGGAATTATTTCTTCATTGAAGTATCTAGTGACAAATCTTTGGTGCACCTTCATTGCATTGTAGAAAATAAGTGTAGATTCCCTTTAGCGATGATCTACATGTGTTCCATGAATATCCAGACATTGCTGAAATAATATTCAAGTGCTAGCACGATAGATCCTTGTGCTTCTATCATCCTCCTATGATCGTCATGAGAACTGATTCCAAAGAGTTCTCCTTGATCTCTCTTTACATGAGAGGATTCAGTGGAGGAAGTTTGCTCTCCATTATTAGCAGTGTTCTTGGAGAGGAGATCTCTCTAGGGCTTGATAGGATTCTCCAAATCCATTACGCACAACCAAAAAAAATTACTTGGCATCTTGAGAAAATAAAATAATTGGGTTTATATATATAGGATTAAAATAAAATAATTGAACAAGTGACCTTGATTATTTATTTAATCCTAGAGAAACCCCATGTCAAATAATAATAATTATATCATTATTTTTTGACATGTTCTTAACTTGCGAATTATAATTAAATATTATTTAATCAAATAATATTCAGTATTTATTATTTATCAACAGAACTAAAATATCGGTCCGCCATTGCTCTATAATATTTATCGGACCTTGAATAATTTCAATTATTTATTAAATAAATATCACAACATTATTCACTAATAAATAAATAAATATTATGTTCACTTAAATAGAAAATATATATTTATTAGATATTGTGCTCAAACTATATTCTCTCAAATAACTAGTGATGGGATATATGTGATCAAGAATACGTGAATAATTATTAAACCACATGTGAGTTTATTATTTATTAAACTTTTTAAATAATAAATAATAATATATTTTTTAACTAAGATTTTGAATACACAAAGTGTGTGTCCCACTAGGAATATTTCTCAGTGGCATTAGGTAAAGAAAACTAAAGTCCAAGGTTAGCGTCTAACAACACGCCAAGGAACCCATAAAGAAAAAAGTTAATACTGCAATGACATGTTACCTCATACAAATACTTATTGTGTCATATAATCTTTTTATCATGATATCTCAAATCAAGTAGGTTGAATACTGGTTCCATCAACTTATGTGCTCAACTTCTCTTTATTTGATTTTTTAGAAATAGAACTTTCCTATAGAACACCATGGCCATAGATTTATTTAGGCTATATAATTTCCATCAAAGAGCCTGAGATATAAACTTATGTCAAAGAACATAAGGGAAAAATCCTTTCTCACATTATTCATTAATGTAATATTAATTGTGACATACCCAACGTATCCGACCTCACCGAGAACATCTGTCATCATAGTTTTCATCAATACATCAAAGTAAGTGAGTCATAATACTCATTAATAATCATCTTAAATTTTAAGGACCAATACACATGTCCGTAGATAGGAACATCCAATGACATATATAAATGTAGATTTCCTACTGGAGGGTCTCATTATCATAATATCCTACTATATATTACCAAGAGAATACACCATGGGAAGTTACCTCAAAGTCCTATGAGTCTCCACCCCTGATAGACTATATTACTCGTGTCCCTTAAAGGAGATATCATCTAGTTATAGAACATATATTCAAGAATAGTGTCATAAAACTTCCGAGTTCCCATCATAGCGGTGAACTGCTATGAACTTTTTGTGCGAAAACTAATCTTAGGATATTATCACATAATATTCTAAGCAAAAGAACAAGCATGATGTGATGAAGTGTTTATTAATATTCAAAAAATTATGAATAAGGTTTACCATAAAGTACAAAGAAGTTGATTATAGGTCACCAACTACAACAAATTAGATTTGGGGGTTATGGATTTTGTGGAAGGGAGGTTTGGAGAAGGACCATCGTGGGCCTGTGCTTGGATCATTGTTGAAGTAGAAGCCTAATAGAGGAGCATAAGTGACTTTATTTTGTTCCTGGTGAGTATATTTAATTATTTTATGGTGGTTCTTGGTGTTCCTTATTTCCATACGATGATGCAAGGATGAAGCTATACATTATTGATGATATTGGGTAGTACTGGTTGCATGGTGTCTCTAAATCAATGAAAAATAGGTAAGAAAGAGCCATGGTAAGGTGGTCTTGATCCATTGTTTATTTATTTTTGAATTTCTTGAGGTATTACACTTGTTTTTTTCTTCGGTACTAAATAGTTTTCTCGATTGTGTTTGTTCAAGGTGTGTGGTGTATGACCCTCCCTCAGCTTGGTTTCATCCTTAGTCCCGAGTGTGTTATAACCCGAACTTTGGACAGTTTCCTTGCATCATTATTTTATTTGGTCTTATTCATTGTGCTTGTATTTTTTATACTCTTTATATTTTCATAGTAGAACCCTGGTGCCCTTTCCCTGTGCATTTAGTCTAATTGGATGAAGCATGTAAAAACCTTGGTGTCCTATTTTACCTCTTTCTATGCTACTATATGTTAGATGGTTGATGTTTATGTAGTCTTCTATTGATTATGTTGTTTAGAATTGATTTTTAGTTAATAAATTTAAATTTTTTCTTACTTATGACTTGGATTTGGATCTATTGTAAGAGATTATACATGAATCTAGTTTTGTTTTCTTATATTTCTTTGATTCTTGTTTGATGGAATCATATTTATTACCTTCCACTATTGAGAATTCAATGAATTGTGTATTTCATTCATGTATTATTACTATTGTCCACTATTTATAAAATTATTTAACATGCTTTATTTTTTTTGGAATCTTGTGATCCAAAATTATATCACATATTTATCCTTGGGCTATTTAATGGGAACTTACTTACAACCTAGCCCCCCAAAATTGGTATTATATCCAATTTGGAATTAATTTCACATCTCAAAAGTTGATGATTATTATTCTGTTTTATGGAATTCTTTTTACATCATTCTTGCTTATTTCATTTGATCAACATGGTTGTGTGTTTGTTTTTTTATGTAGCCTTCTTTGTTTTCTTTTCCAATTGATAGACATATTTGTATGCTTTTTATTACTCCCTATTTTTTCTCATTGTGATTTGAGGTCCTAGGTAGATTTTTAGGTGTTATCTTGGTAGCAGTTGGGTTGGAGAGATAATGAGGTGTTTCCCATGAGTTATTTTCCTTATCTAACTTTAGGTTTGAGCTAGAATTGATCTCCTAGAGTTATTCCTTAGGGTACCCATTTTTTGTTGGAACATTTCTTTAGGTAGTGTGTAGTTTAGGAAAGGTTTTCTCCTTAGGTGTAGATGTGTCTAAATCAGACTCATTGAGGATTCTTGTGGGTTGTTAATTGGGACTCAATGTGGATTTTGTATTTCCCCTTTTATATGGATGACCCTTATTCTAATGGCTCCATGAGGCATCATCACTATGATTAGTGGTTGCCTTATGATGAAGGAAATTCACTCTAATATGAATCCAAAATCATGAAATGGCTAATTATACTATTAGTTATTAATTAAATAATTAATTAAATAATTATATTATTAGTTATTAATTTTATCATTTGTTAATATTTAATAATAATATTTATTAACTATTAATTTCCTTAATAATAATAATTATTATTCTTAATTTTATTAATTATATTATTAACGAATATATATTATTAATTGTTATTATTAAATATTTAATAATTATTATTCTTAAATTAGTTTTATTTTAATTTTATATATTAATGTTATAAACTGATTTGGGGTTCCATCCAAACTGACACTCGACCCAGCCTATGGTAAGGCCCGAAAGGAATTCTCGATCCCCACGATCTGACAATTGGTGCCTAGCTATAAAAATTACATTTTTGGGAATAATTTCACCCATGATAATCATCTATAAAAAACTCACAAAAGATACATCATATCATCAATAACCCTAGTCAATATAAATACAATATTCTAAAGTTAAACATTTTATATTTTTAACAAAAAACCAAAATACCAAGAATGGGGAAGGGAGCCAACTACACAACTCAACCTCCATGCAACAAGAGGGCCAACACCCTCATGCCACCTCCACAAAATACTATAAGAGAGGAACCACTAGCAACTTGATCCACCATCACCACCATAGAATATCCTAAATTTACCTGGGTCAAACATAACAAGGTCTACATACACTCGATGGTGTATATAGGGTGTAAGTCAATGCCCATTAGGATACCACCCAAATAGATTCTATGCTATAACATTATAAGAAAAATCATCATGCCAATTTTTACAAAAATAAAGGAGACATTTTAAAGGAAAAATTTTATGGAAATCATGCTTTGAAATTGAATTGAAAAGTAAAGTCCATCATATGCCAATAGTAAGAATTTAATCACATAAACACCCTGGGTAATCACTAATGGAACTAAAAATAGTGGGACCCTAGTAACATCGTACCTTAGTGATATGGTATAGAAAAATAACCCACAGTGTCTTGGTGCATGAGCCACTAGAGAGGAATCCATTCAATGTTCTAGTGGTCTCCAATCATCATCATTATTTAGTTAGTGTTGTAGAATCAATCCTACTAGAGGGAACTAGGCCGCGACCCCATCAATTTGATTAGTGTACTTGTCCTAGTCTACCCACCCAGATGCCTAGGATTCCATTTGTGATCGATTCCATTTCTTATGTCACATAGACTACCTCTTTCACATACACACACCAAACAATATGACCACACATAAAAAACCACATTTTCCATAAAAAAACTTCTTTCAAATCCATAAGTACACTAAAACGATTTAAAAACATGTTTCTCACCATGAAAACAATTCATTGAACACATTTAGTAATCACAATATGCATACTAAAATCATCTAATAATGATAAATCATGGAATCACTTACCTCAAGAATGAAAACTTCATGGAATCAGTGGAAAACAAAAATATCAACACAAGAAGATCCTATAGAGGAAAAGGAAAACCATAAACATCCAGAATCAAACCAAGAGAATGATATTGAACCCTAATTAGGTCAAATAATTATTTGGAGAAAGAAAAACCCAAGAGAGAAGGAAGAAAAAACCAAAAAGAAGGGAGAAGAAGAGGAATGAAGGAGATTACTTGAATTTTCTTGAATATTACACACCAAAACCACCCATGATTTGGAGATACAAAGGATAAAAGAGGATAGGTAGATGATAATAAGGCTTAGAATCCAAAATGGTTGACGAAATGGGTGGATTTGGGTTAAAAATAGGGAATGGTAGAATATGAAATTCCCCATTTTTAAAGTTCTGGGTAGGTCGCATGGTTTGGTTGCATGATATGCCAGATCATGATTTGACCATGTAGCCTCCTCTTTCTAAGAGTAAACTAGACATATGGTTTACTTGGGAAGGGTGCATGCCCATGTGGTAGGCCGTGTGTCTTGGATAGTGCCACTATCCATGGTGTGCGGTCTCTTCTAGGTTGGCACACAATTTCTAATAATCATGCACCAACCATGCACCACCTAATTTAGGTTAAAAAAATTATAATTTTCCCTAAACAAAACTTGGTAAAAACAAGGGACAAATATACTACCAAAAATAAACAAAATAATACCTCAAAATGAAACAACAGATGTGACAATTCTCCCCACCATGAAAACTTTCTGCCCTAAAAAATTTATTATGAAGTCTGATTAGAGAAATAAATGATTTCCATTCCCAAGTCTCATGATCATCATTACCATGTAGAAAAAGATCCCAAACCAATGGTATGGGAATCCCTCAAAAAACTTTCTCTTGGGAATCCACAATCCAAGATAGCTTTTCGAGTACAGACAAATCAAATTCCAACTCCATTTTTTCCCAATTTAGCACGTGAGAAAAGTTAGAATTATACTTCTTCAGTTGAAATACATGGAAAATGTCATGAATTTATGTTAATTAGGTTGGAAAATCTATCCATTATTCCACCTTACCAACTCTCTCAGGAATCTCAAAAGGTTAGAAATACCTCGGCGTTAGCTTCCCCTGCTTTCCAAGATGATAGCGACCCAAGAAAAACCCCACTTTAAGAAACACCCAATCACCCACTAAGAATTCCAAGACTTGGTTCCACTGATCAACATGGAAAAATGAAGACTCTATGCTATAAACAAACACTACCTAATCAACTTAACTTTAGCAGATGTTTCTTGCACCAAGCTCAGTCCCCACAATGAGGTCTCTCCCACCTTTCGTAATAACGATGACACCACCAAGTGACCCTTGAAACATAAAACTCCCTTGAGAGTCAATTCACATTCACAAGGAACATCCTCACCATTTAAAACTACATATAATACAGTAAAATCTAATCACTACTCTTCTCTTCCCTAATAAAATCCATAAGGGAGGGTTTCATCTGAACACTAGCCAAGAACACACCTCCAATATGCTCCTTGTCTTCCAGATGCATCTAGGTAAAAAATCCCATCAAAGTCCATCCATCACTGGACACTTTCAATGAGTGAACTGACATATTCATGCTCAAATAAGTTTCTACCATATTACCCTTTCATGGGGTGTAGATGATATTAAAATCAAACCCCTAAAGGTAATCGATTCCCCAACATTTCCTCAAAATTTAGATCATTCTGAAAGAAAATGTAGGAAAAATTCTTATGATTCTAATAAACTACAAACTTCTCCCTAAAGAGATAATTATTCCATGTCTTCAAGGAATACATCATCATTGATAATTATAGGTCGTGGTCTAGATAATTCTTTTCATGTGGTTGGATTTGGAAAGAACCATATGCCACCACATGTTCATCTTGCATCAAAACACACCCCCGACCCATACTTAAGGCATCACAGAAGACCAACTATCCTTTCTTAGGTTCATATAAGATCAAAATCAGGGATATGTTCAAATGTTTATTAAGCTCCTAAAAATACATCTAAAATACTAGGATCTATTCAAAATTTACCCCTTTATAGGTAATCACAGTCATAGGAAAGGCAAGTTGATAGAAATACCTAACAATCCATGTAGAATACCCTACTAGCTCTAAAAAGATCCTAATCACAAAGACATTCCTCAGCTGTTTCCATGACATCACTAAACTAATTTTTTTGGAGTCCACTAAAACCCCACATTCTGAAATTACATGGCCCAGAAAATTTACCACCCTGATCTAGAAGGTATACTTAGATATATTATCATAGAGATGATGATAAAAAAGAGTTCCCAACATGATCCTCAAGTATCATTAATGCTCCTCCTCGGTCTCATAGTAGACTGGAATTTCTTATAAAAATACCATGATAAAGGATTTGAGATACTGATATAACTCCATGTTCATAAGTTCCATGAATAATGCTGAAGAATTCATCAACCTGAAAGGCATGGACTAATAATCGAAGTAGAAGTACATGCTTCATAAAACTATTTTCATAACATCCACCTCTATGAATCTGACCTGGTGATACCCATAACACAAATCAATCTTGAAAAACCACCTTTCCCCATTAATATGATCAAATAGGTCATAAATACTGGTCAAGGGGTATTTTTTCTTGATTGTTTCCTTATTTAGCTTTGGATAATCAATGCAAAATTGAAGAGATCCATCAGTCTTCTTTGAAAATAGAGCTAGGGTGACCCAAGGTGAGATTCTTGGGAAAATTAATTCTTTGGATTCTATATTTTCCAATCGTATCTTTAATTACCTCAATTAACTGTGGGCCATAATATATAAGGGAAGAGATATCAGCTATGTTCCCGGTGCAAAATCAATGGTTAATTCCACATCCTATTCTGTAGGTAAACCCGGGAAATCACCTAGAAACACCTTTAGGAACTAATTCACCATAGGAGGTAATAAAATCTTAGAACCCCCATCATTATCCTCTAACATGAGCGACAAAATTTGAAAAACATGATTTCTTAACTCCATAAGTGGAGGTCCATCACATCTTGACCAAGGATCCCATTCACACTAAAAAACCTAGGTACTTTTATCAGGGGATAAAAATCCCACCTGTCGACAGTAAAAATTGATTTTCACCTGAAAACACACCATCCAATTCATATCGATGATCATTGTGATGTCCCAGATCCAGATTCCCTTGAATGGTACCCTGAGCTTAGTTATCCACATGGCCTCAAGCTCATCTCCCCGAATGCCAGAGGTTACTGACTAGTAGCAAGGGCCTAGGGTGTGTCCTTGGGGAGACCATGACCTCATTACCAGAGTGGAGCACAATGGATAAGATAAAATAGATAAATAGAAGAATAATATTTATAAAAAAATGGCACAATGAAAAACATACACTATGACATTGGACTAGTAACTCGCCATAGTAGAGTCCAATATTAACCAACAACCAACTGATAATAGTCAAAAGTAGTAAACAGAATCACATATAGTCGATGATAATTTCACATGTCTACAAAGCACGAAAACTTGAGTACATGGCAGCAGACAAAACATATTGTACAAGATAAACAAAAGGTACAAAAGACCAAAAATCTATCCAAGCATCCTGAGCTCTAGCCTAGTCATTTTCTACCAATCTCCCATCCCAAGTCATGATAGAAGTCAAGCATCTATAAGAGGATGCTTCCCCTCATCTACACCTGCAAGCATGTAGTCTTCCCAGGTGCCATCGGTGGCCCAGATAGGCTGTGAGATGAACTCATTAGAACACCACCAATGTTGTCTAAACATATTCATTATGTGTGTATAATATGGTGGTGTGTAGATATAACAATTAATAACAACAATAATAACTGTAAATGGGTAAGATCTGGTTCCTGAATGAATACCAGACTGACACTACCTGCTTCAGCCCATGATGGAATATATCTAAACAAGTATCAAGGGACACAATTCCCAATATCACATTTATAAGGCATGACATTTATAGTATCATAGTATAGGTATTCCATGCTTAGTATCACAATAATGGGGATTATATTACTAATATCAAATTTATAAGGGATTTCATGCATAATATCACAATATTGGGACTCCATTCCTGGTGTCACAAGAATAGGGAAACCATGCCTGGTATCAAAAGAATAGGGATGACATTCCTAGTATCACATTTATAAGGTATTCTATTCCCATTATCACAGTATTGGGACACCATGCTTAGTATCAAATGAATAGGGATTCCATGCCCAATATCATAGAATAGGGGACACCATGCCTAGTATCACAATATAAGGATTCCATGCCCTATATCATAGTATAGGGACACTATGCCCATATAGATATAACAAGGGTCATCTTTCACATTTAGTATAATTATAAAGGGTCATCATTCCCACTTGATATGAAGTATAAGGGACACCATTCCCATATATTTATGTAAGCACAAGGGTCATCATGCCCATTTGATATAATTATAAAGGGTCATCATGCCCATTTGATATAATTATAAAGGTTCGTCATGCCCATTAAGTATAATTATAAAGGGTCTTCATTCCCACTTGATATGAAGCATAATGGATTCCATTTCCAATCATTTATGACATTGATAATGTCCATCATGCCCATTTACCATAAATAACAAGGGTCACCATGTCCACACATCCTTAGTAATGATATCCATTAGCTTTAATATGAGCCAATGGATAGTTTATAAGTCATTTAAAACTAATTTTAACAAGGTCATAACCATTTTTCCATTTAATTAGGTTACGTGGGCTTACCACTCATCTTTAATCAATTCAATTTATTATAATTTTCAAGCACGTTAGCCATGATAATCCACCACATTCATCCACTATCATTATAATATCATCATTTAAAGGTAATCCAAACATTAAAATGGGTGCTTTGTCCATATACTAATAAAATCCAATTAGTAATGTAAGAGGCTCACCCAAAGGGATAGATCCTTATAAGGTAGTTGATATCGATGTGTTTTGGGTTCTAACAAGTCTTTAGGTTCCAAGAAAGGAAACCAATTTAAGGCAGATACAAAATAGGGTAATGCATGATGAATCAGGTGTAAAACACATATCAAATAATATAAAACAACTAAACTTGAAAGAATAATCAGTATACCACTTACCATATACCCACAGTACTCTCCTCGTCCAGTATCGACCCTTAGTTTGACTTGGATTTAAAGAAATCTAAAGAATGGATAAATGCCCTGAAAATAGGGCATAAGAGCCTACACCAAAATAACATAAAATATACAAAGGAAAATAGATAATGGAACCAAAGTAGTGAAGGGATTACCTATATGCTTCTAACATGATAGAAAGATATAGAATCAGAGCCTTGATTGAAAAAATGGGTGCAAAGCCTATCTTAGAGCTCCATGGGGGGGATCATGCATAAGAGAGTGGGAGGTAAGGGATTCTATGTGAAAAAATAGATTCCCTACCTCCTATTTTTTTTTAAAAACTTCTTGGGAATTTACATGACATGAAAATTCTTTACACATTGTGTAAAGATCGGAGTATTCCTTTCTAGAAAAAACCCTTACACGATGTGAACTAGTCTGTCTGGGTCATTACACATCATGTATTGAATACACATCGTGTATTCCAATTACACGACGTGTAATTTACCTACATCTACTATTCAAACCTTATACATTTTCCTTAAGAAAAACCCAACCGGCCTACGACCCAAATTTAGGATATAAGCCAAAAGAGAACTTACCAGAGCTTAAAGTGGAACTTAAAAGGATCCATACCTGAGTGAAAAAATGGGTTCTTATAGTATTCCCCCCTTAAAGGAACTTTTCCCTGAGTTCACCTTCCAAGGGTGTCAAAACATGTTCTGAGAACAACTCCGACCACTGATCATATACATTGGCCTCCTAATACCAAGTATCATACTATACCCAACCGTACTTCCATATTACCCATACTAAAGGGACATACCATCCTTAGATATACTTCATGCTCTAGTCAATAATGAATATATGATACTCCTCAAATGAAGCATCAACATATAACTCAACCTCATTAGGATCAAAAGTATGATTTAGGTCAGCATGATAATGGTGTAGCTGTGATATGTGGAAGACATCGTGAATGGTACGATACCTATGAGGTAGTAACAACCGATAGGATACCGAACCGACTCTCTCCAGAATCTCAAACAATCTAAAAAACCACAAGGATATATTACCTTGCCTCCATATCCGTCTATTCCCAAGTCTGGGTGATACCTATAAGGAGACACAATCCCCGACCTCGAACTCCAGAGGTCATTAACGGTGATCGGTGTAAGATTTATATCTAGAATGAGAAGTAGACATCCAATTCTTGATCAGTTGAACATGCTCTGATGTCTCTTGAATGAGATGAGGAACTAGTATAACTACCTCTCCTTTCTATAACCAGCATAGGTTTGAATGATATGACCTATCGTATAGGGTATCATAGGGATCCATTTGATTTTTTTTCATGATTAATATTATTGTAGGTGAACTCAATGAGAGAGATATGCTTCTACCAAGAATTGATGAAATTGAGGATGCATGATCGGAGCATTTCCTCTAGAATAGGTAAAGTCCATTTTGGATAACCATCACTTTGAGGGTGAAAGGTTGTGCTCATAAGCACCTATACACCCATATCCTTCTCCAAACCCTGTAAGAACCTCGATGTGAAGAGAATTTCCCTATATTAAATGATATTATGAGGGACCCCATGTAGTCATATAATCTCATTAACATACAATATTCCCAGATCATTAACTGAGAAAGTATCTCAAATAGGGAGAAGGTGGGATACTTTCATCAATAGGTCCAAGACTACACAAACTGCATTGCTACCTTGAGGATACCTTGGTAATCCAACAAAAAAATCCATAGAAACATCCTCCCATTTCCATTTTAAGAACAATAATGGTTGTAGAAATACTGTAGGTCACTATCTCTCTGCTTTCACCTTCTGATAGATATAACACCTAATGATAAAACCTGCTATCTTATGCTTCATCCTTGGCCACCATACTACTGACGCATATCACGATACATATTGGAAATACCTGGGTGAATTTACCACTATGAATTATTTGAATCCTACATTATCTCCTATCTCATATCTGTGGGAACCTAGATAAACACATGTATATACAGTATGTTTTCAATATCAATAGACCAATCTGGAGGTAGGTCCTCACCCAAAATACTTTCCCATAGGATTAATCCATATGTATATGAAAACTACCTCATCTTAACCTTCTCTGTAAGTGAAGTGTTCAGTGATATAAATGAAAGTATATGTTGTCAAATATGGTCCTGAGCCTCTATGTAAATATCATAAAATAGATTCATAATCTTCTATTCACTACTATTCCCCTGAACTACATATGTTTGAGTTATCCTACTCGGATCATTAGAAATAAAATTTCTATTCCTAGGAATGTAGGAATGATCAAAGTTAAAGGACTATAGATATTAAATCCATAATCACTAATTAAGATTCAAGTATCACTATGTAAATATATTATTGAGGCTCTTATGGTTTGTAAAAACCAAAAACCACTCTCTTAGTAGGTAATTCCTCCAATAATGTAAGGAGTGTAAAACAACGACTAACTCGATATGATGTGTTGGGTAATTCAGCTCATGAGGCCTAAATTTTTTTGACCTATAAGAAACAACTATATCTTCCTATATTATAACTTATCCTAGAACAATGAATGATGTATGAAAATAGATTGTATAGTTTCTTCCTAGCTCTAGTAGAATCAAGATTGGTGCTGAAGTCAATCTCACTTTCATCTCCTGAAATACTATCTTATAGAATTCATACCATAGAACATTCACCCCTTTCTTATTTAAGCCTAAAAGTGGTGCTTCTAAGCATGATAAGTATTGTATAAAATTCCCGTAGTAACAAACTGGCCCCAAGAAACTCCGTATGCCAACAAATTTCTTGGGATGCTCCTAAGTAACCATAAATCTTACCTTATTTGGGTCAACTGAAACTCTTGACTCTGAGATAATATGACCCAATAGGTGAACCTTGGAAATCCATAAATGGCATTTACTGATTTTAGCATATAGGTGGTGTTGTCTCAGTGTATTCAAAATGATCTCAAGATGAGTGTCATGGTCACTTCGACCATGATAATACACCAAGATATCATCTATCAACACCACGAAAAAGGAAACTAGATAGGGATAGAAAAACCTATTCAACAAATCCATTAAGAAGGAAGGAATTCTCATAAGACTAAACAACATCACTATATAATCATATAATCCATAACGACTATAAAAATCCATATGTGGAATACCTGGAGTTCTGAATTGAACCCGATGATATCCCGACCTCGAGTTGATCTTCAAGAATACCCTAATTCCTCTGAGATCGACAAAAATATCATCTATGTGAGGTAAATGATAACATCTTTTCACTGTAAGATGGTTTAATTTATGATAATCTATAAAGATCTTAAGGGTTTCGTTCACTTTATTGGAGAAAATGACTGGTGAACCCTAGAGAGAAGTACTTGGATGTATAAAACCTTTGTCCTCTAAGTCTTTTAGCTAACTATTGAGATCTTACAACTTAGTACTATGCATCCTATAAGGAGTAATGGATAATGGTGCCGATCCAATCACTAGATCAATAGTAAATTGTACCTCTCTCTTAGGAGGTAGTCCTAAAAAGACATCAGGGAAGACATCCCTGAATCGATTGACTATAAGAGGAAAATCTGTGTGATGTAATCCTTGATCCTCCATGTAAAGGTTATCAATATGGAAAGTTACTCGACCTAGACCAAGATTCTATAGTTTATCTCTACCAGCCTAGACATCCCACTCACCCTTATAAATATATATACCACCCTCTGGTGATGTAAACAAAACCCTCCGATGATAACAATCCACATAGGTGTGATAGGGGACTAACCATTCCATACTGATAATGAAATCAAAACTTATCATCTCAAGGATGAAGATTCCCTATAAGAAGTTATGGATTCCTACCTCAAGAGGGTAATCCTCACACTGGCGTATTCTCTCTGATTGTATACCCAAAGGTGTATCAAGCATCATTACACCACAAGAGTACTCAACAAGAAGCCCAAGACGCTCTAAAACATTCATAGGTATGAAATAATGTGATGAAACTATATTGAATAAGGTAGAAAAAATAGTAGAGGGTACTAGAATAATACCTTGAACTATAGATAGACTGACGTCCTGCTTCTATGGTATAGGTTTCACTAAATAAATTTATCATGATCCATGGACCTGTGCTACAACCTGACTACCCACTACAGGTCCTCCCTGATGGTGCTATATATCTGAAGCCTGGATACCATGACCATGACCTCCTTCTCTTCCTGTACGACCAGTAGTACTCTGGCATGTGAATTTCTTACAAGGTGCCAAATATAATTCATTCTCAATGCTTCTTTTCCCTCTTCTAATCGATCCAAGAATAAAATATAAACCTGAATTGTATTGAAATTAATATCACAATTCAATTGAATCACCAAATGGTGGAATCATATCACCTGTAATAGAAAAAAAGAAAGAAAATAACAATTTCCATTCAAGGAAATTTAAATTTTATTTGTACATGGGTTAGCTACTCCCAGGAACAACTTATTAGAAAATCCCAATTCCTTTATAATATCCTAAATATTTTCTCAAAATAGTAAAGCAAGAAAATAAATCACTCTGATACCACTTTATGATGTCCCTGACCCGGATGCCATAGTATGATTACCTGATCCCAATTGACCACATGGCCTCAATTAAATCTCCCTGAATTCTAAAGGCTTCTAATTAGCAGTGATGACCTATGATGTGTCTATGGGGAGACTATTCCCTTATTACCAGAGTAGATTACAATGGATAAGATAAAATAAATAAATAACAGAAGCATATCGACAATAGATGGAACAACAAAAAACATACACTATAACACTGGACAAGTAACCCATCGTAGTGGAAACAAGTATAAACCAACAATTAAATGATAATAATAAAAATTAGTAAATAGAATAATATACAATGGATGATAATGTCATGTGTCTACAAAATCGAAAAACATGGGAACAAGGTAGCAGGAAAAACATGTTGTACAAGATAACAAAAAGTCCAAAATCTATCCAAGAATCATGAGCTCCATTCTGGTTATCAGCTACCAAGATCCCATCCTAAGTCATGCAAGAAGTCACACATCTATAAGAGGATGCTTATACTTATCTAAAACTGTAAGCATGCAGTCTTCCTGGGTGCCATCGGCGACCCGAATAGGGTGTGACAAAAACTCAGTAGGACCAAACCAAATACATCTAAAAATATGCAGTTCATGTGTATAATATGGTAGTGTTCATATATAAAAATGAAAATCAGTAATAATAAATTTAAATGGGCCATCTCTGGTTCCTGATGGAAAACCAGATAACACTACCTATTTAGGCCTGTGCTGGAATATCACTGAACATGTATCAAGCGATGCAATTCCCAGTATCACATTTGTAAGTGATTCCATGCCCAATATCACAATATAGGGATTCCATGCCCGATATCACAAGAATAGGGACTCCATGCCTAGTAGCACATTTATAAGGGATGCCATGCCTAGTATCATAGTATAGGGATGACATGCTCAATATCACAAGAATAATGACACCATGCCCAGTATCCCAAGAATAGGGAAACCATGCCCAATGTCACATTTATAATGAATGCCTTGCCCAATATCACAATATAAGGATTCCATGCCTGATATCATAAGAATAAGGATGCCATGCCTAATATCACAGAATAGGGGATGACATGCCTAGTATCATAGTATAGGGACGCCATCATTGTATCACAGTATAGGGATTCCATGCCCGTATAGATATAAAAAGGGTCATATTTACCATTTAGTATAATTATAAAGAGCCATCATTTCCACTTGATTTAAATCAGAATAAAATCCATGCCCATATAGTTATTTAATCACAAAGGTCATAATTTCCATTTTATTTAATTATAAAGGTTGGTCATTCCCATTTGATAGAATTTTGAAAGGGCCATCATTCCCATTTAGTATAATTATAAAGGGTCTTCATTACCACTTGATATTAAGAAAAAAAGAAACCATTCCCATTCATTTATATCATGAATAAGGGTCATCATGCCCATTTACCATAATAAAATAGTGTCTCTATGCCCATACATCCTTAGTTATAATATCCATTGGCTTTAATATGATCTAATGGATAGTTCATAAGTCATTGAAATCTAATTGTAACAAGAGCATAACCATTCTTTCATTTAATTAGGTGACTTGGGCTTACCACTCACCTATAAAAAATTTAATTCCTTAAAATTTTTAAGAGATTTATCCCTAATAAACCACCACATCCATCTACTATCATTATAATATTTTCATTTAAAGGCAATCCAAACACTCCATGATGTGATTTGGACATATAATAATAAAATCTAATTAGGATTGTAAAAGGGGTAACCCAAAGGGATGGATCCTTCTAAGGTAGTCTATATAAATGTGGTTTGGGTTCTAACAAGCCTCTAGGTTCCAAGAAATGCAACCAATTTAAAATAGATACAAAATAGGGTAATGTAGGGTGAAACCAGCAGGGGACATTTATCACATACTATAAAACATTAATACTTGAAGGGATAATTAGTATAAAACCTACCATATACCCATAGTATTCTCCTCATTTAGTATCATCCCTTAGTTTGGCCTGGATCAGATGAAATATGAAGAACATATCAACGCTTTGAAAATAGGTGATAAGATTCTGAACCAAAATAGTGCAAAATATATGAAGGAAAATGGAGAACGAATCCAAAGAAGTTAAGGAATTACCTACATGCTTCCAATATGATATAGGAATCTAGAATCAGACTATGTATCATAAAACATTAGAAAATACTATCTTATATATCCATGGGGGATCCTGCATGATATGGAAGGAGGTAAGGGCTTCTGTCCAGAAAAAATAGAGGCCCTGCCTCCTATTTTAGAAAAACTGCTCAAGAATTTAAATGAAACATAAATGATTTACACATCATATAAATATCAGGTTCTTACTATATATAAAATTCCTTACATGAGGTGAAATGGTTTTTCTATTTCATTACATGTCATGTATTGAATACACATCGTGTATTCTAATTACACGATGTATAATTTCCTTGCAGTCAACCTACATCCCTCCAAAATTTTCCATTCCAAAAAAAAACTAGCCAATGGACTATCTTTAGGGTCTAATAAAAAATAGAAATTATAAGATCTTATAATGGAAATTAAAAGGATAAATACTTGAGTGAAAAACCGGGTTCTTACAATCACGTCAAAGAGTTCCATTTCAAAAACAAGGAAATCCCATTCAAACACAACCCATGATATAGTGAGTGCATAACATGGACACCTAAAACCCTTCTATAACTTATTACCAAGTAGTGTCGCTAAATCCATAAAATATTTCATAATATTGGTTAGAAATTTCAATGAATCCACAAGATTAGTGGGGAAAAAGTAATTAGTAGAACCTATTTTAAACAAGTAAACAACTATGGATGATGTGATAAGAACCATACCTCAAACCATTTTAGGTCCAACATACACTGGTGATTTATTCATAGCATGAAGGTGCATCATCTTTTCATGAGACTGAGGATGACTACTAACCATTGTCTCTACTTTAAGATGACTCTGTCCAAAAGAAGATCTAGCCCTACCGCCATGACTACTAAATTGAGAACCTAATGTTTTGGATGGATTTGACTGAGCTGTCATTCACCCATAGGCTGAAGATGCTATACAGACCTGGTATAGATGTGTAGATCTAAAAAACCATTTAAAGTTACCCATAGTTCCAAACTTATGGAAATTTATAGGTGGAGCTGAAAACGCTGATCACACGTGCACTGACTTCCCACACTGATGACACAAAAATGACCCAAAATCTGAAGCTGCTGAAGAAAATGGTTCAGAAGGATGGAATGAACTACCACCTACCTTATTATTCAACTCATATTAATTCCTCTTATTTTCAAATGAACCACCACTTCCCTAGTCCACTACTAAAACTGACCAATAAAATCTAGACTTTCCACTCCAATAAATCTACACCATCAAAGCTCAATCAAACACTTCTGCATATGTATTCTTCTTAAAAAAAAGAATACATGGGATCAGATGTCTGGTCTCAATCTCATTTCAAACCATTGACCCTTCAATTTCTCATTAGAGACTACCATGGGTGTGAATCAAACTAATTTAGTGAAGCAGTTGGCATACTCCAACACAGCCTGATCCCCCTGGTGGAGATCTAAAGACTCTTGGGTCCTAGAAAAGGAAAAGGTATTAAAGAAATATTACTCATTAAAAAAAATTCCTTAAAGTATTTATAACTCATATTCTCACGATTTATGACTTGAACCATTGAATCCCACCACCTTCGACTAGGGACTTCCAACAGAAATGAAGCACATTTCAACTTCACTACCTCGGGAGTATCAATAAACCCAAACATCCCTTATATCTTTTTGATAAAATCCTCTACTTCTTGGGGATCTGTGATACCCTCAAAAGAAAAAGTCTTGTTCTTAAGAAACTCCCATGTTTTATCCTATTTAGGACTTAGTTTTACTTCCCTAACATGAATAAGGCAAGAGTCTGATCCTTGATCTATTTATTAGATATCACGAACCAGCAATTACACTAATCTCTGATCAACTGGTGAGGGAGAACTCACTCTGACGTCTTCCCCTGGCCACACATGAAGTATTTGGGAAGGAATATTTCTACAATAATCAACAGTCATAAATAAAATATCAACACACTATTCTGAATTTTTTTAGCTACCACAACTTTTAAAAATCTTTATAAATAAAAACCAAAACCAAGATAAGAACAATAAAAAGTCTGACCACTCCACCCATATTAGGTGTCCATTCATAATCTTAAGCTTGTACGTCTCACCTGGAAGAGGAGTCAATCCAAATACCAAACATCCCATGGAGACCCAAGGCTAGTCACAAGGTGTGTTGGCCAGTGAACCCACTAAAAACCATAACCTCAAGCCTTAACAGCCCCAGATCCAATCTATCCATACTCTTCCAAATAGGATGACCCAAATAATGGGGATAAACCTGCTCTAATACCATTTTATCACGAACCTGTCCTGGATTCCATCCAACCTGACACTCAACCTAGACCTTACCAAGGAAAAAAGGGCATTCCCGATCCGCATGGGTTGAAAACTAGTACTTGGGTATCAACATTGCATTTTTGGGAACTATTTAACCCATGATAACCAACCATAAAAGCTCATAAAAGATGAAACACATCATTAATAACCATATTCGATATAAATACAACATTCACACATTAAACATTTTAATTCTCTAATTAAAAACCAAAATACCAAGAACAGAGAAGGGAATTACCTACACAACTCAACCTCCATGAAACAAGAGGTCCAAAACCCTCATGCCACCTTCAACCAACACCTATAAGAGAGGTGCCACTAACAACTAGATCCACCACCACCACCACCACAGAATATCTTGATTTTACCTCAATTAAACATAATAAGGTCTACATACACCTGAGGGTAATGTTGGGTGTGAGACAATTTCCAGTAGTAAACCACCTAAAGACATTCCATACTATAACATTATAATACAAATCATCATGCTAGTTTTTATGAAAAATAAAGGAGAAATTTTAAAGGAAACATTTTAAGGATATCATTATTTGAAACTGAATTGAAAAGTAAAGTCTGTTGTATGCCAATGGTAAGCATAACATCACATGAGAACCACATGTAATCCCAAAAGGCACTAGTGATAGTGGGACCTTAGGAACCTCTTACCATAGTGGTATGGTATAGAAACCATGACCCAAAATTTCCTAATGCACAATCCACTAGAGAGGAATCCATACAAAGTTCTAGTAGTCCCCAATCAACATCATAGTTTAGCTAGTATTGTAGCATAAATCCTGATCGAGGGAATTGGGACTCGACCCTGCCAATCCATCTAGCATACTATTCCTAGTCTGCCCACCCAGATACCTAGGATCCCCTTTATGATTGATTCCATTTCCCATTTCACATAGACCAACTATTTCACATATGCACACTAAATAATATGATCACACATTAAAAACCATGATTTTCTAGAGGAAAAAATTCTTTCAAACCCATACACACACCAAAACTATTTGATCACATGTTTCGCACCACTAAAAAAATCCATAGAACACATTTAAGAACCACATAAAGCATACTAAAATCATTTAATAAGGATAATTCATGGAATAACCTACCTCAACCTTGGAAACTTCCAGAAACTGGTTGAAAACTACAACCGCACCAAAAGGAAATCCTAGAGAGGAAATGACAAACCATAAACATCAAGATTAATACCAATAGAATAATATTGAATCTTCATTAGGTCAACCATTCTGATAGAGAAATAATAACCCAAGAGAAAAGGAAGAAGAAACCAAGAAGAAGGTAGAAGAAGAGAAATGTAGGAGATTTCTTGAAGTTTCATGAATATTCCATACAAAAACCAACCAATATTTTGAGAACTTAGGGAACTAAGAGGAGAGGGAGAGGAGCCCAGGGATGAGAATCCTAAATGGGGTAGGAAATGGGTGTATTTGGGTTAAAAAGTTGAAGGGTAGAGTAGGAAATTCCACATTTTTAATGTTTCAGGAAGGTTTTATGGTTTGGACCTATGATTTACCAAAAAGTGTGCAAACTGTGCAGACTCCCCTATCCAAGAGGAAACTGGGCACACAGTTTACTTGGGGAGGGTGCATGCCCATGAGATAGGCCACGTGGCTTGGATAATTCCACTACCCAGAGCACATGATCTCTTCAGAACTGTTGCATGGTCTATACTAACCATGCGCTACCGACTATCTGTAAAAAATTTCCACTTTTCAACAAAAACACATAGGAAAACCAAATGATAAACACATGACCAAAAATAAACAAAAGGATACCTCAAAATGAAACCACATATGTGATAGTATTATTAGTTAATAAATTGTTAATTAATGAATTCTTATTATATTATTAATCATATATTATTAATTATTAATTATATTTTTACTTAAACACTGATTTTTTATTTTTATTATTAACTATATAATCATTAATAACTTTATTATTATGCCAAAAGCTTGTACACAAGTGTTAAAGGCTCCTGCTTGCCATCCAGAAGACCCGTGATCAAATTCTGGCAGGGACAAATTCTTGAGTTACAATAGCGGCACTGTAGCAGGGTACTATAACAGTACTATAGTAGTGGTGGAATTGTATTAGTGGTGACACTATAAAAGTAGTGGAACTACAACAACAGTGACACTATAGTAGTGGCAGATAATATAGCAGCAATTTTAGTGGCAACGGTATTGTAGCAGCCCGGATACTATACCAGTACTATTCACTAGAGGGCTCTTTGGAAAAACTAATGGGATTTTAGGCCTAGTATTAGGGATTTCATGCCCTTGGTCCTTCTTTCTATGTTCATGGGCCACTTAGCCTTGATCCTTTGGGTTGTATAATGGGCCTCCCTCTACCCAGATAGAAAGAGGTCTTTGATTTCATAATAAAAATGAGGCTTCGACCCTAAATTAAAAATATTAATTACTTTATTATTATCTAGGGTTTTTAGTTTTATTTTAGAATTACTCTAATATTGTTAATTCTGAATAAAATAAAAATATTTCAAAAATATTTAAAATTTTATTTTATTATAAAAAAATTAAAATTAAAGTTTAAAAACCAAAAGTGTAAAATGTTTAAACATTTTTTCTCCATCACAATGAAAAAATCATGAGATCATTTCACACTTTTTTTAACACCACTAATATATATTTGGATTTCATTAGTGCTAAAAATGACTCTTATCATCACTAAAAAAGCATTGATGTTTTAATAAAATCTGGCTGTGTTTATGAGTGCGGATAAAACCCCCTTTATCAACATTAAAAAAAGCACTAGTGTGTGTTATTAGTACTTTTTAAAAATTATTTGAGATGTCCACCTGCCCCTTTTTAAGGGATTACCCCTCCTCAAGATAGCCCCATTTATTAGTGCTCACCCCTGCCACCACTCCACCCCATGGACCTTCCCTTTTATCAACACTCATCCCTACTAGACACCATTGCTAATCAATTGGTGCATACACCTAAACCTATAGGGATTCGAACCTGGGACCTTCTTCTATATAGAGAATGTTATTACCTATACACGAACATGATTTCTTCAATATTTGATGAATTATATATTTATTTATATATGTACTTAATTAATTTTTATTTATATATTTATTCACATAATTATATATACCTATATAATTAGTTTTAAATATATTTATAAAATATGTTTATATATATATATATATATTTATAAATTTAATCACAATTGTATATTTACATATTTAAATATTTACATATATATTTATATATTGACATATATATTTATAGGTTTACATAAAATTGTATAATAAAACATATAAAGTTTTTATAATGTATTTATAAAACGCATATTTATTGTAAATACATTTCTCTATGTGTGTGTATTTTTATATCTGTATTTGTATGAACTATTTCTTTATATACATATATACATATATCTACATAATATTAGTAACAAAATATGGTCGCTTTTAATGAATTCTAAAAAAACGGTGATAAAAACCCCCTTTATCAACAATAAAAATCACTAATAAAGTACTCTTTTATCAACATTTTTTTTCACTACACTATGACATATATTCCCTTTAACATCATGCAAAAGGGTTTTATTAATGCTAAACAAGTGATGATACGGTAACCACCCTTAAAAGAATATGAATTTTTCTAGTTCTATAATTAGTGTTGATAAAAGACCCCTTTATTAGGGCTAAAAAAGAACTCATAATGGGTGTATTTTGTTAGTTCTAAACTAGCACTGATAAAAGCCATACTACTGTAGTGAGCTAACAAAATTATAACACACTGAAGCATAAAATAGAGAATTTAACTGAAATTAAATTTAAATCACTAATATAATAAAAAAAACTATATTATAGTCATTCCAAACATAATGGTTTGTATAATTACATTTGTAAGTACAATTTATTAAAAACATTCAAAATCATAAATATTTCATTGTCTTTGGTCCTTTAACCCCTCTCAAAAGAGCTTGGACATGCTACCAATTGCAGAAAAAACCAATCAAACTCAAGAAAAGGAGTGAACCTATATAAAAAACAATTCTTATGTTAGTAATACTATAAAGAAAAAAATTAAACATAAATATGAAGCAATACATTAATAAAATTTCATTTTTAAACCAAAATCACACATTTTGAGTAATACTAGTCACACTGTGTATCAGATTGATGTGTGGATGGTTCCTATGTGTCACGAATTACTTATGGATCATTTTACTAAAGCATTAAAAAATATGATTATTTTTTTATCATTTTTGAGTATGTGATGTGAGTTTTTAAATAAGTGTCAAATTTAAACTGAAAACATACACATCGAGTCATACAGAACACACTGTGTTAAGGTGCGACTTATTCCTATATGTCATAAATGACTTAAGAATAATTTCCCCAAAATATAAAAACAATCAGAATGCGTGTTGTGGGTTTTGAGTATGTGACGTGTAGTTTGAACTAAAGTGTCAATTTTAAACTCAAAACATACACTTCAATTCATACCAGACACACCATGTATCATATTGAGACACAACTGATTCTTACACGTCAAAAATGACTTATGGATTCTTTTCTGATAGTATTAAAACAATCCAAATGTGTTTACTCAGTTTTGAGTATGTGATGTGTGTTTTAAACTAACATATCAATTTTAAATAAAAACACACACACTTGGAGTCATACCAGTCACACTGTGTGTCAGATTGATGTGAAATTGATTCCTAAACATAAAAAATGACTTATGGATTATTTTTTGAAATCATCAAATCAATATGAATTAATTTTATTAGTTTTGAGTATGACATGTGGCTTTTTTACTAAAATGTCAATTTAATATGAAAAAACATATTTTGTGTCATATTGGTCACATCATGTGTTGGTTTGATGTAATAATGATTCATACACATCAAAAATTATTTATGAGTCATTTTCCTAAAGTATTAAGACAATCTAAGTGCATTTTCTCAATTTTTAGTGAGTGACACATGCTTTGAACTAAAATTTAAAATTTAAAATGATAACATAAACTTTGATTTATACTAGGTACATCATGTATCATATTGAGGTGTGTTTTATTTATACATGCCAAAAATGAATTATGGATCATTGTACTAAAGAATCAAAATATTATGAATGCATTATCTCATTTTTTATTATGTTTTGTTTGTATATCAATGTTTTTTAAAATTTATTTTTTCTTCCAACATGACATTTTTTAGGGATTCCCCTCCCCAAAATAACCCCATTTAAAAATGATCACCCCTAGCACCACGCTTGTGAATTTTATTCACATAATTTTGAAATTTAATTTTTTTTCTATGTAGTTTAATTATTTTTATTCCTTTTTTTATTGGATATAATTTTTGGGTATTTTTGGGTAGGCCTCCCTGATATTGGGCCTCACCTTGGACATATTGGTGACCACTTTATGTTTCCTCTTTTTTGTTTTTCCTAAATTCATTTCAGTATGATATTTTCCTTTTTGTTCCTAATAATATCTCATCCTCATGTGCCCTAGTTTGTTTGATAGTTCATCTTGGATGATTTGTGGCCATCTATATGTAGCTATGATCTCTGGTTGTTGTAACTGATCTACTTCAGTGTTATTACCCCTTTATGATGGCTCATCGATATTTACTTTTTGTGTACATGCTTCTCCATTTAGGAATAATTGTTTTTTGGGGGTGACCAAATTTGGGGGTTTTAGATTCAGTGAAAGGGAGGTGAGGAGAAAGACCATTGTGGGTTTACACCTAGCTCACCATTGATGAAGCATCCTAGTATAGGACCAAATGTGATTGTCATTGGTTATTGGTGAGTATATCTGACAATTTTCTGGTGTTTCTTGGAGTTACTTATGTCCATATGATGATGAAAAGGATGAATAAGGATGTGCTTGATGATATCACGTAGCGCCGATTGCATGGAGGATCTACATTAACAACAAATAGGTGAGATTGAGCCCTGATAAGAGGGTCTCAATCCTTTTTTTAACTCTTTTTTAATTTTTTAGGGCTTAAACTTTTTTGTTTCTTTGGTCATACTTAGTTGTTTCTAATGATTTCGTCCAAGGTGTGTGGCATATGGTCCTCCCTCAGATTAGATTCATCCTAATTCTTGGGGGTGTTATAACATGTCCTTCGAATAGTTTCCCTGCAGATTACTTTTCTTTAGTCCTGTTCATTATTATTGTATTTTTTGTACTCATTATATTTTCATAGTGAAACCCTGGTTCCCCTTCCCTATGCACATAGTCCAATTGGATGAAGCACATAAAAATATTGGTTTTATCAATTTCTTACTTTCTTTACTACTTTATGTCAAAAAGTTGATGTTGATGTACGATACCATAGATTTATATGTTTAGAATTGATTTTGAGTTAATAAATTTAATTTTTTTATCACTTATGACTTGGATTTGGAGCTATGATTCTAGTGTTTTTTCTCATTTTTCATTGATTATTGTTTGATGGAATAATTTTTATTACCTCCTGTTATTGAGAATTCAATGAAAGTTTTATTTTATTCATGTATTGTTTCCATTGTGCACTTTTTACAAAATTATTTAACATGTTATATATTTTTTAATCTTGAAATCCAAAATTATATTACATACTTCTCCTTGGGATGTTGAATGGATACGTCCCCACAACACAACCCCTAAAAATTAGTATCAGGTCCAATTTGAAATTAAATTTTAATATCAAAATTTGATAATTATTTTTTTTGTTTTGTGGAATTATTTTTATAGCATACTTTTTAGTTCCTTTGATTAGCATGGTTGCATTTTTGTTTTATTATGTGGCCTTATTTGTTTTCATTTTTTATTGACAGATATATATGTATGCCTATTCTTGCTCCCTGTTATTCCACATTGTGATTTGAGGGTCTGAGTAGCTTATGTTGGTGTTGGCCTAGTAGCAGTTTGGTTTAGAGCTAGTGAGGTGTTTCCCAGGTGTTGTTTGCCTTATATACCTTTAGGATAGAGCTGGCATTGGGCTCCTAGAGTTTTTCCTCAAGGTACCCATTTTTTATTGGAACGTCCCTTTAGGAAGTGTGTAGTTTAGGCAGGGTGTTCTCCTTAGGTGTAGATGTGTCTAAATCAAACTCAGTAGGTATTATTATGGGATTTTAATTAGGTATTAAGGTGGATTTAGGATCCCCTTTTTTTAAAAAGGATTACAAGGCCTTGTACCTAGATAAATTTGGTTTTATTATCTTCTTGGGGGGGTGTTATTTTTGAACCAATCTCATACATGACCCATGATGATGGATGGTCCTATGCGGTTTTATTAGGAGTGTATAGGTGGTTGAGATTCTCAAATCTATATTTTTTTACTGTTAGTTTGCTGTATTTTTGCATTCTATAGTGTATTATTTTTTTGTTTCTATTTAATTAGAACTATTCATTTTTTGAGATTGTTCATACCTTATATTTTTTATCTTCCATGTTTTTTCTATTTGGGGATTATTATTGTTGTTTTTGTTGTATTCTTGTAGGAAAAAGTGATCTATATAAAACTTTGATGGCATGAGTTCAGTTGGAGATAGGTTACATGATTATAGGAATATTATATAAGTGAAGGTATGAGTTATCCTAAATTTGTTTCTTATTTCAGCATGTTATTTTGATCATGTTTTTACCAGTTAATAATATATGTCTTTTCATTCAGGCAAGTGAGTGTCACTGTGATGCACATAGAGGATACATTGATGTACTCTTAGAAATGATTAGGATTATATGTTCTCTTGAATCAATGTGATAGGAAAGGTGGCGTAGGGACAACGGGGGATTTAAGATCGTACATTTAATATTCTAGGTGGATATTTGTGAATTTTATTCAAATAATTTTGAAATTTAAATGGTTCTTATTTGTATTTTATTTTTATGCCATTTTTTACTTGATATATTTGTTGGGTATTTTTTTCTGGGTATCCCTATTATGAGGACACACCTTGGCCATACTGGTGGACCCTTTTTGTTTCATCTTTTTTGTTTTCCCTAGAAGGATTTAGGTGTGATATTCACCTTGTTTTACCATCCAATATCTAATCCCCACATGCCCAGGTTTGTTCAATGGTCTAGATTAGATAATTTTTGGCCATCCATGTGTAATATTGATCTTGGGTTTTTTCAATAGATCTACTTTGGTATTATTACTCATCTACGATGGTTCCTTTATCTTCAATTTTAGTGTGCATGTAGCTCCATTTGTGCATGGTTGTTTTCAAGGGTGATTAGATTTGGGGGTTCTAACTTCTGTGAGAGGGAGGTGAAGAGAAGAACCATCACGAGCATGTGGTTAGCTCACCATTGAAGCTGTAACTTGATAGAGAATAAGTGGCGATTGTCTTCAGTGGTTAGTGAGTAGCTTTGATGAGATTTTGAGGTTTCTTGGCATTCCTCATACCTATATAATGACAATGATGATGAAGAAGGATGTTATTGATGATATCTAGAAACCTTGGTTTCATGGAGGATCTCTGTCAATGAAAAAGAGGTGAGACTGAGCCCGGTTAGGATGTATTGGTCCATTATTTATGTCTTTTAATTCTTAAGGTCTTTCACTTGTTTGTTTCTTCAGTTATACTTTGTTGTGTTGATTGAGTTCATATAAGATGTGTGGTATATGACCCTAACTTGGATTGGTTTCATCCCAAGTCTTGTGGGTGCTATAACCTTACCTTCAGATAGTTTCCTTGAGCCATCCTTTTAATTGGTCTTATAACATCATTTTACCTATTTTTCAGTACTCCATGACTATGGTTTTGATTCCTTTTTTGGGTGTGTTTCAAGCCTTTTAGGTATAGAGAGAATTTATTAGGGGAAATGACCTAAAGTTTGAGGATGTTTGTTTGTTTGAATTAATGGAGTCTGGGTATAAATTCTAGAAAGGATTTGGAGGGTGCTAAGATGTTGTTGCGAGATTTCTATAGGTGTATGTATTTGGTATTTCCTATAGGTGATATTGACACTATAAATGTTTGGATTACAGTGTAAGTTCAGTGCTAGGTACAAGATGTGGAAACACTTTAGGCTGTAAACCCTTTTAAGAAAAAAATTGTTTTTATATTGTAAAACCTATTCTTATGATGTAAAATCATCATTTGGGATAATATAACCTGAGGTAATGTGTTTTTTTTGGTTTATATGAGTTATGGAAAATTTAAAGTGTATGGATGAGATTTATGCTGCAAACCCCACATGCTTAGTAGATTTTATTCACCTCTCATGTAAATCTATTTTTGTCTCATTATACATTAGTTCCCCATAGTCCCTAGTGTTTTCTTAGGAATTTTAGGTTTCTTTTCTTCCATCAGATCACTTAGCTTAGTGTGTTTGATCTCCAATGTGGTGGGTGATCTTCCTTCAGGCACGTGTGATCTCCTTATCCCTATTTATCTTTGTTTATCTTGATTGGTAAGCAGTGTGTGTTATGTTTTTCAATGGTTTAATGACCAAGATGTGATCTTGACTAATCCTTTACATTTTTCATTCATGCATTGTCTTTTAGTGGTTGATCTTCTTGTTTCCAATCACCATTTTCAAGGGCACTTAGTTTCCATCCATTATTTTGGTATGTGTCACTATAATAGGGGTTAATTCCTGAATTTCTATAAGTTCTTATCAATCCATTTAGGTTTATTTAATGAAAATTCATTATTTGACATTGGAATAGTTTTGTTGGATGAGATTCATGTTTTTAAAGGGGTTTTCTTTAAAAATGGACTGATACACACCAAGTGTTTGATTAAATACTTTAAATGGTGGTTTTGGTTTTGAAAAGGGTATTCAAGCCTATAATCAGAAAGGATTTGATGTGAATTTTTTTTATTAAATTTGATCATGGTTTTGAAATGGATTTTGAAAAACGTAGCACATTGGGTAAACTTGGGTGCATTGGCAATATACTTGTCACTATTTGCGTGTGTAATTAGAAAAGAGGTTTTATGTCACTTGAGTTTGTGTAATGACACTAGAGGTAATATTAGTTAGATCTAACTTAGGCCCTGATCATGGATTTTCGTTCATGTATAGTATGTATACCCATAGGTTAGAGCCAAAATGGCATGTTGTGTCACATATGATTGGTTTATCACATGATGATATATCTCATGGATATTTTATAACATGCTTATTATATGGCATATTCATGGATTTTTACCTATTTTCTTTCTTATTGGACATATTCCTGGATTTGGTGAGTATGGTATGATTTTATGAAAACCTAATGAATTTTTTATAAAATGGTTTTTCTTTATGTTAATTGTTAGTAAAATGTATTTTTTTAAAGCTAAAACTAATGAATTCTTGATAATAGAACTTGTATAGATTCTTTGGTGGTATCCTACTAGAATTTGTGATCACATACTACTTTTACCTTTGTATTGTTGTAGTTTTTTTTGAATGACTCAAGGAAAGGGAAGGGTATTATGTAGCTGGATGGTTTCTATTTTTGTTTTCTTCTTCATAGTAGTATGTTTTGGTGATGATGGATGGTCACACAGGGACTTGTTTATACTTGTCGTGTTCTATATTTCTCATGTTTGGACTATTTGGATTGAGTTTATATGTATCATGGATTTTTATCTTGCTTCTTCATTTTACCATATTGGTTTTCCTTGACTGGGTTTATTATGAGACATGTTACTTCTTCTTTGTTGTGCTTGACCACATAGAATACCTTCTTGGGTGACTTGTCAAGCCGACCCATTTTGGTTTGTTACAAATTGGTATCAGAGGAATTTCCTAGCCTAAAGTGTTGTGATGATTCCTGGGTTTGGTTTGGTTTGGTTTCTTGGTAGACCAGAGTTAGGACCATTGGAATTCATATATTAAGTGTGAAAAGGGGGCCTAACTAGCTCACTTATGCTACTAAACCCAAGTTAACATGGGTGGTTAGGAATTGTTTTCCAATATTTAGACTTGTAATTTGAGATTATTTAAATAACTAGATTTGGGGTCTATTTAAATGAACCTTTTCTTTCTTAAATAATTATATTTCACTCATATAATTCTTAAATGCTTTAAATTCTTGTCATTTAGAAACATTGATGTGGATACTTGAAGTCGGTCTTATGATTTTGGAATTTTATCTTGATTTTATCAGTTTTTTCTCGTGATTATTAAAAAATGCCTCCTATAAGACCTATTATAAATCCAAGAGAGGAGGTTGTGAGGAAAGTTATATATGTGAATATTCTGGTGGAATATTATTTAGTGAAGTTTTAATCTACACTATTCAGACTCTAGGTCAAGTAGGTGTCATGAACTTAAGACAAATGCTAGATCATGGATGAGAATATTCTAAGAAAAACCCACCCATCTTCCATGTTGATAAAGGACCCCTGAAATATAAGGAGTGGCTTGAGAAGATCTATAGTATCTTCAAATTTCTAAATAATCATGAAAAATCTAAGGTGTATTTTTCCACATATATGCTTGAGGGATTATAAAGGAATTAGTGGGGCTCTATTGTGCAAGATAAGTTTCATGAGGATTTACATTGGATATTTTTATGAAAATATTTAACCATAAGTTTTATCTTGGGACATTACATGGTGAAAATACCTAGGAGTTTCTAGTCTTGGAGAAATGGAAGTGTACCATTCTAGAGTTTTCCACCCATTTTGCTGAGTTGGTGCATTTGGTATCAAATCTAGTCACCAATGATTACCTAAAGGCATAGAGGTTTGAGTTTGGATTGAGGAATGATATTCAGTCTATGTTGATTCTCATGTACATTCTGAAATTTGTGGAGGTAGTCAATAAGATGACTTTGTAAGAGGAATATATATCTAGGAAAATAGATTTGGAAAGAGCTTCAATTGGTGTTATTGTTAGCCAAGGTGTATCTAATGGATAGAAAAAGAATATCAAGGGTAGTAATTTCTTCAGGCCTAGTTTTAGTGGATTTATCAAGACAACATTTGGTTTTCTACTATCAGTGTGGAAGGAATTCTTATACCAATCCTAATTGTACCAAGGTTCCCGATACTTGTCATCATTGTGGACAATCTAGTCATTTGATTCATTTTTGTGAAAGGATTTCATAAGGCAGTAAGGCTAGATCCACTCTCACCAAGGTTTTTCAGGTTCATACTGATGCTTTTAAAGGTGGTGATTATTATCCTTAGGATAAGGGGTATGTTCATGTGTTTAAGAAAGATTAGGGAGGAGATAATACCCAAACTATTTATGTTTTAAAGTATGAACTAGATGAATCTGAAGTAGGGCCAACTACTATTAGAGGTACAATTTTTATAGATTATATGGTGTAATCCTACTAGGCTTAGTGCTCAAACACTACCAGGATTAGTGTTTGAACCCTAAATTTTTCCTTTGGGCAGTTGGAGACATTGTTTTTTAGGACTCAGGTAATGGAAAGGGTATCTTATAGTAGTATGGTTTTTCTTTTCTTCATTTATTTCATAATAGGATGGTTTGAAGGTGATATTTGATCACATGGATACTTGTTGGTCTAGTCTAGTCATACTTTCTAGTTTGGACAATTTCTCTTGGATTGTATGGATCTTGGGTTTATATTTTTATTTCATGTTGTATGATAGTTGTTTTTCTTGTTTTCTTATATATAGGACTTGTTTATATTATCTTGTTTCACCTAACCACAATGGAAATCTAGCTCAGGTGGCTTGTCTAGTTAACCCATGTTGGTTCATTACATCACATGAGGCATCCTATGATTGAAACATAAGAAATATCATTCCCTTCACCGGAGTCATCCTATGATTTTTACATAGGGTATAACATAGTTTCATGTCATGTTGCTAGGAATATTATGTGGAAGATTCCTTGCAATGGTTGGTGGGGTACATATGTCGAAGTAGCCTTTTCTGGTTCAACATGGTGTAGGATTTAAGTGATGAGGTTTCATGAATTCATTAAGATGTGTTTCGACTCAATGTATTCAAGGGGAACCATAGGAGAATCTTAACTCATGGCATGAGAAAGGGACTACGAAAAGTATGTTGACTCAATATATTTTAGGGGGTGTGAAGGATTATCTTGACTCATGGTTTTATGTGGGTTAGATGTTGGGGATATATAATTTGTAACCCATAATATCATTTACCTGACCCTAAAAATTTAGGGTGAGACTCTCTATTTTTCATGGGTTAAATAAAGGTAGTGAAGGTGTAATGATCCAAACTTTTATGAATGAAAATTTATCTTGATCTAATTAAATGTATTATTATAAAAAATGGTTTTATAAAATATTCACTCCCTTGGTTTTATGTTTTTGGATTTAAAAATACCATTAAAGATTGTTACTATTGATAATATATCTATTGAACAGTGATCACATGATTAGTATAAATATAGGGCTTAAAAACTCCAATTTAATCAGACAAAGGAAGCGATGGCCTCATCCAATAGACTTTCCCCATACGAAGTCCATTTGCCAGAGCTTGGAAAGGAGGCAGTGTCATTGGGCCTCACTATTGACCAAGCCCAAGCCGAGATTGAAAACGTTAAGCTCGAGCAGAACCGACTACGGGAGAAGTGGAAGTTGATAGAGATTACCACTCGAGCGATGTTATCCGAGCCACCCCAAGAGACCATCACCATCACACACCTTACCCTAAGGTCTTATTTAGGTGTTTTAAGGGATTATGTAACAAGACCCTATCACTATTATTATGTAAATTATTTTTGTATATAATAAATAATATAATTTCATTTTATTATTGTTAATTTGTAAATAGTTTTTAAAGCACAAATATTATTTTTAGTTAATATTCAACTAAGAAATATATTTTGATAAAAGGCTTGAAAGCTGTTTTTGTCAAAACCCATGAATTTTTGATAAATGTCAGTTTTTATTTTAAAAGTGAAAATTCACATATTTAGAAAATTATTTGGATAAAATTAAAATTATTTTTTGAATCAGGATGTCGAAATTATCCAATAGTGATTTTTTTATAAATTTCTGAGACAGTTGAATTTTTGGGTAAAAATTAAATACCTTTTAAATATATAATGTGTTTTATGACATCATAATGATCCAATAGTGATTTAATAAAATAATATATTCGGATAATATATTTTTTACCAATAAAATAATTTGATTTTAGGTTTGTTTTATTTATTTTACAAAGCCTTAGTGGACCCTTCAGGACTTATAAAACATTTTAGCTTTTTAAATTATTTTCGTTGAGAGTGTGACTCAACTCCACATGAGAAACCCTATTATTTTAAGAATTTAGGCCATTGGAATTATAAAATATTGTTTTACAATCCCCTTTGGAAAAAACCATGGTAAAAAACCATGGGCTGGTTTGTGGTTTTGATTAGTTTAATGTGTGGTATCCCAAACCTAAATAATAAAGAATTCCCTCTCCTTTCCTAAATAAACCCACCCAATATCCCACTTCATCTTCACTGAAATCCTTTATAGTTCATCCAACCTCTTCCCTCCTCTCTCTAGAATCCTCCCAAGTCACCCCAAGCTCCAAATAATCCTCTCTCAAGCCACTCCCAAGACTTTGGGATGCCACTTTCAAGTAAGGGATTTCTTCTTTCTAAAATTTTTCCAAGTTTTTTTATATTGTTATATCCTTTTGCATTCAATTACAATTGTTGGGGTATGATTTCACACCTCTCCCATACTTCTATCATTATATTTGAATTTATTAGTGACCTATTTCTCTCTCATTAAT
This sequence comes from Viscum album, assembly GCA_963277665.1. Classification (NCBI taxonomy): domain Eukaryota; kingdom Viridiplantae; phylum Streptophyta; class Magnoliopsida; order Santalales; family Viscaceae; genus Viscum; species Viscum album. The sequence goes on from OY728148.1 coordinate 1,926,928,217, forward strand.
CCCTCCCATGTACACCCATTACCATGCCGAAATCCTATAATGAATTTATCTCTCCTCATTTACATTCAAACAATTCTTTTGTATTATGAATCCAAATTCCATTAATTATGTTGGGATATGTATCTATATTATCCAAATACTGTAAATTTCATGTACATATGATGAGACACCTCTCTCTCTCATCAACCATTTTTTAAGAATTATTATGTAACACTGTTATGCTGCCGAAATTGCACGACGATTTTCCAATCCAAGGTCATTGTGTAGTGAATACCATTCCCATTTCTCTATCAAGGGTATTCACCTTTATGAACATTTATGTATTGTTTAAATAGTTTCATGTATGCATTCCACATTCCTTTATTTTGGAATAAATTATGATATTGAATGATTCCATGTTGTATGATCCATGTGACACACTTATGCATGAAATGAAATGTTTAAGAAGGGTGAAACCTGACAACGCTCCAATGCATTGGATAAAGTATAGTATCATGATACGTCATGTGAAATGAGTTTTGAATGATGGTAATTCAAGGGAAATGAGGGTTTACTCACGGTTCATGTGAAATGGGGGTTTACTCATGCTCCATGTGCAATGAACCTTGGCTCTTGTTAATTTCATGTTAAGTGTTGTTGCCACATTTCCATGTTATGATTATCATGCTTTATCATGCCTTTATGTTCATGTTATTTTATTCTACATTGATATTACTATTTGATAACATGTATTGTATTCTTCATGTTATGTCTTTTTTACTCCCTTATTAGGCTTTATAGCTCACCCTTTTCTTATGCATGTCATCAGGTTATCCCATGCAATGCTAAGTATGAGGGAATGTAGTGGTCATGTAAAGGAAGTTTTCAATAAGATGTTGCGTTTTATTTTTTAAGTTGTTTTTTATTGTTCCTAAGCCCCAAATACACTAGTCCTCTCAATCTTTTATGTTGTATCAAGTGAATGTTTTATGTAATAAATCATGTTTAAGTGTGTAATAAAAAGTAGGGTTGTTATAGTTGGTATCAGAGGATAGGTTTAGTTATTTTTGGGATTAGGATTAGAAAACCCTAGTAAAGCCTTAGAGAAAAGACTAAGTATAATAAAAAGATATCTAAATTTGGTGAGTATTGAGTAAGTGGTTTGTCAATAAAATACATCCCTGTCTGGATACGAGCAGGTAGAGGCGGCTCAGACACAGATGTACCTAGGATTGAAAACCCCCAAAAGGAGTTTCAGGCTTGACCTGAGGTATCTTTGTACATGAAAACATGCCTTTATTCTCTCTTGGTTATGAAACTCCTAGGGGATATGCTTTTGTAAATTCACAAGCTTAGTATGAACCATTATTAAGAGAAAAAATCCCCTAAGAATATATATTAGAAATTATATCATGGATAACATAGATTGATGCCTATAGATTCATAAGTTAAGAAAATAAAAGTTATTTATAAGTCATCTATTTTGTCCTTGGATTACCCTTTATGTGTTACCCCGAGCTTTCCTTTTATTTCAGCCAATGGCCGGTAATAGGAGGACTCAGGCTAACAACCGATGCAAAGATCAATGCGATGACTATTCTAATGAGATGCCTAATCTGATGGGAGCTGGAATCATGAAATTTGTCACGATACTATCTCAGTTAACTCAAGATCTGAATAGAAACATGGGTGAATAGGAACATTCAACCCCCCTAAGAAAGAATAATTCACTGTCGAAAAAATCATGAGACAAAGACCTCCTACTTTTAATGGATCATCTGATCCCTCAATTGTTGAACAATGGATCGACTCCATTGAAAAGATATTCTCTCTCCTTAAATGTTCTGAACAAGAGAAGGTTATTATGGATGCTTGTTGTATGGAGGGTGAAGCTGATTAATGGTGGAAATTGATAAAAAATACGAAGCCTGAGGATGAGATCAAGGTGTTGGAATATAAAGATTTCCGAAAAATGTTTTCTGAAAAATATTTTCCTCACACCCTCGGGCTTAAGATGGAAAGGTATTTCCTTGAACTCAAGAAAAAGGACAATGAATCCATCAGATATTATGAGGAAAAATTCCCAAAGATTTAATGATACAACTTCATCTTTTTTGTTACCCCTTAATGCAAGGTTGACTGCTTCTTTGGTGGGTTGAAACCTAGCTTGAGAAAATCCCTGGCGATCCATCACTTCGATAGCTATGAAGAAATTGTTTGATGTGCCATCAAGGTCAAAACGGAGATCGGTGAATCATAGGTGTATCATGGGGATAAGAAGCATAATGTGGAATTTAATTCTAGGAGTCTGATGGATAAATCGAATGGTGCTAAGAAAATCCAGCACCCCACTTGCCAAAGGTGTGGAAGGAAGCACCCTCAAAATTTCCTGAAGGTGACGAGGAAATGATTTAGGTGTGTAAGAGAAGGGAACATAGCTATTAACTGCCGAAAAAAACATGAGACTGCAATATAGGGGAGGAGTTCTCCATTTTAACCTCAACGCTTTGTTCATTTATTCAACTACAAAGAACCAGGTCACCTTGCAAATCAGTGCCCTAAGCGAAGGGTTTTTTGAGGCAACTAACAACCTCCAAGGTAGCAAGGGTGAGCTTTTTCCATCACTACCACCGAAGTGAACCTTGAAAACGAAGTGGTGATAAGTATGATAGTTATTAATTCAAGAATAGTGAATATAATTTTTGATTCTGGTTCTATACATTCTTTTTTATCCCAAAAGATTAGTAGAACAATCCCAACACCACCACAAATCATGGATGTAAAGATGTCAGTGAGTATGGAAAATGGGGCAATCATTGCATCCCATGAATATAACCCCTCCCCTATCATAATCAATGGATTGGACTTCCTAGAAAACCTCATCATACTCCCTCTAGTGTAATTTTATGCAATTCTCAGCATGGATTGACTTTCCTTATATAGAGCCAACATAAATTTCTGTGAGAGGTAAATCACTCTCCATATGGAGAATCGACCCCCAATTCTATACAAGTGCAAGGAAGAAGATGAATCTTCTTTAGCACCATCATCTCAAGTGTGGATGTTACTGCCCTATGAAAACACATATATAGCTCAGATGATTGAGTTTAAGGAGACAACCATCTGTGAAGACATGCCTATTGTAAGGGATCACTGAAGTGTTTCCCGAGGAATTTCCTGGTATTCCTCCTAGAAGATATGTTGAATTATCAATTGAGATTATACCTGGGGCACTTCCAATATCCAAGACTCCATATAGAATAGATATTGCAGATCTTGAGGAGCTAAAGAAACAACTGTACGAGAATTTGGATAAAGGGTTTATACTCCCAAGTGCTTCACCATGGGGTGCACCATTCCTCTTCGTCAATAAGAAGGATGGTTCAATGCACCTTTGCATCGATTATCGCGAGCTTAAAAAAATCACGATAAAGAACAAATATCCTCTACCTCAAATTGATGACTTATTCGATTAGTTGCATGGAGCACAATAATTTTCTAAGGTAGATTTGCAGTCGGGATATTATCAATTAAGGGTTAAGAAGGAAGATATCCCCAAGACTGATTTTCGTACAAGATACGGGCACTATGAATTCATAGTAATGCCTTTAGAGCTCACCAATTCTCCAGAAATATTCATGGACTTGATGAATAGAGTATTTAGAGATTACCTCAAAAAATTTGTGGTAGTATTCATAGATGATATTCTAATATACTCCAAAACCAAGTAGAATCATGAGGAGCATCTAAGAACTGTACCGGAGACCTTGTAAAAGGATAAGATCTATGAAAAGTACAACAAGTGTGAGTTCTGGTTGAAGGAGGTCTCATTCTTGGGCCATATCATCATAAGAAATGGGATATCTATGGATAACTCCAAGAAAACTACAATTTAGGGATGGCCAAGGCCAACATCGGTAACAGATATTCGTATCTTCTTGAGGTTAGTTGGATATTATCAACGATTTGTAAGAATTTTTTCACGATTGTCCAACCCTGTTACCAAGCTAACTCAGAAGGGAGTAAATTTCTCTTGGAGTTATGAATGTGAAGAAAGCTTCAAGGAGTTTAAAAGAAGGATTATCACTACTCCCATTCTCACATTACCCACAAGTGATGAACTTTTTGTGGTATTTAGTGATGCTTCAAAGAAGGGAATGGGTTGTGTGTTGATGCAAAATGAAAAAGTCATTGCCTATGATTCAAGGCAATCAGAAGTTCATGAGCAGAACTATCCAACACATGATCTAGAGTTTCCTGTAGTGATCTTCACTTTAAAAATTTGGCGTCATTATCTCTTTGGAAAGAAGTGTGAAATATATACAAACCGCAAAAGCCTCAAGTATATATTCACACAGAAAGAGTTGAACATGCGCCATCAATGATGGTTATAGCTAATCAAAGATGATGACTTCTCAATCCATTACAACCCTAGGAAAGTGAACAAGGTGGAGGATTCTCTACGTAGAAATGACCCATCAATTCTATCAATAATGAGAATTGAAAAGGATCCAATATTATTAGATTTACAGAGGATGGACATGTGAATCATTAAGGGAAGAACATCATCAATCCTTTCCCAAATTATTTCTCAACTGTCTCTTTTGTAAAAGTTAAAAGATTCTCAAAAGGATGATGTGGGAATTCAGAATAAAGTGGAAGCTATAAAAAAAAGGAAATCCTCAGAGTTTAATGATAATGAAGAAGGAATTGTGAGATTTGGGAAAATTCTGTGTGTTCCATCAAGGCTAGAGTTGAATAAGGAACTTTTAGATGATACACATAGTTCAAATTTCTCTATTCAACCAGGAAACACAAAGATGTAACGAGATCTATGAGAGCATTATTGGTGGGATAACATGAAGAAGAATATTGTTGAGTATACATCAAAGTGCCTAGTGTGTTAGAAAGTGAAGACTGAGAGTCATAAGTCTAAGGGGATGATTTAACCATTATCCGTACCATCATGGAAATGGGATAACATCACCATGGACTTTGTCATCGGAATTTTGAATACATCCAAAGGAAACAATGCTATCGGAGTTGTTATGGATCATCCTACAAAGGCTACACACTTCATTTCTATTAAGGAGGATTTCTCATTGGATCAACTGGCACAGATATATATTAGGGATGTGGTGAGGCTACATGGATTAATACTATCTATTGAATCCGATAGAGATCCAAGATTAACCTCTATGTTTTGGAAGAGTCTTCAATATGCTCTGAATACTGAGCTGAACTCTAGTATGGATTATCATCCTCAAACTGATGGCCAATCTGAGCGAATTATCCAAACACTTGAGGACATGTTGAAAGTATGCTCAATTGACATCAAAAGAGGATGAGATCAACATCTTCCTCTTACTGAGTTCTCATAAAATAACAGTTTCCACTCAAGAATCCAAATGGATTCTTATGAATCCCTTTATAGGAAAAGGTTCCGAACACTGACATGTTGGGTTGAATTCAGTGAGAGTGAGTTTCTAGGACCTAAAATGGTTGAGGAAATGGTAGAGAAGGTGAAAACCATTCAACAGTATACCAAGGCATCCCAAAGTCAACAGAAGAGTTATGCAGATAACTGACGATGAGACCTTGAATTCAAAGTTGGAGACATGGTATTTCTATGCATATCTATATGGAAGAAGGTCATGAGGTTTGGAAAGAATGGGAAGTTAAGTCCTAGGTACATCAGACCCTTCGAGATTCTTGATCGGGTCGGGGCTGTGGCCTATCGACTAGCACTTCCACCTTCCATGGCCAAAGTACATAATGTCTTTCATGTATCCCTCTTAAGGAAGTAATACAATACCCATCACATGTAATCTCTTTAGAGGAAGTAAATTTATAGGATGATCTTTCTTATGAGGAGCAACCAGTGATGATCTTAGATCATAGAGAAAAATTCCTACAAAATAAGACAATGCCCCTCGTCAAGGTGTTGTGGCACAACCACAAGTTTGAAGAGAAAACGCGAGAATAAGTGGAAGTGATGAACAAGAGTTACCCACATCTGTTTTAGTGTGGGAAAAGGAAATTTTGAGGGTGAAATTTCTTAAGGGGTGAAGATTGTAACGACCAAAACTTTTATCAATGAAAATTCCTCTTGATCTAATTAAATGTCTTATTATGAAAAATGGTTATATAAAATATAAAATCCTTTGGTTTTATGTTTTTTGATTTCAAAATACCATTAAGTACTGTTACCATTGCTAATATAGCCATTGAATAGTGATTACATGGTTAGTATAAATATAGGGATTTAACAAATCCAATTTACTCAGACAAAGGAAGTGATGGCCTCATCCAGTAGACTTTCCACGTACGAAGCCCATTTGTCAGAGCTTGTAAAAGAGGTGGAATCATTGGGATTCACTCTTGACCAATCCCAAGTCTATCTTGAATACTTTAAGCTCGAGCAGAACCACCTACGGGAGAAGTGGATGTTGATAGATATTACCATTCGAGGGATGTTATCCGAGCCACCCCAAGAGTCTGTCACCATCGTGCACCTTACCCTAAGGTCTTATGTGGGTGTTTTAAGGGGTTATTTAACAAGACCCTATCACTATGATTATATACATTATTTTTTTATATAATAAATAATATACTTTAATTTTATTATTCTTACTTTGTAAATAGTTTTTAAAGTACTAATAGTATTTTTAGTTAATATTCAGCTAAGAAATCTATTTTGACAAATTAATGGATTTTTGGATTAAATAATATTTTAATAAAATATTATTGTTATTAAATTACTTTTTATTATGTATAAATGATCGTATAATTTTTTTGAATACAATTGTAATTTTTATTAAGGTTTGAATGCTGTTTTTGTCAAAACCGATGAATTTTCGATAAATATCGGTTTTTATATTAAAATTAAAAATTAAAATATTTAGAAAATTATTTGGATAAAATTAATATTATTTTTGGAATTCGGACATCGAAATTATCCAATGGTTAATTTTTCATAATTTTCTGAGATAGTTGAATTTTTAGGTAAAAATTAAATACTGTTTAAATATATAATGTCTTTTATGACATCATAATGACCCAATAGTGATGTAACAAAATACTATGTTCGGAAAATATATGTTTTAACATTAAAATAATGTGATTTTTTATTTGTTTGATTTATTTTAAAAAGCCTTATTGGACCCTTCAAGACTTATAAAACACTTTATCTTTTTAAATTGTTTTCTTTGAGAGTGTGACTCACATCCACATAATCTAGCCTATTATATTAAGAAGTTCGGCAATTTTCCTTATAAAATATTGTTTTACACTCCCCTTTGGAAAAAACCATGGGCAAAAACCTTGGGATTGTTTTTGGTTTTTATTAGTTTATTGTGTGGTGTCCCAAACCTAAATAATAAAGAATTCCCTCTCCTTTACTATATAAATCCACCCAAGCTCCCACTTCCTCTTCACTAAAAGCCTTTAGAGTTAATCCAACCTCTACCCTCCTCTCTCTATATTCATCCCAAGGTGCCCCAATCTCCCGATAATTCTCTCTCAAGCCCCTCCCAAGCCTTTGGGATCACACTTCCAAGTAAGGGATTTATTCTTTCTAAATTTTGTCCAAGTTTCTCAGTATTGTTATATCATTTTTCATTCAATTACAATTGTTGGGGTATGATTTAGAACCTCCCAAATACTTCCCTTATTATGTTTGAATTTGGTATAGACCTATTTCTCTCTCATTAATTCCTCCCATGTACACCCGTTACATGCCGAAATTTCGTAAGGAATTTCTCTCTCCGCATTTACATTCAAGAAAATATTTTTTATTATGAATCCAAATTCCATTACTTATGTTGGGAAATATATCTATATGATCACCTTACTGTCCATTTCATGTACATATGATGATACACCCCTTTCTCTCTCATCATATATTTTTTTAGGAATTCTTATGTAACGCTGTTATGCTGCCGAAATTGCACCACGATTTTCCAAGCCAAGGTCATTGTGTAGTGAATACCATTTCTATTTCTCTATCAAGGGTATTAACTTTTATTCACATTTACGTATTGTTTAAATACTTTCATGTATGTATTCCACATTCCTTTTTTCATGGAATAAATGATGATGTTGAATTATTCCATGTTGTATGATCCATGTGGAACACTTATGCATGAAATAAAATTTTTAAGAAGGGTGCACCCTGACAGCACTCTAATGCATTGGGTAAAGTATAGTATTATGATACATCATGTGAAATGAGTTATGACTCATGATAATTCAAGTGAAATGAGGGTTTACTCATGGTTCATGTGTAATGAGGGTTTACTCATGCTCTATATGCAATGAGCCTTGGATCATTCTAATTCCATGTGAAGTGTTGTTGCCACATTTGCATGTTATGATTATCATGATTTTTCATGGATTTATGTTCATGTTCTTTTATGATCCATTGATATTACTATTTCCTAACTTGAATTGTATTATTTATGTTATGTCTTTTTACTCCCTTATTGGGCTTTATAGCTCACCCTTTTTTTATGCATGTCCTCAGGTTATCCAATGCAATGCTAAGTACGAGGGAATGTATTGGTCACGTAAAGGAAGTTTTGAATATGATGTTGCATTTTATGTTTTAAGTTGTTATTCAATGTTCTTAATCCCCAAATACACTAGACCTCTTTATCTTCTATGTTGAATCTAGTGAATGTTTTATGTAATAAATCATGTTTAAGTGTGTTATAAAAAGTAGAGTTGTTATAGAAGGGACTAGGTTTTAGGCCTAGGACTAAAGTTTGACACTGATCCTAAGAGGGGGTGTAGGGGAACAACCCTCATGATATGGAGTAGTGGAAAAAATATAAGTTTTTCTTGAAATATTGGGGTTTCAATAAAGTTAACAACTTACATGATAGTATACTCAATGAAATGAGGGATCCAAATGGATATAGAAAAAACTATTTCATGAAAATTTTGGGTTTCGTAAAAATTAGAGTTTCATGAGGCATGATCATCTTATGCGAGCAATGTTATTCATATATAGAAGTTCCGTGAAATATCCTCAATTAATAACCCATATATTTAGATTATTTCTTGGGATATTTTGTGAAATATTACCCATGAGGTAATGATTTACATAAATTCACAAAACTATTTGGTTTTTCATGAATTGAGAGTGTGATTTCATAGCTCAGATTCCCCTCATAAAAGCTATGAATCGAGGGGGGGTATTTATAGGTGTTGGGGTCTTTAGAAGATATGTATTATGAAATTTTCTATACTTTCTGGAAGATTGTGTTTCAAAATGATCTAACTTTTAAAGTTTCAGATTTCTGAATGTTTGTGTTTGATGAAATTGTATACTTTTCTTGAGAATCGACCTTGTTGGCCCTTTACAAATGTATAACTTTGGATGACCATGAATTTTGATCCGTAATTCTATTAGGGCTCCGTGACCTGTCAAATAAATGACTGTAAAATGAAATATTCTCCCATATCAACGTCTTCAGATCTTGGTCCATTCTTGGAATCATTTTTTTTCAATGCCAATAATAATTTATCTCATTATATTTACTAGTTTTGATGTTCCCTTTTATTTAGAAATGGTGGGAAGATATCAATATAACCTAGGAGAGCTAAATTGGGATGTAGTAAATACTATCCTGAATTACTTGAGATCTACAATGGATATATTCATAGTGAATATAGGATATGAGGAACTAGTGGTGTGTGGATACACTGGTACTAGTTTCTAGAAAGATCATGATGATCTGAAATCATAGTCTTGCTATGAGTTTTTCCTAAATGGTGGTATGGTGAACTGAAGAATCTCAAAGAAAATTATGGAAAATGATTCTATAGAATAATATGAGTATATAGAGGCCTCTGATGTATCTAAGGAGGGAGTCTGGATATATATATTTGTATCAACTATTATTGATATACCTAGAAGTGTAGATCCTATTCTAGTTTATTTTGATATACTACTATAGTGGTAATTTCCAAGGAGCCTAGTTCACACCATAGGACAAAGCATAAAATTCATAAGTTTCATATCTTGAAGAATTTTACTCAGAGAGGTGAAGTCATATTTAGCAGAGTAACCATAAAGGATGACGTGGAGGATACCTTGGCCAAATCCATATCTTAGTAGAATCCAAATTCTTATGTTAGAGATAGGGGTTGAGGATTGTTAGCACTTAGCTCTAGTGCAAGTGAGAGTGTTGTGAGTGGGTTACCTATACCCAACTCCTTGGTTCACTTTTATTACCATTACATTTATACAATTCAATATATACATGTGTTCATATTACCATAAAATGGTTATGACCTTAGATTACATGCTGTATAAAAAAGGTTATAGTAGTTCCTGATCTATAATGAGAACCTATAGATACCATGATAGTAATCTTAAAATTAATTCTTATGGTTTAGACACATCATGTTAACATGACATATATTATGTATGACTATCAGGTGTTGTGGGAGCATAATAATTAAGACTTCTTCTCACGAAGTTCACACTTAGTGATCTTGAGTAGATGAGATCACGAGGACTGAACCACTAATAGGAACACTATATGTTTTAGGTGTCATTGGTAGGTCTTATCTATGAATATGTGTAATGGTCTGTTGACTTGATATTACTATCCATATATACTAGAGGTTCTAGGTGCAGTAGAAGTGTAATATGGGTCATTACAAACTATTATTTTTGTCATGATTGATGATTAATTTGAGATTTATGTGATGATAAACACTATGATCAATGGTTTTGACTATAAGAATATAGACTATGCATAAAAGTTAGAACCAAAGAAAAAGATCATAATATATTATTTATAATTAATTTAATAAAATAAAGAATTACCTTGTAAGAAATTATTTCTTCGTTGAGGGATCTGATAACGTATCTATGTCGTATTTTCATTTCATTATAGGAATCAATAATAGACCCTGTCTAGCAATGATCCACTTGTGTTCCATGAATCTCTGAACACTATCATAGGAATCTCAGGGTGCTATCATGGTAGATCCTATCATTCACATTTTTCTCCTTTGATCACCCTGAAAATCACTTCTAGAGGATTCTCCTTGATCTCTCTAGAATCTAGAGTGGAAGGTGGAGAAATATCGCTCTCTATTTTTGGGATCATTCTAGGAGAGGGATCACTCTAGGTCTTGAGAGGATTCTCTCCAGATCTCATCATGCACAATGGAAAATTAATTGGCTCTATTAAAAAATTAATAAAATTGGGTTTATATACCACATGTACCCTTTATTATTTCTATAATCCCTACAGAACCCCATATCTATAATAATGATAATAATATTATTTCTTGACATGTTCTAAACTCAATAATTAAATTAAATATTATTTATCCAAATAATAATAATTATATATTATTTCTCAGTGGACTAGTAAACTAAATATGCCATTCCACTATAATACTTATCTGGTATTGAACCATGTTAATTTATTTAATAAATAAATACTACTGCATTATTCACTAATAAATAAATAAATATTATTTTCACTAAATAGAAATAAATATTTATTAAATATTCCACTCATATAATATTCTCTTTAATAATTGATGATGGAATATATGTGATCAAGAAAACATGAATAATTATTAAACCACATACGAGAATAATATTTATTCAAATTATTAAATAATAAGTAATAGTATATTATTTAACTGGGATTCTATATACACTTAATGTGTGACCCTCTAGGACTCTATCGTAGTGGCATTAGAAGAATAAGCCTAAAGTCCAAGGTTAAAATATAGAAACATTCCAAGACATACATAGATAAAGAATTTAATGCTAAACTCACATAATATCTTATAAAAATGCTTAATATCTTATACAATCCCTTTATTTTTATATCTATAATTAGGTAGGTTTCATGTTGGTGCCATCAACCTATGTGCTCAATGTCTCTTTCTTTGATATTCCAGAAATTTAACTTGACTATATAATACCATGGACATGGATTTATTTAGTCTATATCATTTATATCAAAGGGCCGAAGATATCAACTTATATTAAAGAACATAATGGAAAAATACTTTCTCACATTATTCATTAATGAAATATTACTTGTGACACACCTAATGTATCCTACCTTACTATGAACATATGTCGTCATAGTTTTCAGTAATACATCAAAGTATGAATCTTATAACACTCATTAATAATAATATTAAATTCTAAGGATCAATAAACACATCCACAAATAGGAATATATAATGACACATATAAATATGGATTTCCTACTAGCGGGTCTCGTTATCATAATATCCTACACTGGATATTCCTAAGGTTTTACACCATAAGAAGGCACCTCAATGTATTATGAATCTCCATCCATGACAGCATGTATCATTTGTGTCCCACTAATGATTTAATCTGGATATAGAACATATATTTAAGAATGTTGGTGTGACACTTATAGGTTCTCATCATAGTGGGGAACTATTATGACCTTTCAGTGTGACAACTACTCTTGGTACATTATCACATACATTTTAACGTATAAGAACAATCATGATGTAATAAAGAGTTTATTAATATTCAAAATAATTAATATAGGTTATCATAAATTACACATAAGTTAGTTCTATGGAACCAACTCTAATAGACTCCCACTTACACTAGATCCAACTGCTAACAACCTTCAGTTCACTAACTCTGACATGATACTCATGCTTCTGTTGATAGAGGACTTTAGTCAAGGGTTCTAAAAAATTTTATTTTATGGGAACTCTACTTACTAAAACCTCATCCCTCTAAGAAAAATCCCTCAAGAGATGACACTTATGGAGTGTGTGCTTTGTCTATTGGTGCGACCTTGGATATTTTTCAAGAGACACTATTGCAGTATTATCACAATACAATGTGACATGGTATTTAATTATAGGCACCATATCATTCTCTTTAAAAAAGTATCATATCCAAATGGATTCATTGGCTACATCTAAAGACACTGTGTACTCAGTCTCTATTGTAGAATCAACAATAATTGGATGCTTTGAACTCTTCCAGCTCAAAACTCGTCCATTGAGATAGAAAACATATCTTTACTATGACTTTGGATAATTATGATATATTTGAAAACTAGCATCAGTATAACCCTTGATGACCAGCTCCTTGTCTCCTCCATACACCATGAATATATCATTTTTTCTTATCATATACTTAAGGATAAACTTAACAACAAAACAATGTTTTTCTCCTAGATCTTCTTAATAGCTACCCACCACACATTATTTGGTCAATGTATATACTTTTACTTAGTCTAAGAAGCCTATTTGATCTATCACAAATGATCTTGATCCCTATATTATATTATTCTTCACCTAAGTCCTTCGTATCGAAACACATTTTTAACAAGTCCTTAATAGACAATAAGACTAGTCTGTCATTCCTAATAAGTAATATGTCATCAACATATAATACTGGGATGATGAATGAATTCACACTTAAACTCTTGTAAACACATGGATCAAATCCATTATTAATGAAACAAAATTCTATTATATCTTCATTTAATTGAATGTTTCATGACCTATATTCTCACTTAAATCCATAAATGAATCTTTTTAACTTGAAAATATATTTGGAATAACCTAGAGTCACAAAAACTTCTAGTTGTGTAAAGTAGAAGTGTTCCTATAGGTTCCCATTAAGGACATTTGTTTTTAAATCCATCTTCCAAATTTCATATTCATGGTAAGATTCTATAGCAAGTATAATTATTATAGATTTTAATATGGATATTTTTTAAAAGGTTTCATCGTATTAAAATCCGTAACACTGTTTAAACCCTTTAACCACTAGCATTTATTTATAGGTATTTAATTTACCTTCATTTTCTAGTTTTATCTTGAATACCCATTTGAAACCTACAGGCTTTACATCAACTAGCACATTGACCAGATCCCAAACATGGTTTTGATATATGGAATCCATTTCAGGATTCATGGATTCTTGACATCTTGAAACTTATGAGCTCTCTACCATGTATTTGTAGGAGAGAGGTTCATCATTATCAACTAATAACGCGTCACCATATTCAGTGACTAGAAAAACATATCTCTTTGTTTCTCTTACCTATATAGTGATCTCATGTAGAACTTATGTGTCTTGAACTACTTCTTCCATTGGGGCCTATGAAATATGATCTTGTACCAAATCATGTGTATCGTGATCATTAAATTCATTGAAGTCTATCTTTCTACCACAATCCTTTTTGATGATGTTCTCCCTCTCAAGAAATATGGATTTTATGATGAAATTAAATTTCTTGTATGAGTGGTTCCATCCATTTGTTTCCTTAAGATACCCTATAAAGATAAACTTTGTACCCAGAGGTGTTAGTTTTTTACCGGATAAGGCCTTAAAAAACCCCTCGCAACAACATACATGTGTATGTGACAAAAAAAGGTTTCTTTCCACTATATAACTCAAAGGGAATTCCATTTACCTATTTATTTGGTAGTTGGTTTAATGCATATGTCACATCTTGTAAGGAATATCTCCAAAATGACAATTGAAGATTTACATGACTCATCATTGACCTTACAATGCCTAAAAAGGTATGGTTATCCTATCACTAACACTATTCCACTATGGTGTGTAAGGTTGAGTGAGTTGAGATAGAATCCCAAACTCCTATAGAAATTTGATAAACTATTGGTTAAGATATTCACCACCTCAATCTGATCAAATCTTATTTATCTTATTTCCAAGTTGATTATCTACTTCATTCTTGAATTCTTTGTATTTATCAAATTTCACACACTTATAACTCATTAATTATCCATTGAAATATATAATCAAGTAACTAGTAAATTTATAAAGTAATAATACCCATCGATAGATTCTACTGAAAATGTTACACACACATTAGTGTGTACAAATCCTAGAAGTTCTATGGACCTTTCACATTATCCATCGAAAGAAGGTTTGGTCATTTTTCCTTACAACAATAATGACCTCTTTTTAGTGGTTTTAGCTCAGAAGAGTATAAATAACCATATTGATAGATCTTTATCAAATGCTTCTCATTTACATGACCAAGATGGTGATGCTATATGAGTCACGTGAACATGATTTTTTATCCATTGCTAATACTTGGTTTTCATAATTTAATACCTAAAAATCATTATTTAACTACTCCATACCACAATATATGTTTTCTTTATAAAGGAAACAAATTTTATTTCCAAAATTAAAAATAAAACCACTTTCATATTGTTATGATATAGAAATAATTTTCTTGGTAACAATTGGTATATAATAACAATATCTTAAAACTAAAATCATTTTTATTGAAAATAAAAGGTGGTAGTCACCAATGGATAGAGCATCCATCTATATACCATTGGAAGCTCCCAAATCCCCCTCTCCTCTAGTAATATTTTAGAGTATACTTGGTTCTTATATTTGGATATAGAAGTGAGATACACAAGCTATATCTAATACCCAATGTATAGATATTGAAATATTACACTCGATAATGAACAAACATTTAGATTACCTTTTCTTCTAGGTGCAGTTATTATTCTAGTGGCCTTTCTTTCCACAAGAAAAACATATTGCCTCTTTTTCCTTTCCCTACCTCTGTATCTTCCTTTTATTAGAAAGAAGCTTTTTGGGATCTTTAAACTTTTAATGACTCTTGGGTCCCTTTACCTTGTTCTTAATTTTCTTATTCACCAAAAGGACCAAGTGTTTTTTATTCCCTATTTCCTTATCCACTTAGAAAATCTAAGTAATAAGTTCTAAAAGACTCTTATCATTATTTATCATGTTATAATTAACAATAAAAGTAGATAAGGTGTTTGGTAGTGATGAAAGTATGAGATCTGTGCACAACACACCTGTGAATTTAATCCCTAATAAGTCTAATCATTCAATATAGAAAATAAACTTGAATACATGATGCCCAATAGGAAAAGAATCTCTATGATTAGTTTTAAACATAGCAATGGAGATCTTGTATCTCTCTTGTACCATCTTCTCTTAATAGAGATCCCAAAGGCGAGACATCATGCTACATGCATTCATGTCCTCATGTTGCTTTGGAAGCTAATTGGTTATGGATGATAGCATGAAACACTTAATATTTGTGGAATCATTAAAATGTTTCTCATATAGAGATAAATTTTCCACACTGGCCTCATTACTAGGTTCATCAGGAATAGGTTCTTATAACACATAAAATTTCCTTTCATAGTATAGGATAACACATAATCACCTTTTCCAATATTGGAAATTTGTGCTAGTGAGAAGGTTATCCCTCCTAAGTATGGATCATAGTGATATGTTTGAAATCATTTTTATTATGATTTATACTAATAAGGTGAGCAGAGTTTTTTTACTTTATCTAAATAAATTTAGACAAATAAATAAATATTATATTTATTAATTTCCCATTATTTTATCAAAACCTAATAGCCCCTACCATTGGCTTCATAACATAATCTTATTGTACATTCTAGTGAAAAGGATCCATATTACCCTTCTCATCACCCTAAATTTGGTTGATCAAATAATTTGAAAGGTTTTAGGTAGGCATTCCAAATTTCAACAACATTAACTCACAATTTTGTGATCTGCTGAGTGGACTCCCCAATCATGAAATCCATAAATTAGATTTATGCAACCTTTTCCTCTCACTTACACCAAGTGTTACTTTGGAAGTCAACCCTTGATGTGAACTAAGTTAAGAAACCCAAATTTTCATGTTAGAATTCCTCAATAATTGGAAGCACCCAAACTTTGGCTGATCAAGAACCTTTAATTATGGTTCAATATTAACTGAAGTAGTGGTAGTCTATACTGGCTCAATATATATAATTTATGGATTTTATATTTTATGGATAAATTTACAATTATTATCTTTATTGTACGATTTTTAATATTAAGTGGGTTTAATTAAGTGTTTAACCATTTCTTAGATAATTTTTATTCATAAGCGAATTTATTTTAATTCAATCTTGCATGATTGTTAATTCATTAATTTATGTGATCATGAAAAAACATCCATAATAAAATAATTATGCAACTTGATAGAAATTAAATAATAAAGTGGTATGATCATGTTATTTTACTAATGGTTAGTTTATCTAATAATGAGAGACTAATCATAAACCTAGGGGAAAAACACATTGAACCATTAATGGTTAATGTTAAAGATTTCCACTTTTCCACCTATGTATATCTATTAAATTGGTTTCACCTTAGCTCCAAACTTGAACTGGCTCCTCTAGCATGGGATCTCTATTTAGTAAACATGGTTTTAATCACATACAGGTGAGGGAATCAAATGATTGGTTAAGGGGTTTACATAAAAGAAACATTGGACATGCATAACCTTACATAATGGGATGAGAGATGACACATAGGCCAAAATTTAAGTTTAATAATATATTAAATGAAACTAATCACATACAAATGTTTTATCTAGGATCATGATCATTCACATGCATGAAACTAACTACACATTTAATAAAAATATCATTCAATTCTAATCATTATTATTCAAGATAAATCTCCCTCGAATTAATTAATTATTATATTTAATTAATCAATTCTTTTATATCAATTCTCATCCATCATAATTTTAAAAAAATTAAATAAAATTATTCAAAATTAACTATGTATAAAAATGTACCTTAGAGGCAACACGGTGAGTACCCATTGAAACCACCCATCGTGTATTATACTCATATATTGTTTACTCTTGAGATGTCTGGAATACATGAATTATCATATTATTTCATGGAATGTACTATCAAATTAATGACTACATGAAACACATGGTATTTATGCAGTGCGTTATACTTCAATGCGCGTAGAGTAATAACTATAATATGACTTATACATGATATATAGCTCCGAAATTATGAAGAAATTAGTAATACATTTTTATATATAAAACATGTCACATGGAATTTACCATCTACATAATGAACACACATAACACATATTGATAAGGTTTTCATAGTATATTATATTAATTTTTAATTTTTCATAATTTGGTAAAAGTACACGATGTGTATATTGGAGCTACATGGAGCGTATTTTTATCACTGTCTATATGTGACACACACCTAAGTACTCATCGTGTAACTATGCCATTGAAAATTTTAGATTACATAGTGTGTACATGGGATAAATGATGTGTGGTCTCGGAGTTACATGGAAACCAGTCATGTAGGATGTTTAAGATAATACACAGCCCATCTGTGACTATGGGACTACCCATAGTGTTCTAAAGTTACATGACATGTAATCTGACTGAATATGTGCTAGGCTATCCCAATCAACATGTGGTTTGTAATTAAATTCACAACATTTAATAAACTCATAGGTCTCGAATTAATTCTAAATTAATTCATGGTTCATTAAACACTAGTACATGGCGTGTAACTCCAAGTTGTACGGGCGTGTAATATTGTGTTATCCAGCCAGACTCCTTGGCACCTCTATATGAGATCTTCAAATTTATTTCATTCATAAAATTAAACAGATTGATTATATTTTCAAAAAATTAAGAGGAATAAAGTAGATCTCACAATATATATTAAAGAATTATTAAATTGGAATTGAAAAATAATGAAAATTGTATAAATTTATCAACAATATTTAAGTTATTATAAATATTTAAATGACCCCTTTGATACCACTTGAAGGTTTCGAGTGTAGAAAAAGCATCAGATAGGTCATGACCAAATTTTCTTTTGTTCATGATCAATGATTAATATGATATTTACATGATGATAAATACTATGCTCAACATTATTTAATCAAAGAATATAGATAATGGATAAACACTAGAACCAAAGTGCAGGATCATCACATATTATTTATAATTAATTTTACCAATTAAAAAATTACCTTCTGATAAATTATTTCTTTATTGATAGATCTAACAATGGATCTATGTCATAACATCGATACATTGTAGGAATAAATAATAGATTCCCTCAAGCAATGATCCACACATGTTCCTCTAAAATATTTATAGGGCCTTGAATAATGAATATTTATTTAATAAATAAATATCACTTCATTAATCACCAATAAATAAATAAATATTATATTCACTAAATAGAAAATAAATATTTAGTAAATATTATGCTCACATATTATTCTCTAAATTAATTGGTGATGTAATATATGTGATCAAGAAAAATTGAATAATTATTAAATCACATGCAGGAATAATATTTTTTCAGCTTGTTAAAAAATAAATAATAATATATTATTTAACTGAGATTCTGGATACACTTGGTGTGTGACCCTCTAAGCCCCTTTCTTAGTGGCATTAGGTGAAAAATCCTAAAGTCCAAGGTTAGCATCTAGAAACATGGAAAGACACCCATATAGAAATAATTTAATGTCGTAATGACATAATACCTCACACGAATTCTTATTGTGTAATACAATCCATTTATCATGATATCTATAATCAATATGGTTACAAACTGGTGCTATAAACCTATGTCCTCAATGTCTCTTTATTTGATTTTTAGAAATTCAAAATTTCCTATAAAAAACCATGGCCATAGATTTATTTAGGATATATAATTTCCATCAAAGGGATGGAGATATCAACTTCTATTAAAGAACATAAAGGAAAAATACTTTCTCACATTATTTAGTAATGAAATATTACTTTTGAGAGACCCAATGTATCCTACCTCACCATGAACATATGTTACCACAATTTTCATCAATACATAAAAGTACACGACTTATGACACTCATTAATAATAAACTTAAAGGCTAAGGATCAATACACACATTCGTATATATGAACATCCGATGACACATATAAATGTGGATTTCCTACTGGCAGGTCTCGTTCTCAAAATATTCTATACTAGATATTACTAAGGGATTACACCATGAGAAGGTGGCTCAAAATCCTATGAGTCTTTATCCCTGATAGTTTGTATCATTTGTGTCCCTCAAATGATTTCATTCAGCTATAGAACATATATTTAAGAATACTATGGTGGCACTTATGGGTTCTCATCATAGAGGGGAACTGCTATGAACTTTCAGTGCAACAACTACTCTTAAGACATTATCACATACTATGTTACATAGAAGAAAAACCATGACCTAAAAAGGATTATATTAATATTCAAAAAAATAATAAAATCTATCATAAATTACATAGAGTTTAGTTCTAGGGAATCAAGTATAACATATACTATTTGATTACATGCTTTAATATAAGATGAAAACCATGAAATTTATGTCATGGTAGGTTAACTTGCTTTGGAAGTTCCATTGGTGGTACTTAATTGGTTGAATAATCAAGATATAATTTTTCACTTTTGAAATGAAATGATATCTCAGACCAAGTTGATCAAGGTGGTGGTACCTTCACCAAATCTATGTCCATGATAGAAGAAGGTATGTGAATCTAGTGAGGTTAATAAATAATAAATAAATAATAGATTATGGCATAAAGTATGCATACTAATTTATGATATATCTTGTGAAAAAAGAATATATTACATGGAGTGAGTTTATAGGAAAATTTATTGTTTTTATAACCATTCCTTATCTCTTTAGGGGCCTTGATGAGTTTCTAGACTCCACTACCAGTCTATGAATAATAGTGATTATTATCAATATAATATCCTAGAGGGTCACACACTTAACATATTAAAATGTTTGTCATATTCTAGCGAATAGGATTATACGACATTGTGGGCCCCACCATGGGGTCTGGGAGATGTCCAGGTATAAACGATCACCAAGGAATAAAAAATTCATTATTATTTGAGTATAGAATAATTAGTGTTGAATAGTCATGTTTATTTGTATATATATGAATAGACACAAAAAAACAAATTATTATTAATTGTATAATAATTTTTTAATAATACCATTATTATTAATAATTATATTTTCTATATTACTAATTTAATTAATATTTATTTTAATATTATATTATTGACTACTTTATTAGTTACATTAATAATTATATTATTTAAACCATTATTCATGTTTACTATTTTAATTATTTGAAATATTTAATAATATAAAAATTATTTATAAATAATTTAATTACTAACATTTAATTATAATAATACAATTAATGATACATCATAATAATGTAATTAATAATATAAAACTTAATCAGAATTATCCTCATAAACTTTTTAAAGTGTAAATGTTATGTTTTTAAGAAATAAAATATGTGACAAGTTAATTATCTTTTTTTATAATATTTATGAAATTATATATATTTTCAACTATTTTTATATGTTTAGTCAGTTTTTGAAATTTCATTTAGATTTTATTTATAAATTTTAATTTACATTCTTTCAATGTCACCCACATGAAACATAATAATTTTTGAAGTAGATAAATTTTAAGTAATATAAATTATGAATATAAATACAACCTAAATGAAATTTTACACACTTACTAAACATATAAAAAAATTTAATTAAAAATAATTTCATAAAAACTATTAATAAAAAGTAATTTTTATGACACGAAATATTGTTGTTTCAAAACATAACATTTTTATTTATATTTTTTTGATATTCCTTTTATTTTTAATTATTTTTATATTTTTATTCAATGTTCTAAATTTCATTTATATTTTAGTTATATTAATTTTTTTGCATATATTTTTTAATTTGTAAATATTATGTTTTTAACCAATAATATTTATGTCATGTAAATTAATTTTTTTTCATTATATTGATGAAATTATTTTTATTTTTAACTATTTTTTATATTTTTAGGTTATGTTTTAAGTTCTAATTAGATTGTTTTTATAAATTATATTTTATAGTCTTTTAGAGTTTCCTACATGATATTTAACTAGTTTTCTTATATTTTAATTAGTCAAATTTAAAAGCTAATAAATTTTGAACTATAAATTCAATATAAATGAAAATTAGAACATAGGCTAAACATATAAAAATAGTTAAAAATAAAAATAACTTAATTAATATAATAGACACATAATAATATAGATGATAAAAAAAATTGTTGTTTCAAATCTTTTAAGACAATAGAAAATGTATAAATCAATGAGTACAATTAATGTTTATAACGAGGCCCCATCCCACAAATTGGTTTTCTAATGGGATACCCGTATCGAGATCACCAACCTCTATGTTGGGTTAGACTATGATGGGCGAGGGGATCTTACTCAGTTCCAATAACCTCAACAATTTAATGCTCTATCTATGAATCATGAGGAGGAGGTGTCATCGAGATATTGAGATGTGAAACCAATCCTTCTCTGACTGTGTATGTGGAAGGACATTCCATATGATAAGGGAACCATAAGGCCTGTGAAGGTTAGATCATTAAATATGGAGTCATGGTAAATGACCCTTGATACATACTCGGATCAACTATACTCAGTGAAAGCTGTGGATATGTTGAAAACATAAATGAACCCCATACCTACTGGTGCACATTTGCAATCGACTATGGCTAGATTGCTAGAGGTGCGACCTCTTAACATAGAATAGGTGAGGTATCATGTGAAACATGATGTGGTCTATTCCATTTTCATCATATCTGTAACACCATGAGATTTTGTTAAATATATTTTTTGAATTAATTTAATCTTTATGATATTTTTAATTTCATAAAACACTGAATATATCTTATGTTATATGAAAGAACCAAGTTATTATTGCATTGTAAGAAAAATCAAGTCGATATTACACTACACGAAACACATAGATTAGTTTTCGGTACATGAAACACTATGTTTTCCTTGTGTTACACACAATGTCGATTTTCTTCGATAACTTTCCTGACATGCAAGACCCAGTTTTACCAAACTATAATGTACTATTAATAATATTATTAAAATATTATTATAGTTGTCACCTAGCTATTGGAATGGTGGTTATTAATAAAAGTAATTAAATATTTTTTATAAAAGCATATAAGAAGAATTATTTAGTGACCAATTAACTATAACTAAAAATAAAACTGTTTTGAAAATATAGAAAATATTTTGATGGAAAACTATATTTATAAAATCCAACATTTTTTAAATTAATAAATTAATTAAATAAATTTTAATAAATGAATTTAATGATATATATATATATATATATTATTCCACCATTTAACATTCATCTTATGTGTTTTCTAGACAAGAGATAAGAATAAATCCAATTTTATCAATAAAAAGATATAATTTCAAAAAGGTAATTTTACTGTAAATTATTGGAAAATCCCGTTTAAAGATAATTTTTGATAATTTTATAATTTTTATTTGAAAAAATAAACTTTATTTTTTAAATCATATTATCAAAATTTACATTGAGTGCATTTTTGATATTTTTCTGAGATTTTTTAATTTTTGAGGAATGGTGAAAAACACCGAATTTTAATTGAAAACCCCTTTTCATCTAATTTATTTTTATATTTATATTGTATTATAAATTTATTTTAAATTTATTTTGTATTATAAATTTATTTTAAATTTTAATTATATAAATTGTACGTAAATTAATTAAATCTAGGTTATTTGAACCAATTTTATATTGAAATTTGGTATAAAAACAATTCAAACTTTTGAATATTTTCACTTTAAAAATCCGTTGTTTCGTCCCATCTGTAAGATTATTTTTAAATTAATTTATGCCAATTATGTGATTAGAATTTGTAAAAATAGATTCAATATTTGTAATCATCATAATTTATAATTTATAATAATGTAAAATTAGTTTTTTTACCAAAAATATTAGTGAAAGTAAATAAAAATAATTAGAGAGATTAAGGTTAAAATGAGTTTACTTAGTGGATAAAATTTAATTTAAGGGTCCAAATACCCTAGAAACAAGTAATGAATAAATTTTTTGGACATATTTAGAACATATACTCCATTTTTATAAAGTAAAAAATTATTCGTGTCACATGATGTAAGGAAGACCTCTCAATAGTGTTTACCTTTTTATATTTACAAGAATACCACTCCTCCACTATAAAAGAGCAATCACCCCCTCACTTACTTACACCTCTCAAGGAACTTTGGCATGTAAAAAACCTAAAAAATATCCTCCAAACTTCCATCCATTCATACTAAAATCCTCTATTTGGGAATAAATCCAACCAAGAAAGCTCTTTGGTGCAAATCAAGAGGAGTTACCCAAAGAAGAGGTAATATCCTTTCACAAGCACTTTTGTTTTATTTTCATTCTCCAACCCCAAAATTCATCTTGTTACTTTCTTATATAATCATATCAGTATCCTCAATATACTTATATGTTGTCATTATAAGGTTTTTATCAAAAAATACACACACTTACATCAAATGGGTAATGAACTTACCATTCATGTGTACGACAGACTACCGCCTCACGAACCGATGTTATTCATTTTCCCTTTACCACTTCTAATTGTTGATAATTATGATGTACATACTGTTTTTATATGAAATATATATATATATATATATTATGTAATTATGTTTATATAATCATTATATAAAACATACCTTCATGCATTCCATTTTATATAAATACGTTAACTTCGTGTGTGGATGTTTGGACTACCGCCTCCTCAAAGTGATGTGATTCATTAACACATTACATGGAATGTATTAAAGATGAGTTTAGTAAATTTATATGAAATATATTAAATAATAATGATACTATAATGGTAATATATGCACCTGCATATATTTCATTTCCCTTATTTCTTTCAATATGACAATTAAATAGAAACAATGTTTATGCATACATACGACCTACCGTCTCCATGAACGGTGTATTTCATTTCAGAGTTCTATACTTTATAGATTATTATAAATATTTATATTATGAATATATATGATATTTAAATAATTTTTTAAATTTTTTAAATAATTAAATAATTATCTAAGTAAGAGGATCAATAATAACAAGTCAAAACATATATGAAAACAAAGAAGATATTACATAAAACATAACATTAACATGAAATTGATAATAAATGGGTAATATAAAGTCATAATCAAATCATGTATTTTATGATATAAAATAACATGGTTATGTTGTAGATTTATAAAAAAATTATACTTATTATATAGGAGGTTTTAATGTGTATGATGAATGCCAGGACTTAAGGTAAGGGTTTTCTTGTCTCAATTTTATTTCTTTGAGATATATGCTATATTCACAACTTATTCTTGTTGTGTGGTGTGTATACTATCCTATGAAATTTTATATAATTAAATTAATTAATTTCATGATATTAAAAGTTTAAATTTATGTTATTATTTAACATATATCACATTTTAAAATATACTCAAGTAGTAAGGATATTTCTAGTCTCACTTTTATTTCCATGAGGCTTATGTGATATTCACCACTCCTTTATTTTTTGTGGTATATATACTTCCCATGAATGTATTATATGATTACTATCCTTAAATTTATGGGTATTTACATATTAATTTTATAATATACCTTTCATGGGGTTTATAGTTCAAAAGTTACGAAATCGATAAAATTAGTTTGTCTTAATTTTCCTTCATTGAGACTCATGCACTGTTATGCACCTATGTTCTTCTACAAGGTGTATATACTACCATTTGACATGTTATAGAATTAATATCATTATTTTCATGATATTTTAAGCATCATGTAATGTTTTTATTTCATTGGGATTATGATTAAATGTTACTAAAAAGTTTTAATGGTTTAATACTACAATCTCATCGTTTATCGATATTATTTATGATAATGCTTCCATTTATGAAATATTACGATCCATATCTCAAGAATTATCATGATTATTTATTTTTAACAGGTTTTACATGATATTTTAATGTATTGGTGACATTTTTCCACTCTTTGGTACTTAATATAAATGATAAAGTGTTGTTGGTAAAATCCGACCTTATTTCTCTCTTCAGTCGGAAATTTGTTTTTTTTCAAGAACCATGTTTTGAAAAATTATTTTGAAAAATGTTTTTAAGTTACCTTTTAATCTAATTTTTAAGGAAAAGGATTTAAAAAATGTTTTATGTTTTAAAAAGTGTTTAAAATGGTTTTTAAAATACCCTTTATAAGTTTTCATGGTTATTTTCAAAGGAAAATGTTTTCAAAAGATTTTCAGGATTTATTTAAAAGTTTTCAAATAATTTTAAATGAAAAAGGGTTTCAAAATGTTTTAAATATTAATTTACAAATTTTAAAATATATTTCAATGATTTTTTTCAAAATTATTTATTTTTTAAAATGTGTTATTGAAAGTGTAAAATGTATTTTCCACAAGAAATATTTTAAATAATTTTTACTAATTACTTTATATGTTTTGAAAGTGATTATCATAGAAATGATTTTGAAAATTTTATATGTTTTAAAAAGAAATTTTTAAAGAAAATTTATGTTCCAAGTTATCTATCAAAATTTATTTCCATCTAAGATGAAATCCTTTGATATAGCTTATGACTTAATAGGGATGTGATCTAAGGATACCATTCATATTATTTATCTGAATGGTTTATGTTTTGATGGCATAATGTTTATGGAGCCCATTTATTTAGTATGGGTAAACCATGTTTCAAAGATATAATTATGGAAACCATTTCATTTTTGTAGGATAATCACATTTCAAGGAGATTTACATGAAACCCATTTCATTTCCATGGGTTAATCAAGTTATGAAAGAATAATTATTTTAATGTGTTTTTATGATTATATTCAAGATATTTGTGATTTATTCATATTTTGGTTCATGGAAATGGATTATATAATGGGGTGGATCAAATATCATTGGGTTAGACCATTATATCTTATATGATGGGGTGTCCCAAATAGCGTTGGGTAAGCCTATTACAACTGATATGATGGGATGACCCAGATATTTCCAGGTAATCCCTTTATAGCTTATATGATGTGGTGCCCCAAATAACACCAAGTAATCCCATTACAGTTATATGATGGTGTGACCTAAATAACATCAGGTAATCCCGTTACAACTTATATGATGGGGTGGACCAGATAACACCAGGTAAGCTCATTATAGCTTATATGATGGGGGTGGACTAGATAACAATGTGTGATCCTGTTATAGCTTACATGATGGGTGGGACCTATATATCCCTCTAATATATTAGGTAAATATTTTAATCTCATAAGTTAATGATGGGAAAAATTCGACGGTCTTGATCCACTATAGTAATATCGTGTAACCTAATCTACTATAAGGAAATGGATATGATTGGGGATGGTGCGGTACCCCGCCCAGTAGGTGTAGTCCCCATGAAGTTCCCAAAAAAGTTTTGGCAATGATCCTTAGCTTAGGGAATTTTTTACATGTTTATTATTTTTCCACAAATTCTATGTCTTATTCCTATATTATGCTCTCATGTATTATTCTCTCAATTCCCTTATGATTCATGTATTATGAACAACCAATCTTTATTCCACGACTCTTGATTATGATATTTGATATGAAAGGTATGATCTTATAATGTTATGATCATGTTATCATACCTTTATGCTCAAGTTTTGGCAATGATCCTTTATTATGTTTCCTTTACCCAGGTTATGAAGAAAGGTTTTAATTAGTAGTACTAAGAGGGGAAGATCTTTAAAAGATATATTGAAGATATTTTACCAAGTTAGAAGATTATGTTTCTAAATTTCCAAAGACACTAAAATGTTATGTTCCTCATGCATGTATTCTTGTAATGTATTGAATATTCATATAAAATGATGTAATATACATGTATTCTAAGACTGGGTATATATGGTTGGTATAAAAGGAAATTTTTAGTCAAACTTTGGAAACTAGGATGAGAAAATTTTAATGATATCCCAAGGGATATTTCTAAGAAAATTTCTAGGGATGTATCTAAGGATAAGCCTAAGGTGTCATAGATTTAAATATAGGTGTTGAGATTTAGGCATCCTATAACTAATGTTTCATGATTATATGGTTTTATACTATGATAAGTGTTTCTAACACTAATATATATGTTTTTATTCAATGGAAATAACTAGAAGGAACTTGGTTAACATTGAATTTTTTAGATGTGGAAATTATGGGCTTTGTGAAAATCGATTTCCTAAGAGGAAATCTCATGAAGACAACCAAGAAGATTGCACGAGTATTGGTTATACCACTGAAGATAAATAGATCACGAATGGCATGTGAAAGGTATGGGATGTTTTAATAGTATTATTTACATTAAACTCAAGAAGCATGATTAAATTGAGGTTGAGAAACCTTAAGAAATGATTCATATTTTATATTTTCGAAAAGTGGTATTAAGGAATAATATGATGAATCTTAGTAAATTATTTGAGAAGAAAGTAGGATGAATGAAGTATTTATGTTTTGTGATTAAATTTTTATGTTATATGAATCATGAAATATATAAGGTTTTTTAGTATAATTTTTTCATCATGGATTTGAAAGGATATATTAAAGGGTGTTTATGACATATAAAATTGATTTAATATAGAGGTGATATTTTGATTAAGGGAAGGTAACCCTTAATGCGTAAAAAATTTCAAGAAAATTGTGTTTATATTTAAAAAATATATGATTTATTTGGATAAAGTAAATTGGATAATACTGATTACTATGGAAATATTTTTTGATTTTTTGAAAAAGTGGTCTATGTTATCATGGATAAAGTATACAACTTCTTGGATTTATGTAATACAAAAAATAATATTTGGAATAAGGAAGCATGAATGTTTTACTAAAGGATTTATGGTAATTCAAGTTATTACCTTGTTTTAAGAGAATACATGATGAATTTATTCACATTTTTAGAATGTGAAAACCAAGATATACTTTATGATATATGGTGGATAAATGTTAAGCTGATTTAGTTGCTTTATTTTTAAAGTTTTGGATTTTTATCTTTTGTAAGGGTTATAAGGTTAACCATTTATGGAATGATTTATGTTAAAATTAGGATGAGGTTTTAGAGATTAAAGTATTATCTCACTATTTAAGGATTTATGAATATTGGATAACCTATGAAAACCATTTTTGTGTAATGATAACAATAGAAATATAGAATAACCAATCATTCTATTTATAGATATCATGGTCTGTTAGTACATTAGGAATGAAAAATTTACCTTAATTTATTGGAGTAAGAGATAAATTAGAAATCAAGAAAGGCACAACCAAAGAGAGATATTGCACATATGAAAAGGAATGAAATAAAGTAAGTATATTTCCTTATATTCTTATATAGTAAAATAACTCCTCAATTATAGGAAAATGATATTGAAAAAGATTTATCCTAATACCTTCATTTTTTTTGAACTGATGGTCATATAAATCATCATATATTTATGGTTTTGAGGTCTTTAAATTTTTATTGATCATTCACTTTTTGATGATCAATGATCTTTATCACTCTCAATAGTTATTTACACTTTTCTTCCATTTCCATGTTTTCAATTTCCACCTATGTTCTCATATGTGGAAACCTAGTCATAATTCACTATAGGTAACCGTTACATTTCCAAATTTACCTTTTTAAAGGGAGTTTTAGTATTCATTTTTATGATGTGGGTTTCTATGAAATGAAATTTCAAGTATTAAACCTTTGATAACCATGATGAATTTTAAGGGTTAAATTAATTTTTAGGGGGGTAGAATGCAACACCCTGATATTTTGTGAAATATTTTTTTAAAGTTAATTTAATATTTTTGATATTTTTTATTTCATGAAACACTAAATATAGCTTAAGTTATATGAAAAAACAAAGTTATTCTCACTTTGTACACAAAACCAAGTCAATATTGTCCTATAAGAAACACTTAGATTAGTTTTTGGGGCACACAAAACTATTTTTTTCTTGCGTTATACACAATATTGAGTTGCTTTAATAACTTTCATGATACACAATACCTTGTTTTACCAAACTACAATGTACAATTAATAATTATATTAAAATATTATTATAGTTTTCACCTAGCCATCAGAATGGTGGTTATGAAAAATATTAATTAAAATTTTATTTACATAAGTATATAATAATAATTATTTTTTACTAATTAACTAGAAATGAAAATAAAACTCCTTTCAAAATATAGGAAATCTTTTGCTGGAAAACAATGTTTATGCACTCAAACACGTTTTACCTTAATAAATTAATTAAATAAATTTTGATAAATTATTTTAATTAAATATATATATATATATATATATATATATTACATTTATTCAACTATTTAACATTTATCTTTTGTTTTTTCTAGATTAGAGAAAATAATAAATCAAATTATATAAATAAAAAGATATATTTTTCAAAAAGGTAATTTTCCACCTTTTAATAGATAAACCATTTTAAATATAAATTTTGACACTTTAAAAATTTTTATTTTACAAAATAAACATAATTTTTTCAATTGGAATATCAAAATTTACTTTGGGTGAATTTTTGGTTTTTTTAATAAGAAGTTTTATTTTTTTGATGAATAGTGAAAATATTGAATTTTAATTGAAAACTGTATTTTCATATAATTTATTTATATTGTTAAATTATATTTTAATTTGGTTTTAAAGTTAAATTAGATAAATTTTACATCAATTAATCCAATTTAGGTTATTTTTTCCAATTTTACATTGAAATTCAATATAAAAACAATTCAAAATTTTGAACATTTTCACTTTAAAAACCCATTGTTTCGTCCCATTTAAAGGAATATTTTTAAATTAATTTCTTCCACTTATGTGATTATAATTTGAAAAAATAGATTAAATTTTTTAAATAAAAAAATTTATAATTTCTAATAAGGTAAAATTATTTTTTGACCAAAAATATAAGTGAAAGTAATTAAAATTAATTATAGTGATTAAGTGAAAAATGAGTTACTTAGTGGTTAAAATTTAACTTAATGGGAAAAATACCCTAGAAACAGGTCAAAACAAATGGACATATTTATACCGTATAATCCATTTTATCTAAAATGGAAAATTATTAGAAGCATGTGATGTAAGTAAGACCTCTGAATAGTGTTTACCTTTTAATATTTACAAGAATGTCACTCCTCAGCTATAAAAGGGAACTCACCCCTCACTTAATCACACCTCTAAAGAAAATTTGGATCTTCTAAAACCTACCAAAAGATCCTAAAAAATTGCCAAACTTCATCCTATAATCCTCCATTTTGGATTTAATCCAACCAAGGAAGCCCTTTGGTGAAAACCAAGAGGAGTTACCCAAAGAAGAGGTACCATCCTTTCATAAGCCCTTTTGTTTTATCTTCATTCTCCACTCCATAAATTCTTATTATTACATGATTATATAATAACATAAGTATCATAAATAAAATTATATTTTTTAATTATAATGGCTGTACCTACACCAACAAAAACGTACATCAAATAGTTAACAAACTTATTGTTCATGTGTACGGAAGACTACTACCTCACAAAATGATGTCATTTGTTTTTTTTCTTTACCACCTCTCATGGTTGGGAATTATGATGAACATACTATTTTTTTATGATATATTTGATATTAAGGATGTATTTATTCTTGTGGAATCATTATATAAAACATACCTTCATGCTTTACATTTTATGTAAATATGATAACTTCATTAGTGGATGTATAGACTACCACCTCCTCAAAGCGATGAGATTTGTTCACACATTACATGGAATGAATTAAGGATGGTTTTAGTAAATTTATATGATATCTATGAAATATTAATTATAATTTAATTTATATCAATATATATATATACATATATATTTCAATTACTTTCTTTCTTTCAATACAATAATAAAACAGAAACAACGTTCATGCGTATGTATGACCTACTGTCTCAATGAATGGTGTATTCCATCTCATATTTCTATAATTTATAGATTATCATAAATATTTATATAATTAATATATATGATATTTAAATCATGTTTTACTTTATGTAAATAATTAAATAATTATCTAAGTAATAGGATCAAGAATAACAAGTCAACATATATTTAAAAAACAAAGCGGATATTACCCCAAACGTAACATTAACATGAAATTGTTAATAAACGAATAATATAAAGTCATAATAAAATCATATGTTGTATGATATATAAGAATATGTTTATTTAGTATATTTATAATAATCATTTAATTATTATATATTAGTTTTGAATGTGTATGAATAAAGTCAAGACTTAAGGTAAGATTTTTCTCCTCTCACTTTTATTTCTGTGAGATATATGCTATATTCATCACTTATTCTCATTGTATGGTGTTTATACTACCCTATGAAATTTTATATCATAAAATTACTTTATTTAATTATATTTAATGTTTAAATTGATTTTATTATTTCACAGATCTCATGATTCAAAAGATACTCAAGTATTAAGGGAATTTCTCGTCTCACTTTTATTTCATCGAGACTTATACCATATTCACCACTAGTTTATTTTGTGTGGTGTATATAATTCCCATGAATTTATTATATGATTATTATAATTAAATTTATGGGTATTTAAATATTTATTTGATGATATCTCTTTCATGGGGTTTATGGTTAAAAAGTTACCAAATCAGTAATGTAAGTTTGTCTGAATTTGCCTTCTTTGAGACACATGTCATGTTATGCACCTATATTCTTCTATGAGGTATATATACTTCCCTTTAAAATGTTATATTATGAATATAATTATTTTCATCATATTCTAATCTTCCTTTAATATTGTTAATTCGTAGGTATTAAGATTCAAGGTTACCAAATTTGTAATAGTTTAATGCTACAATCTCATCATTTATCGAGATTATTGATGATTATGATTCCATTGATGAAATATTATGATCCATATCTCAACAATTCTCATGATTTGTCTTCTAATATGGTTATTCATGATATATTAATGTATTGGTACCATTTTCCCACTCTTTGGTACTTAATATAATTAATAATGTTTTTTTAAGAAAACATGACCGTATTTCTTTCTTTTGTCAAAAATTTGTTTTATTCAAAAAAAATGTTTTATAAATTTTGTTTTGAAAATGTTTTAAGTGAATAGTTAAGATATTTCTAAAGGTAAAGGATTTAAATAAATATGTTTTAAAAAGTGTTTAAAATGGTGTTCAAAATATTCTTTATAAGTTTTAATGGTTATTTTCAAAGGAAAAGGTTTCAAAAATGTTTTCAAGATTTATTTATAAGTTTTCAATGAATTTTAAAAGAAAATGGGTTTAAAAATATTTCAAGATTAGTTTATAAATTTTAAAATATATTTTCAATGATTCTTTTCTTTAAAAATTATTTATGTTTTAAAATGTGTTTTTCGAAGTAGAGAGATATTTTCCTCAAGAAATGTTTTAAATTATTTTTAATGATTAATTTATATGTTTTCAAAGTGATAATCAAAGAAAAGGATTTTGAAAATTTTATATGTTTTAAAAATTGATTTTCAAAAAAAATTTATGTTCTAAGTGATATTTCAAAATCCTTTTAGATATAATATGACAACCTTTTATATAGTTTATGATTTACAAGAGATATAATCCTAGGATACCATTAATATTATTCCTCTGAATGGTTTGTATTTTGATGGAATAATGTTTATGGAACCCGTTTCTTTTAAATGGGTAAAACATGTTTTAAATAGATAATTTTAAAAATCATTTCTTTTCCATGGTCTAATCACATTTCTAGGAGATTATCATGAAACACATTTCTTTTCCATGGGTTATTCAAGTTACGAAATAAAAATTATTTTAATGTGTTTTTATGATTATATGAAATATCTTTGTGCTTTATTAATGTTGTGGTTAATGGAAAAGGATTATACGATGGAATGACCTAGACAACACCAGGTAATCCCATTAAAACTTATATAATGCAGTGGCCCAGTTAGTGTCGGGTAATCCTGTTACAACTTATATGATGGGGTGGAACAGATAGTTTCAGGTAATCCTGTTACAACTTATATGATGGGTTAGCCTAGATAGTGTTAGGTAATTCCATTACAACTTATACTTTGAGGTCTCCCAAATAGAGTCGAGTTATCCTATTATAGCTTATATTATGGGGTTACCTAGATAGCACTGGGTAATCCCATTATAAATTATATGATGGGATGAACTAGATAACATCATTAGAGACTTTTATATCTCACATGATGGGTTGGACTTATATCTCCCACCAATGCATTGGGTAAAGATTTATATATCATAAGATAATGATGGAAACAATTCAATGGTTTTGATACACTATGAGAAGAATGTGTAACCTGATCCACTATAAGGAAATGGCTATGATTGGGGGTGGTGGTGTGTCCCACCTAGTAGGTGTAGTACCCATAAAGTGCATAGATAAGTTTTGGAAACAATCCTAGTCTTGGTGAATATTTTTACATGTTTATGCTTCTACAAAAAATTCCATGTCTTATTCTTCTGTTATGCTCTCATGGATTATGCTCTTAATTACCTTATGAATCATGTCTTAGGAAATTCCAATCTTTATAACACAACTCTTTATTATGATCTTTTATATATAGGGTATGATCTTATAATGTTATTATCAAGTTCACATACCCTTATGTTCATGTTATGCTAACATATCTTCCTTGGTTACCCTTACTGAGCATCCGAGCTCACCCATTTCTTATGTTTCCTTTCCCCAGGTTATGAAGAAAGGTTTTAAGTAGGAGTAATAAAAGGGGAAGATCTTTAATGGATATTTTGAATATCTCTCACAAATTTAAAATATTATGTTTCTAAGTTTCCAAACACACTAAACTATTATGGTACCCAAACATGTATTTTTGTAATGTGCTAAATATTCATCTAAAATGATATAATATCCATGTATGTTAATACTGGGTCACTATAGTAGCTCATCAATATCAGGAACTACTATAGGTGGTTCCTGAGAAGGAACCTCCTCTCCTTGGGTAAGAACATAATCTCCATAAGGTGGACGATCAAAGATACTATCATGTGGAATATGGTATTTTGGAATCATCTCCCAAATTGTAGCAGGGTACGCTGCATGGATAAATACCTCACCCTTCTTCAGATCAAACATGTTGATAATATAATGTATTCAAGTATGCTAAAAATATATGTGAATTGAATTAAAAAAAATACAAAAATAGAATAATGTAAAGTAATTGACTTACCAAATCCCTAATCCCTCTTCCATGTGGTGTAAGATACAGTATAAACTTAATTATATACCATAGATCATACTCAAGATGTTGTGATAGATGGAATAATATCATACACATTCCATTGATATGAAATATTGAACGTATATCCTAGAGGTTAAGATATGTTGCATGTCTTCGGTGCTGGTCAACATACTGCCTCCCTGTCAGCATTAGGGAATGAAGTGCTACTGACTATCTAGGTTGAAATGGAATATGCTGAACAAATAAAAACTACCACATGACTCTATCGGGAGAGTTCCACCCAATAATATGAAAGTGAATGAGAGTCACTACAACCATGCATCATGAATCCCATCAATGCAGTATGCAAGAAGCTGGTCTAATAAGTCCTAATATAATAGTCATGAAATCTAAAATGAAATGTGAAATTTGATAAAATATTTTGTTATTAATTTAGAAAAATGATAATATTATGAAATTTATTAGTCAGTAGAAGAATGTATATACTTACATCAATGGTAGTAGACTATCCAACATGAGACAATATATACCCAAATTATGAATTTTAGTCCTAATGAACTTGTGTGCATGAATCCACTTATAATCCCCAATATTGAAAGTGATAAATAATAAGAAATTTTGATTAATAACTCATATTAGCATCAGGAAACAATAAATATGAGTGATAATACTAGAATCCATGCAGAGCATCATGCATCATAACTATATAAATCTCTATACTAGCAACAATAGGGGATAGGGGAGGGATTCACTCCCATTCCCGCATTTGAATGGGGGTGAAACATCCCCCTTGATGACTATGATTTAATCGGTATTCCATGCATAATAATTATTAATTAGTTAGTTTATAGTTAATTAATAGTTAATTAATATTTAATTATTAAGTAATTATTAGTTAGTCATTAGTTAATCATTTGGTAATCATCAATCTATAATTAATTAATCCTTACTTAATCATTAGTTAATCATTAGTTAATACTAAGTTAATCATGCCTTAATCATTCATTAATCATTAATTAATCACTCATTAATCACTAG
Organism: Viscum album; assembly: GCA_963277665.1. Classification (NCBI taxonomy): domain Eukaryota; kingdom Viridiplantae; phylum Streptophyta; class Magnoliopsida; order Santalales; family Viscaceae; genus Viscum; species Viscum album. The sequence continues at coordinate 1,926,964,345 of OY728148.1, forward strand.
TTAATTTATAGTTATTAAGTTGTTAGTTTATATTTAATTATTAGTTAATTAATATTTAATCATTAATTAAATATTAGTAATAATTATTCTATCATTAGTTATTCATTATTTGATCCTAAGTTAATCCTATGATAACCATTATCTAATCATTATTTATTCCTAAGTTAATCTTTAGTTAACCACTACTCACTCATTACTTTAGATTTATTTATTCATTAATTAATTATTTGAAATTTAATAGTTATTTATTAGTTAATTAATACTTAATTAATAGTTAATAAATAGTTAATTATTGGTTAATAAATACTTAAACATTAATTCATTATTAGTAAATAAATAGTTAATCATTATTTTAGCTATAGTAAATCATTATATAATACTAATTTAATCATTTTATAATCATTCATTAATCATTTTTTAATCACTTGTTAATCATTCACTAATCATTCATTAATTACTTGTTAATCATTCATTAATCACTTGTTAATTACCTATTAGTTCTTATTAGTTAATGATTATTTTACTATTGTAGAAGATTATACATGAATCTGGTTTTGTTTTCTCATATTTATTTGATTCTTTCTTGATGGAATCAATTTTATTTCCTTACGCTATTGAGAATTCAATGAAATTTGTATTGTATTCATGTATTTTTTCTACTATCCACTTTTTATAGAGTTATTTAGCATGTTTTATATTTTTGTTTTGAATCATACAATCAAAAACTATATTCCATACATCTCTTTTGGTTGTTGAATGAGGATTTCCCCAAAACATAGCCACCAACAACACCATCCCCTAACCCTTCCCTATATTAGTGCTTAGCCCTGCCAGACACCACTATTAATCCACCAATGCATGCACTTGAACCTGTAGGGATTTGAACTTGGGACCTCCTTCTGTATTGGGAATAATATTACCATTGAACCATCTACATTTCTTCAATATTTTATGAATTATATATTTATTTATATATTTAATTATATATTTATATATACTTATATAATTAGTTTTAAATATATTTATAAAATATGTTTTTACATTTTTATATATATTTAAGTATAATTATATATTTACATATTTAAATATTTAAATATTTACACACACATATATATATTCATGCATATATTTATATGTTTACGTATAATTGTATATTTACATATATTTTTTATAATGTATTTATATATTGAATATTTATTGTAAATATATTTATGTGTATGTGTTAGTTTGTATATGTGTCTCTATGCGAACTCTCTCTCTCTCTCTGCATAAATAAATATATATATTTGTAATAAAAGCCGATTTCTTTTATCAGCACCAGAAAAAGTGATAATAAATACATTTTTTATTAGAACTAAAAAAAAGTACCAATAAATTACTCCTTTATCAGCACTTATTTTAGCGCTGATAAGGGGGGCCTTTATCAGTTCTTATTTTAACAGTGATAAAAGCACCCTTTATTAGTACTAAAACAACACTGATAAAGAGTGTGTATATCATCAATTTTTTAAAATTATTTGAGCTAACCATCTGTCCTTTTTTCAGGGTTCCCCCTCCTCATGACAACCTCCTTTATCAGCGCTCACCTCTGTCACCACTATGGCCCATGAACCAACCCTTTATTAGCGCTTGATCTTGCCAAACATCACTGTTAATCCACCAACATGATCATGTGAACCTATAGGTATTCAAACCTAAGACATCCTTATACACATGGAACACCATTACCACTGCACTATTCTGATTTCTTCATTATTTTATGAATTATCTCTATATATATATAAATAATTAATTATTATTTATATATTTATTCATATAATTATATATACTTATATAATTATTTTTAGATATATTTATAAAATATGTTTTTATATTTATATATTTATGTATAATTGTATATTTACATATTGAAGTATTTATATATATTTATTTATATATTCAAGTATATATTTACATATTTAAGTATTTTTATATACATAATTATATATTCGAGTATATATTTATATATTTAAGTACAATTGTATATTTACTTATAATTTTTATATAATGTATTAATAAGTTGCATATTTATATTCATGTGTGTGCATGAACTCTCTCACTCTCCGTCCCTCCGTCCCTCTCTCTCTCTATATATTTGTGTGTGTATCTATATATCTGAATGTATATATATTTTAATATATATTTGTTGTAATGTATAAAGATACATACATATCATGTACACTTACCACTAGCCTAAAGGATTTTACTTATTATATATTGACATAATTATATATATGTATATTTATCTTGCAATATATATATATATATATTAATATATATATATATATATATATATTAATATTTATTTAAACATATTATTAGAATATATAGATAAATATATATTTGTTTATCAATACACACATATACACACACACAAACACACATATATTTGTATATAAACATTATATATATATAATTGTATAGGTATATATATACACATATTCATACATTTTTATAAAGTAAATAAAATGGTTAAATGTTTAGTTTTAATAAAATGGATAATAAATATTTATTTCCATATGATTTATATATTTTAAAAAATATTTTATATATAAATACGTTTAAATATTTATTTATATAATTAAATATTTATATATAAATACATATAAATATGTATATATATGCATATATTTAATTATAAACAACACAAAAATATGTATAGGGTAAGATTTGAACACCATAATATCCATATGAGTATAAACCCTTGAAATAAATTCAGTCACAACTAAAAAAAGACAAGAATAACCTCTTACATGAAGGTAAAATCCCATAAAATATTAAAAAATAGTATCCCTATTAAAAATTGTGTTTTGGAGGCCTTCCAAATCCTTTTCACCTTGAAAAAATAGTGTCTGGGGTTCTCTTGGTCAACATGGAATAGATCTATTCAAAGGATTCGATTTAATATGTGGTAGATCCCAAACAAACATCTAGATCAAAAGTATGATCGTTTGAAGTTTAACTCATATTTTAAATTTATCTTAATATATTAATTATTTTAAAAAACATTTCTATCACTAAATTATTATTAAATGTTTATTACTCAATACTAATCAACAAATTATTATGTAATATTAATTTTTAGATATTTTTTAATCATTTTCCCTAAATATTTTATATGATAATTTTAAATACATATTTAGTATTATATAAATCATATTTATGAAATTATATTTTATATATATCAATATAAATATATTTTTGTAAAAAAGTATGATTTTTAATTATATATATATATATATATATATATTTACGGGTACCATTTATCAACGCTAAGAAAAGAACTGATAAAGCCCCATTTAATCAATGCTAAAAAAGAATTGATAAATGAATCTTTTCTCAGTGCTATGAAAGAGAACTGATAAAACGTATCATTGAATAAGCATGATTCTATTGTAGTATTTATTTTCAAGGCTCCGTGACACTTACTTTTCCACACAGACTCAGCGAATCATCCTAAAATACATTTAAGAAATATCCCCAAGGTTCAAACATTGAAAACCAGGGTCTTCATACTTCCAATGAGCTCATGGGATATTTATTTAGTTTTTAATAATAAATATGAAATATTCCATAATACTATTCATCCTTATAAATTCACTGAAATCCCAAATTGGGGAAAACACCACCTCATAAGTTCAACATAAACATTAGAAAAATATTTTTGAGGTCATATTCAAGTGTAAATTTACCATTTTATACCAAGAAAGGTCCTGGGACTTGGAAAGCCAAAAATCAAGCTGAGTCTTGACCAAGAAATTTCTAGTTCACCCCATATTACCCACCTTTAAACCTTTCATCCCTAAAAATAAATATACCATAGGATAGAAAAAACTTCACAAATGATCTCATTTTGTAAAAAAGAAACCATCGATCGAAATTACTTCATATTTAAAGGTTTAAGCTTTGAGAGAACTCAGTTTACTACTGTTTAGGAAGAGAATATCCTATTTTGATCAAGAAGATATCAGATCTATCCCAACTTAGGAGTAAGAACTCTATGGAACCATGCATCGTTTTTGTGTGAAACCTATTATGACTCATGAACTAAAATTATTTTCACATTAAATGGTCATTCCAAATCACGCAATGAAACAAAACCATGAACCCGTGACACTCCTCCCAAAAGGGTTCATCAACAAGGTCATCACCGGTGGGAGCTCCTCACACCCCACATTTAAAGTGAATCCAAGATGGTTTCCATATGATTCCACCCCATATTTGTTGGACAAAACTACTAAGTTCCTTATTGATTTCTAAGCTATCATTGAAAAAGAAACATTGTTTCATGATCTATGGAAAACAATCCAATCACCCTGCCACCATATTTCAACAAATCACATTTCCATATTTTCTAGATTGTGGAATAATAGAAACACAGACCTCCTAAAATATCATAGCAAAATATGTGAGAATTCTCATTCATATCCTGTTCTCAAATAGATTCAAACCTACTATCGAAGATATCCTAGTTGGATTTTAATTGGTTGATTTTGAAATCTATTGATGATCATTTAAGACACTAAACTATCCTCTACTAATGTTTAAACCTCATGCCACTACCCGTCCAGTGACCCAATCCTCCATAATACAAACAAATTTTCCTAAGAATTTAGATAGACATTATATATCAGCTTCATACCCCCAATAAATCACATTACTGAGTAACCAACACACATAAACCCATGAGAAAAAACTTATCCTCCACCACATAGTAGGGGTTTCCGTGTGATGAGTAACTCCCAAAAAGAACCTCTAGAAATATTACACTGAGGGACAAACCCCACTAGGTAGGTATCCAACTAGGATTCCCATATCAATATCCACTATAAATGCAAAGGAAAATCCATTTTCAAACTAGGGAAATTAGGAAATGTGCTCCCCACCTTCAAGAAAACCCTTCAGATCTACTCTCTAAGGACGTTCGGTCACACTAGACCACTAAATTAACAACACCTCTATGTCCCTATCACACAAGTGAGTAGTGTGGTACCACTATCATTTATCAAAGGTGATAAACATCTCTTTACCTATCTCAATTAAAGGATCAACTATTACAAAGCTAGTAACCTGAGAGCCACCTCTAATATTTGAACACAAATTTCCCCATAAGGGAATTTGTTACCAGATCACTATTGCACCACTTAGATCTCATAATATTCCATGGATTTAATATCCTGAAGTCTAACACTACTCCATGAATCTATATCTCACACCACGAGATCATACTGAAAAACCAACACTCTTGTGGTAATATTAGAGAAATTTATAAAACACCTAACATGATATTCCATGAACTGACACAAAGAATGATTCAAGCCATCACTTTACTTAAAAATACTTGGATTATATCACTAAAATTAAAGATAATGAATAATTCAATCCTCCATTGAGGTGAAATAATGGATTTTTCTCAGTCATACTCTTGATTACTGTAGAATAGCTCTTAGGTAGGCAACCTGACCTACTTCAAGGTGGCCCTTGATCTCAATGTTATCTCACACACTGAGGTCCATTCAATACACTATAAAAATCAAACAATATCTACCAAAAACATGTACAGGAAACACATTGTGAGGATAGTGGGCCTCAACACATACCCATACTCAGTTATACTTCCTTGGTGAGGATATGATATCTATGGGCCACAACTTTATACTAAAAACAACACAAAATCCAAGCATGGTAGAGTAGTCCTATCACGAGTTCGATAAAAACATCATCCACTATTGGATCACTATGTTTTGTTTGGGTCTCAATGAAAAATCTTAATCCAGTTAATGAGAGTCTAATCTGGGTGGAAACATGAGTCTTAGACTACAACCCATCTTAGGTCACTTGAGGATCAGAATCTCTTTATAAAACCCATGATATATCCTTCAAAGAAACACACATAGTGAAAACAGTCTATGGTATTCTCATCAACCTTATTGTAACTACCATGTACCCTACAAGAATTATTTACACTAAGAAAAAAAGGGGAGATAATCTACCTCAAATCATAGGGAAAATAAATCTCTCAATAGAGATGATTAAAACAATTCCTCCATGATGTATATTCTAAATGGAAACATGAGTCTCATACTCCATCCCATCCTCAGTCACTTGAGGATCATGATATCCTTACAAAACCCATGATGTCTCTTTCATCGAAACTCACACAGTGCAAACAACTTAATGTTTTCTCATCAAGCTAACGGGAACTACCATATACCCTATAATAAAGATATTCACTAAGAAAAAAAGGGAGAAAATATTCCTTAAATCATAGGTAAATGAGATATCTCAATCGAAACACAAAAAAATGCCTCATCGCTCAATAACCAGTGGTGAGAATCCCATTTATAGGAATGGCCTCGTCAAAAAATTTCCTCTGCACAACATCTATCCATCAGCAGGTAATATCCTATTTTCAATAGGATGGAACCACATGGAATAGGGAAAATATGGATGATCTAACATATGATGAAAATGAATAATACAAATTGATTACTATATGATGCATGTAACAACTTACTTTCACTATAAAATAATGTTTTAATGATTTTGGCCAACTATCAGGTTATCGGAGTCCTCGAGAAAGGATAATTCATCCACCACACCAACACTGTATTATGAGTGGGTTCCCTAGACCCAACTCCTTGGTGTATTTTGATTACCATTACATATATACATTTTGATATACACTTGTGTTCATCTTAACCATAGTAGTATTTATACTTCTGTGTCTTCTATTTTTATAGTAATTAAATTTTATTACTTGTTATATTTAAAAGGTTATAACAATTATAATGAAAGTAATATTAAACTTGTATCATATGGTCTAGACACATCATACTGATAGTACACAAATAATTTTTGACTATTAGGTATTGATAATTCATAAGAATTAATAATTATTCTCATGAAGTTAACACTTGATTATCTCAATTAGATGAGATCATGATGATTGACCCACTAATAGGAAAACCATATGATTTAGGTTTTATTGGTAGTTCCTTCCTATTAACACATTTACTGGTCTCCTGAATTGAGGTTATTATCAGTGTATACCATAAAAGATGAAAACCTTGACATTTATTCCATGGTGATGTAGTTTACTTTGGGAGAACTATTGGTGTTATTTCATTGATTGAATAATCAATATATAACTTATCACTTATGAAAGGAACTGATATATCTACCCTAGTTGATCAGGATGGTAAGACCTTTGCTAAATATATTTTAATGTTAGTAAAAGGTAAGTCTGTCCAGTGAGCTAAACAAATAACAAAGTAATAATGGATGATGAAAAAAAGTGTGCATACTACTTTATGAGATATCATGCAACAAAGCGATTATATTACATAGAGTGTGTTCGTAGGAAAGGTTTTCATTACTATAACTATTCCTTCTCTCCTTAGGGGCCTTGTTGGGTTGATAGGCTCCAATCCTTATCTAGGAATAATGTTAACTACTATCAAGATAACAGCCTAGAGGGTTAAAAATTTAGCATATTAAAATGTATATCCTATTATAATGAATAAGAGTATAGGATATGGTGATCCCCACCATGGGATTTGGGACATGTTCGAGTATAAACGTCCTCCTAGAATAAATAAATTCATTGTTATTTGAGTATAGAATAATTGGAGTTGAATTTATTTATTTAATGTATTTTCTAGTATTTATGTGAATATATTTGAAAATATTTAATAAATGAATATTATTTTTATATTCAAGGTTCTTTTAATATTTGTGGGAAAAATGAGTCACATCAATGTCTCACTTTAATCATGTAATATATTTATTATATTATAAGTGATAAAAATATAAATAATGTTTATGCCATATTTAGTGGGTCATAACATGTCATTTATGGTTTATTTAGTGGATAATGCATATTTAGGGGATGAGGATCCTTTTTTAGGTATATCATAGCTCACTATATATATAAGAATAGGTTCTCATTTGAGATTATATTCACCACTTGAATTTTGTGAGCCTCTCTCTCATCTCTCCCACATCTATAAGAGAGAAGCACCTGATCGAGGATATCAGTCCGAGTTATTCTTCATGGATTGAAGGATTGGTATGTTAGTGATCATCAAGACATCAAAGTATTCATAAAATCTCTACGATATCACTCAAATATCAATTATTGATGTTCCCATATAATTTTTAAGCATGTGTGGATGATCTAGAGGGATATAACCTTGGTTCAAGTAAAGGTCATCGTCGACAAGAAACCTATGAACACACCTTCAAATAAAATGAGGTAATTATTAATTTTAAATTTTATCCTCAAATAAATTCAAACAAGATCCTTATCCTTTTATTGGTTCTCACTTCATTGGAGATAATGTTGTTACATTTATTTGATGATGGAAATTTTTAAACCCTCAACCCATTTTATTTCGCTCCACTCTCTAGTACCAATAATTGGTATCAAAGTAATAACCTTATAGATAAAGCATATAATAATTAAATTTAGATGAAATTCATGTAGAGGGAATTTTCATAGTCTTATTGTACTAGATTGAGCTTTGATCTGATCCCGAATGGCTAAGTTACAACCATATAAAGATTGGAATCGGATCAAAACCATTTAGATTATGGGATTAAAATGAAGAACACACACTCATATATATATACACACACACACACACACACACACACCCGTGTGTGTGTGTGTGTTATAATTATTTTTGTCAATTTCTGGTGTTGGGAATAGCATTTTCAATCTGGCGGGTATAATTCCACAAATTTTGGAATTTCAAAAAGTGAATAATTTTTTTTCAAAACCCTAAAGTTAATAGGATTGGAAAAAATGAGAAATAAAAATAACAAAAAACAAAAAAAACAAGGGGGTGGGGTCGCTGATCCATACGCATCATAGGTTAAACAACAACATGGGGAGGGGGTACATGTAGGGAAGGTCGGGGCATAGGAATTACTATGAGAAAAAAAAAACGTATATGTGGGGTGAAGAAAACTACCCCTGAACTTAAATCAGATTCCCCATTTGTGGGGGTGTCTCAGGAAGAAAACATGTGCTAGTATGGTAAAGGTGTTATTCTTATACTTTTTTTTATTGAAGGGTTGGAGTTATCATTCCCCCTAAATATTTCCAACATTTTGAGTGAGAGTCAGCCACTCAGTCAACCCAATGATCAGATCAGGATAGGCTCTAACTGACCCCATCCAAACCCAAAAAATGACTTAATCTACTTTTAATGAATTTTCAAGCCACATGGGCCTGAATATGTTTAAAAAAAATAAAAAAAGAAAAATATTTTTTAGAATGTGTTAAAATGTTTACAGGGACTGTGTGATTATTATTTTATAAATTAAAAGCAACTCATTTAAATTTCCCTTGAGTAGAATTTATTTAAAAATTAATTTGATATCACATGTATATTATCTACCGACTAATACTGAGCATCGACAGACCAATACGTGTCTCAAATTTAATTTATAAAATTTAATTATTACGATGTGAGCAATGTAGGTAATATTTATTTATTTTTAGTGTTCTATGAAAAATATTTCCCCAATTTATATGTATAAGGGCTTATGCATTCATGATAATTATTCTACTTGTATTTTATGTATTACTGAGTCATTGTGTATAATGTTAAGGATAAAAAAAGACACATACCACACTATGATGAGACAATATTACAAATTATACATTAGTACATTAGAAAGGGGTGAGAGTTGTAATACAAGTCATTCACACCTCATGTATTCAAACCCTATGGACATGATTGATCTATTTACACTTAATGAATCAACTAATAGTAAATTCTAAAGACCAGTCACATTTATTTAATTTATGAATTGTATATTATTGTTTTTATGAATATGTACATTTTGTGATCATGTAAAATAATAAACTAAAATACATAAGCTAAAATGAAAAATGACATGATAAAAATTTCCTATTTATGCATTATCAAATTGTGAGTTTGATCATATTATATCCCATGTGGTGATTTTAAAGTGGTACCTATTGGTCGCACCCCTCACTCTCTATAGGAATTGGTGTAGGCACGAGTCCTGGCATACTCAAACACTATATGTATTATGAATATGATGATTCAAATCCATGGCATTGTTGGGGAAAATGTGGTTCAGTCTGGTCTTGGTTGGACCCCCACTTGGATTTGAGTGTAACCCATACATACATTTTCCTTTGGGATGTTAGTAGAGTGATACTTGTTGGTTATACCCCTCACACTATATGGGAACTGAGATAGTATCGAGTCCTACCAGAATCAGAAACTGTAGATATTATTCACAAAATGATTCAAAGATTTTGCCTAGCTAGGGAATGTGTGGTGTGCTTTGGGCTTGGTTGGGCCCCCCGATGGGATTCAAGTGTAACCCATATACTCATTTTTCAATCTATCATCCATTCAAGTGGAATGGGTTTTGGTGATCTGTATCTAGGCCAGGGGTTAAAAACCACTGAAATACATATTTCCCAAATTAGGGGTGGTATATCTGTAGTAGGGTTTGGTTACGGTTGATGTTGATAGTCACTGTGAGGGTTGGAAATGGATCTGGTGCGATGTAATTGGTGGATGACATGGAAAAACTAGAAATAATGTTTGGTGATAATGGATCATTAGGTTGTGGCATGAAATAAGTAGTTTTGTGGGTGTCTGGACTATTGGGGGTGCATATGGAAGGAGCTATGGGAGCATGGAACTGGTGTTGTATGGCGTGGCTGCATTGGTGGTGGGGTTCTATGACGGTGGATCCTGAGGGTTGACAGATCACCAAACTGTGGGTGTTTAGACCGATGATGGTGTAGATAGGGCATGAGATCCCAACAATCACATGGAGAATACCATAAAAATATAACACACTAGGTCTCTATTGGTTAACCTAATGGAATGGGTCTTTGGGCCTTGTATTGGGCTTTAAGGACCCTATCCCTTTATGACCATGTAATGGGTTCTCTCTACCTAGAAAAAATAAGTGTTTCCTTTTTTTATAATAAAAAAGGAGGGTTTACCTATTAAAAAAATTGTATGAGCATATCAAATAAAAAAAAATTAATTCCTAAAGTAACAATATTAAAAAAACTTAAAGAAATATTAATTTATGAAGCCTTTCATCAATTATATTTGAACAAAACAGGGTGTAAAATGTGCTCATTAGACTTAGTTGAGGGTGTCTCATACTACTGGGAACTTCTCATGAGAGTGATGGTTTGAATTAATTGAAACTATAAGTAAATAAGTAGATATATCTAGCTTGTTTCCACTTTATAGGTGAAGAGGTGATTGAATTAAGGTTATGATTCCTAGAATCCATGACTTAACTCAACTATTCAATGAGTCACAAGTTAATGCAGTTGGCTAGTCTAAATCCATCCTTGAAAAACTTTGAGTAGTGGTGTATCCATATCTTGGACTATGATGAGAGGTTTCAAGGATCTCCACCACTAGAATACTCAAGTGATAAATTATTCTGAATCTGTCAGTTAGGCTACTAGGGTTCATTAAAATAGTAAGAGATATTTAATGATTTAATTGATAATGTATAATCAATAGACAAGATAAAGTACTAAATGTTAAATTTATTTATTGTAGATAAAATTGAAAACATCATCATCAATTCAATTTCACTATGATCTATACTTGAAAAAGAGAATATCTTGATCAACCATAACTTTCAAGAGTGGTATAGGTGATTTCACATGGTATTATTCAAAGAGATGAATCTTTATATACTGGAGCCCCCATTTCCTATTGATTCTCATCAGGGATAAATTAAGTTGGATAAATAAAAATATAAGAAGCATGTAGATGATTCACTAGATTTATAATATATCATGTTTCCATAAATTTACAATCCACTGTAGAAAATGCATGAGGATGAAGATTCCTACAAGATGCTATCTAATCTCTAAGAGTTGTATCAGGAGAAAGAAAGCCAAGAAAGATATGAGATATCAAGTTCACTGTATTGGTGCAGGCTAGAAAAAGGGAATCAGGTTAGACCTCACGTACTCAATATGATTGGGCACATTGAGAGATTTAAATCCTTTGGGTTCAATATTAACCAACAACTAGTGATTGATCTCATTCTTACATCTTTACCATATATCTTATCAACTTTTATGGTTAATTACAATGTGAATAACATGAAAATTCACCCCCAAACCTATTCAATTTAGTTCTCTAAGAAGTTAAGGATACGAAAAATGCCATCTCTTTAGTCCTTATGGTGAACAAGAGGATGAAGGGAAATTTTTAGGGGTAAAGGGATAAACCAAATCCAAAGACACTGATGCACCATACATCTATGAAGAAAATTATACAATGGGAGGGAAATAATCAGGAGGAATTATACTTTTTATATGGTAATAAAGTACAATGAAAGAATAATTTCATGGATGAAAATAATAAGCAAGGTGATTCTTCTGGATCATGAACATTTTTCATTGAATTCAATCTATATTTATCTATAAGTTGGGAATTGGATACAACATGTGGCTCACATAGTTGTATTCATATATAAGAACTAAGTTGATTTCATAAGATTTTAAAAGGTTAGGTGGATCTCCAGACTACAAATGGTGCGAGACTAGCAGTCTTAGTGGTGGGAGATTATCAAGAAACCTTGAATAGTGGTTTGGTTACTATATTAAACAACTATTATTATGTACCTTGAGTTACTAGAAACATAATCTCAATGTTGAGTTTATACACCATGGAATTTTATTTCATGTTTATAAATACATGTTTTCTCTTTTATAAGGATGATATATGTCATGGTATGGAGCATCTTAACATTGGATTGTATACACTTGAACTCGAAAACCCAATAATGGAAATCAATGACAAAACTAGAAAAAAATAAT